>OU015492.1:175893656-176605932 GCA_907164885.2 Dolomedes plantarius
GCTGACAGTATACACCTTCATAATTTGTGACTCGAGTAATATCTATCCCTATAAAACAACTTTTTTTTTGTTTATAAGCAATATACTAATGTATGGAAACGAACTAAAATCAAGTAATGAAAAAGAAATCAATTAAAAAACTGTTACTACTAACAAGGAGTCATCTGTGATATCGGCTCTGCAGCGAATGATGTACGAAATAAATTTTTCCCATAAATATATAACGAGCGATTAAGTTTTATTTTGGGGTTTTTTTTCATTGCTTGGTACAAAATTAATCCAAACAGAACGCTGAAATTGCAATTTTCTGGAAATGCAACGCCAGCCAGCATATTTCTTACAGAGTAATATACCTGAAGCTGAACAAATTATAATAAGATCAGATTAAAATTGCTTTCCGAATGTGGTACTATTTTCCCCTCCAGTTCCATGAATTCCAAATATTTTCCGTGAGACATGCTATGCAGTTGATTAATATTGGGTACGTTATACCTTGAGATTACATAAATATTCCCAGAACTGTTTCCAAGATGTACCATTGGGATTCCGTTGACAGTGAAATTCAGCTTTACGTTGTATTTTTAAACATACATATCTAGGTTTCCAGTTCACTGCGGGAATTTTTATTTATACCTCCTCTAATTTATCTAACTTTTTTTTATTTATAACTGTAAGAGTTAAAACGATGGGAAACTACTTCTTATAATCACTTTCATTAGCGCAAGCAGCTTACCTACGCATATTAAAAGCCTAAATCTTTCCTTATGTAGAACGAGTGTATTTAATTTCCCTACTTTAGGATTACGGGACAACGTATATATATATATATATATATATATATATATATATATATATATATATATATATATATATATATATATATATATATATATATATATATGTATATATATATATATATATATATATATATATATATATATATGTATATATATATATATATATATATATACATATATATATATTTGTATATATATATATATATATATATATATATATATGTATATATATATATATATATATATACATATATATATATTTGTATATATATATATATATATATATATATATATATATATATATATATATATATATATATATATATATATATATAAATACATATATATATATATACATACATATATATATATATATATATATATATATATATATATATATATATATATATATATATATATATATATATATATATATATATATATATATATATACACACATTAGCGACACTTCTTAATGTAATCTGAGAAAAAAGTTTCATTCGAAATAAGACTTTCCCCCGGGAAGCTTTAAAAGTTAAAGCATCTGTTCTCATCTCGGAAGATCCTTCGCCCGAGTTCTGGTCTTTTATGTTCGACTTTATAGTGGCTTCCGACGGTTCGGAAGAATGACAATGACCTGAGAGTAATAAACAATAAATTTTTGCCGTGGAAAATAAATTTTAAAAATGTGTAAGGCAAAAAGTTTTCGGAAATGAAAGAGAGTGTGCTAGTGATGTAGACTCTTACACATGGTCGTAATTCTCTGTTTCAAAATATTAATACGAAATACGGGCATCAAAATTTCTCTGACATCATATAGTATATAATCTTTCTGCTGTAGTCACAGTTCCCTAGGTTTTTGTCCTTCTTTTTAATTATCAAGCAATTTTTTTTCTTTGCCTTGTGTAGCTACGAATATACAATATTATTGTATGACAGATATTGTTTTTAATTATGTTGAACCCAACTTACGGCGATTGATTTACAATGGCTTTACTTCACGCAACGTAAGTTGTACATATAACGCTTTACACCAAAATGTTTGTGCTATTTTCATCTGTATCTCCCATCTGTATCACGGATTTCATGTATGAATATTTATTTATATACACTCGGCATCTGAATTTTCTACACAAGCACTTGCAAGCAGCATGAACACACGCGCGCGTATATATGTGTGCGTGTGTGCATGCAGGTGTAAACAACCAAGTAGAAATAAATGTGCTACAACATTATTTCATAATAAGAAGAAATAAATAAGCTTGTAACAACCATCTGCTTGCACACCTGAAGTCGAACTAAAGCCCTTGGACTTCGGTTCTAGTGTTCTGACTATAAGACGATCCCGGCGATATGAGCAGTTCTCGTACTGTAGATTGCATTCCTTTCAAACTAAGCTAACGCAAATTAAGATTTATTCGCAGAGATTGGCGCTAAAAGTAGCTCGAAACAGTACAGTATTTTAAAATTAAATAACATAAAAATTGCAAAAAAAAGTAGTAATAGTTCCTTACTTTTCAGGAATTTTTTTCCTTTACCTTATGTAGCTAGAAATATACGATATTGTTGTGTGTCAGATATTGTTTTCAATTATGTTGAACACAAATTACGACTATTGAATTACTAGCCCACACAACGTGAGTTATACTTAAGGATACATAATTTTCGTATTTACGAAATAGATGCGAATAAATCCAAAATTTGCCGATATGAGCGAATAAATGCGAAAATTATTTTTTGACTACTTTTCGGAGAAAAGTCGGTGATAAACGGATTTTTAAGTGAAATTAGGTAATAATAGTAATAATTTATTAACATAATTGCTTATCTAAGACCATCCATGATCTTTGACTGAGGGATCAATCGAAATTTGCTTATTATTTATTGCTAAAAACTTAAGGAAGAGAATGTGGAGATTACTACAATGTTAGCTTTTAACTAAGAATTTTGATACTTACCTAACCCAGTAAGTAAAATTGTGACTTTTTTTAAACAAATGCGAAATTTTTGTGTATATATATATATATATATATGTATATATATATATATATATATATGTATATATATATGTATATATATATATATATGTATATATATATATATATATATGTATATATATATATATATATATATAATTTTTTTGAGAGTAAATGTGAAATTTTATATATTGTAATTTTTTTTTTGCGAAATTTACGTACCCCTAGTTATACTCATAAGTCGTCACTACAAAATATTTATGCTATTTTGCTCCGTATCATGGATTTCTTATGTGAATATTTATTTATGTAGCAACCATCTGCTGACCCCTGGATTAAAACAAAGGCTTTTTGGACTTCGTGCCATTGTCTGATAATAGCAAACAATTAAAATTACCACCAATATTACAATTTTAAAATGCCTCGATAAAACCACTTCGTTCAAAGGTATGCCAGAATGTCGCACCATTTCAATGATTGATAGCTCATTTACGCTCCTCATTGCTTACCTTTTTTTTTCTGCGCCCTAAACTCAAACGTAAATCCCAAGCTAAATAACACCTCGTGTTTTCTCCAACGAGACGCCAAAATGTTTTGAATCCATAGAATCGAACTGAAGCTAATGCGAGAGGAAGTTTTGATAGATGTCAATGCCTTGGGAACGGGTTCTGGTCGGAACAACTTTGTATCAAGGAGATATTGGCATGCAAATGAGAAGGGACTTTCATCTGGAGACCTTTTTTTTTCTCTCCCGTTCTCATATTATTTGGTGCCGGTTAAAAAATATTTGATTTTTTTTTTGTTTTCTTTCTTGTCGAAGTATTTGCGTCCTAACTTTTCAATTTTTTTTTTAAGTTTCATATTTCTTTCTGTTTATGCAGCTTCAACTTTTGTAAAATGTGCTTGCGAGTTATAGATCGTTCTTCTTACATTCAGAGTGGGCCGATTGGGATAGGTGGAGCTAGAGTGTTTTCAGGTGGTTGTGGGTTGTAATATTGGTGGTAATTTTAATTGTTTGCTATTATCAGACAATGGCACGAAGTCCAAAAAGCCTTAGTTTGAATCCAGGGGTCAGCAGATGGTTGCTACATAAATAAATATTCACATAAGAAATCCATAATACGGATAAAAATAGCATAAATATTTTGTTGTGACGACTTATGAGTATAACTAGGGGTACGTAAATTTCGCAAAAAAAATTACAATATATAAAATTTCACATTTATTCTCAAAAAAATTTTATATATATATATATATATATATATATATATATATATATATATATATATATATATATATATATATATATATATATGTGTATGTATATATATATATATATGTGTATGTATATATATATATATATATATGTATATATATATATATATATATATATATATATATATATATATATATATATATATATATATGTATGTATATATATATATATATATGTATATATATATATATATATATATATATATATATATATATATATATATATATATATATATAAATCTCAGAGACGTGAGTGGTTGGCTGCTTAAGCTGAAACTTTCCCACAAATAGGGACCAATATGTGACAAAAGACGTCCCGTCCCGTCTGAAAAAAACAAAGCGAAATGGGTTCATTTTATCAAGCATCATATTTTCCTAGACATAAACGGTTTCATTTTTCCTTACATTTATAACCTTTTCTCACGCACGATCATAAGTTTGCAAGATTTTGCTTTAAAATATTTTGTAAAATTACATACGTTAACTTTTATGGTATGTATGGGGTACAATTAGCATTTCATACGAGGTGTGATTGTAAAGTTTTAAGACATGTCTGGACACTTCTCAATACGAGGAGATAGGCTTTCCTGCACATGTGCAAATGAAAGCCTGTTTTGTTCTTGAAATGTTCTAAAAATATCACCTTGGAATGTTTGTTAAGCGGAGAGTGTATAGAGTAAATAACTCATTTCTACCCAGTCTTGGGTGTATATAATTTGAAGTGGCACTCTATTTGAATTTGATGCAAACACAGTTTATACATGAAACAATGTTTATTGAATTCGTTGCACATATATAATTGGCTTTTACAGCAATAAGCATACGTACTACTTGTACGGAATATATAAATTATCATTCAATAGAAATACACATTTCGAATACTCACAACCTAGCAGGGAGTCAAACCAGCAGTACTGCCACGTAAACTTTGGGCCTGCTAAGCACTAGCGCAGGATAACACCTTTTCAACCTTAACAACCTCTTTTTCAACCCTAACCACCTTCTTTTTATTAATGACGCTGCATGGTATTTATACTAAGCGCGTATGCCGAAACTAGCATATCCCAAGCAGCTTCTTTAATTCATTCACTCAAAAGTTCAATTCTTGTGAATCGAATCTTGTGTATACCTTACAAGTGACAGTCTGGTAAGTGAAGACGTGTGTTCGCTTCTCGGCTGAATTATCAATTTAGAAAATGGATAAAACAAATGGAACAAAGAGTTTGTGTAAAATTTTATTTTGAACCGGAAATCAGTTTCGGAGACTTATGACCTCTCGAAAACAGCATTCGGGGATAAATGTCTGAGCCGATCAAATGTTTTTATCTGGTTCAATAGATTTAAAAACGGCCGCGAATCAGTCGATGATGATCCTCGATCTCGCAGACCTTCAACTTCAATAATCATCAAAAACATCGCGATAATTCGAGATTTAGGGCGCTCTGACCGTCGACTTACAATTAGGGAAATGGCTGTTGTAGAAGCGGAATGGTATATAATTCCCCACGCTGTGTGGCCAAGAACAAATCTATTGTAAAGGCTGCAGAGGCAATGGTAAATAGGGGCTTGTATACCAGCAGGAAATAGAAGAATAGCTGTCGGTGTGGCCATTGATAGCGATCTGAAGCCTATAAATATTGCAAGATAGATGGTCGTTATTTTATGGCTCACACAATAACGACCACTTTTTCTGCTATTTTTTCCATGGTTGCATTAGTGAAGTTGCATGAAACTGCCTTATTGGTAGAATAATTCATAATTTAAAGTTGTTAGTTCGAAGGGAGAGGAATATGTCATTACTGAATTTTATATTGCAAGATAGATGGTCGTTATTTTATGACCCACACAATAACGACCACTTTTTCTGCTATTTTTCCCATGGTTGCATTAGTTAAGTTGCATGAAACTGCCTTATTGGTAGAATAATTCATAATTTAAAGTTGTTTGTTCGAAGGGAGAGGAATATGTCATTACTGAATTTTATATTGCAATATAGATGGTCGTTATTTTATGACCCACACAATAACGACCACTTTTTCTGCTATTTTTCCCATGGTTGCATTAGTGAAGTTGCATGAAACTGCCTTATTGGTAGAATAATTCATAATTTAAAGTTGTTAGTTCGAAGGGAGAGGAATATGTCATTACTGAATTTTATGTTAACGGTAATCTTCGATCCCAAATTTGCCACGTTCCAGTAATCTCGTTTTGACTTTCCGTTTCCCCCTTGGTTGTTTAAGAACTTTTCAATTTAGTTCTTACCATATAAAAAAATCATTTATTGTGTTAGTTCTAATTGGAATCGAATAACATGAATTAATGAGTATATATATTTTTAAAAAGCTTACGTCAAAAACTATATTTTGTGTGTGGTGTTTGTATTGTATATCAATACATATCATTATATTTTAAAGTTTTTTTCCCGTTTCTTAAGAGTTTATTGCTCTCTAATGCTGTGTGTTCCCATTTCTGTGCCTTTCATCTATTTCAGACCCCGATCTTTAATCATCTATTCCATTCTCTAGTTAAAAATAATGCTTAAAATATATCTCATCTTCTTTCAAAACCGCAGTAAGTTTTTATAAAATTTATCCAGATTTTTTTTTGCGCTAGTCTTTTCTCTTTAAACTCGTTCATGCTAAATCACAAACAAGAACTCCCATTAAACTACCTTTAGCCATTATCGGGATACAAACTTTAAAGCAAAAATGATGCCATTCTGCCCAGAGGAAACTTTAAAGAAATAAAGGAGGAGCTCTCTGGGGAGCTCTAATGATGCACTCATCAAGACATCGAAGGACAATAGTTAAGATAACCCTCAAGATTTAGCTAACATATTTTCAGTCACCATTGTAGAGTTTATTTACATACATACTAGAGCTCAGGCCTGACTCAGATTCGTGATATATATTTTATAATAAAATTTGGATTTCGAAGGACATTGTATTTCTATAGAGATCTTCCTTGCTAAAACGTAAGCAAAAATAGTCTAAACCAGGGGTTCCCAACCTTTTATTACTACATCGACCCCTTTTAAGGGGGTCCAGGACACAAAATTGTTGAAATTTTCGAAAAAAAATTTATTGCATTAAAAATTTCTGTGTTCTTTTAGGCTTAAAATGACGTTTAAATCATGATTTTATCTTAATTAGAACAGCAGAAATTATTATCTTTTTTTGCAATATTCTTATAGTAGCCAAGCGTTGTTTAAACCTGTAAGTGCGTTTTTCCTTATGATGGGTTTTTTACCCCATTTCTCGTCTTTAAATTGTTATAAGTCAAGAACCGTTAAAGATAAATGGCTGAAACTTGGAACATGTCTTTTTCAACTATTTTACTTTAATTTTGATTCAGAAAATTTGAAAAAAAATATTTACTTTTGAAAAATATGATTTTTTAAAAATAAGTTACATAATTTTTTTTGTAATTTTTAATCTAAATATTTTTAATTTTTTTTAAACTAATATTTTAAAAAATGCTGAATCAAAATTAAAACTTATATATTTCTGTTTAATTGAATGAAAAAATTTTGAAATTCGTCAAATAATATTCAGAGTTATAGCAATTTTAAATTACCCCACTTTTTTTTTAATTTTAAAATTTTAAAATTTTTTAAAATCATTTTGAGAAGTTTTATGATGTGATTTTGTTTGCAAATTATATGGTTAACCATCACCAAAAAAATTCAAAATTTTAACTCAATAAATAAATTTATTTTAAAAAATGTGTCCCAGACCCCCTTAAAAGTTTGATTTTCTTCACCTACTCCCTCACATTTTTCTCTATAATATGCAGCATGCAACTATAATACTAATAATTGCACTTGCAAAAACTTGAAGATAACAATTTGACTAAGAATATGAACAAAAACTTAGAAAAGGTGGTTCATTAGGTTTGTGTTTTATTATTTTTGTACTATTTTCATTTTTAATTTCACAAATATAAACAAGATTTCGGAAACACAGATTGTAATTGCACAAAAGTTCTCTTTCAATTAATGTGGTGGTTGTACTTGATGCATTGATGCAATTTTTTTAATGTTTGGCCTGAAATTGCTTATCATCGTATAGTCACAATAACTAACATATCGAATATAAATATATATATTTTGCTAAATAATTTTACGGACTTATATATAATTATAATATAATTTCATTCGACATATATACAAAAGCGTCATGACATTCAACTTTAGATGGGTGGATCACTCCGCCTTATGCAAATCTCTATTTATACATATTAAAACGGATATTATTATCTAATAATTACATTCCTAAAAGATTAAATTTTAAAACATAAAAATTTATCATCGACCCCCAATAGACCCCTGGAATACTGTAGACCTTTTTTAAACTTCCATCGACCTCAAGGGATCCCCCTGGACCCCGTTGGCAATCCCTGGTCTAAACGAACTTTGTTCTGGGAGTGAAGAAAATTAGACTGATCCAGAATTTATGAATGTATTTGTAGTTTCAGTTTTATGCTGAAAGACTGAAATTTCAGGAAAAAAAAATTTAAATACATTAATTTAAAGAGGTTTTTTTTTAAATTTATACAATGACTTAACACATTTTCGCTTTTAAATACGCAAACTGAAAGAGAACGCTGAGTCGCCTTGAACCCTATGAATGTATGTTTAATTTCAGCCTATGAATGAGCTTATAAATGTATTTATAGTTACAGTTTTATGCTGAAAGACTGAAATTTCAGAAAAAAAGTTTAAATATATTAATTTAAAGAGGTTATTTTTAACTTATACAATGACTTAACACATTTTCGCTTTTAAATACGCAAACTGAAAGAGAACGCTGAGTCGCTGAGTGAGCTTGAGTCGCCTTGAACCCTAGCCGACTCAAGCTCACTGTGGAACAGACTCAAAAATTCAAAATGCAAATTCATAAAGGTAGCTTTTTGTACAAAAAGTATTGAAAATTTTAAGATTTCAATTGATACTGGTTTATAAGCATTTCGTTGCCCTTCTAAAATGGCTTGTAAACACTGCTTTGCTCTTACGTGTGCAAACTTTCTAAGATTTGCTTTCTAATATGGCTTAAAAAGTATTGAAATTTTCAAAGATTTCAATTGATACTGGTTTATAAGCATTTCGTTGCCCTTCTAAAATGGCTTGTAAACATTGCTTTGCTCTTACGTGTACAAACTACAAGAGAAATTGAACTTCGGGCCCATGCGTCCTCAGGCTTCCAAAAATTCAAAATCAATCGGGCTCTGATGGCTTCAATTGAGGAATTTTTTTTATCTCAGACCGTCTTGAAAACCGAGTCCGAAGTCACCTCTAGAGTCTAGAGCAGGGGTTCCCAACCTTTTCCCTACATCGACCCCTTTTAAAGGAATGATTTTCTTCATAGACCCCCTGGCATTTTCTCTATAATATACAGTATACAACATAAGTATAATACTAATAATTGCACACAAAACACTTAAAGTTGACATTTTGACTAAGAATATGAACAAAAAATTAGAAAAAGTGGTTCATTAGGTTTATGTTTTATTCTTTTTGTACTATTTTCATTTTTAATTTCACAAATATGAACAAGATTTCAGAAACACAGATTGTAACTGCACAAATATCGCCAGTAGAAAAACGAAACTGCTTCTGATTGGTTGCATCGGGAGGACCCACGTGTTGTTTATGATCCAGTGGATTTCCCCAGTCCTGCCTTGTGTTGATACACAAATAAAAACTGACGGCGGCATTCGAGGCATATACAAAAGCGTCATGACATTCGATTTCAGATGCGTGGATCACTCCGCCCTGTGCAAATCGTATGTCAGACTCTCGTCTCCCATTCTTAATTGGAATTGATGAAGGTGAGTAATAGCGTCTTCAATAAGCACCAAAATAAATGCAAACAGGTGTCGAAAGATATACACCTTTGGAAACCCTCGACAATAGTCAGGTAGTCAGGTCATTTAGAATGATTAGGGAAACACAGCACTTCCAAGGTAGTAGCCGTGGACAATGAAATTCACGATAGGTGGTATGCGTTGCGCGAATGGAAAAGGCCGGTTGTTGTTCGAGAAAGAGAGGGAAGAATGTATAAATACAGACGCCGGTAACGAACGAGAATGATAGACTTGGACTGTTGAAGGGTCAACACGCGTACTGAGAAACGGGGACCTCGTTTGGACTTTGAATAATGAGCCCTGCTCTCATGAGTGTAGTAACGTTCGTAGGAACGAAACTTTGTAAATGATTTATTTAACCAAAATTTTAATATGCCAATAAACCAGATGTAAATAAGAGTTGGTTCTACAGTTATAATTACTTCTACAAGATAATGATTTGTCGGATCACGACCATAAAGGTTAACATCGCATTTATACATATTAAAACGGATATTATTGTCTAATAATTACATTCCTAAAAAATTGAATTAAATTTTAAAACAGAAAAAAAAGATCCCCAATAGAACCTGGAATACTATAGGCCCTTTTTAAATTTCAATCGACCCCCAAAGGGTCCACCTAGACCCCGTTGAAAATTCCTGGTCTAGAGTATGGAATCCCCCTCCCCACGCACACACACACACGACACACTAAAGACACACTAAGAGTATTATTTACTCACAGTAAATTGTTTTAAGGGGTGAAACATTTTGGTATCTTTAGATCTTCGCTGACTCACGACCATAATACGACTGTGGCATTGAACCAAGTATTCCAAAATACTGCAGATAATCAACCTGTCACTCTGGCTTACAAGGGTTATGTAGGGGAGTAGATCGTGAACATTTGTAACAGACGACGTACGTGTGATGGGTTTCCCGTACATAGCAACAGATGAAAAAAAAATAGGACGCATTCCCTGATAGACAGTCGTTTCTTCGCCGGTGTACGTCCCCTATAATATCTCCCTCGAGCAAATTTACAAGACGGATGAGCCATACCAACAGCTGTGCTAGCTGTGAAATAGAATGCACAATGATGCTTCGAAGAAAATTCGAATAAATCTAAAAGGAATAAAATAATACTTATAACTCTCTAAAGTATAACACGAGTTGATTCAACAAGTGCGTTTGAAAGTTGTGTGGTTTTTAAGTCGATGCCTTCCAGATTTGTAAAAAGGAACGTTAAAAATTCGTTCAGTGGTGCAAAATTTGAAAAAGATAATCTTTTATAATAAACTAGCTGAAAACCCGCCCTTCGCTACGGAGTACATTCAAATTAAATACAGCGGTCAATGTACGCAATTAATGCCAAATATATATATTTATAATAAATACAACGATCAATGTATGCAATTGATGAAAAAAAAATATGTATATTTATAAAAAAAATCGTAAGGGATATTTTTATAGACAAAATAATCTAGAAGAAAATATTCAAATTAAATCTAATAGAACATACCAAAGAATATAGTACAGTTTATGTAGTACAGTTTGAGGAATTTATCTTTTACTGTATTTTAATATTTTTTGGATAATGTCCAATCGTCTGCCGCATTAGCAAGAAAAAAAAAATTTTTTTTGTCTATTTCGTTGTCATGCACGTGACGATAAATTAATCTAAAGTACCAGAAAAAGAAATCACGTGATCAGCATTTAATAAATTAAATTCTAAAAATTAATCTTTAAAAATCCACCAAAAATCAGAAAATTGAGGCAAAGATTCGAAAAAAATTTCATTTTAAAGGAATTTTTATGATCTTTCTCATGATATAAATTTTATAACCCTCAAATTATTATTTTAAATGCAAACTTGAAAAAAGTTGCTAAAACAGCTTAAAAATTTAATTTAAAAAAATTTAAGAAGAATTTTCAAAAATCCTTCTTAGTGCACCCCTACACTATAAGAAGAATCACCATGCAAAATTTCAGCCCTTTAGGTCCAGCGGTTTGGTCGGTGCATTGTATGTCAGTCAGTCAATGTCAGTCAGTCAATTACGGAACTGTTTTATATATATAGATTAATAAAGCAAAAAATTAAATAGTGTGGTTTGAATAACAGGACAATTGTAACGTGTTTTTTTCACATTTTTTTAAGTAAGCTACCATTCATTGCGTTGAGTCACAGGTGTTCAATTTTAAGTTTCATAAACCTCAATTAATGAAATTTTAAATAACAAGATAACCAGTAGAGGCCTTTACACTAGAAATTAAATTTGACCTACACACCTAGTATTCAACTACTATACACCTTACATATTCTGAAAAGCCCACGAACGTACTGATCCTCTGCAGCCATTGAAATAAAACCTTTTCAACTGCGTTGTTATGTTTTCAGTTTATCTATAACAGCATATTCTTTTGGGATTTCAAAATAAATATTATTAACATTACAAAATATTTTTTTAAACAATTTGGTTCGATTTTTAATAGACTCATTAAGGTGTTATTGATAAAATTATTATTTTTCATTTAAATGCCACTTAGACATTGCTGTCTTACTCACTTTATTGGGAGTTTTAGGGAATTCGAAAAAGGCTACACATAACTATCAATGAGACATCAGTAGCAACTTAAAACTAACAATAAAGAAAAAAAATTCAGGTAGTCTCATCTAACGAAACTACCGCGGGTTATTAACGTAGGATTACCTATCGTTGCTTATCTCTTTTGTATTTATATATGTATGTACGTGTTACGTGTATTTATATATGTATGTATATATATATATATATATATATATATATATATATATATATATATATATATATATATATATATATATATATATGTATGTATGTATGTATGTATGTATGTATGTGCGTCAAAATTTTGACGCATTTTGGTACTTTTCTGTTTAACTGTTTACTGCTTGCAGAAGCCATACAGACTGGGTTTGGCGGAATTATAACTCGCGACGTAGGACATCGGAAATTTTGCTCTCCGGAGGACCGTTATGGAGGAACGTAATCCTACGTTAAAAAATAATATTAGTAATAGAAAAATGAGCAGGTAAAGTTTGGGGCTGTTCAGTTTTTCATCCTTTTGTACGTAAATTAAACAATTCATGAATGATTATTAAAAAATGAGCGATTTTGCCTCTATGATGACCGTGTAATTTAACGACTTGCTTTTTATGCAACTCCCAAATAATACATAAAATATAGCAAGCGCAATTTTCTGTTTATCTCACGTGTAAAAATGTTAATTCCTCCCCAGTTATTTATGCGCAAATTTACCTAATTGTTTATGGCTAATGGTTTTTAAAGGCTAGAAAAGGATGTTTTGAATAATTTAAATATGCGCTGCTTCTGAAAGCACCACGAAGCAGTCATTATGAAAATCATCGCTTCTTCTTATTTTTTTTTTTTGCAGTAATTTTTTTTCTGTTCCAGCATTATTACTTTCTCTGTCTTCTAATAAACAGAACTGTTGTAATTTGTTCGTTGCTCTCAAAAAAAGTGGAAAGCTATAGTTAACGCAAAAATTAATGTCGTCGCCATTTGGGTTTTGCTGATTTTTTTTTATTTAAAAAAATTTTTTTTACGTCAGAGGAGTGCCAAATATTGCCCGTCGATAGGGTGATCAAATGGGAATGAAATGTCTGGGCGTAATTCATATGCATGAAATTGCTGTCAGTAACCCTGTTAATGATTTTCGGAGTTGGTATTCCTATTTACAGTGGCTTCACTGCCGAACCCATAAAATTGCATAGAGGTATTTTGTTCGACACTCGGAAAACCTTTTATTACTATTATTATTATTATTATTTACAGTCACGTTAAATGATTATTGGCACTCATTTTTCATCGCCTAAAACTATTTTTATTCATGGCGCTGTGTTTTTTGCAGGTGGTAAGGTTATTACACTATTCTTTTCTGTTTGCTAATCATATACAGGTAACCCTCCTATAACATGGTAGATAGGTTCCTAGAAAATGCCGTGTTGTGTGAAACCGTGTTATATGAGATCCAGAGACAGTTCAAAAAAGGGGGTTAAGTTCTGAAATTTATTAAAAACAAATGTTTTTTTAAAATTCGATATAAGAAACTTAATTTTTTTATTAAAAATATAAATGTATGTATAACACAAAACGAAAAGAAAACAAAAAATATTTTCATTTAATGCGACCTTAATTTAATAAATTTCTTCCTCATCACTGCTCAGTACAATCACACGAGAACGTTTTTTCGATTGAACGATATCACGTTCACTTTCAGAACCTTTTTCTCCATTTAGATTTTTTGCACCTTCTATCTTCTTTAAGAAATCTGTAATTTTGGTTTATTTGCTGGTACTTACAAGGTCATTGTAGATTTCTGTATGGAGATAGACAATTTTGCAGCTCCCTTTTGAATTTTCGGCTTCTTTCAGCGGAAGGGTCTGCATTCAGGAAAAATGATTCAAGATTGTCAGCTAAGCTGAGGCCTTCTTGTAATTTTATAGAGTTATAAATGAAAAAATTATAATTTGTTTAAACATTTTCATGTAAAGCCACTATAGTTCATTATTCCTTCCCGCCATTATTTTAAGGTAATTCAGTTTTTAAATGTGTTAAACAAAAATCATGTTATCTAGTGCTGTAGAAATACAGTGTTGTACAAAGGTTTTCGCAATTTTTTTATCGCGTTAGAGCGAAACCGTGTTACAGGTTGCAGTGTTATACGAGGGTTTCCGCAATTTATCTTATCGTGCTAGAGCGAAACCGTGTTGTAAGATACCGTGCTGTAGGAGAGCTACCTGTATATGTAATGATATTCACATACATACAACGAATTTGACGAAATGGGAACACATATAGAAGGAAATCGCTGTTGAATATTTAGTCGTGAACACTCGACGAGAGAGGCACACTCTAGAGCAGAACACAGGGGAAATAAACACCCGGACTCACCGTACTGTAGACACATTAGAGAAGAGACACACGAATGGTATCCATTAGATTTATTTATTCCGGTAACAAAACGGTGACACTATGGAGGACATTTCAGCAGACATCAAATTGCACGTAACTTGTTATATCTTCAGTTCAGTGTTTCAGTTCAGTTCAGTTCAGTTCAGTCCGACCCTTGAAAAACGATAGATCAAGATGCCACTGTATATATATATATATATATATATATATATATATATATATATATATATATATATATATATATATATATATATATATATATATATATATATATATATATATACAGGATATATATATACATACATTTAATACAGGACTCAGGATGACTCATGAATAGTCTCTCAATAACAATAACAACAGATGTTTATTTAGTTGACACCACAATTAGCATATAACATTTAAAATATAATAGTTGGCCTCTCAGGTTAATGACAGTATTTCCAAGCACTCAACCGACTTGGACTTCTTGAAGTCACTCAGACTTCCTCAACACGGGAGCTTTACTATCGCCTCCCCTTCGGCACGGTAGCTACAAGCTAGGTCCAAATCTCCGGGATCCCTTCCCCGTTCGCTCCTAGTAACTCAGCCCTTCAACGCTGGCGTCCGAGAGCTCCGCTCTGTATCGCCTCCAAACCTTATCTGCCCTTCTGCTGGTCCGACGGGATCGCTCTCGGCGGTGGGGGAATGCGCTAGGTAGTGGCATTTCCGGGTCCCATATATATATATTAAGATGATATCATGCATTCTCCCCATACGTCATTTCAATAAATGAGCCAATTCTAATCCTGCGTCACTTTCATACAACACTTACAATTGTCTTTGAGTTTGAACTAAAGGCGAACCACTCTAGCCCAGACCTGTCGGAACTTGAATACACTCGACACCACATAATGGAACGGACAGCGGCGGCATACATCACGCGACGATAGCAAAGCAAGAGAAGGACGACACCAGGACAGGGCAAGACAGACAGAAAGCGCGCGAAAATCGCTGTTTAAGCTTTTATACAATGTGAGGGCGCTAGCTGTTTAGAATTCTTTTAATTGGCTGACCCCGATTATGTGGTATATGAGTCGAAAGTCGTATGATTCTTCGAAAGGGGAAAAATTACTTTACCGCGCGTGCATCAAAGAGAATAGAATATTCGGTTATTTCGATTTTGTTTTTGAAATAGGGCTGTGCCCCATTGAGGTTGAAACAAGGATAATTTAGAATACATGTTTAATTAGGGCAATTAATAATAGTGGGGCGTTATTATTACATATATATTTTTTCTTTATGCAAATTCTTATAATTTTGCCATCTGCTCATAGACTGCGAAGCGAATTAGCTGCCTGCAGAATGCTAAGTATATAGAAAGGAAGAAATTTACAGAAACAATAGCGAGGGATAACACATTTTAATTTCACGTTAAGTATTAGGTGGTGTGAGCTCCGAGTAGGATATATTTCGAAACACGGGTGTTTATTTAAGTTCTGCAGTTCTATCTTTCAGTTCAAGTCGAGTAATTAGTTCTATTTTGATTTGTTGTTATAAATGCATATTTATATATCATTATGTTTAGGTCTGTCACAACTAAATATACTCATATTTTATGTCATTTAGATCTATTTCATTATTCCTTACCACTGGTCCTTGGTGGTCTACAATCATTTAAAGCTGCTGTATACTAACCTATTGGGTTCTCTCACCTCAGTTTTAACGTATGGACAAAAATTTCCACTATTTACGGCTACATAAATGCTGATAGTCCAATAAAAACGGCATTTTCAGATAGCCTGAACTTTTCTTCCCCTTGCAACAGGATTCATTTTATAAATTTCCACCAAAGGAATTTTTGAGCATTTAAAACATAACATACCAGATTTATTTCCCCGAATAATTTAAATTTTAAAATATTGTTTGCATTTTAAAAAAAACGAAAAATGCCCCAAGGTGTAAAGTTTCTTTCTTTATTTCGGAGTACAATTTTTTTTTTAATAAAGGAAAAAAATTCAGGTAGTCTCTTCTAACGAAACTTCCGTGGGATATTACCGTAGGATTACTTATCGTTTCTTACCTGTTTTGTATGTATATATGTATATATCTATCTATCTATCTATATATATATATATATATATATATATATATACATACATACATACATATATATATATATATATATATATATATATATATATATATATATATATATATATATATATATATATACACACATATATGTATGTTTGTGTGTGTGTCAGTCAAAATTTTGACACATTTTGGTACTTTTCTGTTTAACTGTTTACTGCTTGTCCAAGCGATACATACTGGGTTTGGCGCGCTGCCAAAATTATAACTTAAGACGACTGGCGGTTTTAGCGTCTGAAATTTTGCTTTCCGGAGGACCGTTATGGAGGAATGAAATCCTACGTTTAAATCTTTAAATCCATGTCGGCAATCCTTCGACACATTTTCTCCATAGATTAACATTGAGGTGAGCGAATCCAATAGGGTTAGTACACAACAGCCTTAACTTGAGGTTTCACACAATATGTAAGGTAATTCCTTACAAATCGTTGACCTCTTTCAACAAGCCATTGATCTGATCCATTCGAACAATTGCACTGGAAATCGACTCCCGGAGGGCAATCGACTCCCGTTATGAACAAATTGAACGAAAAATTATCCTCGAGTATGACATCCGAGTAACCTGTTGAACATCGACGGTAGCACAACCTTTCGTAAAAACTGTGTCACTGCTGGACTGAGACGTTTTTTAGTCGGTTAGAGAGTAATACAGCCTATAAGTTTTTCTATGCAGCAAAGTGGGTGGAGTGATTTCAGTGCACGTGACCTCAAAATGGAGAAATATTTCGCATTTGCTATAGAAATTGTACTGATGACAGCGGTTAATGATTCCAGAAGAAACGCAGTCGAAATCGAATAGAGTTAGAGCCTGTTCAAATAGGAGTCCGTTGCGTAGCGTTAAGGAAAAGATGACGTTGAGACGAAAATAAACCAATCATAGGCGTTAAAAATTTCATTGCTAATCGTTTGGAGGCCTATGATTGGTTTATTTTCGTCTCAACGTCATCTTTTCCTTAACGCAACGCAACGGACTCCTATGTGAACAGGCCCTTAATCTCTTTACTTGATCATCTCAGTTTCTTAGCTCTTAATCTGAATCAGAAACATGAAAGTCTATAATAGAAGCATTTCAAGCACGGTGAGGAATCTTGGCACATACATATATATATATATATATATATATATATATATATATATATATATATATATATATATATATATATATTTATATATATATATATATATATATATATATATGTATGTATGTATTTATATGTATATATATATGTATATATATATATGTATATATATATATATATATATATATATATATGTATATATATATGTATATATATATATATATATATATATATATATATATATATATATATATATATATATATATATATGTATGTATGTATATGTATGTATATATATCGGGTGCCCCAAAAATTACCGACGATTTGAAAAATCAATTAAAGAAAAACGGAAGGTGATAGAAATGTACGGTTTGCTGCATTCTGCTTAGACAACCAGGGAATTTATTCTCACCGATTTTCAAAATTAGTTACAAAGTTCACCAACAGATGGAGCTATATAGAAAACTATAAAACAATGTTTTCAAAGAAAGAAGCATACAAAAAGTGGCATGAATTGGCCTCCCTATTCGCGAGATTTTACACCTTGTGATTTTTTTCTTTGGGGGTACTTGAAAGACCAGGTGTATCGTCACAATCCACAAACTATAGATGAACTGGAACAAAACATCTCTGCTGCTTGTCAGAACTGAAATGTTTGCACGGGCGTCTACGAATTTTGTTTCTCAGACTGCGCCACGTTGTTGCTGCAAACGGTGGTTATTATGAAAACATTGTTTTGTAGTTTTTCCCAGTCAGCAGCGCTATCTGTTGACGAACTTTGTAACTAATTTTGAAAATTGGTGAGAAAAATTCCCTGGTTACCAAAGCAGAATGCAGCAAACCGTACATTTCTATCACCTTTCGTTTTTCTTTTATTGATTTTTCAAATCGTCGGTTATTTTTCGGACACACGGTATATATATATATATATATATATATATGTATGTATGTGTGTATATGTATATATATATATATATATATATATGTAATTAACAAGACTTTGAAATTGACCACACAATAGATTATAGGCTTAAAAGCCAAAACTTAAATTAACTTAAATCATTTAGTATTGGACATTAAAAAAAATTACTTTCAAGTAAGGAGCTGAATGCTGCACTTTTATTGAAAGAAAATAAATAAGAAAAAGTTGAAAGAGAAAAACCAGTATGCTACTAGATGCTATGTAAGCTACTAGAGCCAGGAACCAAAAACATGAAAAGATAAGATTGCAAGAAGTGTTAGACAATATTTCATCTTCAGCGGTGCGGTGTCTGAGTATGTTTATTGTATAGATCATACTTATCAGAAACAATCCATTGGTTTTTAGACAGTATTGACACCGCTGAAGATGAAATATTGTCTAAAACCTCTTGCAATCTTATCTTTTCATGTTTTTGGTTCCTGGCTGTAGTAGCTTTAGTGCTCATACTGGTTTTTCTCTTTCAACTTTATCTTATATATATATATATATATATATATATATATATATATATATATATATATATATATATATATATATATATATATATATATATATATATGTAATATATATGTATGTATGTATATATATATATAATATATATATATATATATATATATATATATATATATATATATATATATATATATATATATATATATATATATATGTACATATATATGTATATTTATATATATATATGTATGTATGTATATATATATATATATATATATATATATATGTATATATATATATATATATATATATATATATATATATATATATATATATATATATATATATATATATGTATGTATATATATATATATATATATAGAGAGAGAGAGAGACGGAGATATAGGTATAGGTAGATAGATATAGATATAGATATATATTGAGATCATATCTTACATTCTCCCCATACGACATTTCAGTAAATGAGCCAATTCTAATCCTGCGTCACTTTCAAACAACACTTACAAATTTCTTTCAGTTTGAGTTAAAGGTCGGTTAGCCTATAATTTTTATCTATACTTAAAGAAATTTTTAATTTCTATAGAAAAATTTCCTTCACTTATTTGCTTTAAAGTAAAAAAGCTTTTGCGAAAACATAACGAGTAATCTGTCATTTTTTTCCTGTTTGGTAAACCATGGATCTCCCGATCTGAAGAAGATTATTCTAACCATTTAGGTACCTTGTCCATGTTAAATAGTCGTACTTCAAATAGCTTTTCTTCACAGAAGAACCTTACGTAAAAAAAAAATAATAACTACAAGTTAAATTGTCGATAGTCTCATTTGCGTATTTACTAAATTAAGAAGAAAAATAACACTCTTTTCTGTACATTTGAGCTTTTAAATTTCTTTTAAATCCCATAAAGCCGTCGAATAACTACATCAAGTAATTTGGTCAATGTGATATCAAGGTTGATTATACACAAAAAGAAAAAATACTTGATGAAAAATTATTTTCAAATATGTGCTATGAAAGACACTTGTTCCAAAAATTTTCAAATCACATAGTAGTTGTTATAAATAACTTGCCGTAAAATGAAGTGAAACTATTCTTTATTCTGTTTTATGACACCTTTTCCCAATATCTTGATGTAACAAGTAGCCAGCAATGCGTAAAATTAAAAAATTCATTATGTTTTATGAACGAGTTTGCTGTCATAGTTTATTGCATATGGTAATTTTTTGTGTTATTATTTCTTCTGAAAACAGTTTCATAAGGTCCAAATAAATTAAGAGAATGGGCATTCGCGCATATATAATATTAGTGCGTTGCTTTTCTCGCCTGATTTTATAACCTGTTTTGACATAAACAAGTCTCATACAAAATCTCTTATAGGAAAATATTGTAGGAGTTTCCCAACCAGGGGGTTTCAATAGGCGTAAGACACACCAGCCTTTCGTTGGAGTTAAATCTTGTTATTACATTTATTTGACAATAACTTCGCAACTGCCGTTAACTTGAACTGAACTGCTCATGAGAAATTCTCACGTTTTATCTATAAATCTTATCTTTCTATACAAGCTTAATTTTTCCAATTAACTTTAATGAAATTGATCAACCGTTAAATCTCGTTATATGAATATCACTACATACATCGGTACGATATTAAATCGTTATCAAAGAAAAAAATATTTATTTATTTATTTTTCCTGTCTCTGCTTCGTTTACGCCAAAAATTTAATGCGTTTTAGATTAAACTTTTTGATAAAATATCAGTCACAACGTTAAATGACGCATTATGCATGCAGCTATTCCCGAAGAAATATGATTGATTATTCAGCAACGCGCCTGAAAAATTTAATAAATCACTTATTCCTCGGCAGATGGCGCTTTCATCAGAAAAATTTCTATTTGGACTTCTCTTTTGCCAGGGATTATAAATATAATAATTTATTCGGAGAGCAAGGGGAAAAAAGAAACAAAATAATATCCGATAGAGATTAATGAGATTTACCAGCAGTTTTTTTTATTTTTTTTAACCTAGACGACGTTCACTTAGTAAATCTCGACTATCTTAAAATTTAAGAGATTTATTTTAGATGTTAATTCGGCTGAATTGATGATATTAAATTTGTAGCGAATTAATTGATTATCAGTATTTTTCAGTTTTGTTCTTTTTTTTTTTTTTTTTGTAAAACTAATACAGAGTTTCAACGTTTTCAGTAGCATGAAAGAGTTCTCATTAGTGTTTAAACCGGTTTTCTTAACTTTAATGAAATGCTTCCGAAAAATGAATGCTACAGTTATTTATTTATTTATTTCAATATTTTATTGTTGACTATATCCAAGGTAAAGTCGATGATAATGTCACTGCAGTGTAATTCGATGGCAATTTACGCAGCAAACTCCACTTTGCACAAACTGTTGAAAGCAATGATTCCCAACCAGGGCCGGTTCCATAAGGCGAGGCGACCTTCTCTGGCGCCAAATTGAAAGAGGCGCCAAAAGGTGACATAGTAAAAATACGAAATGTTTATCGAATGACGTAAAAAATAATAATAGTTTAATCTAATACAGGAGGGCAAATAGATGTCCTCTACAGATTTTTTTTGTGGCCCGCCAAGACAGCCAGTAATACTGCCAATATTTTATTATATATATTTATTGATTTTTATGGTACATTTTTTACCTTTTCTGAAATGGAAAGTTAGCTAATAAATGCAATAATTTAAAAGGTGTGGCCCTCCGCTAAACTCCTCTTAAAAAAGTGGCCCCCTGGGCAAAAAAATTGCCCCCCCCCCTGATCTAATATTTAACGGAATTTGTAAAAATATACAAATACTAGCTGAATACCCGTGCTTCGCTATGAAGTACATTTTAGGATAATTACAATGAAAAGATAATGAAATTGCTTTTTGAAGAATTAAATTCGTAATTCATTTGAATTAAATTCTTAAATAACTTTCATCTCAATTAGTCTAGGGGTTAAATTTTATCTTTTACAGTATTTTAATATTTTTTTGTCGATTTATTTCGTTGCTATGCACGTGACGCGAAATTAATTTAAAGTATCACAAAAAGAAAATAAATCTCGTGATCAGCATTTAAAAATTAAATTCTATAATTTATTCTTTAAAAATTCACCAAAAGTCAGAAAATCGAGATAAAGATTCGAAAAATCTTTCATTTTAAAGTAATTTTTATGATATTTCTGGTGATATAAATTTTACTAGCTGAGTGGCAACCCGATGTGTTGCTTTTTTGATTTAAAATGAATTGGTTTTATATCTTAAAGATTAAAAACTGTTTAATCACTTTTAAAAATATATTAGATTTTTAAAAAAAACAAAATAATTATTTAAATTTTCCGTTTTCAAATTTTGCATTTTAAACAAAAAAGCTCATTCAATCAGAAGAAAATTCTAAAGGCTTTCACTTCTCCTTTCCTAAAACTAAAATTATTTCTGGTACTTCAAATTTATTTCTGGATTTCAATTATTAAATGACTCGTTCTCAACTAATAATTTTTCCTTTTGGCAACATGGCCGAATGAAAACATTGTCACGATGATTTCGGGGAATACGGAAATGACACGAGCGTAGATCAGAACAGATTTTATTGACCAGATTGCGGGGAACATCACCTAAAATACACCTCCGGAACATTCCCGACATTCCCACCGGAAGTGTGAGGATTATTCCAGAAACCTAGGAACCGGAACTGAAATAAATAATAGATAAATTTGCATACAGCTCGCATGCAGAGCAAATTAAAATAAAACATGTTCTTGCACCCGACGGCGGCTGGCTTCGAACCCGGGACCTTAGATTAGATGCAAGGAGCGATACCGCTGAGCCACCGTTACTTCGGTGAATTGTGGCAATATTAAATCTCATGGGGGGAAAAGTGCTTAAAACAATAGAAAGATAGTTTTGATGAATTCAAAATTGGTGCCCGAAGAATCCTCATCAGTTACTCATTAATTAGAAACAAATTTCACAAACTTGTTCAAATTATTAGTGAGTAAAATAACAAGTCGAACAATTACGAACTCGGCATTCAGTTACATTAAGATACTATGGCGATCAGCGCGGGAAATTTCAGAAGTGAGTTTTGCAAGTACGCTTTTTTAGAATGAAGACATTTTTTTTATTAAATGTATTTGGTATATTTTGGAAGCTGAACATTTATCAAATGCCGATAAATCGTAAAATTGACATTAATAGGTGCAGAAAACCGAAATATTTGTCCATCAAAATTGTCGATTTCGTGAAATTCGGAAAACTCCTTTGGGGAAAAAGCTTCGTTTGCAATGAAAAACTTTTTTAACCTTATAAAAATGTGTATATCCTTAAAGATGAATAGATGTAAAACACGTGGAAATAAAAAATTTGTCGATTGGGGAAGGAAAAGTTTAATTTTGCATGCATGAAAATAGTGGAAATTTGCGAAACGGAAAGGAGCTGGCCCACCCGGAATGTCAGCTGTTTCTGCTCTCCGCTTCTTTTGAGTTCAGTGGTTTTAATTTATTAATTAAAAAAGTTTAAAGTTTTGAAAGTTGAGGATGGCATCAGTGCACGCGTCTCGGCCGTCCGCGTATGTCGGTACCAGTCGCGATATCCTGCTTCGCGAGATTAGCCCGTCCCCGTGTCTGCTGACTGACAAACTAACATTTGTTTACCTTCAGCTGTTAATAGTAAGATGACCCTCAGATTATTATTTTGAATGCAAACTTTAAAAAAAAATCTTACAAAAATAGCGTAAAAATGTAATTTTAAAAAATCTAAGAATATTTCAAAAATCTTTCTTCGTGCACCCTCACACTATTAGAAGAATCGCCATGCAAAATTTCAGCCCTTTAGGTCCAGCGGTTTGGTCTGTGCGTTATCTGTCAGTCAGTCAGTCACGGAACTGTTTTATATATATAGATAAGATAATATTTAGAATATTTTTTTATAAACGTCTGAATTTGAGATTGAGAAATAAATTTCCAATGCCTATTTCCAAACGTTGTTGTAGCTCTAAGAATACAAGTAACACTACCTGTAAATGTAGAAACGCCGTTTCTCTAAATTGAAAAATTTTGAAGAATTATCTTTGAACAACAGCAAATCAAGCGCGATTGAATCGATCTAGCAATAACTTCAACAGAAAAGACGATATGAAAAACTATATATTACAGAGATGCAATTAAAAAATTTGCTGCCATAAAGGCTCGAATAATGGTTTAGAAACTATTTTTATTACATTACAATTTATTTTCAAATTTACTTACTTTTTCTACTTATTTTTACTTTTGTCATTTATAATTTTTTTATATTTTTAGTTTTGTTTTTAACGCAGGATTACGTTCCTCGATAACGGTCCGCCGGAAAGAAAAAAACGCTCCCGAGCTATCCGCGACGCAGGATGGCTATTGTCCATCCTGCGTCGCGAGTTATAATTTTACCCCCCCCCCCAAAAAAAAAAAATAAATAAATAAATAAGGTAATCAACGATAAGTAATCCTACGTTAATAAACCGAGGTGGTTTCGTTAGAAGAGACTACCTGAAATATTTTTTTGTTTTTTTATCCTTCGTTAAGAGGGTTTTACTTGGATCACATTTCGATCTTGACAACTTTGTAGGTTCAGGAAATGAAGACTTTCATCTTAGACAATCAAATTCTTTTCAGTCGTATCTCAACACTCACCCCCCTCCACCCATGGTGCTATTTAGCAACACTCAATTCTTAGCTTAGCAACTCCAAATTTGGACGTTAATTATGCAATATTTCAACATCAACCCATAACTGAACATCTTTTAGATTCATTTGTTAAAAAGAAAAATATTATAATTATAAAAAGCGGAAGCGAAATATTTTAAACCAAATAAACCAGCTAGAACTTTTTATTTCAAACATGGCAGGTACTTTGCCCTGAGTACATTGACCCATCCACACCGCAAATTTGTTGGCTATTTTATTATGGGACCGCCACACAGGTAAATATCAAAGCAAACGTACTGCAACAATGTAACTATTTTAATGTATATTTCAATTTGTGAAAATGTGTTATAATTTAAAGCAAATTATTATAGAGTTTCCCATTTTATAATCGAAGTGTTAACGTTTCCGTTATTATGTGAACGGTTGTGAACGGAATTATTGTTTACAATTTGTTACTGAAAGAATTATTTTAATGTGTATCGTTTGACGACAATTATAATTGGCAACATGAAAGTTTTCTTTTACAACTTATTTTTTTTCTAAAAATTTTTTTCCTGTTATCTTCCTTTGTTTAATTTTGCCTCTTTTAAAGACATTACACGTATATTGATCTTTAGCAATTTATTGGATTGTAATTAATCGAATTACATATGGAAGGTGCAGAGTTAAGGCTACTGTGTACTAACCCTATTGGATTCGCTCACCTCATTGTTAACGTATGGAGAAAATGTGTCTAAGAATTGCCGACTTGGATTTAAACATTTTTAACGTAGGATTATGTTCCTCCATAACGGTCCTTCTGAAAGGAAAATTTCAGACGCTAAAACCGTCCGTCCGTCCGTCCGTCCTCGCGAGTTATAATTTTGGCAGAGCGCCAAACCCAGTCTGTATCGCTTGGACAAGTTAAACAGAAACGTACCGTCAGGTAAAGTACGTTAAACAGAAAAGATGCATCAAAATTTTGACATACATATATGTATATATGTATGTCATTTTACATATATACATATATGTATGTCACTGTGCGTGTCGCGGGGAGCGATTTGTTGGTACACACGATCACCTCTAGTCGTCCTTCAACGCACTTTGACGGCACGCAGTTACGTGAACAAGATTTTAACGCCAGTTGTACTGCCTATGCTATCAAGTCCCCCAGGTGCCATTTATCAGCAAGACAACGCTCGTCCACATACATGCATACATATACACTCTGTCACAAAAAAAATCTATGCACCCAGAAAAAATCGAGCTACTATCACGAAACTTGGCAGGAATGTAGTCTGGTAAGAGATATGCAAATTATTAAAATTTCGACGCCATTGAGACAAGGGTAAGCGCACTATGCGTATGTGAGATGCGCAGCTGAGAGAATTTAAAAGCATGATTGTTCGTGGCATAGGGTTATTCAAACAAATCTGCCGACTTGGATGGACGGTATTGTGACTAGAAATGCCTCTGAGACGTAATTTGAGACAGTATGAACAATTGTCGGACTTTGAAAGGGGCATATAGGCCTCAGAGAAGCAGGTTGGTCGAACAGGCGTACCAGCCGCCACTTCGGTCGGAGTGATATGGTAGTTGCTCGGTGTTGGAAACAATGGATCACGGAAGGGATAGGCAACTGCAACCGTCCCGGAATACTGTTGAATTAACTGCCCAGTTACATAAGAGCGGTGACGTCGACGCACCAACAAGTCGATAGAATTGGTTCGACGCCATTTACCACTTTCCAGACATCCGGTGGTATGAAAGAAAACCATTCAAAAACGACTGGCCGACGCAGGTATAAGGAGCCGACGTCCATTAAGACACCTACCATTGACCCCACATCAAAGGCAGTGTCGATTGGATTTTTTCCGACCTCGGGCAAGCTGGAGTGTGACCGACTGGAGGCGTAAGATCTTCAGCGATGAATCCCAATCAAGTCCCCCAAGGTGCCATTTATCAGCAAGACAACGCTCGTCCACATACTGCGCGACTCTCCCAACAATGTCTTCAAGAATATGACGTACTTCCATGGCCTGCCAGGTCACCAGACCTCTCGCCAATAGAGCACGTCCGGGACGTGCTTGGAAGGCAACTGCAACCGTCCCGGAATACTGTTGAATTAACTGCCCAGTTACAAAGATTATGGCATGATCTTCCGCAGGAGGTTATAGGTGACTTAATTGATTCGATGCCATGCCGTGTTTCGGCTTGTATAGCTACCAGAGGTGGATTTACTACTTACTGATTACCTTTATCATGCCATATCTTCTTAATAAAACGGTCTGCTCTTCTGAATTTGTAATCATTTGCTTATCTCCTCATACACTACATACATGTTAAGCTTCGTGATAGTAGCTCGTTTCCTTCTGGGTGCATATATTTTTTCGTGACTGAGTGTATATATAGATACATATATACATACAAAAGGTGTAAGCAACGATAAGTAATCCTACGATAATAACCCGCGGTAGTTTCGTTAGAAGACACTGAGTGTGTTTTTGCTTTTTTTAATGGTACTCTGTAATAGACAAAGAAATTTTACATCTTGGGGATTTTTTCGTTTTTTAAAAAAATTGCAACTAATATTTTAAAACTTAAATTATTCTGGGGGAAAATCTGGTCTAGTGTCTTTTAAACGATCATAAATTCCTTTTGGTGGACGAAATTTATAAAATTATTCATCCTGTTGCAAGGTTCAGAAAAGTTCAGGTTGCCTGAAAATACCATTTTTGTGTGATTATCAGCATTTATATAGCTGTAAATAGTAGACACATTTTCTCCATAGGTTAACATTGAGGTGAGCAAACCAGTAGGGTTAGTACACGGCAGCCTTAAAGCGAACGTACACCATGAGAGGGATTTCTGAGAAAACTGATCTTTGTTACTGATGTTGTTTGCTAATGCCCTTTGGCCGGGTATTGAAATATATATATATATATATATATAAAGATCCAGACCAGGTCCATATAGGCTTTGTGGTCTGAAGAGTGCGGCTCTAGTTTACTCGTACTTTAGCACCCTGAGGGGTCGGAGTTTGACTTGGCTAGGTGCCACTCCAATTTTGACCAAGCACACCCTAAGAGCGACATCTGGGGGGATCGTACATTCTGCCACCCTCTCTGACCTCAAAGAAGGACTTGTTCTTTGAGTTGAACAATAGTTAATGAACCGTTGACTTTTGTTTGTTTTTCTCCTTCAGTAACGTACAATTTAAACTATGGACTTCGTTCATGTTTACTGTATCATGTCAGTGTTACTATGAAAAGGTAAAAAAAAAAGAAAAATGGAATTCGATCTCTTTAACTTTGAAAGTTCTATATGTTGGTTGTGTTCTCTTATTGGGTACAAACAATTGCTAGCAATTATACAATAAGACAATTAATAATACAACAATTATACAATAAGAGTTTGTACCATACTCTTATTGTATGGTACAAACAATTACTAGCGTCATAAATTAAATGTTTTCTTTATTTCTTACGTTAAGGGGACTCACTACTCTTAAATTTTTAAAACATTCAATTTTTTGAAAAAAATATATGTTAAAGCCTGATCATTTCTGAACAAAATAAAGCAAACCGCATGAAAATATTCCGCTTAGTTCCGGAGATATTGATATTCTAAATATTTAATTACTGATCAAGTTTATGGTAAGAAAAATTTTAAACTATTTTTTCTCAAAATGCAATTTTGTATCATTCCGCAACTGATATCTCAAAAACTATGAAACATAATTCCATGAAATTTTTAACACTGCATAATCATGTTATTTTATTGCGTCTGGACTAGAATTAGCAATGTGCAATCACTGCACATTTTGTTATTTTTTAGGTGTAAATTAATGCAAAAATGTAAGGAAATTTTAAGTATATTTTGAGCAGTTTTAAAAAAATTGAAAAATATTTTAATGTTGAATGTCTTATGTTCAATTGTATTTTGGAATTATTTATTTTAAATATAAAACAGGAATTGTACATTTAAGTGTAAAATTAATTTCATAGTTCTGCGCGCAAGCCAGTATACAATAAAAATACTTAAAAAACAAGGTATATCTAAAGCATTTAAAAAAAATTATTTAAAATTATTTTTAGAGTTGAAAATTTGTTTATTAAAATAAATATATCAATTTATCATATACATAAAATATGGAAAAATTGGGAGTAAATTGAAATAGTTACAAAGAGTCAAAAAGTATGAAAATATACCTAATTTCCTCGACTTAAGGGTCGTGAGTCCCTTTAAATGTATTGTTAAAAATTGTCTATTGGATATCTGGCAGGGTTAAAACTTTTAGCGTAGGATTGCGTTTCTCAATAACGGTCCTTCGGAGAGAAAAAAAAACTGTCCTGCGTCGCAAGTTATAATTTTGCCAGCGCACCAAACCCACTAGCAGTAAACAGTTAAATAGAAAAGTACCAAAATACATTAAAAAAAAGAGGTAAGCAATCCTACCTTAATAACCCGCGGTAATTTCGTTAGAAGAGACTACCTGAAATATTTTTTTAAAGAAAAACTCGGACCGTCTAGGGAGAATTTTGGATATTTTTTTACATGGAACCTTTTATTTTTTTAATATGAAGATTGCTCAAAAACATATTTGTAATTAAGTAAACTTCTTTTCAAAAGAGATATTTCTATTTCGTTGAGGTGTTTTCAAAAATCTGTGATTATATTCCCAATACTGAACTACATCACTGCTTTAATTTTTTGAACAATTATAGCATTAATATAAGAACAATTTCTTAACTCCACCTATATACATCATTTCTATCATATGTTATTCCACTCAATTGCAAACAGAACAGTTCAAAATTCCTGTAAAAATGCATAATATTTCTATACTTTGGATGATAACTAGACCAACAGCCATTCACTATTCTGAGGTTATGGAAAATTAAAGCTAATTTCAAAATAATTTCATGGCACACTTAGTTTGGCTGATTTGCGTTCTTTCGAAATCTTCAAACGGTTTCCTTTCTTTTTCCTCGGCGCAGAGCCACATTTCTTATCTAATGGCACTTTTCGGAAATAGAATGTTTTTTCTTGTAAACAAAAGATTCGTCTCTCAGTCGTTTTCAAATGGCAGTAAGGAAATTTAAAACTAATTGAAGCGGCAACTTTCGAAACTGTCCAAAAAAATTTTTTTTTCTAATTACTTAGTTCTGGATTCTGATTAAGGAGGCACTCCTGCGTATATGAGTAGCTGAATTATATAGCAAACCTCCATATTTCCAAGAAAAATTACATTTTAAAATATGTGATTATCTGCAAAACTCTCCTTGTGAAATACAGTGTTTGTTACAAAACTGTTCTTTTACTTATCAGAAGCTTTGTAACAAAACTAGCCTTTTCTTATGTTGAAGACATTTTGAATTTTGCAGTTTGTTTTCAAAAATGTCCTCTCCGACAACGATGTTGAAATTTAGGAAGAAGTATTTTTAAATACATTTCTTTGTTTCTGTATACTATTATTTCTTTTTAGTATTTTAAAAGGTAAATTTTGCCGGTCATTCATTCTGGTTTTTGATTGGCAACAATGTATGTTTATAGTTTGTCAGCTGATTATTTTTTGTTAACATACATATTCGCCATTTTTACAGAACACCGACGATATATATATATATATATATATATATATATATATATATATATATATATATATATATATATACAGTATGCCCACTAAAGTCCCTTCCCACCCTCTTAACTTCGGAACGGCTGCTGCTATATTCATAAAAGTGGTGTCTAGGTATAGTAAAGTAGCCATGAGCTACTGAATGAAATCACCTACCGCGCCATCTGGTGGAAAACTGCGGTGTTAGCATTCCTATCTCGAAAATGGAACGAGATAGGGTAAAAAAGTGATTTACAAAGTTGTAGAAAATGATACCTTGTGGACATTAATGAGAAGGCTACAAGGGTTAAAACGCGCATTTGTTTTTTCGTGATTTTCTGCACTGTGACGTGACAAAAGGATCTGAGAAAGAAAAAAAACAACTAATTTTAACAATATACCTTTATTTGAGATGTTTAAACTTCTCACCGTCAGCTACAATACACATTTGGATCCTCGTTTGAATCTCACGTTGCACACGTTGGAGCATAGAGCGTGACACGTTGGCACAAGCGTCCGTAATGCATCGTTTAAGGTCCTACAATGTTTGTGGAGGGGTCGCAAACACCTGCTGTTTCAGTTATCCCCGCAGGAAAAAGTCCAGTGGAGTTAGATCAGGCGAACGTGGTGGCCACTCTTCGAAACTGCCATATCCAATTATTTGGACCCCGAATTCCTTGACGAGGTACTGCTTCACTGCAGATCTCAGCTTTGGAATACTTAGCCATGACCACGAGCATCAACATACTACAACCCCAAGATGGTGTCTCTTTTATAGCTGTCTCGGGTGAACAGGTGTGACGTTTCTTAAGTATTTGCATAAAGAAAAATTTTCGAACACCAAGCGCAAGTTGCGTTGAGTTAATGTGATACTATTTTACACGATCTACGTATTGTCTACTCTGTTTATAAAGACAATCAGTACAAGGATGAAACCCTCGAGGTTTGAACCGCGGTCCTTTTGATTGGGGATCAAAAGCGACATACCACTGTGGACATTGCGGTGTCGTGTTTTGCCCGAAAGATAATCATTTCTCCTTTCGTTCAAGTTTCTTGCCGTCACAGAGTAGGAAATCAAGAAAAAACAAATGCGCATTTTAACCGTTCTATTCTAATAATGTCCGCAATGATGTCCACAAGGTATCTTTTCGTACTAAATCGAGGATTTTCTACAACTTTGTAAATCACTTTTTTTCCCTATCTCGTTCCATTTTCGAGATAGGAATGCTAACTCTGCAGTTATCCACCAGATGGCGCGGTAGGTGGTTTCATTCAGTAGCGCATAGCTACTTTACTATACCTAGATACCACTTTTATGAATATAGCAGCAGCCGTTCCGAAGTTAAGAGAGTGGGAAGGGACTTGAGTGGGCATACTGTATATATATAATATATATTATATATATATATATATATATATATATCGAGTGGTATAAGTTTATTGAATGTTTCAAGGGTTTACAAAATAAAATAAATAAAAAATCGAAAACTGAGGACTTAATTGTGTAAAATACTGTCATTTGTATTTTTTTAAGTTTTCCAGCTTACACTTTTTGTGGCTATTTTGTTGGAATTTACTTAATACAGATGATTTTTAGCACCACTTGTGTCTCATTGTTTAATATGCATTGATCCGCACTCAGATTCCCGTGTTAATTTTTTTGTGTCGAAACTATCATAAATCCAAGTAATAATCGGCAAAATTTTTCTTATCCATCGGTTTGCTGCAAAACTGTCCTTATTTTAAGGCTGCTGTGTACTAACCCTATTGGATTCGCTCACCTCAATGCTGACCTATGGAGAAAATTTATCTATTATTTACAGCTACTTAAATGCCGATAATCCAACAAAAATGGCATTTTCAGGTAGCCTGAACTTCTGCACCTTGCAACAGAATTCATTTTATAAATTGCGTCCACCAAACGAATTTTGGAGAGTTTAAAACACACATTCCAGGCCTTTTTTTCCCTTGTATGATTTAAACTTTAAAATATAATTTGCCTTTTTTAAACTAAAAATGCTCCAAGTTGTAAAAATTCTTTCTCTGTTACGAAGACATATTCTCCATAGGTTAACACTGAGGTGAGCGAATCCAACTGAGTTAATACACAGCAGTCTTAAAATTATTTTCGTTGATAATTCAGGCATTTATGGCAGGATTTTCATTTAATATTTAACAGTCCTGTATCACCATAGGTGGAAGAAAGTCATAATATATAGTTTAGGCAGTATTTATACGGTTTTTGGGCGTTTTTTTTTTTCAGTTCAAGTAAAATCACTTATCTATATATATAAAACAGTTCCGTAACTGACTGACTCACTGTCTGACATACAACGCACAGACCAAACCGCTGGACCTAAAGGGCTGAAATTTTGCATGGCGATTCTTCTTATGGTGTAGGGATGCTCTAAGAAAGAATTTTGAAAAATTCTTCTTAGATTTTTTAAAATTAATTTTTAAGCTGTTTTAGTAACTTTTTTTAAGTTTGCATTTAAAATAATAATATGAGGGTTGTAAAATTTATATCACTAGAAAGATCATAAAAATTCCCTTGGAATGAAATCTTTTTCGATTTTTTACCTACATTTTCTGATTTTTGGGGAATTTTTAAAGATTAATATTTAAATGCTGATCACGTGATTTCTTTTTCAGGTACTTCGAATAAATTTATCGTCATGTGATAACAACGAAATAGACAAAAAAATTTTTTTTTTGCTAATGCGGCAGACGATTGGACATTATCCAAAAAAATATTACAATACAGTAAAAAATATGTTCCTCAAACTGTACTATATTCTTTAGTATGTCCTATTAGATTGAATTTGAATATTTTCTTCTACATTATTTTGTCTTTAAAAATATCCCTTACGATTTTTTTATAAATATATTTATATATATGTATATATATATATATATATATATATATATATATATATATATATATATATATATATATATATATACATCAATTGTATTCATTGATCGTCGTATTTATTATAAATGTATAGATTTATTTTTTTCGCAATAATTGCATACATTGACCATTGTATTAAATTTGAATGTACTCCGTAGCGAAGTGCTGGTTTTCAGCTAGTAGTAGGTAAGAACAGTTCTGAAACTCACCGCCTCAGTTTACCTTTCTTCTTTTCTTAGTTTTCCCCCATTTCAGAAGTGCCATATTCCATCAAATATGACGAATTTGTGCTCTGTTTTGATTCTACTGAATTACAGAGCCAAAAACTTTGTACTAATTAGAGAGATGATGTCATGGTATGATTGCATTTGAAACTGCTAGTGAAACTGTCTTTGGTTTCCTTCCGTGCTAAATAGCGCTTGGGATATGCGTTGGAAAGAAACATATTATCAGATATGCATATGACTTCATCCATTACGGAAATCGTGAAGCGTATATCCCTTACTGAAGAACCGGAAACGACCATCTGGAAGAATTAGGTGGCAGTCTCGTTGGCATACAATGAACTTCCGCCTTCGGTTACTTCTTGGAAAAAGGCGCCAAATGGAGTCAGTATGCCGTGAGATATTTTTGTTTTATATTCATATGTGAAAGTTAAAAAAAAAAAATCTAGCTTGAGTGCATGGACGAAGGATTTATTCGAATTCAATGGAATAATCCAATTTCTTAAACCGAGAAAGTATTAAGCATTTGTCATGAATATTTTTGCATTTATAATTAAAGATTAGCATTCCTTCACGAATCTTCCTTTCGGATTGCTTGAAGAAATTTATTGTGTTTATTCGCGTTCATTCATAAAGATCCAGACACAAAATTCTTAGCCTGAATTATTCCAGACTTGAAGAAGGAAGAGCAGTTTTGAAAAGAATATTAAAATGAAGTCTTTCACAATAAATATTTTATGCATAGGTAATTTCACAGCCTTATCCACGTCTGTTTCGCGTGAAGAGCAAAGAATCCATGCTGTTGAGATTTATGACAATACCAAAAAGAAACCCTTTTTTAAAAAATATCTATAAAAATGCAGACGTATTAAATTATGACATCGCAATAATTCAGCGAAATGTTTGAGGAAGGGCATGCTGCCTTGAAAGCCCTTCAGAGATGATATGCACTGTATTTCACGTTATCCCGGAACTACGATGGGAACACTAACACACGCATCCCATCTCGTAGCAGCAGGAAGCAAACTTACGATCCGAGGGGCAACGACTCCTCGTGTCTGATCAGAGCTCCAGCTATTAAAATTCAGGTCATCCTGGTGAAAAAAAAAATTCAATCCTTAAAAATTCAATCCTACTAGTTAGGGAAGAAAAACAGTAGTGCTTATCTAACCAAAAGAGTTTGTTTCTCTTTATAGTCACACCGCTTGGATTTGAGTTTAAAATTAGTCATTTAAAAATTGCGTAGGATTTGAGGCGGAGGATCTGTTGAAGTAGCAAATCATCAATTCCGTTATTCAGCTATGATTAATTTTCCTCTCGATATTTTTTAAGTTACAGTAAATGCATATTTTTGAATTTTGTTTTTTGTTTTCTACTTATGAAAGTAGATCTTTAAACTTTTCCTTACGGGGGTGGGATAGCATGTATCCCAAGAATACGGGCCCAAGAATGAATATATATATATATATATATATATATATATATAACCCCCTTAATGGCCGTTCTTACAAAGGGGAATGAAATTTCCCTTTCTAAAGAGGGAATTGGAAAAATGAGCTCTGTAATCTAAAGGCTAACAAAAATGCAATGATTTTTCAAAAACACTTTTCATTTTAATTTGACTGTTTTCTAAATTAATTTATGCACCGATAGACATCAATCATTTTATGCTCTGGGAAAAATTAATATATTGAAAGCCTTCCTTTCTACCATTATATGAAAAATCAAGAATATATATAGCTTATCTATGATCAGAAAACTAATAAGAAAAATCTCGTCATATATTAACCTTAGGCTTGAAGCTATCAATGTCAACCGATGTCCCGCTCGAAGAAAAACAACAAAATCTGATGCAGAGTAATACATTTTTTTTCAGGGCTAATGCACATAGAGATCGCACTTGTGTACTAGCGCATACTTTAAATGCTATTTCTACAAAAAGCCTCCCCCACAGTTAAAAAGGACTCAAAAACACTTTTTTTTATCTTCTAAATCAGTGATTCTCAACCGCTGTACCGCGAGATTCTTGAATTGTGCAGCCACTGCGAATTATTTCGTATGCTACTTTTGCAAAATATATTATAGGTACATCAATCAATTATCCAAGTAAAATTCTTTTAAATGTATCTTATTGTTGGTGTGCTGCCAAGTTTTTAAACTATTAAAAGTGTACTGTAATGAAAAAAGTATTGAGAATCACTGTTCATTCCGTTCCGCTAGCTTGTGTAATGTTTCGCACGGGAATGCAATTATCTAATCTATATAAAACAGTTCCGTAACTGACTGACTCACTGACTGACATACAACGCACAGACTAAACCGCTGGCTTGGTCTAAAGGTCTGAAATTTTGCATGGCGATTCTTCTTATGGTGTAGGGGTGCACTAAGAAAGATTTTTGAAAATTTTTCTTAGATTTTTTTACTTAAATTTTTAAGCTGTTTTAGTAACATTTTTTAAGTTTGCATTTAAAATAATAATTTGAGGATTATGAAATTTATATCACGAGAAAGATAAAAAAATTCCTTTAAAATGAAATCTTTTTCGAATCATTTCCTCCATTTTCTGATTTTGGGGAATTTTTAAAAATTAAATTTTAGAATTTCATTTATTAAATGCTGATCACGAGATTTCTTTTTCTGGTACTTTAAATAAATTTATCGTCACGTCCATAACAATGAAATAGACAAAAAAATATTTTTTCCCTTACTAATGCGGCAGACGATTGGACATCATGCAAAAAAATATTAAAATACAGTAAAAGATATGTTCCTCAAACTGTACTATATTAACTGTACTTTATTCTTTAGTATGTCCTATTAGATTTAATTTGAATATTTTTTTTCTACATTATTTTGTCTATAAAAGTATCTCTTACGATTTTTTTATAAATATTTTTTTTTTGTTTTTTTACATCAATTGTATACATTGATCGTCGTATTTATATATATATATATATATATATATATATATATATATATATATATATATATATATATATATATATATATATATATATATATATATATATATATATATATATATATATATATATATATATATATATATATATATATAATATACAACGCCCACATGGTGTAGTGGTTATCGTTCTGAGCTGTCACACAGTGAGCTTGGGTTCGAATCCCGAAGAAGGCTTGGTCGTTTTCGTCTTGTCCCCCTCACAGGAAGCAATTCTGGCTCACGTATATGGTGCTCCCTTAATAAAGTTGCCAGAAAAATAGCGTTCTATAACAAAAGAGGAATGTCTAACGACAAGTGCCTCTGCATTAGAAGACAAAAAAAAATATCACAGTAATTTCTCTTCTAGTTTCTATCAGTCTTAAAGAACTAGCATTTTGAGGAGGTACCAAGTACTCCGGATATCCCGTGGAGTCCCGAAAGTCAAAATACGTAAGTACGAGCCACGGATAAAAGGAAATGGAAATCAGCTCTAAAAATTGGTGAAATAGTGCTACTTTACTTTTTACTAGCGAGAAAAAAAGTTTTTTTTACACCACACTAAAATAATTCAAAATACCGTAAACACCACTTTGAATTTTCACCATCTTAGCGCGTTTACCTCTTCATCTTTGAAAAGTTCTTTGGAAAGAGCTAAAAAAATATTAAAAATAACGTTTCAACTATGCTTTCAGAGAAGCACTTAAGTCATTAAATCTTCCTCTTAAACGCCACATTGGCTTATATGCCCATTGCAGGAAGTTTAGTTTTGAAATTTATAAGCTGTATCTACCCCAGAAGTGATGGTAAGTGTATGTATGCACTATTACAAATATGCATATTTTATGCGTAAGATGTTTTCATGAGTAACTTTATAAGAGGGGGGTGGAAAATGTCACTACCACATCTGAAAAAGGCTCTGAAACTCCTGGAATTAAGTAGTTTAACTTCCTGAAAAGTTTATTTATTTATTTATTTTTATTTATTTTTATTTGTTTATTTCTGGGTGCTGAGGGGGGTGGGGAAAACACATATTATCACTTCTTTTGAATTGGTAATCCAGGTGAAAAGAGAAAATTTTGGTAACTCAATTTAACGAAATAAAAATGTATTCATTTACAGTACCGTACTTTGTGACCGATTTTAAGATTTTTCTTGTGCCAGGCGATCGGTTTTAAAAGCATTCGGATTGCTTAGGGGAAAATGCCAATAAGAACCTACATCACCAAAGAGTAGAAGGCAGTACCCGAGCACAAGCCTGTGAAGGACAGGCTTACACATTTTATTGTGTGTTAATGCAAGTGGTGGTTGTAAAATCAAGCAAGTTTTAGTCAAGCCACGTTAATCAAGCCAGTTTAAATCAAGCCACTCTGAAAATCCGCGTACTATCAAGAAAAATAATGTGATGGAAACTAAACTGCCTGTAATGTGGAGAGCAAATGCTAAGGCCTGGGTAACAAGAGTCATTTTCATGGAGTGTATTGTTGAGGTCTTCTCACCAGTTGTCAAGAAATATCTTGAGGAGAATGGTTTGTCCTTGAAGAATCTTCTTGTCATGGATAACGCTCCTTCTCATCGTCGAAATTTCAAAAAAAACCTGAACATCAGGTTTAAATATAATTTCATTAACGTCAAATTGCTACCACCCAACACCCTTTGCTTCAGCTTATTTTTAATTTTAAAAAATTGTATATCATGACACTCTTTCAAGGTGTTTTCACGTCACAAATGACACCTATTTGACCCTGAGAGATTTTTGAAAGGAGTACTTCGTCCTCCTACATCCTCATATGCTCAACTGCGTAAACATTATTGATAAGTTCTGGAGGGGGGAGAGGGTTCTTATCGTACCTTGCAGTCTGCCTGGAAGAAAATTTGGCCAACTTATGTGCCAGAGAGAGACTTTGAGGGTTTTGATAATGAAGACTCGGACGTAATGAAGGTGTGGATGAGATAGTGTCCTTAGACAAAAGTATGGCATTGGAGGTCGACTGTAAAGATGTGGAGGAGCTGGTGGAAGAACACGGCGAAGAACTCCCCAAAGAATAACTTGTTGAGCTGCAGAGCTAACAGGTGAACGCTATCCAGGAAGAGTATTTATCAAAGAAACGCAATGATAGGGATAAAGTTTCCATTGCCATTATAAAAGAAATTTGTAGCAAGTGGAGTGAAGTGCAAGCATTTATTGAAAAGCATCACCCTAATAAATATGTGACCAATAGAGCAGTTAATATTCTAAATGACAATGTGATATCCCACTTCTGCGAAATTCGTCGCAAAAGCGAAAGACATTTCTTTGGATCGGTTTCTTGTGCCAAAATCAGCTAGAGAGATTGAAAGTAGACGAAAAGAAAAAATATTAAAATCAGAATTGCCTAGTGATATTACAGAAGATGATTTATCTTCCAAGCAGTAATATCTGTAGTCCTCCCTTCCTTTTCAACAATCAACCATCTGCACCAGCTATTATCCACTACAAAGCTAAAATGCTGTACTGAACCATTATCATGTGTTATTTCTTTATCATAAAGTCTGTTTTCACTTATTTTCACCATTTCTTTATAACTGAACAGATTAAAAACAAGGTAAAAATAACTGTTTTAGGGGTGAACGGATTAATTCTTCACGCGTTAGTTTATATGGGAAAAACTGCTTCGGTTTACGAAGGTTTCGGTTTGCGAACCAAGTTTTTGAACGAATTAAGTTCGTAAACCGAGGTTCCACTGTATAAGGTGTTAGCCTTCAGCATACAAAGTTTCCGAAAATTAAATCAATAGCTTGACAACAGGTTTGAACAATACACTGGCCATCGAAGACAAATGGCGCGCAGAAGCTTCGGATACTGGCCATTAGGTGTCTCTGTACGTCGGACAAGCTGTTGGCGCAGTTCTTTGCCTCCCCGGTATCACGGGCGCGGCACAAGATCCGAAATACGAAAAATTTAGTATGTGTCACAAAGTTACCCATGCATTCACAAAGTAACCCCATCTTACGGTATATGAAAATATCAAAGCTACAATGTCTTCTTTGTTTTTCTAATAATCCAAGAATCGCCGAAAAATAAGGGCGGTACCCCTTATATTTAGAGTAAGAATTCACTGGGACTAAAAAATGCTAGACTAGGTCCATGAGGCTCTGTTGTGTGAGCTAAAGGGAGACAGTAGTACCCCGATCTTCCGCAAACATGCTGGAGATACCTAGACAGTCCATGATGTGGGAAGGTTTCACAGGAGCTGCAGAACATCGACAAGGGAAAAAGTCCTTTGTAGAGTTCTCGAAGCGCATACTATTTGTATGGTCAGTCGGAAGACGAGCCAGGACAGTCTGTATTGGTCTCGGACCTCTAAAGAGCAAGGCCAGACCAGTTCGCTATATTGTGTTTATCTTCTGCCCTATGAAAGAAAATACGTTTTAACTCCGAAAAGTAATTACATGCAAAGAAGATTCGATCAATAAAAATCCATAAGTTTGATGATTGATGACAGAATTTTGATGCAAGACGTCAACGCCGGACTTTTCTATTTATCTCAAAAATATCTCGATATTATCTATTCTATCTCCTTGATGTAACTTGCTGAATACCCGTGCTTCGCTACGGAGTACATTCAAATGAAATACAACGGTCAATGTATGCAATTAATGTAAAAAAAAATTACGAAAAAATCGCAACGGGTATTTTTATAGACAAAATAATGTAGAAGAAAATATTCAAATTAAATACAATGGTCAATGTATGCAATTAATTTGTATGTTTAATATCCATAAAACATACTAATTTGAATTAAATTCTTTAAAAACTTCCATATCAATTAGTCTAGTGGTTAAATTTTATCTTTTACCGTATTTTAATATTTTTTATCAATTTATTTCGTTGTTATGCACGTCACGCAAAATTAATTTAAAGTATCACAAAAAGAAAAGAAACGACGTGATCAGCATTTGATAAATTAAATTCTAAAAATTAATCTTTAAAAATTCACCAAATATCAGAAAAGGGAGGTAAAGATTCGAAAAAAATTTCATTTTAAAGGAATTGTTTTATCTTTCCCGTGATATAAATTTTATAACCCTCAGATTATTATTTTAAATTGAAACTTTTTTTAAAAGTTGCAAAAACAGATTTAAAAATTTAATTTTTTAAAAAATCTAAGATTTTTTCAAAAATCTTTCTTAGTGCACTTTTACACTATAAGAAGAATCGCCCTGCAAAATTTCTGCCCTTTAGGTCCAGCAATTTGGTCTGTGCGTTATCTGTCAGTCAGTCAGTCAGTTACGGAACTGTTTTATATATATAGATTAGAGGTATTATACGATTGTGTTTGTATTCAAGTAAATTGACTGGTTGATGGTAAACTGCATTATATATTTAATTTCTTTTAATATGTTTTATACCAAAGTTTATATAATATTCATAGAAATTATCTTTATCAAATTGCTCATCAGATCAGTGGAGAAATCTGTTAATCTATTCTAACAAAAATGAAATTTCGGTATTCGAAGTACAAACCTCCAAGATGAGCAAATTTTCGTCAAAATATACGGAAGTTTCCTCACAATGGAAACTTTTTCTGGATTTTCATAGGCTAAAAGTCCTTGACCATTTTGTAAACAAAAATAAACATTCAGCTAATCACGGTGTAAAATTTCTGCCGTTATGAAATTACCGGAAAACTGAGTTTTAAGTTCCTATTCTATGAAAGAAAGCAGTAATAAGGAGAATAAGTTCATTATTTTTCGTATCTGCATTTAAAAATACATTAGGCCGTCTGCTATATTGTTTCTTCTCATTTGAAAACTTCGCCCACACGCGCTCTGAACCGTTGCACCTCTTTGAAATTCCATGCATAACGAAAACTTGGCAGCCAAAATTACAAAAACGAAATATGAATCATTTCCTTACTTTTACTTTTTCAACCATTCTTGAATAATTCAGATATGTTATTATTTTCTTGAAATTATTGTGTTTACTTAACTTGGAATTTTCTCGCCAATAATTGGATAGTTTTTGACATTTCGCTGAATTTTTCCTGGCACTTTATTACTACTTTGATAGTTCTGGATACTTTCCGGTTTATCGGACTCTCACTAGCCTCGTTGATATGTAGCTTTAAGGCTACTGTGTATAACCCTATTGGATTCGCTCCCCTCAATGTTTACCTATGGAGAAAATTTGTCCAAGGATTGCCGAATTGGATTTCAAGATTTTTTTTTTTAAAATTGTACTCCGTAATATAGAAAGAAATTTTACACCTTGCGGCATTTTTCGTTTAAAAAAACACAAATAATACAGGGTGTCCGGATTAAAGGTATCCAAAAGTCATGACTTATTTTTACGGAATTACCCATTAGAATTTTTAAAAAAATATTTAAATAGAAAGAACGTCTCACCAAGTTTTAACGTTAATCATAGATTTTGGTCATAGTATCATAGATTTCGATGTGTGCACCTTTTGAAGCACGACAAACGTCTAAATGGTAATCTAGTTCTCTCCGAGTGTTTCGTAGCATTTCAGGAGTTATTACACGAATTGCTTGAATGATACACTTCTTCAACTAATCCACAGTTTCAATTTTCTTTTGTTTATACACAACGGATTTAATGCATCCCCAAGCAAAAAAAGTCTAATAACGCCTGATATGCTACGAAACACTTGGAGAGAACTGGATTACAATTTAGACATTAGTCGTGTTACAAAAGGTGCACCCATCGAAATCTATGATACTATGATAGAAATCTATGATTGATATTAAAACTTGGTGACGTGTTCCTTCTATTTAAATAAAAAAAATTAATTCTAACGGGTAGTTCCATGAAAATAAGTCATGACTTTTGGATACCTTTAGCCAGGACACCCTGTATTTTAAAACTTAATTATTCGGAGGGAAAAACCTGGTATAGTGTGATTTAAACTCTCATAAATTCCTTTGGAGGACGAAATATATCAAATGAATCCTGTTGCAACGTGTAGAAAAGTCCAGGCTGTCTGAAAATGCAATTTTTTTAGGACAGTCAGCATTTATGTAGCTGTAAATGGTAGACACATTTTCACCATAGATTAACATTAAGGTGAGCGAATCCATTAGGGTTAGTACATAACAGCCTTAATCAATTAAGTAAAACTTTAATCAATATCATGTCAGCAAAAAATCGGACAAATCCGCATCCGTTTGAACAGAACTTAAACCCACTTATTCCGGTTTTTGGAATCCTCCATAGGCGTCTGCCGAACTCATATCGCTGATAAATACCCTTCAAGACTGCTCTTCATTTAAACCGAAAGAACAATATTTGCGTAATTGCTCAAAGGATAATTTTAAAAGCGGTTATCATCTTCATCCAAAGTTACTATTATGGGAGATAATTAATTACTCTCCTCTGAAGAACATGCTTCCACCGTGACTGGGTTTTTATCTTTCCGAGCGAAAGCTCTGTGGGATTATTTCGTTGCTGTACAGCTCTTGTATTTCGGGGCTAATTAAGGATATTACGTTAAACATTGGATGCTTCTCTTGTCATGTCATCCCGTCAATTACTTCGAGTGTATTATTCTTATTCTGGTAGAGATAAATTTATTAACTCTCCAAGCTCAGAGAAAAATTACGGTTTGTCGAATATTAAAAATCAAATCTGTCTATGTCAGTTTTACTCCGATTTTTTTTAAAATAAGATATCCATTAAGAATTATGATGTAGCAATAATTATATAATGAGGCTTTGATAGAGCAATTTTTTTCCTCTAATAGAATAATGTTTGAACTCGAGAGACCGCATCATATTAAGACAAAAATAGTATTACTAGGGTATATTTTATTGTTACGATGCTGCGTTATCTGGTTGGACGTGAAGATTCTTTTTGACGGCCGTCGAAAACCACATTAATGTACATTATAAGTTAACCCAATGGTAAACTAATAGTGTTTATTATTGCTTTTAAGAGAGGACTACGTTCCTCCATAACGGTCCTCCGGAGAGCAAAATTTCAGATATCCTGCGAGTTATAATTTTGGCAGCCCGCCAAACTCAGTCTGTAGCTCTTAGGCAAGCAGTAAATAGTTAAACAGAAAAGTACCAAAATCCGTTAAAATTTTGACATATACATATATATATATATATATATATATATATATATATATATATATATATATATATATATATATATATATACATAATGCATACATACATATATACATACAAAAGAGGTAAGCAACGATAAGTAACCCTCCGTTAAAAATCCGCAGTAGTTTCGTTAGAAGAAACTACCTGAAATTTTTTTTATCTTTTTTTACGAGAATTTTAATGCATTTTTGACATAGAAAGATCGTTTACATGCTTTTTGTTTTTCAGTATTTTGCATCGGGATATTTAGAGCTGAGCTTTTGTCCCGCCGCCAAATTAAAGTATTCTCGTTTCACCAGGAACTTGAGTTTATGCATTTTTGCGCGTTCTGTAGAAAGTTTTGTTAGAATCTGTTCAGTATGGTAATGGATTATTTGCAGAAAATCAAGCTGAGGAGAGGAATTTTGGACACGTTTGCAGTGTTTCAAACCTCGTAGAGGTAACGAATCGTTTTGAACACATGTATCTAAAATTAATCTTTTAAAAGGGCTTTTGGGGAAACACTCCACAACATTAAAAAGGTTTAGATAAAATTTACAATACACTCGCAAATACGCAATAGTATTAAATGGTCCAAGTAAAATTAGCATACTAGGCACTAAAAGTTCAAACTATTATGCATATTGAATCTAATTATTTAAGTCATTAGTATTTTTTTTCTGAGTGTCTGGAAAGCTTACCCGTAGAATCTTATTCTTTCTCACATCTTACATGCGTCTCAAAAAATCAGCATTGGAGATAAGGTAGATAAGATTGCTCTTCCCGTTGAAACTGACCATTCTAATTGTCTCGAAGTAAAAGATGTTCTACCTCTGCAGAATAGAATCAGAGCATGGACAAGTTAATTCTCGAAATCATTGGATATGCAGTCCTTTATGCTTATATATATATATATATATACAGGGTATTTCATATTGAATGGGACAAAAAGAATAGCATAGTATAATTGATTTATTTAGCCGAAACAAATTAATTCTGAAACTGCAATAATACAAGTTTTATATGGCAACAGCGAAAAATCTTCAGGCTACGAAATCGCCGCTAGAGGCACTGTTATTCGAAATGGTGCCATCCATGCAGGAGAAGGCGTACTGTGTTTTGGAATACACCAAAACATCTTCGTTTATCGTTCCCTCAATTGGGAGAAGCGGTTCTCGTCTTCATTTTGCAGCAAGACGGTGCTCCACCACATAGATATAAAAACGTACGTCAGTACCTGAACGATAGTCCACCTCATTGCAGGATTGGCCGTACTGGGTCAAACGATATGCCATTGCTTTGTTGGCCACCGAGATCACCAGATCTAACCCCTTGTGATTTTTTGCTATGGGGTTTTGTTAAAGGCAAAGTGTTTGTGCCTTTATTTCCCAAGGACTTACAGTAACTGAAGCAGTGGATAACTGATGTGCTCTAATCATTAACAAAGGATATTCGATATTCTATCACGAGAGTGGCAGGAACTGGAATACCGCATAGATAAACAGGAAATCCAACGTAAATAAAGCACAAATAGCAGTAAGATTAAATTATTTTGCATACGGCCTTTTCGAAGCTACAAAGGAGCTTCTTCATCAGTGCAACGAACTTAGTGGCAGCTCAAAAAAGCCGAAGATTAAGCGACCAGACACGTGCACATGCACTTAAATACCCGTAGTGTCAAGCACCCAAAGGCGCGAAGCAACGGTGAGACCGAAATAGGGCAAGCAGCGCCATCTAGTAGCAGAAAGAGGGGGGGAATTGAAAAAATTGAAGAAACAGGCCAACACAGCTAAATAAACTCTTTCCATAATTGAGGAAAAACAGGGATGCTTGACAAATCATTAACCAAAGAACCCAAATTTTTAAAAATGTGATACTTTTTTGAGCTACCACTAAGTTTGTTGCACTGATGAAGAAGCTCCTTTGTAGCTTCGAAACGGCCGTATGCAAAATAATTGCATCTTACTGCTATTTGAGCTTTATTTACGTTGGATTTTCTGTTTATTCCTGGAGCACAAAGGTTTTATCTTTTCTTACCGCATAGATATTTGCCGTGTCACCGGAGGGGCACACATATAACATCTATGGAAACTTGAATAACTATAGTTTCACTGTAAATTTGATTTATCAAAATCAAGTAATTACAGCGTTCACAGGTATGCTTTTTTTTTGTCCCATTCAATATGAAACACCCTTATTTTTTTTACTGTGGTTATTCGTTTCTCTTTGATTCGTAACAAAAAGAGTAAGAATAAAGGAAGTAATCCTGGATAATTTTCCAAACATGCTATGCAAAATGTTTCATGCTGCGGTTAGTTGCATAAGAGCGTTATGGAAATTTTTTTTGGTACTCGAGAGCTGATATGGACGGATTCTAATGCCGATTCCAAACGGCTGTAATCATCCATGCCAGATTCGAACACACAGATTCTGGTACTAATTACCGATCAGCGTTGGATGTTACGAAATGTATGGAGGTAAAAAGGAAATTTTCGAACCTATGAACTGAGCAGCTTGCTTTGCGTTAACTGCTTAATCGTTCAGACATGCATAGCAGGAGTAATAGGCTCGAGCTCCATAATTGGGTCCAGATGAGCATTCCCAAGACCAAGGTAACAATAAAGTTTTGAAAGTAAAACATACTCAAAAATTCCTTATATACGCACAAATTAATTCTTCCCTTTTTGGAAAAATGTATAAATACCTGTATATTTGGGTATTTTTTTATATTGACTTTAAAAGCCTTTTGTTAATTACACAAACTGAGAAGTCGCCTCTAATGTAAACAACAGATATGTATGCATGTAAATTTATTACTGCATACACGCTTATATGTGTATATACAACAGGCATTTACATATATATATATATATATATACACTGAATTAGGGATAGCAAAGCCTATGCAAATTGTGTAGCGCTGCGCATCATGTATGCGCAAGTGAGGGCGCTGTGGTAACTGCATATATAGCGCGTACTGTGGTTGTTCTGAGTTAGTTGTTGGAATTGCCAGTATGGGTAAACTGCCTGATTTAGACGCCTTCGATCGCGGACAAATCGTAGGTGCGCGACGCATCGGCCATTCAATTTCCGAAATCGTCAGACAGCTAGGATTTTCAAGGTCGACAGTGTCAAGAGTATACCAAGAATACATGGATGGTGGAATAAAAACTAGCGATCGGGCAAATTGCAAAGGACAATTAGCCTTGACAGTGCGTGGTGAGAGACGGCTCAGGCGTATTGTACGTAGCCAGCGAAGCCAAACATTAGCTCACATTACCACCCAGTTTAATGACGGTGCCAGTCGTACAGTCAGTAAACGGACTGTGCAACGCTCGCTTCACCGTATGGGTTTCGGGAGCCGTCGACCTACGAGAGTACCATTGCTCTATACTCGCCATCGGGCTGCACTTCTTGCCTGGCCAAGAGATCACAGAGACTGGAGTGTAGAGGACTGGAAACGAGTAGCATGGAGTGATGAGTCTCGATTCCGACTACTTAACGCCGACGGGAGGCTGAGAATATGGCGTCAGTCTCATGAAGCCATGGATCCGGCATGCCTGGCTGGAACTGTACAAGGGCATGGTGGCTCAATCATGGTCTGGGGTGTTTTTTCGTGGCACAGTTTGGGATCTTTGGTGCGTGTACCAACCTCCCTCAATGCAATTCGGTACGTAGAGTTGCTGGGTGATCACCTCCATCCGTTTATGCTGTTCTGTTATCCGCACGGTAATGGAGTTTTCCAGCAAGACAACTGTACCTCTCACAAGTCCCGGTTGGCTACTGGCTGGTTGGATGAGCATTCCTCTGATTTCTCTATCATGAATTGGCCACCTAGAAGCCCAGACTTAAATCCTACTGAGCATCTTTGGGATGTTTTGGAACAAGGCGTGAAAAGCCTTCACACAGCACCAAAGAACCTTACTGAATTATGGTCAGCTTTAGCCAATATTTGGCAAGCCATTCCCGTGGAACGTTTCCAGAAACTTGATCAATCGTCGTGTGGCAGCCGTTTTCAAGGCCAGAGGAGGCCCAACTTGTTACTAGGTAGGTATCCCTAATTCAATGGCACTTCAGTGTGTATATATATATATATATATATATATATATATATATATATATATATATATATATATATATATATATATATATAACAGTTCCGTAACTGACTGACTCACTGACATACAACGCACAGACCAAACTGCGGACCAAAAGGGCTGAAATTTTGCATGTAGATTCTAATTATAGTATAGGGGTGCACTAAGAAAGATTTTTGAAAAATTCTTCTTAGATTTTTTTAAATTAAATTTTTAAGCTTTTTTGTAACTTTTTTTAAGTTTGCATTTAAAATAATAATCCGAGGGTTATAAAACTTATATCATAAGAAAGATCATAAAAATTTCTTTAAAATGAAATCTATTCCGAATCTTTACCTTAATTTTCTGATTTTTGGTGAATTTTTAAAGATTAATTTTTAGAATTTAATTTATTAAATCCCGTTCACGTGATTTCTTTTTCTGGTACTTTAAATTAATTTATCGTCACGTTCATAACAACGAAAGAGACAAAAAAAATATATTTTTTTTCTTGCTAATGCGGCAGACGCTTGACATTATCCAAAAAAAATATTAAAAGACAGTAAAAGATACATTCCTCAAACTGTACTATATTAACTGTACTATATTGTTTAGTATGTTCTATTCGATTTAATTTGAATATTTTCATCTAAATTATTTTATCTATAAAAATAACCATTACAATTTTTTTATAAACATATTTTTTCGGGTTTTTTTACATCAATTACTTACAATCATCGTTGTATTTATTATAAATTTATTTAAGCATATTTTTGGCATTAACTGCATACATTGACCGTTGTATTTAACTTGAATGTACTCCGTAGCGAAGCACGGGTTTTCAGCTAGTATATATATTTACTAGCATTAGTGCCCGGCGTTGCCCGGGTAGATATATAGATATAAAATATTTCATGCATTCTATCAAAAAAATACTGGGCTGCAACCCGCTCTTCATGTTCATTTGGCCATACAGAATGCGCTTAGCGCGTTTCTACTGAAATGATATACAAACAATAAGAAAGAAAGAAACTTTGAGCCTGCGGACCTTCGTCTGATTTTATTGAGAATTAATAACACCGTGTTGCGTGATTCGCACGTTTCGATTGAATAAGTTTACTGTTCAATTATATTTGTTAGATACTGTTCAATTAGATTTAATTAGATTTTTTTGATCCACTGTTTAATAAGAAATAAGTTTTATAATTTACATTTGCCTTTATTATTTATTCTTCCCTTAAAAACGCACTTTTTTCCATTTCACCCAAGAGGTAACGTGCAAGATGCGTTATCCCCTTTATTTAATCAAAGTAGGGCTTGATTCCCCATGAAGCCTTTTTCCTTAAGCTTGTATGTTTTGTAAGAAATGTTTTGAATCAGATGTATTACCTGTGAGTAATGTTCTCAAAGGGTCGGGTGGTTCTTGAATTGTAGGCAATTGTACTTTCCCATTACTGCAACACATAGCAGAGCCAGGAAAGTTGTGTTTATCTGGGGAGCCAGAGCCAAAGGTCATTCCCAACCCTCTTTCTCCCGCGCATTGGAATTTGACCCCTTCCCCTCCGTCGTTCTCAAACCACCCCTCTTAACGCAGCTGGTTGAGGGGTATCCACAGGGGGTACACGCACCTCTATCGAGCACAAAAAACATTAAATAATTAATTTAAAAAAACTAATTGAGCCCCAAATTTCGTTTTTCCTGATTTAAGTTTCTCGGGGCCAAAACATTAACTGTGCCGAATTTGGTCCCGGTGGGTGAAACAGTCTATGATTCTATAGCGGACAAACAAACAGACAAGCTCTTATATATATATATATATATATATATATATATATATATATATATATATATATATTATATATATATATATATATATATATATATATATATATATATATATATATATATATATATATATATATATATATATATATATACTCGTATATATATCATCATCATCATGTGATGATCTAAATTCCCTTTCCTCATTCACTTGAGAACTACTCTCGAGATTTATGCGACTTTTCTTCGCCTTCCTTTCCGGGAAGGAAAAATAAATGAATCTCTGCATTTGTTGTTTTCCAAGGAGAATCTGCTAAAGTCTTTTACATTCTAGCCACTTCCTGATCCAAACGCGTGTACACCCTGTTATAATTGTATGCTTTTTTTTATATTATTACAGATAGGTTTAAAATTCCTTATTGTAAATATTTTTTTTTCGTTTTGGGAGCCGTATTTAGACCTCCTGTACACCGGATTGGGATCTCAACGATGGAATTAAATCTGAGAGTGTTTTCATTTGTTCTCTCCTTATCACACTTTCCGAGAGCTTTACACTGTAGCAGATTATCAATTACATTTCCCAGTTGATTGTAATACTCAACGCCTCAGTATGCTTCTCAAAAAAAAAAAAAAAATTACCTTTGTGTGTGTGTTTTGGAGGTAATTACGTATTATTTTTCTCTTTCTCTCTCTCTATGCCTTAAAATCTGTTGAATGAAACCCATTCAGCCTTTTCTCCGACTTGTGGCAATCTAGGGAGCGCGTATTATTCTTTGAGATGCAGTAGGAAAGGAGAAAGCACTGTTGCATATTCATGGCCATTCTAAATCCATATAATGATTCAACAATTGGTTCCCACCATTCTGTAGCGCAGTCGGAGAGAGTCAAAAAAAAAAGGGAAAGATATATATATTTTTTGCACGGTTAATGAATTAAAATACTCCCTGCCGGTGGTGTTGGAAATAATTTGAATAGAAGTGGGCAGTAAATGCCCTCATTTTACGTATGTTTCCATAGGTGGTGGAATAAAAAGGCGGATGTGTTTTACAGATGTCTACTACTGCCCATGAAATGCTATTCTTGTGGAGAGAATCGGTGGAAACATTTTACGTCTGTTCGAGTGAGGTTGAAATAGTTTTAAAACCGTTTATTCTTTAGAAAAGGCAGTGTTGCAACTTTAAAGCATTCAAGGTAATACCACTTTCTTCATAAGATACACTGTTTTTTTTATTATTATTTTTTTTCTGACAACATAAACGTAAAACCAAGTATTCGTAAAAAATGCTCCTAATTTTTTTTTTCTTTAAGTTCTCATGATTTTATTTCAATAGCAAATATCAATAGCAAATATTTCTTAAAAATAGTTAATATTTCTTATAAATAGTTTATGGGATTATTTTTGAGAGCACATTATAACTGGAGACTGAAGCGTTAATTTATTCTGCCAAATATTATTTTTGTTAGTTGCGTCTAACACAAATAGTAAAGGTCTACCTACGGTTTGATAATTGTGATCTAATTATGTATATTGATAAAAAAAATTAACTTATTTCTCTTCTGGACTTCATTTGCTACTTCACAAAAACTTAATACTTTCACTGAAACTTAATACTCGCTTAATCGTTAAGCGTGGAGACACCGTGAGATAGGACACATGTGTGGAACCCGAGTTTAAAACTTGATTAAAAACTTATCTAAGAGAAATCTTTACAACCGTATTTAAACAATATGCTAAGGAACATTATTTGGCTTTTCAACCGGGCTCCAAAATATTCAAGACTTTTGTGTTTGGACTCTCTGCAACTATTGATACTGGACAATCTAATTTTTTTCCATAACCATGTATCCGATTAACTTGTTGCATTTGTTGAAGTGTAAGATCATCGTATAACGAAGGAAATCCTCACCCCACTATCAAAACTCGTTGGAATAACATGAGAAGTATGTTTAAATGGAAACTGTTTTCATTGATTCTGACCAACATTAGGAAATCTATGTTATGTATTTTTCATTAATTCGTATTTACTCCCCCGATGGCGCAGTGGCTAAAAGTTTCAAGCTGCCACACCACATGTCCAGGGTTCGATCCTGCGACAGGGCAAGGTCGACTCAGCCTTTCATTCTTTGAATGGGTCAATAAAATGAGGACCAAGCAGACTTGGGAACTAACTCTGGAAGTCCGGCGGCAGGCTGACCAGTTTCCCGAGACATATTTTTTGCTGTCTGTGGTTTTGCTGTATGGCACCCCAAGACCACGGTCAAGAAAGCAGAGATGGGCACCACCAGCCTTGGTCCACAATGGACTGTTGCGCCATTGGCTAGTGAGTTCGTATTTACTATCTTTGTATGCCTGAAAAGAAAACCTACATACAAAATTAATAATGGATAGCTATGTATTACTACCCTTAATATATATACAGAAATAAACTTCGGCGAAAAAAAATGTTAAAGAATTCGGTTGTCTAAAAACCTCGAATCTCAATGTTTGAATACCTCCTACACAAGCATGCGAATGATTTTGGGGACAATAATTATCGCAGCGAATTCATCAATTTCAGTGGTGTAGAACTTGAATGAATAGGAGCCGTGCTCTCTGCTGGTTTTCTGTTTATTTTAGTGATGAATCACTTGTACTGGGCTCCGGTGTCCAATGAATAAAATTTGGACATGGGGTGTTTGTCGTTATGTAGATCCTAAACATTATGTAGATCCTAACTTTAAATGGCAGACAACCACTATTCTCGTGGATATTAACAGCAATAAATTTTCTGGCATAGCCGGACATACCTTATTGTCCTTGTCACACTCACAGAACGGCGGTACTTCCAAGGTAACCTGAGATTTTTCATGCTGTCACAAGTCCCAAAGCCAATTATCAGGAGATAGCGTCTGCCACATGCTTTACGGATCTCCGAGGACTGCTTGATCTACCGACAACAAGCCATCTGAAAGTGTTTTAGACATAATGGGAACCGATTTCAGTGATCTGGAAAATACACGTAATGGCCCAGCCATTGGGTTTAAAATGGCAATCTCCCTCTCCACTTCCCTGTGATTGCACGTTACAGCAAATCGCATTGAATCCTTCTGCTCTTTTATATAACAGCTAGTGTCAAATAAACAACCTTACATTGTGACTCTATTGAAACTGTTTTTTCTTGTAAATGCCCACACTGCTGTAAAATAAAGTCATTTATGTTGTTATTTCTAAGTTCTATGGCCTGGGTGATAGTAGACCATGTCCAAAAGATCCTGCCGCTTGAAGGAAAGCGAGCCCGCCGCCTCCTTTGATAGCTAAGCATGTCTAAAGGCGCACCCATGCAGTTGTGAATACGAAAAGGAGTCGCAGACGAAGCAGAGCAAGAGGAAATTGAATATCCTGGAAGCAGAGCAAGAAGAAAACGGATATAGATATATTTCCCAATATTCATGCTTTTCTTGGGCCCACCCCGAAGGCTTACCAGTGGGGTCTATAACGGCCCTTGAATTGGAGTGGCAGTTAAGAGTATCAAGCATTTACCAGGAAGCCAGTGATGTATTAGGGGGAGTATTCTAAATACTGCATTTTTTCATTATAAGCAGCATAAATTGACTTTCTGAAGCAATGAACACAGGAAAATCCTAATCTACCTATACATTCGCATTTTTCGTATTTGTTTCATAACTAACATTTCAGATCGTTTCTATTAATTTACATGCTAAATATTTCCTAAAGCTTTTATCGAATAAAGAATATTTAGTATACACATTAAACAGAAAAATATATTTTCGAAAGTTCAGTCCTTTAATCAGTTCGCATATCCTTGAATTTAAATTTTTTATCCTTTAAAGGTGGAACTGTGATATATTGAAAGTAAAAAAACACTCCTTAAGTTAATTATACCTAGTTAAGAGACATTCAGAGTTAAAACAGACTTTAGAAAAAAAACTTGTGAAAAGGGGAATTTTTTTCAAGAGTTTTTCCTTGAAGATTGCTTTTTGAATGTCATCTGTTTTTATTTTAATTGAAAACTTGCAGGGTCTGCCGACGTCTTATCTATGTCGCTGTTTGCTTACCTGTGTATTGACTTTTATATGAAAAATTTAGGTAACGATAGAAATTAACTATATTTTTAAAAATTTCAAACAGTAATCTCTAAAGATATTGATTTAATTTCAAAAGTAAGATTTTGTCGTTCCACTTATATGGTTCGATATTTGTATCAATATATTACTCAAAACTGATATATATATTACAGCTCAATTATTTTATCAATTATTTTTCATAAATTTACTCAAAAAGCAGGGGTTTTTTTAAAGAAACCGTGGGATATCTAGTTTCCGCGGTCTTTTATACAAATTACATTCATCCTTAAAATATTTAGTGGGATACCTTTATCTGTTTCTGCTTCGCTTACCTAGTTATCTAAAAAGATATTTTTGTTGTGCCTGTATATGCACATGTTTCGATTTTTTATTCCTTTCCTCACAGGCTTTTATCCTTAGTCTATTTTAAAACCAGCTTGTCTTACATGTGTTTATATACGCTCTACTGCTCCCATGCCTTTAATTTTTATGTTGAACAATCTGTATTTTGAACTAATCGGATGAAATTTTCAGCACTATAATTACATACTTTTTCTCCTTCTTCCTCCTTCATAATCTTTTACTTGTTTTAAGTGGATTTGTGGGTTTTTACATTTCTTTTCTATTCCTGATAGCCTGAACATCGCAAAAATTGTCACGTACTTCGAGTGAAACTTTTTTTGGGGGGAAGAACTGAAGTGCGTAGCAGAATATTTGGAAAAAAAATTATTTTAAATTAACGTACTTTTTTTTTAAACCAGTAAGCAGGGGTATACACCTGTTCTTAATTTATGAGCATGTTTTCCATTTAGCGTAATTTTTTCAGTGTTTAATGTCTTCCAAAATGTGCAGATATTAAATAAATATTTTCACATGATCTTTCAGATTTCTTAGATGAGCGTATAATATTTATATAAATGCGTTTACATGCAGTGAACGTCCAAAGACCATTTAAGGATATGAATGAGAGAATTTATTTAAATATATCTGTGTTAAAGATATATGGATAATGCTTTTTTAATGTTGTCAATGCCAATAATCACCCTAGTTATATAATTTCTGTAGCTTTTATTCTGTAGCTATAGTTTCTGTAGCTTTAATTTTTTTGGCAGTATTTGTATACATATACCATATACGGATGAGAAATCTGACAGCAAGAATAGAATTCTTACTCTTAGTCTACGAAATATAGTCTATATTTTTTATATTATGAATCCTGTGTACTATTATCTGTAAAAATTAATTTTTATGAGACACTTAATAAATGTCATATTTTTAATAATGTCGACAGAATGTTGCTTTTCCCTTAGACAGAAAGATGAAATTATACATCTAAATCCTTTATTTTTTTTAATGGAAACCCAGAAGTCGTGTAATAGTAATCAAATTTTTGATTACAAAATAATACAAATTTATATATATAAATTGAAACTTGTCTAGCCGGCCACCCCTATTCGACGACCACCCCTTAAAAAGGCCATCTTGTCAGGAACTATGACTGACCACCATACACACACACACACACACGTGTGTGTGTGTGTGTGCATGTGCGTGTGCGTGTGTGTGTGTGTGAGTGTGTATATATATATATATATATATATATATATATATATAGCGGGGCGTAGCAGTGCTCGCAAATCTGGACCAGTGACTCTACCAGTGACTTTTTAAAATTTTTACTTTGCTGCTAAAAGAAATCAGACTTCCTTGTGAGCTCTTTCTTTCAAAGTGCACGTCTTTATCATAATTTCTTTCTTTTTTATGAATTTTTAAATTTTTGCGAGCTTTTGGCTCACCCTGTATATTATTTATTTATATATTATATATATATATATATATATATATATATATATACAGTTGGTTCTCTGTTTAACGACGCTCTACTTAACGACGATCTCTATTTAAAGACGATATTTCCCAGTCCCAGCCCCTCCGACGTTATGGGAAATGTTATTTTTTCACAAATTCTGTTTAAGGGCAATCTCTACTTAAGGACGATTTTTCCCGGTCCCTTGAAAGTCGTTAAAAAGAGAACCAACTGTATTTATTTATTTATTTATTTATATATATACATAAATATATATACACATACATATATGTACATATATATATATATATATATATATATATATATATATATATGTACACATAGTATATATATATATACTATATTAACTAAATAAAGGTATATATAATTTCTAATAATAAATAGGTAATATATTAATAAAAAATAATCCTTCCCCCAAATAAAGTAAACTGTTACGGTTAAAACTTCTTTATATTGATCACATATTAAACAGCCTCTAATCAAAAATAGCCTTTTTCTTAGAATATAATAAATTTCGCTTCACTGCCTGTTTTTTTTTCTGAAACACATCGACAAATTTAGTCAGACTAGTTTCCAGGGACAAAACCAAATTGCACGCTCACTCAAAGATCGTGACATTATAAAGCGCTAAATTCTTTGAAAAAACATGGCTGTAGAAATAGACTCTTTACATTCAGAACTTGAAAACAATGGGAAAAGGCGCTGTTTCTTGGTAAGCTAGTTTTAAAAGAAATGATTGCGTTTGGTGCAGAAATGGATAGGTTAAAAATAAAGTAGAACTGACAGAATATTATTTTTAGCTGTCGGAATAGATGTCTGCGTGTAAAACGATTGGAAAGACATTTTAAATCTAAGAAAAGAATAATATGGCTAGCTCCTTTTATTCTTATGCTATAAAACTGTATATACTTGCGTATTTCAAATCATTTAACATTTTAATAAACACATGACATATTTAGCAATTTCTTCAAAATTACGATTAAACATACGTAAAAAATAATTGCCATCCTTTTTGGACTCATCTTATGTCTGAAAATGACTTTTTTTTCCTAAAATCTCAGGTATAATAAGGTTGACTGTATCTCTAACTTTTTATTAGACTGCCCGTTATTTCACTGTCTTAAGATCTTTCGTCCAGAAAAATAAATAGTAAAAAATTTTTGTACCCCTACTTAAAAACTGGAAGTCCAACAAAATGAAAGCATTAGCATATACAGGTCACATAGTTATTACTGATTTGGAAATATCGTACGTCAGAGCATTTCGCAGGACCACATTAAGAAAATAAATATAATTATGGGCTTGAGGTAGTCTAGGGGTGGCGCGTCGTCTTTCGACGCTGAGGGTTCTCGGATCGAATATTGACAAGCACCATTAAATTACCTCTGTGTCCAGGTCGGATATGGGCACGTTAACCGTAGACCGGAAAGTCCCTGTATGAGATCAGAGAGTTTGAGAGAAGGTACGATTCCCCCAGATGTCACCCCTGGGCTGCTCGGTCAAAATGGAGGTGGGACCTGGCTAAATCGGACTTCGACCCTTGTGGTGCCATTATAAACTGGAGCCGCACACCTGAAAGCACGATCTTATATGGACCTGGTCTGGAATTACTTCCTGCCAGGGGGCATTAGGTTTGTTTGGTTTGGAGCGCTACGGTCAACTTTTTGCCACACGATGACTAATTAGACCGGGACCTACAGTTTAAAGCCCAAACATCTACAAACATCCATGCCAACAGCGGGACTCGAACCCACAGGATCTGAACCGAAAGCCAACGCCCTAGCCATTCGTCCATCACATGACGCAAGGGGGCATTAGAAACAACAACAACAACAAATCTAATTTTGAGACAACTCTAGTGACCAGGCAGTTATAGATTTCTTGTATTAACGCATTTATGAAATTTCGAATTGCGTTCTTATTTTTAAGATTGCTTCAAAATTAACTGGAAGGAGATAATGAAAATTTAGAAAAAGGAGTATCGGTTTATTCACAAGATAAAGCTTTAAAAAAAAAAAAACGCCGAGGCACTTGTCGTGAGACATTCGCCCTTTGGTATTCACCGCGAAGTCTTACCGGCTATTTTATTATCGAAGCACCATTTAGGTGAGCCTGCTCCCTATGAGGGTACAACACGTTAACGACAAGTCTTATTCAGGTTTCGATCGCAAGCCCACTTCGTGGAAGCTCACGACACTAACCAACTACACCATGTGGGCGGAACATAAAAACGTAGAGCGTGGTAAAATGTAACAAATGTTTTTATCCGATTGCTGGTGCTGGTGAACGTGATATCAAATGTCATTTAAACACGGATACGAGCTGAAGAGATGCTGTTTAGAATTAATGAAGTATGGCTTTGAATTTGTTTAGGTTCGGTTTGGTTGTGAGTGCTACGGTATTTTTTTTTGCTACATAAGGGCTAATTAGACTGGAACCTACGGCTTAAAGCCCATTCCGAACGGCTACAAACATCCATTCCAATAGTGGGACTCGAACCCACAGACTTTGGTACCGAAAGCCAGCTCTCTAGTCATACGACCATCGTCAGGATGAGAAATTGGTTAAGATTTTCCCTGAAATACTATCGGTGTTTTTATTTTATTTCTTGATTTATTAATAATATACATATATATGGTGTACGTATATATAATATACATATATATACACCACACACACACACACACACACATATATATATATATATATATATATATATATATATATATATATATATAACTTACAAACTTAATTCATTAATTAATCAATTCTTCTGTTAATAATGGATTGTACGGTGTCTGAGTGTGTTTATTTAATAGATCATACTCATCAGAAAAAATCCATTGGTTTTTAGACAGTATTGACACCGCTGATGAAGAAATGCTGTCAAAAACCTTATTCATACTTTTCTTTACATGTTGTTTGTTCCTGGCTGCAAGTAGCTTTAGAGCTATTACTGGTTTTCTCTTTCATCTTATTCTTATATATATATATATATATATATATATATATATATATATATATATATATATATATATATATATATATATATATATATATGTATGGTGTGTGTTATTGTACATAGCTGTTTTCGGCCAGAAAAATATAGCCAGCCTAGAAATAGTACATAGTCCAATATTTATGGTAACTAGGAAAATTGTAAAATTGTGGAGACAGCACATGATAATTGCTCTTGATTGTTAAGTGTTTCTTCAATTTGGGGTGTGTGTTTTTTACCTACTAGTAAAATTAGTTTGATGGAATACGTTTAAAGGAAGTAGATATACACTGCTGGCCACCCAAATTGCAACACCAAGAAAGACAAGAGATATCACAACAAAATTTATTTTGTAGATAACATGTTGACCAAGTATCAAATGATTAAATTTATAGACTTCTGTGAAGTGTGGTTCCTGCCAAAATCAGTAGCCAGAGTAGCCGCCATTGTTGGAGATCACCGCTGCCACACGCCTCGGCATTGATTCAAAGAGACTTTGGATGAGTTCTTGGGGTACAGCAGACCAAGCAGCTTCCACACGTTGCCAAAGTTGATCTGCTATGGCAGCTGGGGATGGAATCTGGGTCAATCGTAGAGCGACCATGGACCACATGTTTTCTATCGGCGAAAGATCCGGAGAGCGAGGCGGCCAGGGAAGCAATTCAATCTGGCGATTGACGAAGAACCGTTGGACAATGCGTACCACGTGTGGTCGTGCATTATCCTGTTGAAATATGGCTGTGGGCAAGCCCTGAAGGTAAGGAAGGACAACTGGCTCCAACACCTCGGAGATGTAGCGCTGGCTGTTTAAAGTACCGGCAATGTGTACTACAGGTGAGCGAGAGTGATATCCAATACCGCCCCATACCATAATACCCGGTGCAGGACCAGTGTGGCGGTGCATAAGGCAGCTGTTCAGCATCCTCTCTTCACGGTGTCTCCAGACTCGAATGAGACCATCGTGGTGATGCAGACAGAAGCGTGACTCGTCAGTAAAGACAATTTCATTCCATTCTGCCGTCCACATCCTTCTGTCATCGCACCATTGGCGGCGGAGACGTCTGTGGTTCTGCGTCAAGGGTAGGCAAAGCAATGGACGTCTTGCGGACAGACCACTCTGCTGTAAACGGCGTCGAATGGTACGCGCAGACACTGGATGGTGCGTTACAGACTGCATGTGCTGTGTTATGGTTCATGATGTGACTGAGCGATCCGTCACTGCCATGCGCACAATTTTCCTGTCATCACGTGAAGTGGTGCGCTGAGGTGGATGCGATCGAACACGCCGGTCCGTCGTACCCTCCTGCATCCAACGATCACATATCCGCATTACAGTTGTTTGGTTTCGTCCAACACGACTACCGGTTTCCCTGAAAGATAATCCACAATCTCGGTAGGCCACTTCCTTCCTCTGTCGAACTCGGATACTTGATCAAAAGATGATCGCTGTTTTCGACGAGGCATAATTGATCGTTTTTTTTTTAAAAACCACAAGAAAAACACAATTGCCGAACTTGAAATCGTCGAAATCTCCAAGCCTTAAATAGCGCTTTGAAGTGGCGCCACAGGCGCGCGTGATGTGCGTCTGCGCTGAAATTCTAAACATTTGCATATCTTACCTCCGCTAATGCATGTTGTAAATTTCATGTTATTTGCATGTTTCCTTCAGGGTGTTGCATTTACAGTGGCCAGCAGTGTATTTAAAAACGGAAGTGAAATAACTACAAATATTTTGCAATAAGTGTTGTACTTCTTTTTTGCATACCCAGCACTGAAACATAACAAAAACCTTTGAACTGTTTCAACTAAAATTTCCTTTTGACTTTCAAAACATATTTCACTGTGAATACAACCTTTAAACGTCATCTTATATGATATTATATACATTACTGGTATTTAAATAAACTAGAAAATCAAAGGTCTTTAACCGAGGTGTCTGATAAAATTTATCTATAATTATATTTCGGAGAAATTTTGTTCAATAGAACCATGCTGAATCAATATTTAGTCAATGTAGAATGAAGTTACCCGTTACTGTAGAGACAGTTTCAAACAAATTTGTGCTGAAATATTGAATTACTATATAGAATATTCTTCATCATGTTTGATATTAACGGAACGTGTTTCTTTAACCTTTAGCTTACGGGGCCCATTTTTCCGATTCCCTCTTCAGAACGGGAAATTTCATACCCCCTTTAAATATATATATATATATTCATTCGTGGGCCCGTATTCTCGAGATACATGCTATCCCATCCCGTAAGGAAAAGGTTAGCGTATATTTCATGATAAAGGTTTATGCACTATAATCAGTTTCAGCATTTTAAGCTGAATGGTGACAAGTGTTGGTGAAATATTAATTTTTTGTTCCTCGTTGTTCGACCCTATTGAAGAATTAGAAGAAATGTTTGTTTTGTTACTAAATGTGTTTTAGGTTAGGAAATTCTCTGTCAAAGGAATTCTAGACTTAGTGATAATGTTCCAAGTGCCTGATTTTCAATCCTGGCTACTGGGTGGCCAAATTTTCATTTTATTAATTTATCACTTTTTTAACGTAGGATTACGGTTCAGGTTACGTTCCTCCTTATAGGTCTTCCGAAAAGCAAAATTTCAGACGCTAAAACCGTCCGTCCGTACCTCGCGAGTTATAATTTTGGCAACCCGCCAAACCCAGTCTGTATCGCTTGGACAAGCAGTAAACAGTTAACCTTTAGCTTACGGGGCTCATTTTTCCGATTCCCTCTTTAGAACGGGAAATTTCGTTCCCTTTGTAAGAACGGTCATTAAGGAGATTATATATATATATATGTGTGTGTGTGTGTGCATGCATGTGTATATATATATATATATATATATATATATATATATATATATATGTATATGTGTGTATATATATATGTGTGTGTGTGTGCATGTATATATATATATATATATATATATATATATATATATATATATGTATATGTATATGTATATGTGTGTATATATATGTGTGTGTGTGTGTGCATGTATATATATATATATATATATATATATATATATATATATATATATTCATTCTCGTGCCCGTATTCTTGGGGTACATGGTATCCCATCCCGTAAGGATAAGGTTAAACAGAAAAGTACCAAAATGCATCAAAATTTTGACATACGTATATGTATACATATATACACACGTACATATATATAGATGCATATAGTATACATAATACATACATATATACATACAAAAGAGGTAAGCAAAGATAAGTAATCCTACGTTAATAACCCGCGGCGCGGTAGTTTCGTTAGAAGAGACTACCTGAATTTTTTTTAATGTTTGGATATTTTACTTGTTTTAGACAAATCAAGTTTATACTTTCTACATGCTATTCTCAATACATCATGAAGGTAAGAATTAGCAAGTCGATTTCTATGTACAGTTTTCGCATATGTCATTTTGAATTTCGATCCTGATTTATCACGTATTTATAATTACGGTCCATAGTAAGTCTTTTCCAGATCTGCGGGCAGCTCTACAAAAAGCTTTTGTAGCGAGAGATAATCAATCCTCGAACCTTCAAACCTTGAGGTGGAAACTCTATCTCGGTAATGTAAGATAACTTGATTTGGTTAGCTTTCCTCACAAATTGATAGAAACATATGAGGTATATGCCATAGAGGGTATATTTGAGGAACTGTAATACATTAAGGCATTAGCCTGCCACGCCGGGGCCGCGGGTTCGATTCCCGCATAAGACTAGGTTGTATTCTTGGGAACCGGTCAGTCTTACGCCTGCAAAAGGAACCCCGTCGAACCCCGTCTAGAAAGGGCAGCTGAAACCCATCGTTCATCGCCGGTGTCATCGTTTGTTGATAAAAAATATTCTGTGATAGTGTGATTTGTGTTTCTATTTCCCTTGTATTCATATGTACACCGGACTGGGGTGGTAATGTCGTCAGCCCCCAGGGACATTAGCCCCCTCCCCCCCAAAAAAAAACTGTAATACATGGGCTAAGCTCTCAACTACAGACATTTCGATCAGTCCACGCATAGAACTTCAGAGACCTGTGCGCAAGTTATCCTTTACCGATATTGCAATGTTTCATGTATATTTTTCCTGTTTGGGGCTTTATAAACTTGGTTAGGTGACATTATTAAAAGAGACGGTGAAAATTACAAAAATATGTCTTCTTGAAGGACTTGAATATATTTTGGCTTCAAAATTTTTATTTATTTTTTTTTTTTTTTTTTTTTTTCCAATGGCAAAGGAAAATGACAAACTCTTACAAATTAACAAGATTAACAATGAACATGAATATAAAAAAAATGGAACAGTAAGAGAAAAAAGTCAATGTCCCATCAGCAGATGTCGTGCGCTCCAATATCGCTTTACCTCGGAGTCTCCACGCAGAGCCGAGCATCCCAACAAATGGTTCCTGTCCATGATTTCATGGACAAAAATTTTGTCAAAATTTTTGTCAAATTTTGCTTCAAATTTTGTCACTGCTCTTAGATATACATGATATATAATATTTTACGTCAGTAAAAATTTGTTAGTATAATTCAAATAATAATAAATCGTACGTTGCTTTAGTCATAATTCTTTGTTCTCAAAGTTCCTCTTTCAAATTTATGGACACCTTATTAATTTTAAGCTGCATTTAGAAGGGAAGCGGAAATTCCAGAAAAATTTTGCCCATTTTACATCTAGCTCCATAACCTTGAGTAAGGGATGGGTCGGCATCCCAAATTTGTATTTGCAATTTTAATTAACCCTAAACCTCCCATTTCAAAGCAGTGAGCAAGTACTGAAATATTTAGTGGTACTAAAAAGTCATATTTATTCGAATTTAAATAATAATAGCGACAACTTACATACTTTTTAATTTGTTTGCTTTTGCGAAACACAGGGATAAATGCTGGCCTGTATAGCTAAACTGCGCTTTTGAACGCCTTTTTAACCTTCACAGTATTTAAAACAACTTGGAAACATATATGAAGCATCGGTGTTCAGACACTTTTTTTTTAAAGTAAGGAATTTTGAAATGTTAATTAGGGAATATATAAGATGATTGACATATTTCGATGTATCCTTTTAAGAGAGAAATGACACCAGGATAAAAATTTAATGGCGATATTACTATTAAAATGGATTAAGAGGACAGTGGACTTTCAAAATTGTGAAATTTGTCCAAAATTTCACAATTATATTTTCAAAATTCACAATGATATTTTTATTGTATTGAATTGTGAAACTACGGACAAATAGGAATGTGTTGCAAGAAGAATTTTTAATTTCTGTGATTACTTTCCTAGTTATTGGCCTTTGTATTTAATTAGATATTATGTGGTTACTTACATACTTTTTAATTTGTTTGCTTTTGCGAAACACAGGGATAAATGCATAGCTGGCCTGTATAGCTAAACTGCGCTTTTGAACGCCTTTTTAACCTTCACAGTATTTAAAACAACTTGGAAACATATATGAAGCATCGGTGTTCAGACACTTTTTTTTAAAGTAAGGAATTTTGAAATGTTAATTAGGGAATATATAAGATGATTGACATATTTCGATGTATCCTTTTAAGAGAGAAATGACACCAGGATAAAAATTTAATGGCGATATTACTATTAAAATGGATTAAGAGGACAGTGGACTTTCAAAATTGTGAAATTTGTCCAAAATTTCACAATTATATTTTCAAAATTCACAATGATATTTTTATTGTATTGAATTGTGAAACTACGGACAAATAGGAATGTGTTGCAAGAAGAATTTTTAATTTCTGTGATTACTTTCCTAGTTATTGGCCTTTGTATTTAATTAGATATTATGTGGTTACTTACATACTTTTTAATTTGTTTGCTTTTGCGAAACACAGGGATAAATGCATAGCTGGCCTGTATAGCTAAACTGCGCTTTTGAACGCCTTTTTAACCTTCACAGTATTTAAAACAACTTGGAAACATATATGAAGCATCGGTGTTCAGACACTTTTTTTTAAAGTAAGGAATTTTGAAATGTTAATTAGGGAATATATAAGATGATTGACATATTTCGATGTATCCTTTTAAGAGAGAAATGACACCAGGATAAAAATTTAATGGCGATATTACTATTAAAATGGATTAAGAGGACAGTGGACTTTCAAAATTGTGAAATTTGTCCAAAATTTCACAATTATATTTTCAAAATTCACAATGATATTTTTATTGTATTGAATTGTGAAACTACGGACAAATAGGAATGTGTTGCAAGAAGAATTTTTAATTTCTGTGATTACTTTCCTAGTTATTGGCCTTTGTATTTAATTAGATATTATGTGGTTACTTACATACTTTTTAATTTGTTTGCTTTTGCGAAACACAGGGATAAATGCATAGCTGGCCTGTATAGCTAAACTGCGCTTTTGAACGCCTTTTTAACCTTCACAGTATTTAAAACAACTTGGAAACATATATGAAGCATCGGTGTTCAGACACTTTTTTTTAAAGTAAGGAATTTTGAAATGTTAATTAGGGAATATATAAGATGATTGACATATTTCGATGTATCCTTTTAAGAGAGAAATGACACCAGGATAAAAATTTAATGGCGATATTACTATTAAAATGGATTAAGAGGACAGTGGACTTTCAAAATTGTGAAATTTGTCCAAAATTTCACAATTATATTTTCAAAATTCACAATGATATTTTTATTGTATTGAATTGTGAAACTACGGACAAATAGGAATGTGTTGCAAGAAGAATTTTTAATTTCTGTGATTACTTTCCTAGTTATTGGCCTTTGTATTTAATTAGATATTATGTGGTTACTAATAGCAATAACTTTAAATGTGTTTTTCTCAAAATAAAAATTTTCATGTCATACGAATATTCAAACTGCTCCAGGTGCATTTCTAATTATCGTATTGCTTTGAAATTTAAGTTTTATATCCTTAACTGTATATCAAATAAATCTTATTGAAAAAAATTATGCTTCGTAGCTTAGAATTTCAAAATTTTGGAAGAAAAAATTTTGAAAATTTTCTAAGTTTTTATTACTTGGATAGATGATTCATAGGTATTTTGCGTAATAAAAAGGGTGTTTTCACTATTATTATTTTTTTCTCTTTATATTTTTAATAAATGCTTAAAATAAGCAATACGTTTCATTGTTAGATCTATAAGGTATCCTGTGAATAAAAATTACCATATTATATGCAAAAGAAATGCGCATGTAACATTTTTAATTAGGCTAATTTTTTATATAATTAATAATTCATAATTCATAAATTATTAATATTTCATCTTTAAATTTTAACCACTTTTACATACCTATGGTACTAATGACATATTCACATTTCAAGCAAATCCATTCAAAACAAAAAAGTTAGGTTTGAAGGTCCACTGTCCCCTTAAAGATATATATTATGTAAAGATACTGAAGTTTTAAAAACGGAGGCGTGTTATTTTAAGAGATGTCACGTCAGAATTTGAATTTGTCGTCAATACTTCTACCTTAAAAAATAAAGTATATTTCATCTTACTACCCAGTCATAGGCTTTCAGGGGTCTACTACCCATTGCATAATGGGTGCACATCACAGGTGTAGCGTCGGGGGGGGGGGCGCCTGCTCAACTTAACTTGAAATAAATTAAAACGTAAATAGAAGTTAAAATCGGAGAATTGTACAAATCTTTTCAGAAAGTTGGTTTTTTCCGCTTTTTCAAACTGTGAAACTGGAGATTCCGATTATTCCTTAACATAGTTTTTAACAATATAATCCATAACAAAAATTCGATGCTATATTTTTTTTCTCATTTTGTTTATATTATATTTATTTTTCTCATTGTATAACTTTTAAATACTACTCAAACATCAATTCTATTGTTATTCAGTTTTAAAAAAATCATAATATTTCATATTTTAAGGACCATCAGGCAGTCAATGCGCTGAGGAGGGCCATAACTGAATTCAATTTGTGTCCCCCCCCCCCGAAAAAAATAAAGTTAGAAGCACGTTACGCCTTGATGCACACAACGATATATATATATATATATACATTATTATGCATGTATGTTCTCTCAGTAAAGCAAATATGTGATACGCTTTCCCTTCTTTGTAAAATTAAAATGTAACATCCAATATGGCAAATCTGTCAACGTCACGAAATCTGAATTCGAATTACTCCGTATCACCCCTGTTTAATTCCTTAAACCTGTTACGTATTTTCATCGTATCTTGAGAAAGAAATAAGAAACATGCTGTTGGTATATTAATAGGTAGAAATCTTATTAATCTGTGTACGCTCCGAATGCAAACATTAGTCGAATTACACGACTTTTAAGGTAATTTAAGCAGTTAATCTGACCATTAAATCTCCAGAGTGTACTAGCACACGGAACTCCATATCAATAGTTTCACCTTATTAGGTTTCACCATTTTAGAAAATGAACATGCCTGTTGCTCTGCATTAATGAGTTTGCCTTTCTTAACCTCACCTAACCTATTTCACCGTGAATCAGAATACTAAAAGGAACTGATATAGTTTGTTGGTTGGTTTTTGAAGAAACATGGCGATCTTCTGAAAACTGACATGAAAATGTAAGATTTTCTCCTATCACTGGAATGGTTTAATAAGTAGAATGCCAGCCTCGAGTTCAGAAGACCCGGGTTTTATTCCCTGTCCAATATTTTACTTCACATGGACATAATAATCAGGACACGACATCAAAAGAACGAAATGAAACAGCTGACTTTTTTCTTTTCCGGATAAATTTCTGATCTTTTAGAATGATTTTTTGTTCTTCCTATTTTTGTCGGCGAACCATTCATGAACATTCTAACCGGTGTATTATGTCTTTAAAGAGGTTGCAATACCCATGGTTTCATTGGGATATTAATTATGCGTATAACTGTGACCATTGTAAAAATTCATTAAATATGAACCAAGTATCTAAAATTTTAAACATATGAAGCTGTCCAAACCTAAACTAACTGATCTGTGAATCCTTACCATCTAAAATAATTAATTCTTCACGAACTCTCATTTTAAACCTTTGTTTGAAGACTAACAAATATACATTGAAGTATCACTAAACGGTGATTATACACATAGTAGTTTCATTACCAGCCTTCAGAGAGTACAAACATTAGTAGCTAATTAATGGTTTATTCTTCTTTCTCCCATCTACTTGGTAGGAGCAGAGAATACCGAATACATTGGTTAGATTCTGGGTCTAAACGACTGGTCAGATTCCAAAAGCTTGGCTATCTTTTCCCCTAATACTTGTGGCTTAAATACATTGACAATATGTTAAGTAAGCCCCCAGAAATGTGCCAAGAATGAAAGTTTATACAGTCATTAACATAAGCGATAGACACTGAAAAATTGCAATTAGAAAATGAAGAAGAAACGAAAGCTTGTAGACGCCAGAAGCTTGAATTTATGATCTACCAAACTTGCCTATCTATCAAAATCAGTGCGTGTACGCTCTTGACGCCTGCATGGTATGCTTAATCCGAGTCATTGTGCCGTTCCCGATACAGTGTGAAGAAAGGATCTCACCACTGCAGTCATATCCAGTTATATCATTTTCCATTACGTCCAATTAGCCAATCGGCATTAAGTGTCTGCATAATGAAACGAGCAATTGTGTGTGTGGCGAGGCATTTTTCTCCCTTTTCTTTTGCTTTCAGCTTATTATCATTTTTTTCAGTATGGAAGGATTCGCTCTCTCTCACGTGTTGCCCGTTACGTGCTTGCTCACAGCCAGGTGATTCTCCAAGGCCAGGGATCATTAAACCGAGGAGTGTGTATTTATACCGGCGTGTTTAAACAAACTCTATTGACCATTTAAAAAAAGGCGATTGGGTCTTCACCCTTTATCGTTCGGCTTTCATTACAAGCGTCCGCTTGATACGCCATGCATAATTGAGCTCGGGGAGCTCTTTTTCTTGCTTCTATGATGGGTAATTTCGCTCCTCGGCGATCTGAAAGAGGATTAATTCCTCAAGCCTTTCGCTTGGGGATTAAGCAATTCCTGCGACCACGCCTGGGGGGTCAGCCGACGAAAATTGACCCACGGAGTGCGTCATTCGGCGAAAGTATAACGTCCCGTTTCTCTGCAAATTGCCTCCTAATGTCATCGTAATTTGATGAATTGAGAAGATCAGAGCTAATGAACACTATTGATAAAGATTATTGATGACTTCTGGGCTTTGTTTAATGGGAGTAATTTCATCTGTCGAGAATGACAAAAGGGGAAATTTTCCATCCGCATGATTGTTTGATAGAATGATAGAAAATTGAGAGATAAAAAGGATTAATTATTTCTACCACTTAACTTTTATTTGTTGATTGATTTTTAAAACAGGTGTGATTATTTTTGGCCAAAAGATATCCATTTTATTCATTAATCACCTTATTACTCCTGACATTTATACCTCAAAATATATTTTCACAAAATAATTAATAAATGAACGATAAAGGCGATTCATAGGTACCAATGATTTCTTTTCAAGGACATCTAATTTTTGAAAAAATAGTATGCTTTAAAATAACCTATTTAACGAAATTATTTTTATTGCATTTGAAGTTAAAATCTACCTGTTTAGACTTTTTATGCATTACTAAATGCTATAAAAAGGAAACGATACATTTCGTATATATGTATAGTTATATTAATGTTGGTATGTATGTCTATATATATACAGTGAAACTTCTCTAGTCGGCCACACCTATTCAATGGCGACCTCTCTAAACGGCCATATTTTGTTTAGAACCAATTATAGACTCCCTACTTCCAATATTATGGAAGAAACCCCTTTACAACCGCCAATTTTTTTGGAACCATGACTGACCGCTGTAAGTTTTAAAGTATATACATATATATATTGTGAAAGAAATTTTCAAAACTAATCTGTTACGATTTTTTTTGTTATGTAAGATAGACAAATACTGAGAAAGAGAGCGAAAGAAAGAGGCAGTATCATTTTCCTGGCATCTGTAAATTTCTTTTCTCCTTTTTTGTGGCTCTCTAGAAGCTATATTAGAGGCAGAGAATAAAAAACAGAACTTCTTTAATAACACCCGTAAAAGAAAAATAGTTTCAAAAAGCAACTTTCTTCTAACTCTCCCCCTTTGAAGTCGCATTATTATTATTATTATTTTCTTTTGTAAATACTTTCATAAACTTTTCATGATGAAGGCTACATAAAAGTCGAACATTCCTTTTTCGTTTCTTCTCTTACTCTTACCAAAAAATCTGAAAACCAAAAGCCCTATGAAAATTTAATTAAAATAGCAGTGGAACGGTATTTTAGGACAGCTGAAATATGTTAATGGATTATTGTACATAAAAGTTAGTGTCATTTAATTCTAAATTTAAAGGATCTCCTAGAATTATTTTTCATGAGTGGTACGCACCAACCAGTTTTTCGGGGGATTGGTTACTACCTCTAGAATTAATCAGAACTTTGAACAAGAAATAATCACAAGAACGTCTGCATCAATTCTTTGAAACAAGGTCGCACGTCATTATATCTGTCTTTAGCTTAATAATAAACAAGTTTTTTTTAATTTATTATTTGCGATAATTGCATCTAAGAATCAAATGGCAACTTACTCTCCTCCATAAGCCGAAGAGCTTTCAGAGATATTTTTCATGGTTATACGACATAAATAGTGTAGAGAATAGGATTTGTATTGCAATATTACAAAAGTTGCAATGATCCCATTGCGTTTATTTTTAAGAGGGATATCACAATAATGGTCCACATTTGTGGGAAATTTTCAAGCACGTGAATGACATATCGACGTTGTTTACGTGTTTGAAGTATCCCTTAAAACACTTGAAAATCCCTCAAAACCCAAAACTCTTCTTACCACAGATTTGTTTCTCAGCTATTGTGTTGTTGTTGTTGTTGTTTCTAATGCCCCCTGGCGAGAATTTTTATTCCAGACCAGGCCCATATATCGCTCACTCCTTTCAACAACGTCATATCTAAAAAAATTCGGCGATTTTTAGTTATGCCTGTTTTCAGAATGCCCTTAAAGAGTAGTATATCCCTGCCAGATCATCATATTTCACCGCTTAATATTTAGCCTCTAGAGAGCAGAATTAATATTGATTTTCAATACATTTGATTCTACTTTTAAACTTTAAAATCACTCTCCTGAAGAATCACTTTTTTGTGATATGCCGTTGTTGAAAGGAGTGATCGATATGCTAGCGGGCTAGGGGTGGGGCTCCAGTTTTATAATGTCACAACGAGTGTCGATTTAGCCAGGTGCCACCTCAATTTTGACCGAGCACCCCAAGGGCGACATATGGGGGGACCGTACCCATTCCTACCCTCTCTGACCTCGTAGAGGGACTTTCTGGTCTACAGATTTAACCTGCCCATATCCATCCTAGACAAGGAGGTATTTAATGTATGTTGTCGGAATTCGATGAGACCACCCTCAGCACCGAAAGCCGCCGAGCTACCCCTAGGCTACCTCGAGCCCTCTCAACTATTGTCCTTTTTGCTACTCGGTCTATACTCTAGCAAGCAACATTTAGTTTCTGTGAAAGTTATGGGAATTAAATTCAATAATTATATTGAATCCTATTTTCTATCACGGATTCACGTCGAATAGAAGGTAAAATTTCTTCATTAAACTACAATATCTAAAAACTCATTAAAGAAGATATTCCCAGTTGTTAACTGGCTAGATCTGAGGTCACTTGATATACTCTTTTCAAGTTTGGTTTGGTTTTTTAGAGAGCTATGGTCATTTTTTTATACACGGGGGCTAATTAGACCGGGACCTACTTACTCTTTTCAAACAGAGAGTTATGATTAGTTTTGAAGCGAGTTCGTTTGCATGATACTATCACATCGCTCATAAAAGAGAAGAGAAAATGCAGCTTAAATTGATCGGTGAGTACTAGAAACAACCCTACATGTTTAATCTAGCTCAATTAGCTTTATGTCGGCGAAAGAAATCCATTTTCTGTCTCTGTCTTGAAAAATTGAAAGGCTGAAACACGGGCCTTCAATACCAAAGTCAGCTGGTTCAAGCTGCCAATGTTAGCAGCTTTTCATAATCAGCTTTAAAGTTGTAAATCTTTGTCTAGTTAACCCTCATTTAACTAAAAAAAATTAATGAATGTAGCACTCAATAAAAGAATTTTAACCACATCACTTTCTTCTATTCTCCTCTCAACCTCACGTTTGCTACTTCTTTTAACGGGATGCAATTAGCTGTCTGAGTTCCAAAACGTATAAATTACTTTCACCAAAGAATTTAATGAGCTAACTTCTTTAAAACTGTTCAGTGGGGATCTCGGGGCCTCGGGATGTCTTTTGGTTAGACGTGCATCCTGTTCAGAAAGTTCCCCCTTGAGGTAACTGATTTGGTTAGGCCTCCTGATGACGAGACCAGTCGGTTACCTCGATATATGGTTTAGTTCCTTTACTGCTACAGAATATTGCATGATGGTGCGTTGAGTCCTAAGTGCGTGATTTCTGTTTATTTTTGTCTACATTCTTTCTGCTAATAATTATCTCACTTTGTTTAATTTTTTTTTACTTTTAGTTATATTTGTCCGTTTTCAGTATGAGGATTTGTTGCAACTGCGCATTTTTTTATTGAAAAGTTAAAATTTTCAACGCTAGGGTAGGTTTCCTGTTAATTTGTTCAGCAGTCTATGCCCTCTTTATACGTTTTTATTTCATGATGAATTATTTAATATTGTATGTGTTATATATATATATATATATATATATATATATATATATTTACAGGGTGTCCCATAAATACCACCCAAACTCTGCACAGCCAGATTCCTCGTTGGGAGTACATGAAAAATGCCCAAAGAACTGTACGACCCATAGTTTTCGAGGAAAATACGAAAAACAAAGTATGACGTCACATCCGGTGCAAGAAAAAAGCACTATTTGATACATTAACAGCAGTATTTGCAAATATTTATAAAGGCAGATGTAGGATGGTGTTGGATTTTTTCCTATGGGGCCATCTGAAGGAATTGGTGTATCCAGACGTAGTGACTACGAAAAAGGACTTAGTTGCTCGTCTGCATGCTGCTTGTACTTCGGGGGACACCGCGCTGCTGCGACGTGTGCAGTCATCCATTCCACGGCGCGCTTATACCTGCCTCGATATGCACGGCGGACACTTTGAACATCTGCATTTATAAATATTTGCAAATACTGCTGTTGATGTGTCAAATAAAGTGTTTTTTTCCTTGCACCGGATGTTCCTATGTTTCTCGAAAACTATGGGTCGTACAGGTACAGTTCTTTGGGCATTTTTTATGTACTCCCAACGAGGAATCTGGCTGTACAGAGTTTGGGCGGTATTTATGGGACACCCTGTATATATAAAATCTTGGGGCCCATATTCTTGGGATACATGCTATCCCACCCCGTAAGGAAAAGGTTAATGCGGGGAACAGTAGTGAAGATCATATGAATCCAATAATGCTAATACAAAGAACATATATTGGAGGTGAGACCCAACAAATGCTCAAATTTAGATTTGTCTACATTGATAATGCTCACTGAAAAATTTTTTATTATCATGTAACCATTGGGAATTTTTCATTTAAGTTTTACAAATACAAATCAATATTGCTCAGAAAACAAATGTTTCCTTACTTATCACGACCATATTTAGAAATCATGTCGGAATTTTATATTGGAAATTTGCTGGAGTTTAAGTGATTATATTTAGTTGTCTGTTATTCGAGTTATTTAAATCATTAATTTTTGGAATTTAAATCAAAATATTTTCCTACGTATAATGTAATTGGAGTTGTGTAACTAAAAACACTATATTTTAATTTATTCACACTTTTTAAAATGTATGTTTCTCTTGGTGATCGAACAGTGTTGGTGTCTCACGCGAAGATAACAAATAGGTCATTTTTTTAAGAACACCTCTCTTTGTTCTGCAGTTACAGATTACTTTTCTGACACAGACATTTACATGACAAAGGCTATTTCGGTTTTGTAAACGGGCTGAATTTTATATTTATTTCTCAAAGGAATGAACATTTGCAATTTTATGAATCAGGATACTTCGAACGAGGGTTAACATTCGAGGAGTAAATTAACATTCATTCAAGGAAATATCAAAGATATCCTTTTAAACTATCCGAGACGCCATAATAATATTTTGGTGTTTCAGATTCAGTACTATTGTAGGATTGCCACGAGATATTAATAAAGGTAAAAGTTTTCAGAGGGATTATCTTTTCTTCAAAAATAAAATTCACGAAAGGGGTAAATTTTTTTGTGAAAATTTTTAGCAATCACTATTGCGTATAAATTTGTTAATGCCATCAGAAACATGCCTTCCCTTCCGATTGCATTCCTTTCCCTTCATATTTATTTGGGCAGTACATAACTCGTTAAAAAATAGAAGGAATGTTTCATTAGTTACCAAATATATATTCAATTTCATCAAAATTATCAGGCACGATGCACATTTATTTAGTTACTTTACTCTTAATGAATATCTTTTATATAATTGCGATTTTCTTGTAATTAAAAATTTCGAGGAATTCAGAAATATTAGAAATAAATAGCAGTAATATATCAAATTATATGTAGCTATTTCCAGCTGACTTCTCCTGCAACAACAATGTCGTTTATTATGAAACCTTTCTTATTAAATTCCATGAGTATGTTTCCAACACTCCTAACAGAAGCTCGTTAGAGGGTTCACACCTATGGAGAATCCCGTTTATGGAAATAGAACTGATTACGGCTAGATACATGGGTAACGTTAATTTAGATTAAATTTTAGATTCAAACACTAAAAGACTTGCAATCTAATCCAAATTAGCAAATTAATACATTTACTTCCATACAAAATGTTTCCAGAAAGATAAAGGGGTTGTGTTCTTTTCTTTCTTTAAACACTGAAGGTTTTTTCAACAATCTTTTGAATGTCTTTCCACTAAGTTCTTAAAAAAAAAATAATATATATATATATATATATATATATATATATATATATATATACAGTGCATTTTATCTAAAAAAATAGGTGGGTATACTGTGTTTTCTCAAATAAAGGTGCGCATTTTTCCCATGTAATTATTAATTCGCTTTCTTGTTTGTGTGTGTGTTTGTCCAGTACAAATCTTGCAATCGATTTTTAACTAACTTCCCGACTAGCTAGACATTTGAAACTTTTAGAATAGCTCAGAACACGATGACAATGCCTTATTTTAATACTTTTAGCCATCTTTAAGAAGGATTGAATTCATTTTCAGTTAATTTTGTTTTGTAGACTGGTGCAGCCATCTATCGGCCGGGACGGGAACGAAAAGTTAAACGCAAGTTAACTTTCAATTAACTTCATTTTCTTTCAAGTTGATGGGATAATTCATCAAAAAAATTTTAAAAAAGTATTTATTAACACATAGAATTGTCAAGTTTATATGATTCCACAAAAAATTTAAAAACATGGTATATAAAAAGTTCTTTTTATCTTGCAATTATTACTAGCGTGTTTTCACAAGTCCCGTCACAGGGGAACATGAAACTCGCAATTTAAAAAAAACATACTTTTTGTTATATATTAATTGGTAAGTTTCTTAAAATTTAGGTTAAGTTAAGCCAAAATAATAATACTATAAAAAAAAAGGTGGGGATACGCCATATCCCCGCGTACCCCCAGAAAAAAGCCTTGTATACATTATATGTATGTATATATATATATATATATATATATATATATATATATATATATATATATATATATATATATATATATATATATATACAGAGAGAGAGAGAGTATACGTATTGGCAACGAAAAACATTTTGGTCACACACATATTAGCAGAATAGTGCTGTATACCTTTTTATGTATTCAAATGAAAGGCATAAGGTAAAGGATTTTGGCATAGTTCTCAATTTAATTACTTATCCCCAAACCCTTGTTTTGGTTCTAGATATTTAATCTCTAGTACTTCAGAGAATTCAAAGATAAAATCTGTGCTATTTTTCCAACAACGAAGCTTTACTCGTATAATTGGTGACACTTATGTGTTCAAGAGAACTCTCAGACGTTGTTGAACAACCAGATGCTTTTTTTCAGTTAATCCGACTTCATAAATTCGAGTAGATTATTAACTGTAGATGAAATGAGGTTTGGATTTGTGTCTGAGTTGAAGTAAAGTAAGCACAAGTTTCGAATAAATAGGGGCTGTGATAGATGAACGACATATTTCTTTTTCTAAATCACTGTATTTCATGTAACTGATTACAGTTTTAACTCAGAGTCGTTTTCTGCGTTATAAAATACTTGCTAATTTAGTTTTGGAGCTGATTTTTTGTCTTGAGCCCTGTAAAACCTTTTTAATCCTCGTCCAGCTCAGGAGGAACTGAAAAAGTAGAAAGTTCTATAAAATTTAAATTTATTTTTTATTACTTAAGCAGCAAGGAACCTTTAACCTCGAATTTTTTAATTTTCAGTTTTTAACTCTGTATACAAAATGATAATAATTTGTATTATTTTTTTAACAACACTGAAGATTCTTAGTATTCAAAAATTATGATTTTTTGGCAAAATAATGCGTGTTTTTCAAAAAAAACTTTAAAAATGCTAGCATTTTTCAAAATGCTCCAGGGACAGTCCAGATCATTTAAAAACCGTAAATTTTTTAATATAAGTTTACAATATATAAACATAATTACGCATTGATTTTTTTTGTATGCATCTAAAGCCCTAAATAAATTTTTCTGTCTGTTATTTTTTATGTTTTTCTCTGTTTTTGCTTTATTTCATGGTGAAACTTGAAAAATATTTGCAGTTTCAAAGAATAATGCACAGTTTTATAACAAGTACTTCAATGAACAGTTCGGAGAAATGTGGAAGAAATTGGAAGAAAACGAAAGCGCACGGAGCGTTTTGATAAATTTATGAAATTTTTTTTTTAAAAAAACAGGTCCAATTCTTCCCCAAAATACCTGTCTGTGAATGCTAAGTGTATTCAATGCAGTAGAAAAGAGTATTCATTATTCTCATTTTGTATATACAGTAAAATATTGAAAAATTTTAAAAAACGAGGTTGAAGGTCCATTGTCCCTTTAAAGAGTTCCATAAAAATTACCGTATTTACGCGTGTATAGACCGGACTTTTATTCCATAAAATAGGTCGGTAAAAATTGGGTTTGGCTTATACACGGAATTTTAAAATTATATACAGTAAACACTTTTAGTTTAGAACACTTTACTACCCTAAAACATTAGTATCTATATACCTTACAACCTATTACGCCGTATCATGCCCACGGTAATTCAATATATTGTAAGTATTATTGGTTTGTATATATTATACCTTAGGATTATTTAATAAAACTCTTTTGAGTTCCCAAGAGTTTGTCTTGGAAAATAATTCCTAAGTTTACTAGTATATATATATATATATATATATATATATATATATATATATATATATATATATATATATATATATATATATATATATGGTGTTCTTTGGTTAAGTACTATTATTCAATCTTTATTCAATTTTTAATCAATTCTTCTGTTTATCATGGATTGTACGGTGTCTGAGTGTGTTTATTGTATAGATCATACTCATCGGAAACAATCCATTGGTTTTTAGGCAGCATTGACACCGCTGATGAAGAAATGCTGTCTAAAACCTCTTTCATACTTTTTTTTTTCATGTTATTTGTTCCTGGCTGCAAGTAGCTTTAGAGCTATTACTAGTTTTCTCTATCATCTTTTTCTTATTTATATATATATATATATATATATATATATATATATATATATATATATATATATATATATATATATATATATGAAATGTTAGAAAAGGAGATGTTGGATGACAGGAAAAGACCTCGAATGATTATTCAGTCGTGGAGAGTGGCTGGGAAAAGGCTTAGGCAGAGAGTCCAGTCGAGGAACACAGAATCCACACAGTTGGTTACATAGATCTTTATTAAGTAACTAGCGGCCCGTCCCGACTTTGTCCGGGTTGAACAAAATATTATACCAATAAATTTCCAGTTGATAGCCAATAAATTGTAAATCTTTTTTTACCTTAATAATAACCTAAATAATACCTTAAATTAATTTTTTGTTAGTTAATAATTAAAATAAATTTTTTAAAAGAAAAAGGCGTGCCGGAGAACGGCTAGGTTCGAACCGCTAGCTTCAGAACAGAAGCCCACCGCTATAGCACCACGATAAGGATCGTTGAAATCTTCGGAACAAAAAGCGGTAGAAGACAGTAGCGGAAAAAATGGAGATTGTTAGGATTAAGCCCCTAACTTTATTTCTACTGATCAGATATACATAATATATAGCCTATGTCTATCTGGAATAATGTACCTTTCAAACAGTGAAAGAATTTTTCAAATAGGTACAGTGGTTCTGAAGATTACCCTCCACGTACAAAATCCCCTCTCTCTTTATATATAAGTATAGATAGCACCACGCTAAGGATCGTTGAAGACTTCGGCACAAAAAGCGGTAGAGGACAGTAGCGGTAACAATGGAGATTGTTAAGATTAAGCCCCTAACTTTATTTCTACTGATTAGATATACATAATATACAGCCTATGCCCATCTGGAATACTGTACCTTTCAAACAGTGAAAGAATTTTTCAAATAGGTACAGTGGTTCTGAAGATTACCCTCCACGTACAAAATCCCCTCTCTCTTTATATATAAGTATAGATAGCACCACGCTAAGGATCGTTGAAGACTTCGGCACAAAAAGCGGTAGAGGACAGTAGCGGTAACAGTGGAGATTGTTAAGATTAAGCCCCTAACTTTATTTCTACTGATTAGATATAATAATATATAGCCTATGCCCATCTGGAATACTGTACCTTTCAAACAGTGAAAGAATTTTTCAAATAGGTACAGTGGTTCTGAAGATTAAACTCCACGTACAAAATCGCTCTCTCTTTATATATAAATATAGATATTCTACTGGCTCGGGTACACTTTTTATGGTCCAGTTTTAATAGCTTTAGGACTTTATGCATAGGAAATATCGTCCTGGGCTGTCGGAACAGCACATAGCAATATAAAACCAGCAGCGAATTTTACGACATGTTTTACGGACTCGAGCAGAACGCAGAAGACCCGCGAAAACCCTAGGTTCACGCCCCGAGTACGGGCTCTCTGAACTTTTAATTGGTTAAAATATGACACCTGACTTTAACGCGTCATATGGGGTGATGACTTTCGAATGTTCCACGACATTCGATCTTATATAACTGTTGTCCGCACGTGGCTTTTAGGGGGAAAACTAATAGCTTAATTTGGTATATCTAGATCAAAATCAAATTGAGGGATAATGTTCTGTTGCGGTAAGACAAAGTTAATGAAGGGAAACATTATTGTTTCATACATATATATATATATATATATATATATATATTTACACTGTAGTTCCACCACCATCAGCTAATGCTGTACCTGATACTGTTAGACGAGTATTGAAGTCTGAGGAATGTACGACATTGTTACATTTCGCAGAACAATGCTACTTTCAATCTACAACGGAATTCAGAAAAAAAAATTCTCCAAATGTTGTCTCAAAGTTCAAGTGCGGCCTATACACGAGTTAATACGGTATCCATTTCAAATAAAACCCTGATATTCTTTCATTCCTTCGTGAAACATAATTACGCACTAACCATTACCTTCAAATGTTTACCTTTCACCTTGGTGATTATTTCCCAAGTTTCTGCTTTTATGACGTACTGATAAACAGACAGATATTCTACGAAATCAATAGCATATATTAATTAAAGAGTAAATGTAAACAGGCTATACAAATAAAGTTACTTATTTCCTTTGTTGTTAAAATGGCAGTTGAATGCATGAAGGGGTGTACCTTTTTTTGTAAGTGAGCAAACCTATTTATCAGACCTTTTTATTTAGATTTCCTTTGACGAACCTAGTTACTAAGAAAAGAGGAAGAAAAAAAACGTGTAGACGATTTGAAAAAACTTATTACTTGTAATACGAGATGATTAAAATTTGAAAAAAAAACATCAACTAACGCTTGTCTCATTGTAAAAGCGCTCATTCATTATAGTCTCTCCATTTTATCACATTTCTAAGGCATATATGGGAAATCTCTCCGACTTATGAATAATGAGAAATCCCGAGAAAAAAAATATATAATGTACTGAAAATAACAAAGCAGCGACTTCTACGTGTGTATGATTTATTAAGCGAGATGAAAGGAGTGTCTACTCCGAAAATCCGGTTGGGCTTAAGAGGATTTTTCACTTAAAGTTTGATTTTTGTTTCCATGTAGGCGATAAGATGTGAAGAGATTGATGGAGCAGTCAAAACTTCTGAATGTTCCAGGGGAGATTTCAGGCAAAAATATTTTACTCTTGGGCTTTGTGGGCAGGAGAAGGAAAACTATTATTTTATTACTATGAATGGCTTTCATGGAAAAGAATTATTTATTACAGCATCATAAATGTATTAAAACACACGGTTTTTTTTAATATATATATATAAAACTGCGTGTGGGAGTGATGAAAAAAAACGTGTCTTAGGGGAGATTATTTTACCGGTTTTAGTGAGACTGCAAACTTAGGTGGAGAACATATAAAAAGGCAGGAATAGTTAGGTATTTGTAAAAAGAAGTTTCTAGAAAACTTTACTTAGAAAAGTTTTTGGATCTGTATTTGTTGCTTCTTTTTTGTTCGTTTAAAGGATATGTTTAAAAGAAATAAGCATATAATTTCTCGCTTATTATTAAAGAGTATTTTTATATTTCTGTCCTGTAAACCCTGTGTAATTTTTTTGTGAAAATTTTTAGCAATCACTATTGCGTATAAATTTGTTAATGCCATCAGAAACATGCCTTCCCTTCCGATTGCATTCCTTTCCCTTCATATTTATTTGGGCAGTACATAACTCGTTAAAAAATAGAAGGAATGTTTCATTAATTGCCAAATATATATTCAATTTCATCAAAATTATCAGGCACGATGCACATTTATTTAGTTACTTTACTCTTAATGAATATCTTTTATATAATTGCGATTTTCTTGTAATTAAAAATTTCGAGGGATTCACAAATATTAGAAATAAATAGCAGTTATACATCAAATTATATGTAGCTATTTCCAGCTGACTTCTCCTGCAACAACAATGTCATTTATTATGAAACCTTTCTTTTGAAATTTCATGAGTATGTTTCCAACACTCGCAACAGAAGCTCGTGAGAGTGTTCAAACCTGTGGAGGATCCTGTTTATGGAAATAGAACTGATTAGGGCCTAGGTTAATTTAGATGGGTAATGTTAATTTAGATTAAATTTTAGATCCCAACATTTAAACACATGTAATCTAATCCAAAATAGCAAATTAATACACGTAATTCCATACAAAACGTTTCCAGAAAGAAAAAAGGGTTGTATTCATCTCTTTCTTTAAACACTGAAGGTTTTTTAAACAATTTTTTGAATGCCTTTCCACTAAGTTCTTCAATATATTTTAATATATATATATATAAAACTGCGTGTGGGAGTGATGCAAAAAAATGTGTCTTAGGGGAGATTATTTTACCGGTTTTAGTGAGACTGCAAACTTAGGTGGAGAACATATAAAAAGGCAGGAATAGTTAGTTATTTGTAAAAAGAAGTTTCTAGAAAACTTTACTTAGAAAAGTTTTTGGATCTGTGTTTGTTGCTTCTTTTTTGTTTGTTTATAGGAAAGGTTTAAAAGAAATAAGCATATAATTTCTAGCTTATATATTGTCCATAAGCTTCTGTACATTGCAAGTATGAAAATTATTAAGTAAAGCGGTTTAATTTTCTAAAAATACTATTGAATTATTTTCCAATTAAAAAAAGCTTCGGTCTAAATTAAGAAAGAAACGGTTCGAATGAGAGTTTTATTTGAAATTCAAATTAAGCCATCAAATTATACTTTGGTTGAAAATAAACTTTAAAAACTTTTTCGAGGAACATTAGAACTTATCAGTCACTAATTTTTATTTAAGTTCATATTTATAGTAGTGCCATTATATAAAATATCGATATAGTAGTGTCTATGCAGAAAAAAATATAGCTAAATCCAATATTTATACGTGTCAATATATTGTAGAGAATATAACAATGCTTCCAAAGAAATTGAAGTTTAAAGAGAGTTTTTTGTGAATCTCATTACAGATATCTGCTCTCGTAGTTATACTTAATATGCTGACAGATTTCCTTTACTACACAGTTCAAAACCTCATTTCAATAAGTATCAATATTAGGGTTGGTCAACCGGTCCAACGTGACTGACCTGACGACCGCGAAGGTTTTATGGTCCATCACACCTTGTTAAGAATTTGCGTACAACAACTCTGAAATCATTCATACCACCGGATCTGAAAGCCGATTATTTCCTAGTGAAAGTCTAGCTAAACACGATAAACATTTCTAAAATTTTAAAAAATCAAGACAACTTGTTTTATTGCTTCGTCCTTATTAAAGACATAGTTTTAACTTACAACTCTATACTCTCTCTGTAACTAAAGTCTGTAACATTTTCGTTTACATTTAATAATATTTTAAGCTTATTTTGACTTCTTTCAGGCAACTAAGCGGTATATATATAAAGAGGGATTTAGAACACACAGGCTTTTAACAGTTATCTATCAGTTAACGGTTAGCTATAAATTAGATTAAGTTATTGGATTAGAACTTAAAAAAACTCAGACTATGGAAATTTTGAATATTTGCATTTCTTTAAACAATATGTTTAAAATTAAAAAGTAATCATTTAAACAAACATTTTATTTGAAAAATGTAATATTTATTTGGAAATTAAAGCTATAGAATATTAAGATATCGAGCTTTAAAAAAATTAATTTGAAAATTTAAAAAAAAAAATTGAGAAAAGTAGTATATTTAAGTAACTGATTATAATTTCACATTTAGTTTCTTGTTCAGGGAAAGTATATAAATTTTAAGTAAAAAGGGATTTATTTTTAAAAAGAAATTATTGAATATTAGAATTCTTCCTTCGAAACAAATTTTGATCTAAAATAAGAGATTTTACTTCAGTTGGAAATTCAAACCATTCAATTAAAATTTCTTGCTTTAAAAAAGAGAAATATGATATATAAATGTTTGCAAAAATAGTACATTTAAGTAATCTTAATTTAACGTAATTTATACTATATTTATTCTGTTGCAGAGAGCAGGTGTAAGAATTACTGAAATTGTTTAAAATTTCTCCGAAAAAATTGTTGAACATTTCGATTCTTCAGTCGAAAAAGATTTCGATCTAATATGAAAAAATAACCATCCAGTAGGTAGGAGCGTGAAAATTTCACTTGGAAATTGAAAGTGTGACTTTAAAAATTAGAAATTGAAATAAAAATATTTTGTCCAACAAAATGAAAATTTAAGGATAACTTTCGCACAGTTTCAAGTTAGTCTATATTAATCTTTTGTGCACTGCAAGTATGAAAATTATCAAGAATAGCGGTTTAATTTTTTTTTAAATTATTGAATATTTGTATTTTTCAACCGGAAAGAAACGTCGATTTAAACTGAAAAAAGAAACCGTTCGAGTGGGCATTTTATATGAAATTAAAATTATGTCGTAAATATATGCTTTGATTGAAAAGAAACTTGAATAAAAGGTTTTCTTATTGCATTAGAACTTATTAGTATTTATATGTGTAACTTGGTACACGAAGTGCCTAAGTCAGTTTTCTCCAAGAGGAATTTGTTTGCTTATGTCTCCTTGAAAAAGTATTATTTTCAATGCAAGAAATACCCAAATCTGTCCGATGCTGTAAAAGTGTTTTCTAAACCATTGTACAGACTTGGGTACTTCTTGCATTGAAAAAAATATGTTTTAAAGAGACATAAGCAAACAAAGTAATCTTGGAGAAAACTGACTCAGGCGCTTCTTGTACCAAGCCACAGATATAAACCAAACCAAATGTTTTCAGGTCCTCCCGTAAAATAAATTTCCCACATTGCCTCCTCACTGTGACAGAATCGTTACGAAAATTATAGGGGACAGACCGCAGACTGATCGTCCTTAGTAATACTCGGCTGAGTACATCTTAATATACTTTCACCAATGTAACATCTTAAACATTAATCTTCAAACGATGCTGTAAAAGTGTTTTCTAAACCATTGTACAGACTTGGGTACTTCTTACATTGAAAAAAAAAATTTTTTAAGAGACATAAGCAAACAAAGTCATCTTGGAGAAAACTGACTTAGGCGCTTCTTGTACCAAGCCACAGATATAAACCCAACCAAATGTTTTCAGGTCCTCCCGTAAAATAAATTTCCCACATTGCCTCCTCACTGTGACAGAATCGTTACGAAAATTATAGGGGACAGACCGCAGACTGCTCGTCCTTAGTAATACTCGGCTGAGTACATCTTAATATACTTTCACCAATGTAACATCTTAAACATTAATCTTCAAACGCTGCAAGGTTGATAAAAATAATACATTTCACTGTTTGCTTCGCTCTTATTCCTTAGTCATGAATTATACTCAGTGACTGGAGAATTCGGTCGGATCCAGTGCTGTGAACTCCTTCACGTTCAGGTGACAAGCAAGTGTTAATATCCTCCGCCCATATTTTATTTTCTCAGGTGGGTTTAAACTGGGGCCACACCTTTGCTAACTGGAGAGGAAAATGAAGACCATTCGGATGATATAGGTTAAGGAGCAGATAAAAAAAATGCGGGAAGAAACAATAAAAACATTCTTTGTGGTGGTTTATCATCAATTTCGCTGTCTTTGAGAGTTGAACACGCTTGTAAATCATGCCAAGTATTCACAATTTTTTTTTTAATTTAAGGGACTTCAGTATTTTTTTTATCAACCGCTTTTAATTTATTATACCTATATTGCGCATTTTTCTTAACCTTTTCTTTACGGGGTGAGATAGCATGTATCCCAAGAATACAGGCTCAAGAGTGAATATATATATATATATATATATATATATATATATGAATATATATATATATATATATATATATATATATATATATATATATATATATATATATATAAAGAGGGAATCGGAAAAATGGGCCCCGTAGGCTAAAGGTTAAATGTGAAGATACAGCACATAGGTGTACAAATTTATTTTAGAAAATTGAGTTGGAAAAGACACTGAATACAGTTATTATCACTTAAATCGTAAGAAAAGATAATTAAAATAATTCAATTAAAAATTTTTCATCGTAAAAGAGAGTAAATTTTATCTTTTTACTGTAGCCAGATTAAAAAAATTAATTTCACTTTTAATTCATATTCTGAAGAGCAATCAAAATTACAGTACATTGTATATGAAAAGATAGATATGATTTTTAAGTAATTTATAGATAGGAATCGTGAGCGCGAAAGCATAATTTTACCTGTTCAATGTCTGGGATAGAAATTTCATTTAAGGTGAAGAAAAAATTGATAAATGTGTCGCAAAGCAATTTTTGAGTATGTGTTCATTTTCAGAAATAATATAAGAATTATATACATATGAAGGGGTGTTAAAAATTTTTTTACGAACACATAAAACTTTTCAAAAAAATCAAACATTCTTTAGTTACGTATTCAAACTTCTTCAGTTATTACATTTTTGCATTAAAAGACATTCATTGAAATTTATATATAGTATCTTTTAGCAGTTCGCCCTTTTTTTCCAGTCATCTAAAATAATAAATGACATTAATGTTGGATAAAGATTGCTAAGGATTTTTACTAATTAAGGTGACTACCTACGTTGAAAATGTCATTTTTTGACTATTTTGGTCATTTTTTGGGGGGGGGGCAAGAATTGTGTAATTCAATCTTTTCTCTTTTCAAAACTTTTTTGGTTTTCATTCCACATCAATTAGAAGCAGAGTTATAGCTATTTAAAAAACATCTGCTACAAAATTGAAGTGACAAACAACTTTAAATGCGTTTTTCTCAGAATTGTGTTTTTTAGCACAGATCTCTACTGTTATTTGATCTTACGGTATAATTTGATAAAATTTTCAGGAAATGTTTTAGATGCTATTGTTAATGAAATGATGCACAATAATTGGTGTATAATAAATAGTTTGTTATTTGGGGCTGTTTTTATAAGGAAAGGAATGACGAATCGGGGAAAAATTTCATATTGGAACTTAAAATTGAGTGTATTATTTTTGCATTTTAAAATTTCTCTTAGATTGTAGGTCATTTTGAAGATAACTGTCATATGTATCATGTGTGAGAAGTAAATTAAAATAGTAACATTAGGATTTTGTGCAGAGTGATAGGCGTTTTAGCTAATTTCATTAAAAATGAAATTTATAAAAAAGTATGCTATTTACAGGTAAATTTTTGTTCCTTTTTTTAATTTTTAAGTGCTGTTTTACCATAAAAGACCAAAAAAATTATTTTTAAAAAATTGACTCCGAACATAGGCAGTCACCTTAATCCCCGTCATTTACTACAAATATCTTTTGTTTTATTATATCAGTAGTCTACTTTCTGTAATAAATTAGCCCGTATTTCACTAGTTCAAAGAGAAAATAAATTTCAATTTCTCTAGCTGCGAAGTCTCTCTACATGTCCCTTAATTATAGATGTGAAGGAAAAATTCTCCCCTCGCGGTATTTTGAAGTCAAAGCAAATGCCAATACACATATAAGTAAGTATGAGAAGAAGAATCAGTGAGTAAGTGATCTACGGAAAGTCAGATTGTGTGTGACATAGAATTTTTTGTTAACTCGTTGACATAACTCAAAGCTAGGAATAGTACATCAGAAAAAAATTGCATTCGTTTGAAATTTCTCTGGCGAGAAATAAAGAACATGTAATTTGAACCTTTTATATCTGTGCTTGCAGTGAAAAGAGTGTGAAGTCCAAAATCGTAGTTTTGGTAAAAACGGAATTGAAAGAAAAACCGACTTTTGTAAAGTCAGTTTTTTTTAAGTTTAATTTTTAATTTTTTTAAAGAAAATTTTTCTAATTTTATTTTTGTTGAGTAAAGAGTGTTAAGTCCTTGATTGGGACAACCCTTTAACACTAACATGTTTGTGTTTTGTTTCACATACCCCAAATATTTCCTGATGAATAAAAATATTTAGGAGTGGGATTGGATTTAGCTTTCTGTACCCTGCAGTAGCCCTTGATTTTTCAAAAATGCCTGGTTTGATAACTCATTTTAGCTCCTTTGGGACTAACACTCTATGCACAGAAAACACAGATATATTACTGAAGCTGATTAAAGGAAATACAAACAGTTTTGAACTTTGTGCTTTAATAGACCATCATTATCGTCGTCAGTCACCAACGATTCGATAGTGTAGAATTACTTCAAACAAGAATTTCGTAACTTTAAGTTCAAAATTTTAACTGCTTTTGTCTGCATTTCTGCATTAAATCGATTCAATAAATTTCAGACAAACTTCATTTTTATACACTGGGAAAAAAATTTGAACTTTTAATAATTATCGAGTATTTTTAATTCAAGATGTATTATTTAAGAATATACACTGAGACGCTACGTAATGGAATAATGATGATAAAATCCTAGAGACTTCAAAAATATTTTTCGAAGTGAGTGAACATAGTATAAGTAAATAAATCTAATTGGTGTCTTCTAATCACAGGCATTATTCAAAACAGTGTGGTAATGCAAAACAAAAGTGACTGATAGATAGTCAGGTTATATAAAATTAATAGAACCATATTAATTACAATACAGATGCATGCATTAATATCTGATGGAAGAATAAATTGATGGCAGTAAACTTGGGGATTATTATCATTAATTTATAATATTTTTTGAAAAGAGTAACCGGAGTTAGTTCTGTACCATGTTTATTTGTTTTTTTTTTTTTAATAAAAAAATAATGTTTTAGCGAATGGATTATAATTATTACACGATAAATGTAATTATTATTTTATTGAACCAAAACTTCATAACTTTTAATAAACTAACACTTAGAATTTAAAAAATTCAGTTCAGATCTACACAATACAGGCACCTGATATTTTATTTGTGCCATTTCTATCAGGTTCAACACAAAATTTTGGAATATAAAGACTAAAAAACCTTCTCAAGCTTTTTAAATTAAAGAGGCTGTTAACAAAATTTGGATCAATTTTCAATCTCTATTCGTGATATTTACGATGGAATGAAATAACATGCGATAAAACATAACTTCCCTTTCGTAGAATTATGCCGTAAAATAATTTTAAAGAATTTAATTATAAAATTGAAAAACTTAAATTATTTTTTGTTTGATAATCTAAGTAGTTTATCTTACGTGCCTTATTTGCAGATAAACCTAAATTTCTTTGAAAGCAAAATCTCCGTCACTCTACATAAAACCTGCTTCCTTCCATCGCAAATCTGCATTCCTCTATTACAAAAAATCTGTTTTGAATCTGCTGCTTTCTGCATTTATAAATAAATAATTTATTTAACTTGATACATTTATTCCTAAATATTTTATAGTAAAATTTTGCTTCTGCTCTATCTAATTGTAAATATATACTACTTCCGAGTATTATTAAATTTATTAGTTTACTGCAAAAAATCTGCTTTGAATCTGTTGCTTTCTGCATTTATAAATAAATAATCTTTTTAACTTGATACATTTATTCCTAAATTTTTTACTGTAAAATTTTGCTTCTGCTCTATCTAATTGTAAATAGATACTACTTCCGGGTATTATTAAATTTATTAGTTTACTACAAAAAATCTGCTTTGAATCTGCTGCTTTCTGCATTTATAAATAAATAATCTTTTTAACTTGATACATTTATTCCTAAATTTTTTATAGTAAAATTTTACTTCTGCTCTATCTAATTGTAAATAGATACTACTTCCGAGTATTATTAAATTTATTAGTTTACTACAAAAAATCTGCTTTGAATCTGCTGCTCTCTGCATTTATAAATAAATAATCTTTTTAACTTGATACATTTATTCCTAAATATTTTATAGTAAAATTTTACTTCTGCTCTGTCTAATTGTAAATAGATACTACTTCCGAGTATTATTAAATTTATTAGTTTACTGCAAAAAATCTGCTTTGAATCTGCTGTTTTCTGCATTTAGAAATAAATAATCTTTTTAACTTGATACATTTATTCCTAAATTTTTTATAGTAAAATTTTACTTCTGCTCTATCTAATTGTAAATATATACTACTTCCGAGTATTATTAAATTTATTAGTTTACTGCAAAAAATCTGCTTTGAATCTGCTGTTTTTTGCATTTATAAATAAATAATCTTTTTAACTTGATACATTTATTCCTGAATTTTTTATAGTAAAATTTTGCTTCTGCTCCATCTAATTGTAAATAGATAATACTCCCGAGTATTATTAAATTTACTAGCTGTGTATCTCGGCCAGATGTTAAGCTGTAATACGAGCCTTAAAAATGATACGCAGAAGGGGAAAAAAACATCTTTTAGGAGGTACTCAATCTAATGTATTTTAAAAAGCACTTTTCCCCCTACTTTCTCTCTCGACGGAAACGCTTGAACTAAATACGCCTAATTGAACTCATTACGCTACCTCATTCCTCTTTATTCGCGGATTTTAAACGCATTATTAACTAGACACGCGTGGCTTCCGAAGCATTCATAAATGAAGGCTAGGATAAAAACAAAGCGAAAAACTCAAATTTTACTACTGGTCAGTTCCAAAATAACCCGTAACTACTGCAAAATGCTGACTGTATTATTAGTGGCGTCCGGGCTACTTACGCAAGCACGAACACCATTATTAACGGTGCTTAAACTATCATCAGGCACGAAACAGATCACATCGCGTCGTTTAAATATTGTATTTTCTGATGTTACAGCGAAAATGATTACTTGATTTTTGTAAAGCAGGGGTAATAGCTCATTCTTTCCCGTCTGAATTGAGAGAGAGGGTATGCTGTCTTTAACCCTTCGTTTTGGGTGTCTGTGGAAAGCAGGAAGATAAGGTTTATCGTGTGATGTGTTTATCGAGCTGAATTATTATACATTTTTTCTTTCCTTTTTGAGAACTGCCTCTCTTACCCCCATCTGCAGGTATCAGTTTTTCTATCTCACTGATCATGGTCATTTCGAATTGATTATTGTGCTACACGTCTCTGGTTGAATCAGAAAAATGTTTCGCCTGTCAGGAAAAGATAAAAACTTTTTTCTCGATAGATGGCTCTGATTATCAATCGTTTACAAAGATGGAAAACTCAAGGGGGAAAGAAAAACTGCAAAGGGAGATCATAAGTTTTTGATAACCAGTATTTAAACTCAAAGAATGATACTTTTACTTATATCAACTGGCAATTTAACACAAATTAATCTTGTTCATAATAATAAGTTCAGATAAAAACTCTTCTTCTGCGCAAGAAGAGTATAAGAGAAGATAAAAACTTTTCTTCTGCGCAAAAAAAAATCTAAGTTCTAAATCTAAAGTTCTAAGTTCTAAGTAACTTCTAGTTCTCAGTTCTTCTAATTTAAGTTCTAAGTTTGAAATTTCCGTTTAAAATCTGAGACACTTTCTCAAAGAATTGTTTATTCATTTTCAAATAAATGAATTCAAGTGATCCCCACAAAGCGTGATTAACAAAAGTTATACGAATAACTATTTCAGCCAATCTTATGTAATGCCTGATCTCCTGCCAGAGGATGAAGAATACATTTGTTCGACACTAGATGCAAAAATGTTTAGGTAATGAGCTAATAGCTTATTAAGGCTTTAAAACTTTAGGTAATGAGCTAATAGCTTATTACCTAAAGTCATGTTGTCCCTTATTTTCCAGATGTTGTCCCTTATTTTCCAGTACAGTAACGAGATCCCAATCTAGTGTCTAAGAAAAGACAACAGAAGATAAAAGTAAACAGAAGAAAACGCAGATGAAAAATTTATTTACAGATGAGACACGCCGTTAATGGATAGGCGGTTTTTCACAGCCCCTCTTTCGAGACAGTGCTTTTTCATTGCAGGCAGAAGACTGATTTTATCCCAATATGACACCCATGCCTTATGCGGAATTCGAACCTTCGTCCCCGGCGTGGCAGGCTGGGGCCATAATCCTTTTGTCACTGGGTGGCCTCTAAAGTCTTGATCGTTTTTATCATGAAACTTGTCAACAATTAAATAGTTTCCAAACAATCAGCATAAAGTTTTATGACAGAAACTGAAAAATTTGAATCTTTACCTTGATTTGTATCAATTATTTTTTAAGTTAATTATGCAGTACTTTTATTTCTTTTCACGTTTATTAGATATTTCATCTGAAAGATCCTCAGATAGATTATTTTAAACAGCAAAACACTCGTTATGTTAGAGTTCCAAATTGAGATAATAGTAGCTGCTTAAATTGCAGTGTTTTGTTAATATTCATTTGCAGTTATTTAATGGAGTAATTCTACGACTCGACTTGTTTTAAAGTTCGATTGCTAAAGCTTAAATTTTTCTCATTGGAATTCAAGGGTAAATCTCTCATCTTCTTCGGAAAACAAAGGAAAACATGCAATCAGAAAACAAAAGAAATATTTTTTCTTTATTTTCAAATAGCTCTTTTTTTCAAACAGAAATTCAAGGACTCAAAACATTGAGATTTACGTGCTGTATAATAAATCCATTTTAGCCGTGGTGTTACGAACGCAGTTTATTATAAATAGAGTTCCCAAAGAAAAACAAGATAAGATTATCGAGGGGGTTTAGTCCGTTGTTGTTTTTCTATCAGAAAACGAACAAAATAATGCACAGTGTATCATCATCACTCATACCCCATTCTGAGAAAAGAAAGGAGAACAATATCGAAGTGCTATAATTTCAGAAGACTAAAAGTGCGCTATTAAACGCATGAAAAACTCTTATAATGATTTCCCTTTACATCAATACAGAATAAATAATCGAGTGCTTATGAATTTAAGCGTAACGTGTTTCGCAGAAAAGAGAAGACCATGAAACGGCGTACTGAGTTGGGAAAAATATGTCACTCATAACAAACAAAATTTTTCACGATAAAAGAAAACAACCTGTATAAATCAAATTGTAGCCAAACCATAAACGAAACTTTTCAAACCTAAAATACAAGGTGGAATTGCAACACATGAATAGCACAATTTTTAGTTCGTCAATTGTCTCCGTGACAAATCCAGTTCGCCGTGAACGAGCATTATTGAATTGAAACGTCATTCAGGGATTGGATTACAGCCAACTCCTTAAATAATTCTTCGACATCCTTCGTAATCTGGAAAAATAGTTTGATTTTATCAAAGCTACATATGTATTGTGACCTTATCCAATTTCTTTACTTTGTTTTAAGCTTTTAATATCCAACCTCTGTGAACTTTAGTTACGGATTTATTCTACTATGCTACTCAGTATAACACATAAAGTGTTACCACTCATTTCATCACACTATTGTATTCCTATATGAGTAACTAATTGAATACCCGTTCTTCCCTACGGAGTACATTCAAATTAAATACAATGGTCAATATATGCAATTGATGCCAATATAAATATATATATATATATATATATATATATATATATATATATATATATATATATATTATTTATTTATTTATTTTTATATATATATATATACATATATATATATATTTATTTATTTATTTATATATATATATATATATATATATATATATATATATATATATATATATATATATATATATATATATATATATATAAATCGTAACGGATATTTTTATAAACAAAATAATGCAGAAGAAAATATTGAAATTAAATACAATGGTCAATGTATGCAATTAATTTGTATGTTTAATATCCATAAAACATACTAATTTGAGATAAATTCTTAAAAAATTTTCATCTCAATTAGTCTAGTGGTTACATTTTATCTTTTACCGTATTTTAATAATTTTGATAATTTATTTCGTTGTTATGCTCTGTTCAATGTATTTATAAGCAATGTAAATGCAAAATTAAGGGGAAAAGTTAAAAATTGGATCGCAAGGAGCATTTTAAAAAACATAATAAAAATTTCAATTTTTAAATATTTGTAAAATTTTATAGGGTGTTTGATATAGTTATACTTTAGTGAATATATATGCAAAAATTTCATATCTCTGAGGTAAAAATTTCGAAAATTGCTTTGTAATGTCCACCATCCCCTTAAGGATTTAACGTGCCCATATCCGGCCTAGACACGGAAGTATTTAATGGCACGTGTCGGGATTCGATCCGAGCACCCTCAGCACGAAAAGCCAGCGCGCTACCACAAGGCTACCTCTAGCCTATTTTCAGTGTTAAATTCACTAAACGAGCTTTTCATTTTGCTATTTAACCGTATAATAGATAATTTTTCATTCGCTATGATATTGAATGTCCGATTTTATTTAACCTGACCGTACAATTAATTGAAAAATCTCTTGCTCATAACTCCATTTACCTTTACCGTTAAAATAATGATTGAGGGGAAAAAAATCTGAACCAACACAAAGTATCCTCATTATTTAAGGAACAGAGTGCGCATTTTATTGATTTTCCAATATGCGTGCTTAACCCACATATTTTATGCAGGTGAAAAAAAAATTAACGGCGTGTTCATTTATATGAGCAAGCCCTCCCCCTTCTTTCTTTAGACGCATCTACAACGTTATTTCTGAGCTAGAGTGATATTTATTTGGAATATATAGGGAAAAAAGGAGTATTGATGTTTCAGGCTTTTATTTTATGAACATTAAGATGGCATTACTAAAAAAAACTAATTTATTGCTTTATTTTTCAATGAAGACTTAATCTAAAAGATGGTCGCAAATTTTGGAAAAATATTCTATTAGCCTACTTTCTTGCGTAAAATTAGAGGGAATACTTTTTAAAAGAACCGTGATTTATTTTAACTGTCTTCCGAACTGAAAGTAAACTGTTTTTTTTTTCAGAGAATATACTTGTTTGTTCATAAAATTAACAACGCCATCATTACGCCTAATTAATACATTGCTAAAGCTCAACTTTTTTTCTGTACAAATTGATAAAATTCATCGAATCCCACAATATGGTTAATTAATAGATTAATTACAAAACACGAACGTGATACAATTTAAATATCCATGTAGTCTAGTTTCGAAATAAGTTGCGACGTCATGGCACTCAAGTGATGATTAATTTTCTTCTATTTTTCCGGTGAAAATTGAAGTTAGTTCTTCCTCTAAACATCTATTCGTTACTCTGCAAGGTATAATGACGTCGTGTTAGCGAGGGAGCTAAATACAGAGACTTGATACTGGGCATGTTAGTCGTTTCCGCAATTACTTGAGATTTAATTTCCTAGCCGTGTAGTAACAGAAATCTTCATACAGTTTATGCTTTAAAACCTTTGTAAAAGTTCAGTGAAGGTTAAGTGTGTAAGAGACTTCGGCATACTGGAGGTATCCTATCGGCGAAACTCTGTGCTCGAATCAAGCGTATGTGTCTATGGAAGGCATATAAAAATCGCTTGTTAATTATGCTAAAAACTGACAAGAGTTAAATCAATAGATTTTAAATGTCCTCATAACAAGTTATATTAACTCAGGGAAGGATATATACAAGAGGTGGCCAACATAGGTATAGCGTGCTTCTAACTTTTTCTTTTTTGGGGGGAGGGGTGGCCACGAAATGAATTCAGTTAGGGACCTCCTCAGAGCATTGACTGCCGGACGGTCCTTAAAATATGAAATATTATGATTTTTTAAATTGGATAACAATAGAATTGATTTTTGAGTAGTATTCGAAAGCTATAAAACAAGAAAAATATAATATAAATAAAATAAGAAAAAAATAGCATCGAATCTTTGTTATGGATTATATCATTGTTAAAAACTATGTTAAGGCTAAAGATATAATTGGAATCTTCAGTTTCACAGTTTGAAAATGCGAAAAAAAGCCCAACTGTCTTAAAAGTTTTCTACAATTTTCCGATTTTAAATTAACTTCTATTAACGTTTTTATTTATTTCGAGTTAAGTTGGGGGGGGACGTCCCCCCCCCCCCCCCGACGCTACGCCTATGGTGGCCAAACTGCGGCTCTTTTTCTTGTGGCTCTTGATTCAATGATCAGTTTTTCAAATAACCAAAATTACTACAGCATTTTTCATTAATCCTTTTTTCAATAAAATTTCTTGAACATGCATTTCCAATATCCTCTATAGTAGTTCCCGATATAGCTGACGTTGAGATGAAGCTAATAGAGATGCAAGATCAAACTGTACCCATCAAACCAGGCGCATCTTCGAATTCTTGAATTTCAGAAACTTTGTCAGAATCAAAATACCTAAAAACCCGAAATTAAATTTAGTGGCATGACAAATAACCTCAATTTTTGGTGCAACATAAAGTTGTGAATCCTTATACTGTACATTTAGGTTGATAAAAAATTAACAACGCTCAGTGTTGACAAAACAATATTTAAACATTTAACTGAATTGCTGCGACCTGCCACAGCTTAATAGAGGCCAGATTGGAATAATTTGGCCAAGTAATTAAAAGAAAAATAATTATTAAAGCTCTTAAGACTATTTAAGAATTTATAACTAGTGATTATTCTGTTAACGCGAGAACGATGTATTCAATAAAAACATCGGGGAAAACAACGCTTAAAATTTCTTTCACATCAAATATAAACTTTTTTCAGTCTTTGACTCCTCTAAGTATGTAGACATTCTCAAATGGATCTTAATGCTGTTTATCTTGGCCACCCCTGGTATGTACGATCTCTTATCCTGCAAAGTAGGTCTAAACTCCACAGACAGACATGCTGCCCTCGTTTTTGTAGCCGAAATTAAAACAAACTAAATGAACTACTCACGCATTCCCTAACTGGAATTTCATTTTAATTCTTCAGTTCAATTAATGCTGTTACCGAATGTTCTTGAATTACCCAAAAATGTCTACCATTACCCGTAGTACTGGAACTTTTAAATATTTCACTCAGAATGCACACTAAAGAAGTTATAATGTTTAAGAAAAGGAATTTAGGAAATCAGGTAATCAACGTTCAGTTAACGAATGTGCAGGAATCAGACTCAAAAATTTCCGGGCATAAACTTATCTAAGGAATCTTGAATTTCTAGCTCTGATTTATTCCCCAATATGTTACAATGGCTAAGAAAAGGAACTGGCGGAACTCTGGTACTTTAACTCTCTAAGGGCCTGTTCACATAGGAGTCCGTTGCGTTGCGTTAAGGAAAAGATGACGTTGAGACGAAAATAAACCAATCATAGGCCTCCAAACGATTAGCAATGAAATTTTAACGCCTATGATTGGTTTATTTTCGTCTCAACGTCATCTTTTCCTTAACGCAACGCAACGAACTCCTATGTGAACAGGCCCCAAGCCTTCAAGACATATTTTCCAGTCACGACTTTTTGCTGGGGATTAATCCCTCCTAAAATTGGGTTCTCAAAAGCGTCAGAGATGTGTATTTTGGATAATTTTGAATACCAAACTATAAGATAAGATAACTCGTCACGAATGCTTTCAAACTGATAGAAAATCACGGAAAAATAAGTCTCTAACACTTAAAGGGTTAATTAACATTCAGTTACCAAATGCGCATGAATCACTCAAAAATCTCTCTGTCTACACTTATCAAGGAAACATTAAACCTGTCTCTCAGAATAAATCCGCAAGAAGTTATGGTAGATTGGAAAAGGAATGTCACAACTCTTGCACTTCATTAAACGTTTAATTGCCGAATATACACAAATCCCTCGAACTCATGAAGAAAATTATGTGGCCTAGAACGAATCAAGAAGTTATGTCGGTTTGAAAAAGGAATGTAAGAACTCTAGGTCTTCGATTAACGTTCCCTTGCGGAATGGGCAAGAAAATCTCCGTGAATACATAGATCAGGGGAACGTCAAAACTGTGGCTCAGAATAAACTCCCAAAGAAGTCACGGAGAATGGGAAAAGGAATGCTCAGGATTAAGGTAACTGAACAAACATACCTTCTGTTGCATTACCAAAACATAAATAAATCAAACTGTCACTAATTAATTTACCAGCTTTAACTTTACATTTCATCTCATAGCTTAAGGGGACTCACGACCCTTAAGTCGAGGAAATAAGACATATTTTCATACTTTTTGACTCTTTGTAACTATTTCAATTTACTCCCAATTTTTCCAAATTTTATGTATATGATAAATTGATATATTTATTTTAATAAACAAACTTTCGACTCTCAAAATAATTTTAAATAATTTTTTTAAATGCTTTAGTTATACCTTGTTTTGTAAGTATTTTTACTGTATACTGGCTTGCGCGCAGAACTATGAAATTAATTTTACACTTAAATGTATAATTCCTGTTTTATATTTAAAATAAATAATTCTAAATACAATTGAACATAAAACATTCAACTCTAAAATATTTTTTCAATCTTTTAACTGCTCAAAATATACTTAAAATTTCCTTAAATTTTTGCATTAATTTACCCCTGAAAAAAAAACAAAATGTGCAGTGATTACAATAACTCTAGTTCAAACGCAACAAAATAACATGATTATGCAGTGATAAAAATTTCATGAAATTATGTTTCATAGTTTTTGAGATATCAGTTGCGGAATGATGCAAAATTACATTTTAAGAAAAATGAGTTTAAATCAGTAATTAAATATTTGATCAGTAATTAAATATTTAGAATATCAATATCTCCGGAACTATGTGGAATATTTTCATGCGGTTTGCTTTATTTTGTTCAGAAATGGCCATGCTTTAACATATATTTTTTTCAAAAATCAAATGTTTTAAAGATTTGAGAGTAGTGAGTCCCCTTAACTAACTAGCCAAGTTTATTTGAATTATTAGATGTCATTATATGAAAGGCCAGGTACTACTATTTGTTTTCATCAAAAGTATAATAAACGTTTTGCCCTTGGAACTAGTACTAATACATACAAGATACCGTAAAAATGTTATCTTTGAAAAAAAACATAATTCAAGAAATCGAGGACATTTAAAGCGTTTATGGATATAATTCAAATAGCCAGTACTATTTTTGACGATTCATCAAATTCCCGAGTAATACTTCAGTATAACCTACATCTTCCTGGTTTGTACGTCATGTTCTTTTAACGTGTTTACGGGGTTTTGAAACATATTTCGTTCTTAGATCTCTATACGGAATCATAAATGTTTGAAACTGAATAAATGGTTATGTTATATCCATTTATTCAGAAATTATTTATTAACCATTTATTTAGGTTTATGTTATGCCCATTTATGCAAGAATTTCAAAATTCTCATTTTGGAATTCTTGTCATAAAATACTGCTGGATATTTAACATGTCGATTACCATAATATGATGATGTCATTTGTCCAAAATGAGAACTCCTTTATGTTGTACTACGCTTCCCCCAAAGAATGAAAAACCATATATTGCCTAAGGTCTACCATTCTTTATTAGAAAATACTACAGCGTAATGCGTTATACATTAGCACATAAATCAAATGTGAAAAGTATTTGTTATTATATATCTTGGAGTCAAGGTCATAATAGATATGAGTGTTGATAGATAATTGTCTACTAATGAGCATATATCTTTACTTAACAACTTTCTAAGTATGAGTGTTTAAGTTCCGATTGCAATATTTTTTACTAAACAATGTGGGTTAACATTGGATTTATTGATACAGGTCGGTAAGAATGAATTAGAACAATATTAGGGCTTTGTAACGTAGTTATATTTTTCTTGACATTAAAGGTATCCAAACTCAACAAATGCTCTGGGCTTAATGACTTCGCTTTGAATGCGAGGCGTGTTGTAAAATAGATACTCTCTACAATTAAACAAAGTGAACTTAAGTGCAAGAGCACGGTGTCAACGCAGACAAAGCACAAAGGAGATCACAACGCAAGCTTTTATTTCACGTGACCTAAAACTTAACCCTTTCACAAAAGAAAATACTCGTGTAGATATCATTTCACTTAAGCCTATGCAGTAAATGGAGGGATGTAATACTTGCTTTTATGCTTCCATATTCAAGTTCTGTATGGTATATCATTAAATCAGAAAAACGATTAGAAATATATCTTTTTTTCCAATTAACAGGATTGAAAACGGAAGAAATCCTCTGACTATAATAATCAAATGGTGAAATGCTTAAAAAGAACAAGTTGGAAACTAGAGAGTAAGCCGATAAGGGAGGATATACTAATTAAATAAAAAATTTAGAGATCAGTTTAGTAATTAAAGAGCCTAAATTCCATTAACACTACACTGTGTATATATATATATATATATATATATATATATATATATATATATATATATATATATATATATACACATACATACATACATACATACATATGTTTGTATGTATATATGCATATATATATAAGACAAAGTTGAAAGTGAAAAACCAGTATATGCTCAGAACCACAAGAGCCAGGAACTAAAAACATGAAAAGATAAGTGAAAAATAGGTTTCAGACAGCATCTTGTCTTCAGCGGTGCCGATACTGTCTAAAAACCAATGGATGGTTTCTAATAAGTATGATCTGGGCAATAAACATACTTAGACACCGTACAATCCATAAGAAACAGAAGAAGTTAATAAACAGGGGCTTTATCATTGAACACCAAACTCGGCGCCAGACAAAGTGAAAGTTAAGTTAAGGAGACCACAAGAAGACTGACGTCACAAACATTGCATATATATATATATATATATATATATATATATATATATATATATATATATATATATATATATCATGTTGTCTATCCTGTATTAGACATTATATTCATGTAATTAAGTATTTATATATTCCCTGGTTTTAGTTAAATGTAATTAAATTCACTTTAAATCAGTTCTCTTTTATTTTAGTATATCACCTACGCATGTTTTTGAAAATTCTGTTCGCATTAGTACAGAGGTTATGTTCGTAAGATAAATATTTATCGCTAGATAAGCACTAACCACATACCCTAAAATCTAAAAAAGCAAAAACTTATCATAAATTACTTCATTGTCTTACGTAACAACTTCATAAAACGTTAACCTTTAATTTTGAGTGCCAAAAGAGACGTAACAGCACCGTACCTAAAACCTCAGTCCAATATCATGTTTGTTGTAATAAACGTAACGACACAATTGTAAACTTATATCTCATCTGCGCTATTGTGAGCCCGACTCTGCCGATAAAATAAACGATAAGAAATGAAATTACATATGAAGAAATAAAACCAGAAATCTTCCCAAGGTAATTCTCAGTTCGGATGTTTGATAACGTGAAAAGGTAAAGGTTAGGACAAATCGTAAGAGATAAAAAAGGCTCGTCGACAAAAATAAAGTAGGTTGGAAAGGGAGGAAGAAGATTCACTTAAAATTTTTTGAGTGAAATAACATACATTCGTGACCTGATTCACCCGGAAAAAAAATGCTAAAAGTGCTCAATTTGGTGAGCTAACATCTCAATTATATTCGCATTATGAAATAAAGTAATAAAATTATGCTACATGGATTTTTATCTTGCAGACATACATACATACACATTTTTGTCTTTCATTCATTGAATTTCGAATGTTGTTTACATCTGCGTTATTTTTTTTTTCTAAGAAATTTAGGAAGTTCTTTCTTCGAAAAATGTCTAGAATGTTTAATGATGCTTTCATAATCATAAACAAAACACAGCATCCAACAGCTCCATTGCAGTATAACGAAAAATGGAAACTCTTGATGCTGGGGGTGTTCTGCTTTTTGAAGGCATTTTTTTAAAATTTTAATTCATCAATCGTTTAAAAGCATTTTATTTTATAATTCTGGTTCCATACATAAAGATACGACACTGCCACATCACATAATTCTTGTCTATGCTTATAAAACACTAACTTATACTTCAAATTCCCAATACATATTTGACCGTATTTGAAAGGGTCATAACTGGTCTTTAATTGTGAAGTATTGTTACAATTTCCGATTTTTACTTTTCCATAAGTACAAGGAGTAGTTCTTACGATATTTAACGATGATTCTCATTTTTTTTATGGAAATTGGAAAAAAACATGAAATGTTAATGCATTTTAAAACCATTTGATTTTATATTCCTTAGGGTACAAGTTTAACAGTGAGGAATCAAAAGTATAATTTTTATTAACTTATTTTACCTGATTATGATTAACTATTAAATCGATTTATACAAGAACATAAAATTCAGAGCAGTAAAATAGATATATATAGTTCAGACACATTGGATAAATAGTTCGTCTGTATAGATATATCGGAATAATATATAATACTTAAGAATGAGCCTTAAAAAATAAAACTTAAGTAGTGTCCGAAAAAATGAATTTTGGTAAAATGTAATTATAAAAACCGAAATTTTATGTAGTTTTTACACTTGGACATTGTACAAATAAATGTTTGTTTATAAACAAACTCTCTCTCTCTCTCTCTCTCTCTCTCTCTCTCTCTATATATATATATATATATATATATATATATATATATATATATATGTTCTTAACTTTCACTCTGACTAGCGCCAGGCTTGATGTTCTTTGGTTAAGTACTTTTATTCAAACTTAATTCAATTATTAATCAATTCTTCTGTTAATAATGGATTGTACGGTGTCTGAGTGTGTTTATTTTATAGATCATACTCATCGGAAACAATCCATTGGTTTTTAGACAGTATTGACACCGCTGATGAAGAAATGCTGTCAAAAACCTTATTCATACTTTTCTTTTCATGTTGTTTGTTCCTGGCTGCAAGTAGCTTTAGAGCTATTACTGGTTTTCTCTTTCATATTATTCATATATATATATATATATATATATATATATGAGTATGTTTTGTTACCCACTATTTTATCTGGTTTTACACTTGGACTTTGTGCAAATAAATGTTTGTTTATAAACTCTCCAAAACGATTATATATATATATATATATATATATATATATATATAAGTTTCTAAAACAGTGATTTTAGTATGAGTATGTTTTGTTACCCACTATTTTATTCAGAGAAATTTTTAAGATGTGTGAGACCCTCTATAGGGCCTTGAGCCTCTTGAAGGTTTCAAGGGTTAAAGCCATGATCCTTAAGCGAATTCTGGGACACTGTGGAATCCAGGTCAGGGAACATGCACGCAATCTTACTCGGGAATGATCCGTAAGTTCCAGTTTCTAATTAAAGGAAACTGATAATTCAGGGCCACACTTTGAGACTGTTATAATAAAAATTTACTGAAAGGTGTTTTAGAAATTTTCTGTAAAAAAAAAGTTATGACTTATTTTGTGGAAAAATTACACTAAACTGAAAAATGTTTTGACATATGGATTGATTTTATCCAGAACTAATTAAAATATTGATCGATTACTTTATTGAATGTAAATTATGATAATTTTAAGTTGTTGAATCAACGCAGAATTTTATAAATAACAACACGATATAATATGGCACATATTTAAAAGGTGTATATCCCTCTTTAGTTGTTTGAAATTTTCAGCTAAGTTACTTCTAGATATATTTTTTATAAATATTGTAATCAAGGTAATTCTGCAGTAGAAGCATTTTTTGTTAAATTAACTGATTTTTTTTTATAAGTAAGGGAGGTTCAGCATCCGTAATTTGACGAAAAAAGCTTAAATTTTCATTTTTAAAATTTTTTTACTTAAAGCATATTTTTTTAGTGTATTATGATGGAATTTTGAGACAATCTGATAATTATAACCGGAGTAAAAATGTTTTTAATAGATTTGTATTAAAACTAAAATCTTAAATAGATTTTTCTCAGTTTGAATTTTTTTTTTCGTAAACTGCTGTGTTTAAAATGGTAAATCTTAAAAATGTTTATTTAAAATATGATCTGCGACGTTTTTTTAATAGTCAGTAAGATCTATTAAATATATTTAGGGATGTATTTAGCAATGAAATAGAGAGATAAATCTGTGGTGTTATGGCAGATGTTGATATGTCATTTTTTTCATGTTTTCGGCAAATTAAAAAAATTGAAATATAAAATCGCTCAATTAAGTTTTTCAATCCAAATATTCTTTAGTAAATACTCATATTCAGCCTCAAGCATATGGCTGGTCTTCAATAAAAATATTTTTTTCAATTAGAGACTAAAATTTTTGGATGGGTTGAGAAAAGAAGAAAACATCAACTTTCGCCAAATTGTGAATAACTTAGTATTATTTCATAATTCCACATATCATATTTTGCCACATTAAAGAACCACTTTTACGTGTGACATATCAACTTAAAACATAAAATTGATTTTTCGGATATATCAACATCTGCCATAGCGTCACAGAAATATTTAAAAATGAAAAAGTGAAAGAATTGCTTGTTTTAAAGATATTTTTTATTATAGTTGGACTTTTCTTTTCATGATTTAATCCTTTTATCTATATATCAATCTTAGGTTTTAAATGTGAACATAATGAAACAACAAATTTAAAAATATTTATAAATGTAAAACAAGAAAATTATTTTTAATTACTAAATTTTTAATTGTATATTTATCTAGTATTTATGCGCTATATTATTTTTTCCTTGTGAAAGCTATTCTGCTTAGTTATATTTTGCCATATGCGGAACAGTGAAAGAAAAAAAACCTACATAAAAAAGTTTTTCAAAGGTTACCGAATCCCTTTACGTAGTTAAAGAAACTTTTAATTATGAAAATTGAATGAGTGTAGGTTTTCTAATACAACTGCCAAGTTTTACAGAAAATATTTTAAAAAAAAGAATAACATTAGAAAAACCTCAGGATGTATTTTTTTCCAGCTTATAATTTAAAATGCTTTTGTTAAAAATACAGGAATTTTTAGTTTTATTGTGTTTTTATCATGCAACAAACCATCGAGACTTGCCAATCATCTCTGATACAAGGTATATAATTATTCAGAAACTTTGATGAAATTATATACTCTGAGATGGGAGAAATACTTTTAGATGATTTAATTTTGGCAATGCAAAGTCAGACTTACCTTTCATTAATTATATGGTAAATAATATTATAAAATAGTTGTTTGCTGAGAATAATGAGTGAATAAAACTTCAAAAAAATAAAATTTTAGGAGCATTTTATCAGGATAGGACAATTTCATGCCGTTTTAAAATTTTGCCCTGTATGAACAATGTGTAAAATTAAGCATATTTGAGAGATATCTCTGCTTAACCCTCAAGACTTGACATCAAATTAAAATAATTGCAAGTAGATTTAAGAGAGTCCATCCAGAAGCTGTAATAAAGAGAGTTTGTCAGAAACTGCTCACATTAGTCTCCTCCGGTAGTGTTAATACGTGAGAACATAGTTGTAAAATCCTTATCTATATATATAAAACAGTTCCGTAAATGACTGACTGACATATAACGCACAGACCAAACCGCTGAACCTAAAGGGCTAAAATTTTGCATGGCGATTCTTCTTATAGTGTAGGGATGCACTAAGAGAGATTTTTGAAAAATTCTCCTTATATTTTTTTAATTAAATTTTTAGGCTGTTTTTGTAACATTCTTTAAAGTTTGCATTTAAAATAATAATCCGAGGGTAATAAAATTTATATCACGAGAAAAATCATAAAAATTTCTTTAAAATGAAATCTTTTTCGAATCTTTACATCCATTTCCTGATTTTTGGGAAATTTTTAAATATTAATTTTTAGAATTTAATTTATTAAATGCTGATCACGTGGTTTCTTTCCTTTTTGTGATATTTTAAACTAATTTTGCGTCACGTGCATAACAACGAAATAGACAAAAAAAAAATTCTTGCTAATACGGCAGACGATTGGACATTATCCAAAAAAATATTAAAATACAGTAAAAGAAATGTTCCTCAAACTGTACTATATTAACTTTACTATATTATTTAGTATGTTCTGTTAGATTTAATTTGGATATTTTCTTCTACATTATTTTGTCTATAAAAAGATCCTTTACAATTTTTTGATAAATATATTTTTCGTTTTTTTTTTTGCATCAATTGCATACATTGATCGTTGTATTTTTTATATATATATATATATATATATATATATATATATATATATATATATATATATTGACATTAATTGCATACATTGACCGTTGTATTTAATTTGAATGTACTCCGTAGCGAAGTGCGGGCTTTTAGCTAGTAGTAGATAAAACGATAGTTTTCCTCTGATGTGTTTAATACCTCAGAGCAGTTGCCGATGCTCTCAGAAAAACGCTTTTAAAACAAAGTTAATCAAACCGTAAATAAAATGTACAAAACTGAGTCTCTAATTCTAGTTCTTTTAGTCTAAACAAAATAATATTAAATAATTTATTTGTATTTATTTAACTCTTAACTAAACTATTCATAACAAAATTATCTCTGAGCTTCATAACACAAGTTTAGCTTCATGACGTTCCTCTTATGTACCAGCGGAATACCTTAAGTTTCCAGTGAATTCCTTCACTGATCGCAAACCACTTCTGCTAATTAGTGAAATTATTTTCTGTGTCTGAAAATGCACTTTCAATGGTATAAAAAGAAAAGGATAATTTATCTGGGTCACCAGACTACGGCTGTATTATTGCATATGACCTTTTTGTCAACGAGTAAGACATTTGAGAGCAGTTGAGGCAAACACGCAATTCCGGAATACTAGACACTGTTCCAGGGTAAATACATCTATATTCATTTCGCAATGAATAAACAAGCATCAGACTGGTACACTCTCTGCTGCGCATTAAGTATAAATTTTGGGTGAATACATGTGCAGTATTTCGGAAAGAGTAAACAATAATCAGTATGATGCACGCTATCCAGTGCATTCAAGTATAAATTTTAATGCAAACATATTAATAATTTTTACTGCATGTGTTTTTCTGGTGGGTAATACCTGTAAACTGTAAATAAATGATACCCATATTGTTACGTCAGTCATTTAGAGATTTACTGAACATGAATATTCACACATATTTTTATCCAAAGTCGCTTTTAATACACTTGTATTTGAATAGCATATCACTCATATTAAAGGAAAAAGCACGAAGAGCAGTTAAGTGAATCTTAGCGTGATCAACCCTTGTTTATAAGCAATACATCAAATATTAAACTAAGCTATGCCAGACCATCCTGTATTTATACGTTTCAGTGATGAAGTCACAAGTCTTTCTTCGCTTCCCCTGTAGATACTGCCTCTGGTTGGCTCCAGATGACATAAACCAATACTTATTTTTTACCATCAAATGTGGAGGACGCCATAGTCACCAAACACACAGAGACGAATCCACCAAGTAACCAAGGTTTTTTTCCATTCATACAAGCAAAATTCGGCGTATTTTTATTTCTCTGAAACACAAAACATTTGTGCTAAGAACAAACACAACCTATATATATATATATATATATATATATATATATATATATATATATATATATATATATCTGTGGCTTGGTACAAGAAGTTCCAAAGTCAGTTTTTTCCAAGATGACTTTGTTTGTTTATGTCTATTTAAAAAAATATTATTTTCAATGTAAGAAGTATCCAAGTCTGTCCGTAGCTTTAAAAGTGTTTTCTAAACCATTGTACAGACTTGGGTATACCCAAGTAAGTTTCAATGTAAGAAGTATACTTCTTAACCAATACTTATTTTTTACCATCAAATGTGGAGGACGCCATAGTCACCAAACACACAGAGACGAATCCACCAAGTAACCAAGGTTTTTTGCCCTTCATACAAGCAAAATTCGGCGTATTTTTATTTCTCTGAAACAGAAACATTTGTGCTAAGAACAAGCACAAACAAACACAAACAAACAAACACACACACACACACACACACACACCCTATATATATATATATATATATATATATATATATATATATATATATATATATATCTGTGGCTTGGTACAAGAAGTTCCAAAGTCAGTTTTTTCCAAGATGACTTTGTTTGTTTATGTCTCTTTAAAAAAATATTATTTTCAATGTAAGAATTATCCTAGTCTTTCCGTAGATTTAAAAGTATTTTCTAAACCATTGTACAGACTTGGGTATACCCAAGTAAGTTTCAATGTAAGAAGTATACACCTTACATTGAAAATAATATTTTTTGTAAAGAGACATAAGCAAACAAAGTCATCTTAGTAAAAACTGACTTAGGCACGTCTTGCACTAAGCCATATATATATATTTATATATAATATGCAGGAAGGATCATTTTTAAAAATGAGGCACCTCCAGCAACCAGGGACTTAGTTTTTGCCCACACATTGGGGCGACTTTCAACATGGTATAGCAGGCAAATACTTTGGAGTTTAAAGAATTTCAAAAGCTCTATAACACTAAAATTTTATTGGTGACTAACAAAAGCGTGTGTATTTTTCTTATCCGTATAAACATTATCTGTCTATATTTAGAGGGATAGATATTATACGGTCCCTTCAAAGTTTAAAATTTTTATTTTCACAAAATTTTACATGCTTAAAAAGCAACTTTACCTATATTTTTGACGTTTTCCAGTTGTACTAATAACTGCAATCAGTTTGCTTTACGAAAGTTATTTACCCATTGTCCCATGAAATATATTCCTCTGAATCGGTAATGTTGCTTTTTCTATCATACTTAATTTTTCCCCCTCGTCAAAAGTTCAGATATCTTGTTTTAAGGAACTATGCAATGAAAATTCATTCCTAACTCGTAATCCATTATCTTATACTTTCAGAGACGAGATTTTTCTTTTTAAACAAAACCAAAGACATGAGAAATTGTATTTATCGTAATACATTTTTCGTAACGATAATTGTTTTTGTGAGGCGGAATTTTCACATGCTCTGAAACTCACTCTCCTTAAAGCCTTACCAGGATTTTAAGCGCTCGTAAAATTTCCTCTCTAGATTATAAATGGCGTAATAAACAAAATATAAAGAGGGCTAAGCTCATAATTAAATTTTTCACTCTCTATGACGCTGATTAAATCTTTCTTTAGAACCAGAAACAATTATGCTTTTAGTCAATTCTCTCTTATGTACCTGATATTTTTATTTTCGTTAAAAAGTATTAATTTGTTTTTCCTAGTCTCTCATTACTTAATTCCTTGTTTTCATATTATGTGTCTAATAATAATAATTCATTTTTTTTTGTTTTTATGCCAGCTATTAATGGAAAACCAATTATTTTTTCTCTCTCATTGCAGAACTCAAAAATTCTTAAAAAGGAGCTCCTACACAAGGGTATTAGCAATAGGTGGATTTTTCCTATCCATACCTCTGTTTTTCACTGGTAAGAACTATGTTTGTATATTGCCCAGTTATGTTTCTTACTCGTTTATACGCATTTTAAAACTGTTACTGTAAAGGAATTTCAAATGAGTTCGTTGCTACTTTTTATACATGTAATTTCTTATTCGTGAAATAAGCTGTTGAAGACTTAGTGAGGTTTAGGCTCTGGATCAGTGGCACGAAAGGTTTAAAGAAACGTTCAACATTGCTTTGGTGAGCGTTTAGCGTTTTGAGAGTAGCAGCTCGTAATTGCACTGATAATGCCGTAGACTCCTAAATCTGCAATTGTAAAGAGTTGCGTGCTATCAGAGCAGTTTTCTAAGCAAGTCGTGTAATGACACTTCATATCTCTCGAAAAAATCTTCCCATGAATTCGCCCATTTTACAAGTCTTTATCTCATGTAAGGTTTGAATCACAGAACCAAGAGAGAAACGTATATTCAAAGCTAATAGTCAAAGCTAATCCTTTTTTTTTGCATACTGAAGACCATAACTTAAGCATTAACGAAAGAATATTGTGTTTTGTTGTTGTTGTTGCTTATGCCACTTGGCCGACAGCAACATCAGATCCAAGTCCCGAAGGCTATGGGCGATGAAGGTGCGGCTTCTGTTTTGACTGGCACCATAAGGGTCGAAGTCTGATTTGGCCAAAGGACCAGTCCCGTAATTTTGAACTGAGTCAAGTGACATTTGACACCGCACCTCCAGAGGTAATTTTGAGAACTTGGAGGACATTGCAGCCACGACAGATTTTACGTGCACCAGCCGCCATTAGTGTACACGGCAGTGTATTTGTCAGTGACTAGCATCGAACCAGTGACTTTAAGATCACTAGCCCGCTGCTTTTGCCAACTGGGCCACTGTGCCCGTTGTGTTTTAACACACCCTAATGGGAAAACTGTTGGCGACAGTAACACAGTAAGATAGGTTGTTTATGGAAAAATAGACATTCCAGTTTTCTCAATATTCGCACGCTAGCTTTGCCTTATTTTTCCCTTTGCTTTCACTATGTCACGAAATTTTGTCAGCTTTAATCTACTTTTACCTCGAACCGAAAATCGTCGAAGACGCTTGGTTTTCTTTTTAACGTTCTAGCCTGGATTGGTTGGACTTAATTAGCTGTCAGTCAAAATTTAGAGAAATTCTGCTTTTGGGATTTTGTCACCTCTGCGTTTCTTCTCGACCACGGCAGGCTGAAGAACCCATATTGAAGACGAAACCTAGGTTAAAGTCTTCAGCGTATTCTTAAGATGCCTTTTATTGAGTTAGTTGCATATTTGTGGTTTGATAAATTATGTATATTTATGCTCAGATCGTTACAATAACTTTCTGTATCTAATCTATACTCTAAGATATTTTCCCAGCTCAAAATCCTGAGTGCTAATTAGTTTGTCGTAAAATAAAATTTTCACTATTCTGATAGTAAACTTTTCTTTCTGGGGAAGTGATTGACTGGCCTTCCACCAAACATTTCCACTCGCAATAACTAAACACGTATAAACTGTTCACTCTGAAAAAATATTGTGGAAATACCCATAAAATATTCTGTGAACTGTAAAAAAATTAAAAAATTACTTTTTCGACGTTAATGAAGTATAAACAGGATTTTTCGTAACCACAAAGATTCCTTCTATTAGCGCAATATATATTGCGACAGAATGGGTGGATAGCATTGTGACTTTCCTTGTTAATTAGTCATGTCAAATTAGTGTTGCTTTTTTTCTTTCAGAGAAAATTCTGGAAAATAATTTGTACATGTAAACATTTTTTCGCTTGTATTATACTTCACATGCTTAAAATAAACATTAAAAAAATTGTCCACGAAACAATCGTTATATATAGACGGTGGTTGGCCGGTACCACGATTCCAGTTATCGACAATTAACCGAGGAAAAAATGAAAATTTATGAAATATACGGTCTATAACAGGTATTCTCAACCTTTTTCCTACATCGACCCCTTTTAAAAGAATGATTTTCTTCATCGACCCCCTCACATTTTTCTCTATAATATGCAGCATATAACATAATTATGATACTAATAATTGCACATAAAACACTGAAAGATGACAATTTGACAAAGAATATGAATAAAAAATTAGAAAAAGTGGTTCTTTAGGTTTATATTTTATTATTTTTGTTCTATTTTCATTTTTAAAATTTCAGAAAGACACATTGTAATTGCACAAAAGTTCGATTTCAAGTAATGTGGTGGTCGTGCTTGATGCATAGATACAATTTTTTTAATGTTTGGCCTGAAATTGCTTATCATCGTATAGTCACAATAACTAACATAACGAATACAAATATATATCTTACTAAACAATTTTACCGACTTATATGTAATTATAATATAATTTCATTCGGCACATATACAAAAGCGTCATGACATTCGAGTTTAGATGGGTAGATCACTCCGCCTTTTGCAAATCTATATTTATGCATTTTAAAATGGATTTTATTATCTAATAATTACATCCCTAAAAATTAAATTTTAAAGCAGAAAAATTTATCATCGACCCCCAATAGACCCCTGGAATATTATAGACCCTTTTTAAACTTCCATCAACCCCCAAGGGATCCACCTGGATCTCGTTGGGAATCCTTGGTCTATAAGTTTCAAAACACGCATCAAGCGAGAACTAGCCATTTCCTGGTTGAAATCAGGCAGCCTAAAAAAGCCCACCATAGCCTGTAAGCTACCAAGCATCTACATATAATTTATGATTTTCAACATAAAATGAACATAATGCATTGTTTTTTTCATTGCTAATGTATGATATGAAAGCAAAAGGTGGCCCAACGATGTACTGAGTAGGTGATCCTAATAAATTGTCCACTCAGTGTAAGTTCGAAAACAATCTAGGTGATTTATTAGCAATAAAAATTAGTTATGAAATCGCATCCAGAATTTATATATAATCGATTTTCAGCCAGGCTCTAGGCTCATTTGACTACGATACTAAATTTAATAGGAGTTTCTACAGGTACATGTTGACAGTTAAACAGTCGTTTTAGCATATGTGCAGTTCTTATTTACAATGGTTATTTGAGTGAATTAAACAGGAAAAATATGAACGTAGTTTTTTTTCATTCAATTGTAAAGTTATAAGGTCCCGAGTTTGCTCTTCAAGCATCATATAAGATAGTCAAAATCCCTTATAGTGAGAATCCTCAATAAACAAGCATGGTAAAAGTATAACTAAACACTGACTTATTGAGAGAATTGCCTAACAAGTATAACGCACTCTTGTGCAGTTGATATACAGATCGGATTAACACAACAGCGCCAACGTTTCCATCTAACAATTGGCGTTCCTTGGATAGCAATTAGTGTGACAAACTCATTGCTAAATGCTAACTCCCCCTTTCAAACTTCTCCAGCTGCAGACAGAACCATCATGACAGCTGGGCACAGCAGGTATAAGCGAATAGCAATGCAGGAAATTAACTAAACAGACTTCAAAAGAACAATTACCTCAGGACGAAAAGGAAAATAAGAAAATGCCCTGGACCTCCCAAAGTAATGGAAAAGAAGGTGGTGAAGCAATCGTGAACACATGTTTGGGAATGCATGGAACCAATTCGCGTTAACTCACGAAATCGTAAACTTTTCATGGATAGAAAAGAAGCTGTTTGTCCCATAAAGTTTTCAGGGTAATAAAATGAGTAGTATTACCTCGATACTCATGCAAAACTAAAAGATTAAATTACATCATAAAAAGTAAAGAACAAAATAGAAAAAAAGTTGGCGAACCACGCCCGATGCCAAAAGATCAACGGGAGTGTGGTAGAGATCATAATCTCAACACGTTTTTATTAGTTTAAGGTGTGGAAATTGAAACAAATCTATTATTATACTACCTTTATTACGCTTTATTCTTTTTACCATCAACCTTCAAAATAGATTGAAACGGATGTCATCACCATTGTAAGCTATATGCTAAAAAATATATTTTTTGTATAAATGTTGATGTTTCCTCTTTATCTTTACTTCCTTTCAGTGATCTTGATTTCAATTTCAATATTGAATTCAGTTTCAGTTGCGATTTTTGTAAACGGAATTGAAGCAATAAAATAATTTTAAATTGCGGATTTCAATTTTATTGATACCTTAAAGACTAATTGTTAAAAGTAGGATTGTTTTTTTATAGTCCCTATACTAAACAGGATGAATATTTGAGATCCTCGTAAAATAATTGAGATATGATCGGAAGTTATTAAAAGTTCATGAAGTTATATCATAAAAGTCATAGAAGTTATTAAGAGTTTGATGGCATTGATAGAGTGTTTACTCGAATTAATGCAATGAAGTACGTTTATTACTTATTCGGTGAACTTGAATTAAATAAATTACAAAATTTTACGTGATACAACAGATTTTGATCAATTTATGATAAGCGTGTATTGTATAACTGTTAAAGATTGCATGGAAACTGCGTTGTTTTTGCGTCAACATATCTGAGGAATATTTCCAAATCTGTATATTTAAATTAAAAACTGACATCTCATGTTGAAATATGTCTGTAATTAAAACAATTGATAAACCATTTTTTTTATAAAGAATAGGAACATATACCATCTGTAATTTGAGATATTTCTCTATACCCATTATCATCATGCTCAGGATATTGAATAAATGAGAAAAGTTTTCTTCATTTTTACGATATGCCTTTTATGTTGCAAGCAACTGAAGTTATATAATGAATGAACATGTAGCAAGTTGTCAATACTCGGGGAAAAGTTATGTTTAAATAACTAATATCGTTAAGAATCTATAGAAGGTCTATGATGTATAGATCTGATATTTTGAGTATAGTTTATCAGAATTTCCAGTAGCTTTACAAGCTGAGAAAGAGAAATTGTTCAACGGATAGTAATAAAAATTGCTTTGAGTTTAATTATTTTAAGGAACATTTTCTTAATATTATTTATCATTCATAATTACATTATATTTCAATCTATGTACACGAGAAGTATTTTTATAACAGATAATTTAAAAATATCTTTATTAAACGTTAATTTAAAATATCTAACTATCTACCTCTTAATATAATTGTGTGATGGAAAATTGATATCTGATTGCGGTGTAGTAACTTTTTTGCTTGTCCCTTAAACAATTTAGTCGTTCAGTGGCGTTTGATCTTTTTATTTCGTGCTTATTTTAGGAACTGAAATTTAACTGTAACTTTAAATATGAGTTTCCCTTCTCCTTATATTGGTTGGTATAAATGTTAGTTTCCTCCAGAAAAAATACTTGAAGGGAAATTTTCTCTCTCCGGAAAGAGAAGAAATTGTCCCTCTTCACCGAATTATAAGCTTTACTTATCTTTGTATAAACATCTTCGAAGGGTTTTTTTTTCTCTTAGAGTGCTTCATTCTCCTTTTTTATTATATCATTCGCGGACTCTTACACTCGAGCAATCTAATCTACTATTATCTATTTTTGGTACTTTTCTACAGTATTCATCTAACAATAACATTCAGTGCGTATTGTTACCCTTATCACAGAGATTTAGTTACAACTGCTTTTTTATTTACCGTCTTACGAAATATTTTCGAGACGAAGTATGCCTCCAAAAGTCCTCATTGAAAACAGATAATATCTTCTTTTCCGTTCTCTGAAACCTATATTGAGTTAGATAAAGCTTTTAACTATAGAACATTGTATTTGCTCATTTTCTCAAATTTTGTTTATTATTATATAATCTGAGGCCCATAAATTGTTTGCTAGACTAACTTTTCCAATATACATCGTGAATAGAATGGAATTATGCTGTAGCTAACGGATATTTTTGAATTTATTTTTAATAACAATACAAATTTTTTTATAAGTATACTGTTTTTGAACTTCTAAACCTAGCAGTCTCTAAGGATCAACTACCTGAATTTGGGGATCAGAGGAATTTTAATTAGGCGATGATTTGTGCTGCCCTGTGAGTGCTACTAATTTGTCCTTTTAATACGCACAAGTGCCTTCATGTTGGAATTTAAGAGAGTATTTTTATGCAAGGTCTTGTGTAAAATATTATTCTTGTTGACAAGTGTTAAAGGAAGCTTTCGTAATAAAACGTTGGTTGATTGTTTGAGAGTGCTATGGTCATTTTTTTATAGTTGCTAGGAGCGTACCAGCCGTGAGAGAAGCATTCTCCTCTTTAGAGGTGGCTGCAAATCGTATGGGATTAATAGTAAATTATTCTAAAACCAAATATATGCCTGTACAGAAAACACCATCCGGTAATACAACCAATCATTTGAAAATTGGCCCTCGTGAATTTGAAACTGTTCCTGGTTTTAATTACCTTGGATCTTTTGTGCTTTAATGCAAAAAACGATATTATTTCTGAAGTTCAAAATCGTATCTTACTGGCCAACCTTCTCTGGGCTTCGCTCTTTATTGAAGTCTCAGTTTCTCTCCAGAAAAACAAAGCTTCTTATCTATAAAACTACCACTAGGCCGGTCCTAATGCATGGTTTGGAAACTTGGTCTCTAACAAAAAATGGAGAATACAGAATTTGCAGTCTTCTAGAGAAAGGTGCTGAGGCATCCTGGGTGGTGTCCTATGGCGGAAGAAAATGGCCTATGGCGGAGACGTTTTAATCCAGAAATCTATAGATTTTTTAAAGAGCCCGATATTATTAAAAGTTTTAAAATTAAAAGAATGAACTGGGCCTCTCATATTGCTAGAATGGATGAAAAAATCCAGGAAAGGATATTTTTGTTGCAAGGCCCTTTACTAGTCGGAAAAGAGGAAGGCCAAAACTAAGATGGCTCGACTCTGTTGAATTGGATTTTAGAGTGATTGGAGTGAGAAACTGGCAGACCAGGTCTAGAAATAGGTTGTCCTGGAGGAATCTTCAACAGAAGGCCCTGGCTCACCCTGGGTTGTCGTACCAAATATGATGATGATGGTCTTTTTTATGGGGGGGGGGGCTACACGAGGGATAAGAGGGGGCTTTACTAGTCAGAAAATAGGAAGGCCAAAACTAAGATGACTCGATTTTGTTGAATTGGATTTTAGAGTAATTGGAGTGAGAAACTGGCAGACGAGGTCTAGAAATAGATTGTCCTGGAGGAATCTTCAACAGAAGGCCCTGGCTCACCCTGGGTTGTCGTGCCAAATATGATGATGATGGTCTTTTTTATGGGGGGGCTACACGAAGGATAATTAGACCTACTACTAAAAGCCGATTCCAAACGGCTACAAACATCCATGCCAACAGTAGGACTCGAACCCACAGACTCTGGTACCAAATACCAGCGCCCAAGCCATTGGGTCATCGTCCGGCTCTTGTTTAATGAAACTCATACATATGACAGAACAGATTTTTGTGCTTTTATACTGTCAAAAAATCTAACTACGTTTATTATGGCCATCAACACAGGTGTGAACGTGATAACTGAATGATACCTCTGAAAAATAAAGGGTCGACGGATGTAAAAGTTAAGACAGTATGTTTGCAAGCCGTGAACGAAAGCACAAAATGTAGTTTCGGGCATATTCTAACAACATTCCCTTTCGCATTTGGATTTGTCCCTATACAGGCTTCTCAAACGGACGAACTATACATCTATTTACGATTTTCAATTTTAGCATAAAAAAATTTATTTGAAAAATATATATTGAGAAAGAAATAAGCTTTGAGTTCCGCTTTGTTTCCTAGGTTTTGAATACATCGTGGAAGGTAGAGATGTAAATATGGACTGGAAAAAGAATCAGGACCACTGAACTAAGCATTTAACCAAATAAGAAAGAACATTGTTCTCTTTTTCTTATCCCTCTACAATTTTTAATTGAATTTATCTAAAGAAAGATGAAACTTGCAGTGCATATGTATATCATTCCTGTAGATGATGCCGAAAGTTAAATAATAATAAAATAGTAATCCACTTCCAACTGTATTACATACAATAACCATTGCCTAACTCTACAAAAATATTTCTTCCTTGCAGACAGGGAGTTGCTAATTATTCTTGGTTTGATTTTCGTAATAAATTTTTAATTGTTTATTGCGACAATCACACCAATGCTCCTCGGCCTAACGATGAACTATTGATTTGTTCGAAACATGTAGCCTCCGCTTTCTAAATTTATTGTGGTATTTGAGAAGTGTTCTTTACGTAATGAAGTTGGTTCTGTGTATATTATATGAATTTCTGAGTTAAATCTTCCCATCTGATTGTTTTCCCTAATTCCAGTAAGAATTCTTTAGACTTTTTTTTCAAAACCTGCATTAAACTTTTCGTTACATTCGTTTCCTTCCATGCTCAGTTCATTCTATTGATTTTAATAAATTTGGCAACGTCTGACTATTTAAATATTTTATAAACTCTGAGTTTATAAAATATTTAAATAGTCAATCTCTCTCTCCTTTGATTGCTTTCCCTAAGAATTCTCCTGAGAATTTTTCTTTCAAAACCTGCAATTCTTCATTTTATCACGCTAGGTTTCTTCCATAAGCAGTTCATTCTGCGTCTTTTAATAAATCTGGCAACATCTGCTTCTTTGTATATTTTATAAATTTCTGCTTCATAATGCTTTTTCTTTGACTTTTTTTTCTTGATTCTATCAACTATTCAAATTTTCAGACACTTTTTTCTCTGAAAACCCACAATTTATTTTTTATATTTTTGTTAATGTTATCATCTCTGAGCCATAAACAAGTCTTATTAATGTATTTTAATAAATCCTCCATCAGTTTTTAACCAAAAAAACTTCTATCTTTTCGTTTCAGGTGTGATCCTCTTCACATTCATCCATTTTAACGAGGTACCTGCGATGGCCACCAGCATAGTCATAGGTCTTGGTATAGTCTTCTGTGGCGTAGCCAGCGTCCACAACGTTTACCTTTGGCAATGGGAGAAGACCAGAGCTTGCAAGGAGCTTCAGCAAAGTAGACTCAGCCAGCTGGGACTCGATATGTCTACCCAAAGAGCCATTGAACTGTCTACTTTAGTATGACACTTGGAATAACTCCAATTTTACTGCAAACAACGGAAGATCTTTAAAATATTGACAGCAGACTGAATATAGTGTGTCAGGTGTAACTTCCATAGGACAGTAAATTGGAAAATGCAGGGCAAAATAGTTTGGAAATCCAGTAACAGTAGATTTACAAAAATTTCTGAGACACTTCACTCAAATAAAGATTGGTGCTTATCGGGCATCTAAACGGTAAAAATATGTGCATAAAGCTTCTACAAAAAGTTGCTGTTGAATAATTTGGGAGACTTTTTTCCGTAGATAAGTTCAGCATTATGTGAATTTCTCAAGAACAATAAAATATGCTTTTCGTTTTAAATTCTCTTTGGTAAGACCCTAAGAACTAGATGAAGAAATTTATGTTTAAGGTCGTATTTTTTGATGAAAAAATAAAAGGATCTAAATTTAAAAAATAATCTTTTATGATAAAAAGATGAAGCAGCAATAAAATAATGTGGAAAATGGAATAATTTAAAATATATGTGCTTATATTTTAATGAGGAAGGAACATTCCTCTGTTCGTATGCTAACAATATAAATGCAGAATTCCATCTCGAGTTTAAACTTTTATCTGATGAATAAAAAAGTAGCAAAAAATTAAATCTTCTGCAATTTTTTGTTCATATTTTTAACTGCAACTGAACTCGATGTTTTTATTCTTATAATATCGTAAAACCATCAATGACTGGACTTCGAAGAAATTCAAAATTTGAATATTAAAAGATTTTTTTATAAAGGAATTAAGCTCTCAAACAACATCCTATAAACTGTTATAATCATACTTGCTTCAAGCGTGGGAACTATCCATTTGATCCCTGGACTATCTTGATACTTTTCTAGAATAAATCTGATAATTTCAAGAAACTGTTCGCTACAGAGTATATAAAAAGTGTGTTATAGTTAAAAAAATAAAGTACCTTCCGAAGAAGCGACTTTGAAATTAAAATACCGTAACAACTGTGTTTTTTCTGGCGCATACTAAAAGTTTGGCTTTACAAACTTATTAGCGTTTACAACTGCTTTGCTTGGACAAAACTGTATATTTATGAAGTCAGAAAATTATCTAGTCGGCTGCAGCTGGGAGCAAATGCAATTAATTCATGTGATTTTTATTGTAGCATTGCTTCAAAATGAGTTCAAAATACATTAGAAGTTGAAACATCTTGGTTTAGATTTATACACTCGATGCTCTACAGTACTCTTTGTTTATAGATTTGTAAAAACTCTATTGATACACCAATACCTAAGTTTTTGATAAAATAAAAATCAAATCGTACGTTGGAATTTTTAGCGTAATAACGTAAGTAAATGGTATTTTAATTTCACAACAGAGGACTTTTTCAAAATCACATTTTATAGTCCTGAGCTAGATTTACTAAAACTTAAATTTTATTGCTAGGTAAAAACAGCCAACTTTACTGAATGCATTCATTATTAATTATTAATGGATAAAAAGGAAGTGCAAACAATTCAGAATACACTTAAATTGACTTACATTACTATCCTGAAGTTGGCAGATTTAATTTTGTATCAGAAACAATATCACTTAAGCGAAAATGACCAAGAATAACATTACCTGAGATAAAAGCGAGGTCTTTTAGACAATAAGTACAATTTTTTAACATTTTTTTAAGCCTTTCTGTTTCGTGTAAATATTTCATTTTGTTTTTGCTTTAGGTTTATTAGTTTATTTAATTTCTTGTCTCATAAACAAAAACGTTTATGCTGTCTCGTCCAAAAATTAAATTGCCGACTTCCTTGTTGAATTCGAAACAATTTATTTCGGAATCAAAAAGACTTTTAAAAGGCAAAGGTGAAACTCATAATTGCTGTAAATTTCTCGTCATCATTGAATTAAAGAAAATTGTTAATGTTTCCTGGTGCTGTGCCATAAAGCATATGGCTCTGGACAGCTTTTATAAACGTTTTAGCAGTACAAATATATAAATACGTAATTTTAGGAGATAGTATAACGTAGATAAATACGCAAACAAATCTGTACTCGTCTCTCAGGTTAATTCTGTGACTGACCTTTTAAAGGCTGTGTATTTAATATCATACGGAGTACTTCTGTTTTAATCTGCTTAGCTTCTTTATGTAATTTTCTAGCATCTAGACAACAAATGTACATATATCAACTAAGTTTCAGGTATAAATGTATGTAATTTTTATAAGCATATATTTTGGTCTCGGAAACAGATTAATTTCAAATGTTTTTAAAAGACTCGATCATTTTTTTATATTATTTCTAGAGCTCATTTATAGCTGCAATTTTTTTTTTCGTTTCACCATTCTTGTATATATATATAAACACATATATATATATATATATATATATATATATATATATATATACTTATTGCATTTAGTGTTATTCTGTTATACAGGATGTTTCTTTGATTGAAAAAAAACTTTATTAATGTGTGAAGTTTTATTTTGTGTATGTTTTCAGAAACAAGCTTTATATTTGTAAATACAGTATTTTACCGTCATCAAATTCGCTTTATCACACATAAAAATTAAACAAAATGAAAACATTTGCTTAAATAAAAAGTTGTATGTGATAGTATTGTGTTTTTTTTAATTTTTCATTATAAACAAAGAAACTGTTATTCAGACAATAACTGACTCCTATAACTGACTCCTATAATGGCATTGTTTCAAGAACCAACCTACGAAGATTGCTTACTCGTGAGAGAAACAAACCTAACATGAAGGCCACAAAACTTTGCTGAATATATGTTTAAATCCCACAAAGCGATGTCTTTATACTTACAGAAGATTCATGGCATGTTATTATACATGTTTTTGGAATGATGTATTCTTACGTCCTTTTGCGCAATCCAGACATGAATATTTTAAAGTGACAGTACATTTTGCATTCTTTCAGCTCCTTGAGAAAAGTCTTGTAGTTTAGTTTACTTCAGCTCCCCTTTTTCTTGTGTCTGATCAAAGCTTCAGCTGTTGATAACAATCACACAAGATCATTGTCAGAAATAGTCACAATCTAAGTGCAAAAGAGAGGGGCCAACAGGTCGATCGCGAAAGTTTATTCAATCGATAGCATCGACTTGAAGAGTTTATATTTTAACTTTTAATTTTAGGCTCCCTTTGTTACAAGATTCTTAATTCACTATGATTATTCATTTGTGAAGCTTATTTTATTTTCAGGCAAATAAATAATGAAGGCTCAGAATTCAGTTTTACAATGCAAATCAATAAAATAAATATGAGTACGAAATTAAATTTGCTAGACTTGAGATTCAGAAAAGCTGATGAATGTATTGAACGCTTGCTGATCTTCTCCCTTGACAAATTACAATTCTAAGAAAGCAACGAGATATTTTATTTTGGTAAAACTATAAAATTTCATAAAACTTAACTATGAAATTTTATGCCTTGCATCAGAAAATTCGAAATATTAGAAAAAAAGTAGGGTAAAACTCTGTAATAAATATAGTGAGAACAACTATTAGAGAGAAATTTTCGTGAAAATTTTTATTGAAAGTTTGAAACTTAAGTTTAGTCAGTTATGGGGTAGCCATAATCTTGTACAATTGTAGTCGATTGCAGAGGTTCTTATAGCATGAAAGTTGCAGTTTACAATTAGGCCACACCAGTCAAATAGTAATAAAAACAATTATGGAAAAAAAAATTAGAAAGTTGACGTTCTGGATGAGCTTGTTTCTCTTGAATTTTGCATTCAGGTTTAAAACTGGTTATAATTATTTGAACTAAACCCACATTTCTCTCATTTAAAAAAAAAGTGGCCAGCTCAGGGATCAGACCCGAGGAAAACAGTAAGCTCTCTGAGTTCCCTCAAACACTTGTTTCTATAGTGATGTCTGAACTGCCGTTCAAAAACCACTACCTCTGCTTCAATCCCATTTTCTTCTAGGCTTCAAAAATAGCTTGGTGTTTGGGAAATCGAAACTGAAATTTGCTGTCCCCCAGGAAGGAGCATTTTCTAATTACGCTCCTGGGCCACACCATGATGCTTTAAAATTAACTATACAGTCTTATGACAGAAATACGCTTTATGTTTTATTGTTAGTGTTATCTATATGAGCATCCATTTTCAATCTTGGATATTGGCTTATAAGATTTTAAGTATAGAAACATATGGGTCGCCCAAATGAAAGTGGCACTACAGTCGGTGTGGCAAATGGTTTAATGGTATTGCTGCAAGTTAGTATACAAAGTAAAAAGAAATACATAAAGAACATATAGGCAAGACGCAATTGTTTTGGAGGTTGAAAAGGTGTCCCAGAGGTCCACGAGAGGATGGATACCATGGGTGAAGAAACTCCGGGGTTGGCGGTGGAACCATGCAGAATTGTGTGAATACTTCCTTCGCTCTTAGACATTCCATCCGCTATCTCGAGAGTGGTGATTTGGCGATTATTGCTCACGAGACAGTCCACGGATGCAATTGCTTCCTGGATGATAGCCACATTCGCTTGACCTGGTCGTGCCCTGTCGTCCATACTGCTTCGTCCGTTATGAAAATCGCTACACCATCTGAAAACTGATCTGCATGACATACACATTTTGCATGTGACGATAAATTTCTCCAGCACTCACGTTTTCCGCCGTTAAAAATTGCACGACCGCACGTTGACAACGTTTTAAGGCATCCATGATACGAACGATACCGTTGACCTTGCCCCTACGCTATCATACAAGCATCTGTCGTAATCTGACGATATGGCATGCCTTCTCAGGACTCAGCGCCCTCTATAGGAGCATGCGTAGTCTTCTGTATCTTCAAACAATGGCTCAATAACTGCAGTGCCACTTTCATTTTGGCGACCCTTATATATCAAAGGGGCGGGGGTCAGGATATTAAGTGCGTTGGATCGGTGTTAAGCTATTCAAGGCTCAGACGAGTCGAAAACCCAAAAAAGGTTCAACATCACTGAAAATTATCCTCGAACCTAATGGTATCAAGAATTTAAGAATATTCTGAGTTAAACCCTGCAGCTGCGTTTCATTCACAGCTGCATATTAAACAAAATTAATTGCAAGAAAAGTCCCAAACGTCCTCATTCTGACATTTGTAATTATATTTGATTTGTCATTAGTATTCTTTATTCTAATGATGGCATTTTATTCATTTTCGATTCTTCCTCATTCCTATGAGGTATTTGTAATAGAATACACGGCAGGAATATTTTTCTGAATTAACGAGAGCATACCAATCAAATATAATTGCATAAAACGTCTCACGTGACTGTACAATAAGATGGAAAAAAATAAAACGACAGAGTTTGATATAATTTTATGCTGATACTTAGAAAGAATTGGAAACATTGTTTTGAAAATATGTGACAAACTCATAAATAGCGCATATTAGGTTTCTTCTTGATACAGGAATATTTCATGTAGATCAGGTATTCCCAATGGAGTCCAGGTGGACCCCTTGGGGGTCGATGGAAGTTTAAAAAGGGTCTATAGTATTCAAGGGGCCTATTGGGGGTCTATTTTTATATTTTAAAATTTAATTTAATTTTTCAGGAATGTAATTATTAGATAATAATATACATTTTAATATGTATATATACAGATTTGCATAAGGCGGAGTAATCCATGCATCTTAAGTTGAATGTCATGACGGTTTTGTATACCAACGGTTTTTGTATACCCTGGTGTGTACCAACACCAGGTAGAACTGGGGAAATCCACTGGACCTTAAACAGCACAAGGGTTCTCCCGATGCAGTGGCGTACACAGGAGGGGGTTAGCCCCCCCCCTATTGGTTCTGATTACATATATTATTTAATTAGGTTTAAGCTTTGAACTGATTGCTCAAAACTACTCTTTCATAGTAACCCCGCTCCTTTGAAAATTTCTGCGTACGCTGCTGTCTCGATGCAACCAATCGAAAGCAGCTTCGTTTTTTCTTTTGGCGATGTCTGTGCCATTACAATCTGTGTTTCTGAAATCCTGTTTATACTTGTGAAATTAAAGATGAAAATAGTACAAAAATTATAAAACATAAACCTAATGAATCACTTTTTCTAATTTTTTTTCATATTCTTAGTCACATTGTTATCTTAAGGGTTTTATGTGCAATTATCTATATATAAAAAATAGTTCCGTAACTGACTAACTCACTGACATTCAACTCACAGACCAAACCGCTGGACCTAAAGGGCTGAAATTTTGCATGGCGATTCATCTTATAGTGTAGGGGTGCACTACGAAAGATTTTTGAAAAATTCTTCTTAGATTTTTTTTAATTAAATTTTTAAGCTGTTTTAGTAACTTTTTTAAGTTTGCATTTAAAATAATAATTTGAGGGTTATGACATTTACATCACAAGAAAGATCATAAAAATTCCTTTAAAATGAAATCTTTTTCGAATCTTTACCTCCCTTTTCTGATTTTTGGTGAATTTTTAAAAATTTTTAGAATTTTTAGAATTTAATTTATTAAATTCTGATCACGTGATTTCTTTTTCTGGTACTTTAAATAAATTTATTGTCACGTCCATAACAATGAAATAGACAAAAAAATGTTTTTCCCTTGCTAATGCGGCAGACGATTGGACATTATCCAAAAAAATATTAAAATACAGTAAAAGAAATGTTCCTCAAACTGTACTACATTCTTTAGTATGTCCTATTAGATTTAATTTGAATATTTTCTTCTACATTATTTTGTCTATAAAAATATCCCTTACGATTTTTTAATAAATATATTTTTTTGTTTTTTTTTACATCAATTGTATACATTGATCGTCGTATTTATTATATATTTGGCATTAATTGCATACATTGACCGATGTATTTAATTTGAATGTACTCCGTAGCGAAGTGCGGGTTTTCAGCTAGTTAGTATTATAATTATGTTGCATGCTGTATATTTTAGAGAAAAAAATGTGAGGGGTGTCGATGCAAAAAATCATTCTTTTAAAAGGGGTCGATGTAGGAAAAAGGTTGGGAACCCTTGATGTAGATCAATATATAATTTTACACTTATACAAGAGGTCAAATACTCTTCCAATAAAATTAATTAATTTTTCTTCAATGTCCTAAAAATTTTGATCAGTTGCTAGTAAGGAACTTCATAAACATGTGTCAGCTCCTGTCACACAGATTTATTTCTTCAGTATTTATTTGCCGTTATTTAAAGTCACATTAACCCTACTTCAGATGAGTTTCTATATTTGTAGACGTCTAGTACTTTGTTATCAATTACTGTATGATAAACCAAAGCAGGTAATTTAAATATATTTAGAAGTTTATATAGGAATATAAATGGCAAGGTGGTTGGAAAGGCTTTATTTATTTATTTTAGTGAAAAGCTTGTAACCCTCTTTAGACTAATTTATTACAAGCAATGAAAATTCCTTATTTAAAATTAAAGGACATATTATTGCTATAATTAAGTGAAGATCAAGTTTGATTTTATTTTTTGTTAGTTCTGAACTCGAACCGCTCTTAATTGCAATTATTAAAGCTGTCGAGAGTCTAAAGTCTTTACACCGTGTTTTACAAATATCACAGAATGTGTTGTCCCAAAACTAGCTACTGAATATTAATGGTACAGCAAAATGTATGCGTGTCAATGCTGAATAATTACAAGATAAAAAGAACTTTTTATAAACCATGTTTTTAAATTTTCTGTTGAATCATATAAACTTGACAATTCTATGTATTAATAAATACTTTTTTAAAAATTTTTTGATGAATTATCCCATCAACTTGAAAGAAAATGAAGTTAATTGGAAGTTAACTTGCGTTTAACTTTTAGTTCCCGTCCCGGTCGATAGATGGCTGCACCAGTCTACAAAACAAAATAAACTGAAAATGAATTCAATCCTGCTTAAAGATTTCTAAAAGTATTAAAATAATGGATTGTCATCGTGTTCTGAGATATTTTAAAAGTTAATGTCTAGCTAGTCGGGAAGTTAGTTAAAAATTGATTGAAATATTTGTACTGGACAAACACACACACAAACAAGAAAGTGAGTTAGTAAAAACATGGTAAAAAATAATTATTATTATAATGTACAGGTATTCCTCGACTTACGACCGAGATAGGGCCGAGACTTTGGTCGTAAGTCGAGTTTCAATCTTTTTTTTTTTTTTGTATATGTACATACATATATATATTTTTTTTCATACATACATACGTAATTTAAAATACATATTTAGAAGGCATAAATTATAGAAAAAATAAAATTTTCGGTCGTAAATGCGAGCGCTTGTAAGTCGAGTGGTCGTAAGTCGAAGAATACCTGTAAAATAAAATAGCTAAACTAAAATCCTCCATTAATAATTCATTAAACGGCAATGATTTCGATTTTCTTAAAACTCATACATTGTCTGTTAAATTTACGAAGCTATTGATCTAAATGGAAACAACGTTTCAGACAGAACAAATTTAATAAAGCCGTGTAACATCAAGTCATCGACCTTACGCCTCTAATCAATACGAGCCGATTCTTAAAATCACTTGTTGAATTTCCTTTCCATAGAATTTTCTCCATTACCCCTCTTCCTCTGAAAATTTTGCCTACGGACCTTTTTAGTGATTCTGGAGCTATGCCAACAGTCCAGACTAGAGTAGTTTTATTGCATACCAAACAGTGAGCGATTTATTGCTTAAATTAACGACTATAAGCAACCATGTTAAATTTACCCTAAAGTTTCTTATTAAATACCCCACGAGTTATCCTGATGAACTAATTGATACCCATAAATTTTACCGACTCAAATTTCTTCCAGCATTTTTAATGATTCCTTTGATTAATGTACGCCTCGCCTAGCTAATTTTGCCGACCTACCAAATTCGAGACTTTTTAATTACCCTTGCAGCACTTCATATATTTGATTTAGTATTTAAAAAAAAAAAGGAAGAAAAAAAATTGTCTAATGTGAAATGTATTTGGTTTCCTTTTCAGTCTGTTAGCTTAAAATATCGTCAATAACTGCTATGCATTTGTCTCTAATAGTTATTTAAAATGATCCTGCGAACATTATATAAGGTTTCCAGATGATGGTGATGATGAATAGCTTTAATTAAAAAACGGGGGAAGCTGATATTTATAGCCCAGGCACTATTTCACTGCTGATGGTGACTTGTGTTGTTATCATGGCGGATCTCTCTCACGTTTTCGCCTCTTAATGATAAACTTATCATCGGTGATCATCATTTCATGCATTTAATGCACGTGAGGAATGTGTACGAGTAACTGCTGGAGCAAATTGACTTTTCCACTGTGTTCCATCGATTATTTGTGTGACGTCATCGATGGTGCTAGGAAGTTGTACTTTTCTCATAGACCCTGCCGGCGTTATAGATACTTCGGATCCCGTCCCATTACCTCCTCGAAATCTGAAAGCAAAACACTGCCATTTACGAATTTTAAAATACAAGATTTTTTTTTCAATGTGGCAGGCACTTGTCTCTGATGGTAGGTACTTCTCTGACATTGGCCTATAAAGGCCCGCGACGTTTTACTTACTTTATTATGGGAACACCCTATAGGTGAGCCAGCATTGCTCCCTATGAGGAGGACGACACGGGAACGACCAAGCTTTATTCTCGATTTGAACCCAAGCCACAGAACGCCAACCACTATACTATGTGGCTGGCGATTCATACAAAATCAACAGCCTTTGATCGCGTAAATAATTTAACGAAGTTAAAAATTGTATGAGTGTTTTCTAACAAAGTTAAAAACTCGAAACGCGATTCATACAAAATTAACAGCCTTTGATCGGGTAAATAATTTAACGAAGTAAAAAACTGTATGAGTGTTTTCTAACAAAGTTAGAGACTCGAAACGCGATTCATACAAAATTAACAGCCTTTGATCGCGTAAATAATTTAACGAGGTTAAAAATTGTATGAGTGTTTTCTAACAAAGTTAGAAACTCGAAACGCGATTCATACAAAATCAACAGCCTTTGATCGCGTAAATAATTTAACGAGGTTAAAAATTGTATGAGTGTTTTCTAACAAAGTCAGAAACTCGAAAAAATTGCCACTCGGGGTGAATTCCTTAATGATACAATCTTTCTTTAGAATCTGAGCTTATGGTCATATCTCGATAGACATGATTTTTAGTAATTAAGAGTACTATACCCCTTACTATTTCCCTGGTGTGAGTATTAGTCCAGGATCTTCTAAGCAAGCCCGGCGAGGCGGGAGTGGAAGAAGGTGCAAGATTTCCAGGATCCGACAGCTGTAGCGGCTAGACATGTTCTTAAAACAAAGATTCATTAAATGACCGAAGAGCACAAAAAAATATGTCGATCATCTTATATTCATTGAATGCATGTAATGAATGCATTTGAGTAACTGCAGGGGAAAAGTTATTCTTCTTCCGGCACCTCCTTTACTATCGATCTTGCTCTTTTGAAAAACATTCATTTCTCTCACGAAATCGAAGTCTTGGACCTATTTAGCTTTTCAAAGGTCGCTGTATTCCATCGATTGCATTTGTGTCTTCCTCGATGGTGCTATAAAGTTGTGCTTGCTTAATGCGCATGAAAGGACTGTGCCAACATCTAAGATAATAGAGACGTCGTATAATGTCATGTGAGTTCCGCTTAGAATTTCTAAGGCCGACCATTGCCCTTTACAGGTTTTAAAATTGGTCCATGCAAAGTTAAAATTGTATAACTCACTGACCTAATTAGAAACGTGAACAAAAATTGAGTCAAGGTAAATTCCTTGAGAACACAACTTGTGACCAGGCGTTTGCACGAATGGACAGATACGTGATCATTCCGTTACTGTACTGGCTAAAGGTGCTTCACGGGGAGCACGCACGCACACACTCGCACTGTTTAACCTGGGGGGAGTACTGGGGGGAGTACTGATAGGTTCGACTAGACGGGGTATAAGATGAGGAGATAAGATTTCCAGGGACCGAGAGCTTTAGGGGTCCGTTGTAAGATCTACCAGCCCAGCATAAAAAAATGTAAAAAAGTCTCGCTCCCAGGGTTCACCCTTGATGCTTTTGTCTTTAGGTTAATAGTTCGAAATAGTATGCGCCATGGACCCCGGTGGTCTGTCAAATGATAGTGAGGAGTCTGCGGGTAACGAAGTCATTCCTCAAATTACCCAAAACTGGAATATTGACCTACTTAGTTGTGAATATGTAACTTTTAAGAAATTTCGAGCATTGCTAAATTTATAGAGCTGCCGTGTATCAAGTGGGGTATCAGTTGGCCTCGCAGATCTTCTATCGAACGTGCTAGCTATGGGGAATTTTTTTACCATGTTTTTATTAACTCGCTTTCTTGTTTGTTTGTGTGTTTGTCCAGTACAAATCTTGCAATCGATTTTTAACAAACTTCCCGACTAGCTAAACATTTGAAACTTTTAGAATAGCTCAGAACACGATGACAATGCAATTATTTTAATACTTTTAGCCGAAAAAATCCGCAAGGTGGCGCTCCGATCGAATTCATTTCTTGCACTTTTGCGTAACGGCGTTTGACGATTTTGAAAACAGAATACGTGTGAATTTAATTTGCTTACAAAAATTATTGTGCGAAAAATTAAAAAGATTATAAAAATCAAAGTTTCTAAAGTCTGTGGATAGTGGAAACGACTAAAAAGTGATTAAAATCAAATAAAAGAAAGTGAAAAAGAATAATTAAGTGAAGGTTTGTGCAATTAAGAGAGAATTGTCAAGTTTATATGATTCAACAGAAAATTTAAAAACGTGGTTTATAAAAAGTTCTTTTTATCTTGTAATTATGCTCTCTAAGTTCTTCTAACCACACACTAGGAAATGCATATTTTTGAATTCTGTTTTCTGCATTTGAAAAAATCTTTAAATTCAATGCGCATGTTTTTCAAGAACATTTTTACTTCAATATTTTTTTTCAAAAACAATTTTAATATTGTCGTGACGGACATCGCCAATTTAATGTCCTTTAAAAAATCAAGTTCCGGAATATTTTGAATTTTAAATATTGCACGTTATTTATTTAAGTGCCTACTTTCACATGCAAAGAACAGCACTAAAAAATATGCATTTACTAATTTCTGTTGATAAAATGTCAAAAGGAGAATTCCCATAGCTTAACATGTGGCTGAAAATCAATGATATCGATCGACGCTCCTCTTTAAGAATTATTATTTCTTTAAAAAAAATCTATCTTATCAACAAAAACTATGTAACCATATTTATAGTAAAATTTCCTCCCGTACATATTTCCTTGTATAAATTGCCTTTGGCTCTTTTCCTTTTGCAATATATAAGAAATAAATTCCAAGCCTACTGAATGTGGAATACGGCTTAAGAAGTAACACACCACATATTGAACCTGATATTGTTTGATATTATTGAAATAGAAACAACATCATCCACCTCAGAGCTGTTTATAGACATAATTTTTACATGTTCATTTATACCTATGCAATTATTTTAATTATTATTATTTCTATTTTGAAATTACAAATTTGTAGTTCAAAATTGTTATCTTTAGGTTATAAAAAGTGCAGTAGATTTTCAGAAAAAATAATAATCCTCATTTTAAAAAAAATTGTATTATTTTTAGTTATTTATCTATATAGATGAAACAGTTCCGTAACTGACTGACTGACAGATAACACACAGACCAAACTGCTGGACCTATACGACTGAAATTTTGCATGGCGATTTATCTTATAGTAGAGGGGTGCACTAAGAAAGATTTTTGAAAATTTCTTCTTAGGTTTTTTTAAAGTTATATTTTCAAGCTGTTTTTGCAACATTCTTTAAAGTTTGCACTTAAAATAATAATTTGAGGGTTATAAAATTTACATCACCAGAAAGATCATAAAAATTCCTTTAAAATGAAATCATTTTCGAATCTTTACCTGCTTTTTCTGATTTTTGGTGAATTTTTAAATATTAATTTTTATAATTTAAGTTATCAAATGCTTATCAAGTGGTTTCTTTTCTTTTTGTGATACTTTAAATTATTTTTGCGTCACGTGCATAACAACGAAATAAATTGACAAAAAAAAATATTGAAATGTACAGTAAAGGATAAAATTTAACCACTAGACTAATTAAGATGGAAGTGTTTTAACAATTTAATTCAAAATAGTATGTTTTATGGATATTAAACATACAAATTAATTGCATACATTGACCGTTGTATTTAATTTGAATATTTTCTTCTACATTATTTTGTCTATAAAAATATCTGTTACGATATTTTATAAATAAATAAATATATATATATATATATATATATATATATATATATATATATATATATATATAGGCATCAGTTGCATACATTGACCGTTGTATTTCATTTGAATGTACTCCGTAGCAAAGCACGGGTATTCAGCTAGTCATTGTATAAAAACTAAACTTTGCACGGTATGTGCATGTATTTAGAACTGATATTTTAGTTTCCCGTTGGAGAACATTACTGTTATTTCAAAACTCGTTGTTTTCAACGCCGAGTTTTCTGTCCCGAATGCCTTTAAATTTCGTTTTATTCACGAGACCTGAAAGCCACTCTCCTTGGAGTTTTCATTCCGAGATCTGAAAATCTTCAAAACTGACAGCTGGAGCTGATAGCCTGGTGCGCTTCACTCGCAAAGCTTTTCAGAAGCATGTAGCAGCTGTCGTTGGTTATATTTAGTGCGACTCGAGTTTGAAAGCGATCAGCTTGATCGCAGATTAACACTGTCTTCCGAAAATATTCGAGTCTAAAGTAGAGTATTTATTTAAAACCAATGTCAAATTTTTTACTGATTCCTTTGTTTCAGTTCCACAACTTAAGAAACTACATGTCGTATATTGAACCTGACATTGCATCGTATTGTGATAGAGGAAAGAACAACACCCTCCGCACAACTGTCAATAAAACCAATTATTACATATTTACTCGTATACCGTAAAATCTTGACTATAATGCGCACACGTGTATAATACGCATGCTTGATTTTGCGCGAAATTTTCGGAAAAAAAAAATAAAATTCGACTGTAATAGGCACCCATAACTTCTCAATATTTTATTTAAAAATTGCACAAATATTTATTAACAAAAATAAAATTTGTTATAAAAATAAACAAAAACGTCAAATTCGGTAGAAAAAATCTTAGAGAAACACAGTACTGTGAAATTATCAGTCTTAATCACTTTCACTAGAATACCAGCTCATCTATTGTTTGTCATTTATTCAATGTTTAAAACTACGTTTTTTTTGTTCATGAATATATTACGCACCCTCATTTTTGCCGACTAAAATGTGAAAAAAAAAGTGCGTATTTTACTCGATATTTTACACTATATGTTTTTTTTTCTTTCATATGATAGGCTCAGAAATAATATACATGTAACGAAAAAAATGCTTGCTTCTAAATTTCACTTATTCCGAAAGTCTCTTTTCTAACAAAGCACAACTGTTTTCCTGAAATGCAACTTGGGAAAAACTATTTGATAAATTATATCAGCCTTTAAGGCACGTGCCGTTACTTTTCCCGAGCACTGGGCATTCCTCAACCCCGCAACTAGTGATGAAACTCAATAACGTTATCATATATGGTCAAGAAACCGAACCGCACGCGCCCTATTAACTTTAAGTATTATTAAATAAGCCCTGTTTACAGCCAATTATCCTCTAACGAACTGCCGAAACCCGCTCTTTTCCCAGTTTGGATTGTATCGAACTAAATTTTGAACACTTAAAAGCACGCGGGGCATAGAACATGTGATTACTCTAACCAATTAAAAAAATTCCATTCAAAAATTCTGGTCATACAGGGACATGTTCATTTTATATACGTCAGATGGGAAGACATTTTCTCTCTCTGAACCTTAGCAACGTCATGTAAACAAGCTTCCCCACGCTCTCTTCTCTACTTTCTACAACATATACTTATTTCATAGCTTATGCTTGAAAATTACTGTCTGATTTCATGACGTTAGTTAAGATATTACTTGTAGCAAGAATTTTAACCGACTGAATTTAAAGACTAATTTTGGAGGCTTTTGTCATAAAGCAAGTTATCCAATTGATTTGATCAGTCCTATGTATATCATTAGATCCTTTTTATATCATAGAACATATTTAAACCCTAAAATTCTCTTTAATTGCCCTTAATTATTGCATAGGATGCTTTGCATGCGGGAAAAAAACCTTAAATTTGAGATGCAGGAAAAATAGCCAAAAGTTGCAGTTAGGTCGGCATTTCAGGTGTTTGAAATGATTTGATGGCTACTTTCTGGTACTGAAAATAAGCTTTATATCTCTTACTGTCATTAGCCACGGTAAATGTTTAATAACACGCACTGGACGTATGAGAGGTTCAGGTGATTTCGAAATTCGAACTAGGTTAATCTACTAGGCAAAACTAGGGCGATTTCAAGGACAGTAATCATTCTGTGCTGCTCTTAATGCACCGTCTCGACTTGAATTTTAAGAGACAAGCGGTCATTCACGTACGACGGTCAATAATGTAGCGCAAAGGGAAAACGACGACCAACCTAAAGTGATTAGTATTTTAGGGATTGAAAATATTTTTGTCAAAACTCCATAGAATTATTTATAAATTTATGTGCCTGTTCTCAGAGGGTTTAATCAAAATCGAATATCTTACAGTAAAATGAAATTAAAAGAAATCCTTCAAACTATAAACAAAACTCGGTTCGAGATTTGAAATACGCGCCAAGATGTTACTGATTAAAATCATTACTTTTTCTTCCTCTGTTAAACGTCTCCAAAGCAATGGTATATGACTTGTTTAACTGAAATTTTTAGAGAACCTGATTAAGGCATAAAAGCTAATTTGTCAAAGTGATAACCAATATCACCCTAGTGCTAATAAAGGAAAAAAATTTAAAGAATCGGGAATTTTAAATACGCTCTAAGGTGTTGGCGATTAAATTCCTTTTTTGTATTCTTCCCTTAAAAAGTCTCTAAGACATTGCTGCATTTCTTGTTATTTGGAAACTATAGTGAACTCGGTTCTCTTGTGCTACATGTGATACAAAAGTTTCATATTTTTTTAACAAAGCTGGACGGCAGCAACGATTCTGAAACCGGTTGTGTCATATGTGATACAAAGTGAAATACCTCCCTTGATTTTCTCTTCTCTTCAACTCATGGCAGTACTTGTCTACGATTATGTTTATAGTAGCGTCTTTGAATCAAAGTACTATGTTTGCACGCCGTCGAAACAAGTTTTTTTATCACTTTATTATACAAATATTAAACTAATTTTAAAATATACATTTTCTTTGTATATGTACGAGTTACTTATTATATCAATAAAAGAAATTTTCACGTCATAGGGATTTAATATTAATGCATATTAACTCCCTATGACGTCAAGTCAGTTTTTTGTGACTCTGTTTTGTGTGTTTTCTGTCATTGTTTTTTTAGTCTGTTTTTTGAGTTGTAATTACGTAGATTTTGAAATCTGATAAAAGCATTATTACTTGAGTTAAAATCTTAAGTTGAAGTGTTTGCTTTACATTTTTACACATTTTTCACACATTCCGCATGAAGTAGCATGTAGCAGAGAGGCTAGACATTTGCCAGAAATTTTTGGGGACAGGACCTATCGAAGCAGATGCAGAAATGATAAGTGCTCGGCCTTAAGCACTATACAGTGTTCAGAATGCAAAGTGCTTTTGTGTTTCATAGCATCAAAAAATTGCTTTAAATCATTTCATGAAAAATAAAAATAATATAAAGTTAACACAACATACTGATTATGCTTATTTTTCATGCAGCATTCATGTATTTTATATATTTTGTGATACAAACTCAGAATTAACTGATTGAAACTGCCTTACCTAATATTTAAAAAATTCTGATTGTAGCGTCTCGGCCCTGATGTATCACATGTGATACATGCCCCCTAGCCCCTATATTTTTAAAGGAAAAATTTAATTGCCCCATTTCTATTTCATAATGACCTAAACAACTATTTAAGTACCTTTTACAAAATATCTAGCTTTTATTTTTGTCTCGGGTCTGAGGAGGTTAAAAAAAGTAGAAACGCAAATCTGTCAGAGTTATAAAAATAACACCTAAGTGCTAATAATGGCTACTAATGATAAAATGCTTAATACTTCTGTTGTAAGACGCTAGGATAGGATTTTTATACGGACAAAAAAATAAGTTGAAAGTAAAATCGAAAACAATAATTCAAACTCAGCCGCCAACATCATACAGTAGTTATCATAAGCGTAACGTGCCTCTAACTTTTTCTTTTTTTTTTTTTGGGGGGGGGGGGGGCACGAATTAAATTCAGTTAGGGTCCTCCTCAGCGCATTGACTGCCGAACGGTCCTTAAAAAATGAAATATTATGCTTTTTTGAAATTGAATAATAATAGAATTGATGTTTGAGTAGTATTCAAAAGTTATAAAATGAGAAAGATAAGTATAATATAAATAAAATGAGAAAAAAAATAGCATCGAACTTTTGTTATGGATCATATCATTGTTGAAAACTATGTTAAGGCTATGATTTTAATCAGTAACATCTTGGCGCGTATTTCAAATCTCGAACCGAGTTTTGTTTATAGTTTGAAGGATTTCTTTTAATTTCATTTTACTGTAAGATATTCGATTTTGATTAAACCCTCTGAGAACAGGCACATAAATTTATAAATAATTCTATGGAGTTTTGACGAAAAGATTATCGAAGACATAATCGGAATCTTCAGTTTCACAGTCTGAAAAGGCGCAAAAGTACCAACTTTCTTAAATGTTTTCTACAATTTTTTTTATTTTAACTGAACTTCTATCAACATTTTAATTTATTTCAAGTTAAGTTGGGGGGGGGGGGCACGCTACGCCTATGGTAGTTATCATCTCGAGCTTCCACAAATAGAACTCGAGTTCGAATGGACGTTCCTAATAAAGCTGTTCCCTCTTAACGACTTATGTTGGTTCACCTGCGAGGGGGTGCACCCAATATAAAGTAGCCAAATTTCGCGATGTGGATGGGTCAATGTCCTCGGCTCAAAGTACCTGCCCCGTCGGAAAAAATTATGTATGCACTCCAGACTGAATTAAAAGTGAATGCATTGCACGCTAAGTTCAAAAATCTGATTGTGTTCGCGTGTATGTTTCATCTCTGTCTGAAAAGTTTTTGACTTCTTTTTAGACCTTACTTTTAGCGACGTCGCATAACAATTAGACAGTTTTCATTTAGGATTTCGAGGTAAAACATTGACTTTTATAAACATCGTATAACTTTTATTAAATGTTAATTAAAAAGTTGCAACCTTTGATCAGGTAAACAATTTAACAAATTTGACATTTTTCTTATAAACGAGTTAGAAATTCGAACGTTTTTACATAACGATCAGAGCACAGGCTGTGCGCACATGATCTGATCATGTCTACTAATTTATTGCGATAATTAGCATGCACCAGGTTTCCAGTTCTTTTCCAAGCATATAATTTAAATGTCGGTGCATTTCCCCTTCGAATGTTCTCTTGAGGAACATTAAACATTTTGCTTTCTTTTTTATCTTTTTACCTGCCAAATTCAAGTTTAGGGGGGGAAAACACGACATGAGAATTCCGGAACTCTTTAAAAAATCACGTAATCCAGTATTCGGTCACGGATACTTTTCCCATCTTTTACAGATAATTCAAGATATCAATTTTTTTTCAGATTTTAAGTATAAAGCACACAAAATGTAGGTTTTGGATTTTCTAAAACGATGTTTTACAATTTTTTTTTTTTTTTTTTTGCGATACTTTGAAAATGTATCTGGGAATATCAAAATGATATTTGTCTCACTACTTGTTAAATTATCTTATCTCTAATTTAAAATTGATTTTTTAATCATATTAGTCTCTACACCCACACCGCTGAGTCATAAAATGAATACGTTGGAAGTCTTGTTGTTTATAATTACAATACATCTCTTTAAATTCGCAAAGTCATTATATAACCCAAGCATAAGGGCCTGTTAACACAGAACCCGTTAGCGTCAACGTTATTCGTAGGGTTTGACGGTTTTTCAAACCCGGTTTTAAAAAAACGGTTTTTAAAATAAATTTGTCACATTTGAAAACCGGTTTTTAAATTAAGAAAACCGGTTTAAAAGAATTCAAATTATTATGTAAAGTGTTATTCAAATTATTATTCAAATTATTATGTTCAGCAAAGAAATCTAGTGTACTTTCTTTAGCTTCAAAAAGCGAAATTATTAAGTTATCTGGAAAGATATTGTCTAGAATATTTCCAAATTTTCATGTGGAAACCGATTCTGATGAAGAGAAAATCGAAGAAACTATTCATCAGAGTAATGCTTTTTTAAAAAAAATCAATTCATAAGTTTCTTGAAGACCCTAAAGAAAAACTTACAAATCCAAATACACTGAAAGCTGAATTTTCATTATTTGAGGCAACGAATAAAAGAACCAAAAACTTAGATTTGTTATTTCATGCCCTGAAAACTATAAAACCAAGCTCAGTAGCTAGTGAACGAGTATTTTCAATTTCAGGCAATATTGTGTCTAAAATAAGAACAAGACTTAGCCACCGTTCAGTGGATATTTTATGTTTTTTAAAATCCTATTTTCTTAGGAGAAATTAAAATTAGTGAAATAAATATAAATATTATTTGGAATTTGAAATTTTTGTTTGAGTTTTCGTTATTTTGTGTAAGTAATGTGTAATCCTTAATTTTTTTTTTTTTATTTTGACTTTGATTTCGTTTTTTTGTTATTTTATATAAATTAAATAAAATATTTTTCCCTATTCTATTTTTTTAACAAAAATTCGAAAACCGGCTAAAACCGATTTTTTGGAAATCTGGAATTCGAAAACCGGTTTTTCAAAAAGTAGGTTTTTGTATAAACCCTAGTTACTCGTATTGAAATATATTCAACCAATTACAAACCTCCAAACGATTAGCCACGAAATTGTTAAGACGTATTTTAACTGTGATTGGTGTAAAATATGTCAATACGAGTAACGCTGACAATACGAACCTAATTCACGCGCCGTCATAGAAACAAAAAATAAATACATAAAAATAGTGCATAGCCAATACTACGTCTTCCAGATACCCTATTTTTATTATGTATAGCTGATTCTACTCGATTTTTTAATAAAGTGCTTGAAATTTGACGTTTTGACATTTCCATCAGGCAAATATTTTCATATAAACTTCACTTAAAATTTTTTTAATTTGTTATCGTGACAGTTGAATAAATACTTTTCATATAAACTTCGTTTCTTGACAGTTGAAAACCTTTTTTTTTTCCCTCTGTTAGAGTTTTAAGCTCGACACCTTCTCTCTTATTAAAAGGGCAAAAATCTATATTTAAAAAAAAAAATTACGAAAAGAACTATCTAACAAAAAGGGGCTGTTTATCTCTTCCGAACAACAAAATCTTGTTTACCACCTGGCGTCACTGAAACCTCTGATATGCAGTTCTATTTGTTCTTAGACTTCCTTCCAGGTTTTCTTTGATGTTTGACCTGACGTACTGGTGAAATATCGGTTATTTGAAACTAACTTCAAGGATTTCCGATAAGATTAGCTAATGATACGAGATACTGCATTTACGTGCATAGACGAGTCGCGTGGCTAATTCTTTCCCGTTAATCACCTGATAAAACATTGTTTACAAATGGGATGCAGGATAACATGTGACGGTTACACAGTTGAGTCATGTGAGTTCGTTTACTTTTAATTACAATGTACTCACGTTTCTGGGTCCTCCCATAATACATCATTATCTTATATGATCCCTGCGATTAATTCAACCTTCGATTTCTGATTGCAGGCAAACACCGATATAAAGTCACCCTTTCAGACTGACTGAAAATAACTTATTAGAGGGGTGACTTTGTGAATGAGGTTTATTTGGAAATAATACTTCTTCACCTCTCCGGGGTAATTTAGTTGCGAGTTGAATCATCGTCCCTGATGGGCGATTATTAAATTGGCATCCGACCATTGAATGAAAGATTGTGGACTGATAGCCAAATGTAGGCCGAAAAATTCTTCTAAGGAGAAAAAATCAGCGTCGTGTATATAATATATATAAATATATATATATATATATATATATATATATATGTGTGTGTGTGTGTATATATATATATATATATATATATATATATATATATATATATATATATATATATATATATATATATTTATATATATATATATATATATATGTGTGTGTGTATATATATATATATATATATATATATATATATATATATATATATATATATATTTATATATATATATATATATATATATATATGTGTGTGTGTGTGTGTGTGTGTGTGTGTGTGTGTAAGTAAGTAACAAGAAAACGCGTCTTTGTAAATTACTTTTAAAGTATATTCTCTTTTTAATAAAGCATGATCCCTCTTCCAAATTCAACCTGAAAATAATTAAGTTATAATTTATATTAGGCCTGCAGATCATTAAGTAGGCATTTGAAGTGAATTAAGTAGGCAAATTCTTTCTTATGGTAAAACGCAGAGCAAGCGCGTGATCTAGCAATTAGTTAATCCCCGGGAGAACCATGACGTGGAAACATGAACTCCACGAGACTAAAGTCGTCCAATTAAAAAATAAGTAATTTAGGCCTTCTGGTGTCAATATCACCAAACAGTCGTTTAATATTTGCCTGAACAGAAGACTTCGTACCTAATTCTCATTGCTGTCAGATGTGCTGTCCACGGACACCAGAATTCCGGTGGTCACGATGGCTCTTCTCTTAACTTTGTCAGGTAAACAGCTCTCCGTGCCCCGTCCTGTTGCATGGACGCCGGGCAAGTCCAGTGGCCACTGCAGCTAATGCCTTCTGAACAATAAAACATGTATTGGAATTTGTGTTTCTCTTCTATGGCTCCATGTCTGCGCTTTTCTCATCACCCAACGGCCGACTGCATATCTCGAAGTTGTACACAGCAATTCATTCGATTGTGATTATTATCACACACACACACACACATATATATATATATATATATATATATATATATATATATATATATATATATATATATATATAAAACGAAGAATATGTTTTATAGCAGCCCTTGGCTAGTTTGCCTTCTGTCAAAAATACAAAAATATTTTATTTCTTTTTCCAGGATTTAGAGCCACACTACCAAACTATCGCCGCTTTTCTGAAAGTTAAATAGTTTTGCATTATATAAAAGAATCTTCTTTCAGCTGATGTATGGAAGCAATGAAATTGAAAATAATGCATTATTCATCTAAACTTAAGGAGAGTAATATATTACGAAATGCGATTAAAATTATTTTAGCTCTGGTTAGCTCACATTCACGTTTTTTATAACTTATTAACTTGTTTAGGCGATTTACATGCATATCTGGCAATCTTTGAATTTTGCTTTAGCCTCTTTTTTCGTGCTTTCACGAAAAATTACTCACACCTGAAAAATCGCCAAATGGTAGCTAATCGAAACTACGGTCTCTTTTTTTTTTTTTTTTTTTTTTTTTTTAAACCTACAATCCAGCCGCCTTTCGTTGAATTTTTAACAATGCTTGTTTAATTCCACTCATATCAGGGGTACCGTATTCTTTCTACGCCATTTTTATTATACTGAATTACACAAAATAAACACAAGAGTTTAAACATTATTTTGATTAACTTAACAATAGCATAACTAAACTATAACGGAAAATAAACAGAAACTAGCAAAAAACTTCCCCCATTCCACATTCCACTTAGATTTCTTCTAAAAAACGTCTTGTTAGAAAAAAAAAATTTCAAATTTGCGTATTGTAAAGATTACACGACATCATCTGAAAGACATCTTTACAGTTGAAATTCTCATCAAATTCCATCAAATTCTTGTATAGAAAATCTTTCTTTTATCGTTTTGTGAATTAACTTGCATGAAAATGTTCAAATTCAAGGTTTGCAAAAAATTTCCTTTGACTAAAGTTCACTGTAAATGGAGATCCAATTGATGTTTTTAAAAAAAAGTTAACATGGTTGACCATATTTATTGGCTCTTACTTTAAAATTAATCAGTTGCCTAAATTTTGGTACACTCTTCGGTACGAATCACATATCCTTCAAACTCTTTGTGATCAGTATTTAAGGAAGGTGAATGACGACAACAGTGCTCTTTTGGGTGTTTCCACTATCCCATTAACACGCAGTCGTGTTTTTCGTTGTTCTCGACGAAAGTGTCAAATATCTGTCTGTATTTCATTCGCGACAAATTAATATCGGGTGCGTCAATTGATTTACTGGGAACTATGTAGACAACCAGAAAGGGTACAACATAGATCTTCTTCCTTCCTGTGCACTCTAGGCGATGCCCTGTTCGGCTAAGTGATCAACAGCTTTTGGCATGCAATCGCTGCCAATTCTCTGCCTTTTTAACGGGCACTGTTAGTCAGCATTTTCCACCGGAATGCTGGTGGACTGTCCAGTTGAAGAAGTTAGAATTGCAGCATTTGTATTTCGTTTTAATATCGACATTTTTGCTATTATGGAAGCGATTTTAACTCTGGAATCTGTAAAGTTTTATAATTTCTCGAGATATAATCTTCACCTACTGCTAAAATAGGCAGGTGGATAGTGGCGTATTGATTGGAGTTATGAATCATATTACAAAGGATTTTTTAAAGTCTTAAAAGAAATAGAAGGGGTAGAGGACAAGACTGCTAATCTTAAGGTCTGGAAGGATGGAGTCAGGGTTAGAATTAATTTTATCTATACTCCTCCTAACAGTAAACTAAATTTGGCATTTTTATCCTTGGAAAAATTATTCTGGTGGGTGATCTAAACCCTCCTTCTCTGAGTTGGGTATATTCTAGCGCAAATGCTGCTGGCAAAGAAATTGAAGATCTCCTAACTCAAGGCCTCAAAATTAAATTTATAGTAAGGATGGATCCTCAACCTTCATACATTAAAACGGCACGGCTTTTTCCCTAGATTTGCTCTGTGCTACCCTCTCAAACAGCTTTAATCCTCCGCAGAGTTCAGTTTCCAGCTACTCACTTTTTAACATTTATATTTATGATTTAATCTTGGCCTTGAAGTCTGTTAAAGGAATTGATTATTTTCTTTTGCCGATGACTTGGTTTTCTAGACACGGTTCCCGATGAAGAAAAGAATAAACAGTCGAAAGATCTCTTAATGAGGCACTGGGAATTCTGTCCAAGTGATATGAAGAGAATAATATGGAAGTAAATGTGGCCAAAACTGAAGTACAGATTTTTTCATTGCTTCATCAAAATTTACAGGTAGATCTGGTTTATAGGGTTTACATATGCGGGGTTCGTGTTCGACACCAAGCTAAACCGGAAATATCATATCGAGTCCATTTCTAATCGTTTTTCAAAGAGATTATCAATTTTAAAGCGTCTTGCAGAATACCTCTGGGTTTGTGTTACGTTGACCCTTAACCTTAATTATAACACATATATTTTGCCGGTGCTACCTTACTGTTGGGAACCATTGATATCTCTCCTTAAATAATCATTACTGAAATTGGAGGCTTTACAGAACCAAACTCTTCAGCTTATCACTGGGGCAATGAAGACAACCCCAGTTGATGCAATGCTGTTTGTGACTGGCAATAGGTCAGTTGAGTCTATTATACAGGAGAAAGTTAGTGTTTTATATGAAAAGCTTTAGAGAATCAGAGATAATTATTGGAAATATTATCAAAATTTGACAAGAAATCTAGAAACCGAGGATGCTTTTGTGCAAACAGTCATGAAGTTGAGGACAAGTCTTCAATTGTGTGATGAAATCCAGCACTTTATTAAACCTCGTAATCCCTTAGAGTGGGTGAATATTACTTCTAACATTAATCTTATGCTTCTTGTGTTTATGAAAGACTAACCAACAGATATTGAAATAATATATATTGGAGATCCTGAATGTGGCCTATCCTCAGACCAATTGCCTCTATGTTTATACAGAAAGGCCACTTCCTGAGAATTCTACGAATGTCCAGTGTGGAATATTTTGCAAATTATTTGCTATTTACTTACCAGTGGAACTCTGAATACCGTCATTAATGGCGAAGTAACCGCTATTCAAGTGGCCTTGAAACAGTTGAATATACTTCATGACAAACTTCAGAAAGCAGTTATTTTGTTTAAGTCCTAGGCTGCAATCTTATATATTATGTCATTAAATAACCCTGAGGAGGTTTAAGAGTGTTAATTTGTTCTCTGGAAACTAATGAAATATATAGTATATAGTCCTCCGATGGATACCAGGGCTCTGTGGTCTGTTTGGCAAAGAACGGATCGATACGCTGGCTAAAAGAGGCAGAGAGGTGGTTCAACGGATTGTTTCTAAAACACCCTTTCATTCATCTAAATTTTTTATCCGGAAACAAATGGATTTGAAAAATCATTGGGATTTATGAGATACGTTTTCCACGAAAAACCAGAATTCTCTCTCAGAGACAAGAGTGCCGCGATGATTCCGTAGTAAAGCCGTTTCGTTGTTTAGACTATTTACAAGACATGACTGTTTTTTGGACCATCTATATCGCATTTGTACCTTTCCTAGCCCTAATAGCTAGGAGTGAGGCCTAACTGTACCCATGGACAGGACACACATCCTTCATTACGGAGCTCTCTATAGTGATTCCGAGTTTGGAAGATAATGGGAGAGAGAAATTTATTGGGAAATTGGTTAATGTATTCAAGATACCTTTGTATTGTATTCATTTTATAGTTTGTGTTTTTAACTTGTTTCTCTCAAGTCTTGCCGTTGGAATATATATATATATATATATATACGTATTTATATACATACATACATGGGATGGAATTTAAATAGTGGCAACACTGTTGTAGAGCCCCCACACAGCAGAACCCATGAAAGCAGCTTATACCATACGTGCGTCACATAACTGCCTTACCTCAGAACGAATGAGCTCTCCCCACAAACATCACATGCCTGCATAGCGACAGGATGAACACAAGCATGTTTTAGTTACCGGTCTGTTGTACGAAATAATTTGTTGCATCATACTGATGGAAGGAAAATGCTTGTGCGCACACTGTGGCTGATGTGTTTGCTCTCTGGGGCTGGGAAGTCCCCCTATAGTCCCCATATTCCCCGGACTTAAGTCTCTGTGACTTTGATCTCATCCCCAAGATGAAGGAACAGCTCCGTGGATTCCTCCGTGAATTCCGAGATTCTGCAGGCTGTAGACCGCTCCATTCGAAGGATCAACAAATCAGGTTGAAGGATCAACAAATCAGGTGGTGCCAACGGCATCTGCAGCTCCATGACGTTAGCTACGAGTGCTGAACAATGCTGGTTACTACCTGAAGGGCTATAAAAGTTTCACCCATGTATCTCTTCTGTATAATTTGCACTTACTTAGTTGCCACTATTAAAGTTCCATCCTATATATATATGGGGGGGGGGTATGTGTGTGATCAAGAATACTAAAAATCTGAGAAAAAAATGTTTTTACTCTGTTGCTGACGTCAAGTTTCAGACAGAAAACACATAAAGAGGCATCCTGAATCGAGTTACGGAATAAATTCCAGAAAATGTGAGGGAAAGCCTGATGTTATAAAAAGAATGAGATCATCCAATGCATGGAATTTCTCCTCAACGCTATTGAGGAAAAATACTTTCAGGAAATTCAACAGTTACTTCAACTGGATACATCTAAGAAATTTCTTATATTCTGAGATTTTATAATACCAGTGGCGCACCCAGGATTTTTTTTTTTGGGGGGGGGGCGAGATGAATGGATAAAAATATTTATAATGAATAGGGGGGCGAGATGAATGGATAAAAATATTTATAATGAATAGGGGATCGAGATGAACGAATAAAAATATTTATAATGCAAAATCAATATTTCTACTTCTTTGGGGGGCGGGGCCCCCTGGGACCCCCCCCCCCTGGGTGTGCCACTGCATAATACTGTTATGGAACATATAACAGTGTAGCAATTAAAAATTTATTGAGACAAATACTGGGCCGTTATTCCCTTTTCCTCACACCTTTATAATAGGGCTCGAGGTAGCCTAATGGTAATGCGTCTTTCGGTGCTATGGATGTTCGGATCGAATTCCAACAAGCACCATTAAACACCTCTGTGTCTAGGCCGGATATGGTTAAATCCGTAGATCGAAAAGTCCCTCTATGAGCTCAGAGAGGGTGCGTTTCCCCCCAGATATCGACCCTGGGTATGCTCGGTCAAAATTGAGGTAGCACCTGGCTAAATCGGACTCGGATCCTTGTGGTGCCATTGTAAACAGGAGCCCCCCCCCCCCTCTCATCCCGCTAGCCTACATGGACCTGGTCTGGAATACTTCCGGCCAGAGGGGGCATTAGAAACAACAGCAGCCTTTATAACAACTTGGCCAGTTCAGGAATCGAACAAGAATTCTCTTGCTCGTTGGATAAAGAAGGAAAAATTTTCTCTACAACTCTCGGAAGTAGTAAATACGGTAGGTCTTTAAAAGCCAGGTTGTATATTCGGGTTGAGTACCTACCAAAATGTGTTTTACGCCTTTCCACAGACTCCAAGATACGAATTTTAAGTCTTTCATAGATTCATTTTTTATTTATTCAAACATTTCAGTCATTCTGTGGCGAATGCATTAATATTGTTTCATTTAATAAGTTTTAGTTTAGTTCGTTTTATGTGACTTTATTTTCGACGAAGCGATGGTTATTCGTCTATCGTATGTTGATCCCCAGTAAAATAAAATTGGTCGGAATTTCTAGATAAGAGAATGTTATCTACTATGATGATACAAAAATCTGAATAGCAAGCTTTATATCTAACACATAAAAATCAACTTTTTGTTTAAAATTGATGCGTTATTATGCAGGACAGAAAACCACAGTACGAAATTCTTACGAAGAACAGCCGTCCTGATTTCTTTGAAATCTTTTTGCCTCTTGCTCAATATGTGGCTCTAAAATGATACAAGGAAAACAATCAATGATCAATTGTTCGAATCTTTGGTAGCTGACTATAACTGAACTTCAAAGTTACATGCTCACTACTGCTCTAAAAAATTCATTTTTGTCTCCTAAGCCTGAAATTTCAAGATAAATAATTCCTTCCAAGATGAAAGATATTGAAATTTTACCTCAGTATATTGAAAGTAACTAGTAGCGAAGAACTGAATGAAGAAAATAAGGTCGACAATTTATTTTGCTAATTTCTTTAGGTAAAATAAATTCATTTCACGTTATCGGTTTTCTTTTAACTTTTGATAAAGAGAAGCAATTTGTTCCTGAATACCTACTATCAGTAAGTCTTAAGTATCTTAAAACTAAATTACTCTATGAATATCCATTATTCCCTCTCAGTCACACCAATTCAGATTTTTTTTTTTTTTTTTTTAATATACATGTATATTTAAACACGCACACACAAGCCCTAAGCTTTCAGCCAATTGCGTTGTTTCCTCTCTCAATTTACAATAAACCGATAACTCAACTTGTTTTGAGCTGAAATCTTGAGTTTTTCTCGCAACGCAGTTAAGTGCAGATGTCCCTCAGAAGAATCGCATACGATATGAAAGCTCGTAATTATGACTTCGCGATTGTTTTTCTCTCTTTCCAGTGTTTATTATAAATTTTCGATCTTACATTTAATATAGGTTTTTATCTTGTTTGTTAAATTCTTAAATCTCATATAATGTCAGATGATCATAGTGCGAATCTCAGTGATGATGAAGAAGATATAGATAATGGTTTTGCTCAGCCTGAATTACACGGAACTCTTAGCAAGTGGACAAATTATATTCATGGATGGCAAGATCGTTATATTGTGTTAAAAGATGGAACGTTGGCTTATTATAAGTCTGAGGATGATACAGCATATGGTTGTCGTGGTGCTATAAGTATTTTCAAGGCTGTCATCAAGGTAAATAATGATAGTTTTTAATTTATTTTTTATTTTACTGTGAGCATCATTTAATAAGTTTGTGACTTTTTGATGTTATGGATCTCCTGTGAACTTTTAGAATCATTTTAAAGTTTGGAAATATTTTAAATTTTCTTTTTATGTTTATATTACAATTACTTTTAGATCTTTGTAAGTAGGTGATCACTTTACGTATTCCGCTTTTATATTTTGTTAAAATATTCCTTATATTTCGTCTTTATAATCGTCATCATAGTTATAAGTTATGGACATGTTTTCCTTCTTATCTATGACTGCATTATACTTAAAGTAATTCTATTATTGTATACTTACACTAAGTGAGTCAAGGAAGTGCTTTACCCAGTGTGATACTAAATGCTATGAATAATATAAAATTTCTGAAGTATCTGGATTCTCTGTACTCTTATAAATTCACCCTCAATTGATTTATTTGCATTTTCTTCGTTACTAAGATAGTGAAATAAAAAACCGGAGTGTCTATTTATAAAAGAAGGTTCTTATTTTATTGTTATGATCACAAATAGCATGAGTATCATATTTACATCATATTTGTTACTTTAACTGTTCATAGTCAGCAAAATTTTACTGTTTTCTAAAATGTTTCATATACATGTTATTTCAGAATTTAATACTGCACGGCATTATAGTTCTACAAATTAAATATTTTGTGCATGTTAGATTAATGAACTTTTCTGAATTTTGAATATACCATAATTTATTAATGGTGTAAGATAAAATCTGTTTGAATGTGTAAAGTTTAATCAAGGTAGATACTTTCACATAAGATTAAAAAATATAATGTAAAACTTTTGATTACTACTTCCACAGTTTATCTTGAAGTGTTACATAGCATAAAACTTGTTTATCAATCATTATCTGATAAATTATAATTGCAGGAAATGTATGAGTCAAATTTTTTTAGCTATTGTTGAGAGGTATATCATCTTTGTATGCATTCTTATGTATTTTAATCTGTCATCTATCTACTTTACATGGTCTTTTGGTAAAAGCATTTATTATGTAAAATTAAATAACAATAAAGGCACAGATATAATATTTAACTGTTTGTATTTTAAATACTTTTATATAAAGAATATGATATATTATTTTCTAGTAGAATGTTATACTCTGAAATCTAATAACCTTTTCTGAGTATCATTTGTGATTGATATTTGTTTTAGAATTTCATCTCTTAAAATTTTTCTGTTTTTAAAATGGTGTACTGCAAATATAGCCTCCAAATTTTGATATCAGATCTTGAGCTAAAACGTGTTTGTTGAGAAGTAAAATACATGCTAGGAATTAGATAGAAAATCAGTGTTAATAAGCAATACATTTCTTATGGTTATTGTTTGATTGTATTTTTCAATTATCTGCTTAGATAATGATTTTTATTTTTTTTTTTTTAAGTTAAGGGTATTAAAATATGTTAACCATTTTAGTTAGTCTTTATATAAATACAATAATGAAAGTAAAAAGTAATATGCAGGGTGATTTTTTATTAAACTGGCACTACTCAGAGCCACCTGTAGCAGCAGCTGGCTCTGAGTCTAATCTCTCTGAGCTGGCTCTGGATCTAACAGCTGGAATTCCACAAAAGTGATAGAGGGACTAAGTGCAACATGGGAAAGAGTGTCCATTTTAAAAAAAAAAATTCTAAAAGTCACCGATAGGGGAAGATATGGCACTGTTGTTGTCGGTACACCCGAGAATTTGTATGAAACATCAAAATGCAAATTCATGACTATGTAGTCAACAGCAGTGCCAGTATTTCGGGCCATAAAGATCTGTGCAGAATCTATTGCACCATCACTTTACAGAAGAAAGTGTCAGCAGTCACTTTTTGTTCACTACTATTTCCACCTTGTTTCCCAGACCTACCCTATGTAACTTCTTTGAATGGAGTTATTTATTTAAAGTCCAAGGTGTTATCTTCGTGGAGTCTCTAACTTGGCAGCCCTAAAGGCCAACATATCCCGCACTGTGATGAACATTCCTGGTGACATGTTACACTCGGCCATTGAGAACTTGAGAACATAGTGTTCAGGATGCAAAGTGTCATCCACCAGGTTGGTGGTCACATTGAAGGGGGGAGAAGAGAATTTGCTGCATAAAGCAGTGTTGCACTGAAATTTTTTTGTTATTCATTTGTCTGCTTATGACAACTTTTTCGGTGTTTACCCCTCATCTTTATAGCTCGAATTACTGGCGCTGCTGTCAACTACATAGTTAAGAATTTGCATTTTTGTGTTTTACTTGTGTTTTGTGCAAATTCTCAGGTACACTGACAACAACAGCACCATTGCTGGGTTGTTTTCGGCTCTCTTCGCCGTTTATTGACTTTAGGCAATTTATTTTAAACGAATTTATCATGATTACTATTAAGTCTTCTTATCCGCAATAGATTTACCCAGGTTTACCCAGCACGCAAAGTTACTACTCAGTAGGAAAAAGACACAACTAATAATTTAAATGACGAGAGAGAATTAAGGTTAAATAATTTGAAATTTATTTACATATAAGCTTTCACTAAAATTTACACAAACATATTTGATATACTTTATAGATATACATTAAACAATTTTACCAACAATGAATAATAAAAACACTTTGAGTCCCTATCCTCTTAAAAGGAAAATTAAATAAAAAAATTTGTCACTCAAGGCATGTTATAAGCGGACTTACCCCATTTCAGCTGGGCTGATGTGCAGTGGTTTCCCATCTCTAAGGAAAGACCTGTACTAAGTGAAATCGTACTCTAAAAAAAACTGAGTACCAGAATATTTCTTCTCTCTGTCGCATAACTTTTTATAACCTTCTCTTTTCTATACCACATTTCTATTTTCCAATAAAATCATTTTCCCCTCCTTCTGAGTCTAATATCAGACCGCCCTTTTTCAAACCTTGATCGCCAAATGGTCTAGAATTATTTCCATTATTAAATGTATCATTCTCATTGGATTTTCTTTATTCGATTAAAGTAGCGGACCCCACGCAAATGGCGGCAAAGGCGACAAAGCATGTTCCCCTTTTTCTACCCTAAAAGATTTTGCTACAATACTCCTTTGAAAACTTCCGCCCTTCCTAACGCTTACTAACTTTCGACTTCACAATGCCCCTTTCTTACCAAACACTCTTTCACTTTAACCGCACAATTCGTGATCCTTTAAAACATATTTTTTTCTGACTCCGTCTTTCCATAGCTATATATTTTATTACCCTTTTCTTCATTGTAAAATTGTTATTCTCTCTTTCGTTTCTATACTTATTCTTATTAAACTGCCCTTGTACGATTTTAGGCTATACATGAATTCACCTTCCTAAAATATTACTTGCTAAAATTCTTAACATTCATACAAACTCTTAGGTGTGCTTTTATACCTTCTTACACAAACCTTGTATTTTGCCTATACGAACCCCACCTGCATTTTATCTGAAGGCAAGGTGTACCCCACCTGCATTTTATTTGAAAGCAAGTTTTAGGAGTAAACAGCCTCAAAATTCCAAACGAATATCACTTTAGTTTGGTAGACTGAAAGGTCTAGCACCATATCTTCCCATGTCGTCCGTGGTTGCTCTATCAATTTTTGTGGAATTCTGGTTGATAGAACGCGTTACATATGGCTCTCAGTAGTGACAATTTAATAAAAATCACCCTGTATATAATACAGTGGAATCTCGATCGATCGTTTTTCAAGAGACCGATTGAAATGAATGATAAATGTGGGAAAATGATAGATGCAGAAACATAACAAAGGAATATGGGAATAGTCGTTGGAACTGGATAAAATGAACGACACATACGGAAAAACGATGGATCCGAAAACGATCAATTGAGATTCCACTGTACATGCAATGCTATACCCTGCGACTGCACAAGGTTGACTCAGCCTTTCATCCTTTGAGTGGGTCGATAAAATGAGAACCAAGCGTGCTTGGGAACTCTGGGGGTCTTGTGGCAGGCTGACCACCTACCCAAGACATATGCTGTATGGCACCCCAACTCCATGGTCAAGAAAGCGGAGATGGGTACCACCGGCTTTGGTCCAAAATGGACTGTTGTGCCATTGGTTCTTTATACTCTGACTAGCTGAAAATCCGTATTTCGCTACGGAGTACATTCAAATTAAATACAATGTATGCAATTAATGCCAAAAAATAAATAAATAAATATATATTTATAATAAATACAACGATCAATGTATGCAATTGATGTAAAAAAAGCAAAAAAAACATATTTATAAAATAATCGTAAGGGATATTTTTATAGACAAAATAATGTAGAAGAAAATATTCAAATTAAATCTAATAGAACATACTAAAGAATATAGTGCAGTTAATGTAGTACAGTTTGAGGAACTTATCTTTTTACTGTATTTTAATATTTTTTTTAATAATGTCCAATCGTCTGCCGCATTAGAGAGGGGAAAAAATTATTTTTTTTGTCTATTTCGTTATCGTGCACATGACGATAAATTGTTTAAAGTACCAGAAAAAGAAATCACATAATCAGCATTTAATAAATTAAATTCTAAAAATTAATCTTTAAAATTTCACCAAAAATCAGAAAAATGGAGGTAAAGATTTGAAAAAGATTTCATTTTAAAGGAATTTTTATGATCTTTCTCATGATATAAATTTTATAACCCTCAAATTATTATTTTAAATGCAAACTTAAAAAAAGTTACTAAAGCAGCTTAAAAATTTAATTTTACAAAATCTAAGAGGAATTTTTCAAAAATCTCTCTTAGTGCACCCCTACACCATAAGAAGAATCGCCATGCAAAATTTCAGCCATTTAGGGCCAGTGGTTTGGTTTGTGCGTTGTCAGTCAGTTACGGAACTGTTTTATATATATAGATAAGCTTTTGTATTTTGTTTTGTAACTGCAAGCTTGATGGAAGGTAGCACTGAGACAAAACAATTTTCTGTCCAACACTGGTAGTTATCTTTAGTTGATTATAAACTTAGTAGGCATGACGTAAAAAATAAATCTTTTTGATCTTTATAGTCAATCTTCTTAAGTGATAAACATTTTTTTTAAACAGGAGTACAGTAAAATTGTTGTTTTATAATTTAATGTATTATGTTTGTTATCTAGTACAACTGTTTTATATAATAGATCTTGAGATATATGAATAGGGTGAAGTGGGGTAAATGATAGTGCAGACTTAAAACCCTAAAAAGTATAACTTTTTTTTTTCTTAATTTCAAGTGTACTTAGTAGGAAAATTCTTGCTCTACTGTTATGTTTAGTAATTATTTACAGAAAAAAATTTTAAAATGGAGAATTTTTATACCTACCCAACCCTTGCATTTTAACTAAGGTACCCAAGTTCAAGTACTAGCAAAAAAAAAATAACCAATTAACGACTATACATAGAGTTATTTTGAAAGTACCCACTTATTCATTGAGAAATTAAGAATACAGATAAAATGTATAAAAACTATTTTTTTGCAATACTACTTCAGTTCTGCAGGGTTTTCACTTGCCCCATAAAAACGTTGTGTTGGGGCAAGTGAGAACATGAAAGTTAGGGCAAAGAAGAACAGTGAAATTTACCAGAAAAAGAAACAAAAATGAAAGAAAATCAACTAGTTTTGTGTGGCCTGCTCTCGATGCTTGCTCAAATGTACCAGACGAGGACTTATTAGTGTTCCTGAAAGTCGTGGTGAACTAATTTTTTCTGTCTTTTTGGTCCTACAATATTCAGTAGGGCCTAAGCAAAGGGAAAAAAAGCTTCAAGTAGTATAGAACATGCAAATAAACAGCAAATTTACGTAGTAAGCTAGTGAAAGAGATTTTGCTTTAGTTTGAACTTTTAATAGAAGTTTTCATTTATTGCAATTTACAGTTAACTAAAGAAAAAAACATTCAAGTAGGATAGAAGATGAAAATAAAGAGTAAATTGAACTATTTGGCTAGAGAAAAAGAATTTTTTGTTAACTTTTAACATACATTTGTTACTCTAAAACAGATATATACAAATATACTTATTTTGTTAATATTCGGACATTGCTGACACTGCTAACTTGAACAACAAATACCTCCACTATGAAAGAATATAAAATAATGAATAAATAGCCTTTTGTTCAGCATGAAATATCTATTCTTCCCCTTGCCCCAAGTACAGTTGCAAGTGAGAACGCAAAACACAAAAGTTTAAATATTCATGGCAAAAAAAGATGTGAATAGATTAAAAATAAATAAAACTATAGATGTAGAACATAACCAAAAGTATGCATGCAGATTTTCATACAAATACAACAACTGTTTAAAGACTCATTTAGATTCAAAGTGGAACTATATGATTTTGTGTTCTCACTTACCCCACTTCACCCTATCTGTTTTATTGAGTATCACATTATTCAATGAAACACATCTATATAGTATTAATACTACTAAGTTCTTCCTCCTATAGTTCATAATTTTACGGTATTTATCATCTGTTTCCTAATGTGTTATTTGCATAATTTCCTGAATGATTATAATGTAACTATATTGATTATAAGAATAATTATGAATTGAAAATTTAAGGAAAGTGGTTATATTCATGTTTATATAAGCAAGAAAATATTTTTAGAAAGGTATGCCATTATTCATTAAAAATATTCTTATAGTGTTTGGTAGTTCATTGTGATGTGATATTTAATAATCTAAATTCTTCAAATTTTATTAATTCTAGCCACATGAGTTTGATGAATGTCGATTTGATGTCAGTGTCCATGACTGTGTATGGTATCTTAGAGCAGAATCCCCTGAAGACAGAAATCGTTGGGTAGAAACTTTAGAGGCCTATAAGGTGAATGTTTAATTGTAATAATAATATAAACTTCTTATAAATCTGACTATTGATTTTGAAAAAATATATTGCTGAATCTTTGTTTATTTTATGTTTGATATTGAGTGAATTATTACAATTTACTAAACTATTTAATTTCTTAAACTTTTAGATTGATTCTGCCTATGGGAGTGAAAATAGTTTACGCAGGCATGGCTCTGCTGTATCTGTTGGGTCCACTAGTTTGTCAAATGCAAGTGTTTCATCCTTTAAAAAAGCCCGGGGGCTGAGAGTAAAATTAGCAGAAATGGAGACCTTTAAAGATATTTTATGCCGTCAGGTTGATACTTTACAAAGTTATTTTGATGTATGTGCTGAAATGTTAAATGCAGATGAAAACAGTAAAGAAAATGATGTTCACAGTAAGTTTCAATAATTCTTTAATAAAATTTATTAATTTAAAATAAATAAATAAGTTTTAGTCAGAATATCTTAAACAAATCTGTTAAGCTATTGGGGCAAATTAATGATATATACCAAGTTGTTCAGTCAATGATAGTGTTTTGATTTTCAAGATGGTATAGACTTTTTCTGAATGAGTAGAAAATTAAGGTTTTTATATCAAAGATTCCAGCAGTTCATGAAATACTGTGATGTTCTAGTTTCGTAAGTAATATTTAAGAAAAAAAATCTTGCATTGTGTAGATATAAAATCTTAATACCTTGAAAAGTAATTATTTTGTAGTCACTAAGCTATTAAATGATAAATGATGTAGTTTAATGATAAATTTCCAAACAGTTTATTTTAATAGAATTTATGAAATAGGCTAAGTATTTTAAAAGTCAATCTAAGGATATATTTTGTAATAATTATCAATTATTTTTTTATCAATTAGCAGTTAACGTAGATTTATTTCTATTGACAATAGAAAAATACACTTTTTTTTTTTGTATCTGTAGTGGATGATATTGATGATGAATATGATGATTCTGTGAGAGATATCAAAACTGGATGTGACCTGAAAAATGATTCACCTTCTCATCGTTTCAAAGGTAGTATTTTCACCTCTTTATTTATAACAAAGAGTAGATTATATTTTGTCAGTTTGATAGCTTATGCATTTATATATTTGTAATAAATAAACACATAAACTAACAGTGGTATAGTTGTATTTATAAGACTATATATGTATGTCTATTTATACACATATACACTGAAGAGCCAGAAAAACTGGTACACCTGCCTAATTTTGTGTAGGACCCCCATGAGCATGCAGAAGTGGACTTGACTAATGTCTGGAGGTATCCTGGAAGCAATTCACACCATGAATCCTGCAGGGTAGTCCATAAATCCATAAGAGTGCGAGGGGGTGGAGATCTCTTCTGAACAGCATATTGCAAGGCATCCCAGATATGCTTAATAATGTTCATGTCCGGGGATTTAGGTGGCTAATGGAAGTGTTTTCAAGTCAGAAGATTGACCCTGGAGCCTATCGGTAGCAACTCTTCACGTGTGGGGTGTTGCATTGTCCTGCTGGAATTGTTCATCGGAAGGCAGAATGGACATGAATGGCTGTAGATAATAGGACAGAAGGCTGTATCCGTCACCTGTCAGAGTTGTCTGTAGACATATCAGGGGTCCCATATCGTGCTAACACCAAAATTTATTGAAGTTTTACACCTTCTGCATATAAATTTGAAAGGCATGTGTTTTCTATGCAGTGAAAACTATGAAAACTTATTATAAAATGCAAAATTTTCCTCAAGTTAAAATTTAATGGAAATCATTAAATCTCACTTTAAAACAAAAAAAGTTGTACTTTCTGGTCATTTAGGGTTATTTGATTTTCAAAAGATCATCAGTTGGAGGAAGTTTTATCTGTCATTTAGAAGTATCCGAGATTGACTGCGTCATCATATAATTTTGGTCTATCAGATTTTCATTCAAATTATTAGGCATTTTCATTACAGCAGTAACTAAAGCAATAATCTTTTCTTATGTACTATATCAGCCAATGTTACTCCTTCACATTTTTTTAGCAATTAGATTTTATCGATAAAAATTTTTCCTTTTGTACCTACAGTCGAACCCCGGTATATAACGAACGAAAAATTTGGTCCTGTCAGGGAATTATTGGTCAGGTTCCTATTGTTTTTAATGCTAATTTATCCTTTCATAGTAAACCTTCAAAATCTTAAGAATTGGCTATAACGAACCTTTTTTTCAGTTGACTACTGAATTTAAAATTTTTTTTTTAACTTAAGAATGTTGAAGATGCAACGAATGTTGAAGAAGCAAAGATTGTTGAAGAACAAGATGATGAAGATTTAACTATCGTGTTGTGGACAGAAAAGCACAAAATTTCAGCATTCACAGATTGTGGCATGCAATTGCTCGAAACATGAAGTCATGTGATGATGAGGTCATTACATGAGAAAATCCGACTGGCAAAGACATTGTGGAAAAAATTATAATGAATCATTCTGAAATTGAAGATTCTGCATCTGATGCTGATGAACAGAAGCACATAAATGACGAAATCCCCACCATCTCATATGCTTCAGCAACAATGCATGTAATTAATAAGTTCTTGTTTGCACAAACAATGGAAGGAAGTGTTAGAGTCATTTGATGTACTGGACAAAGAAATTCATAAAATATTTTTGAAATCGGCATCACATCAGCAGAAGATTAACGATTATTTCTGTATCAAAACAATGAATCATTAATGATCATTTTTAATAGATTTTATCATTTTTTCAATACATCATTATTGAATACACATAGCAACTAGTGAGTTATACATTTTGTGAACTCTAACATTTTTCTTAATGGTTCGGATATAGCGAACAAAACCATTGGTCCCTTGAAGTTCGTTATAACGAGGTTCGACTGTACTATATAGATTGTGTGTTTGTGTTTATAATTAGTTTGTATTTATTAAGACTTAAGGGATAGCTTAACAAGGCAACCCCTATTTTTTTTCCTTTAAACCATATAACATTGTGATCTGTTCTTATTTAGTTTATAGCATAATTTACTAAAGGTCATAATAGATTTTAATATGCATTGAAAAGGCCATTGATGTAAATCAGTTTTAATATTTATGGAAATTTTGTACTTTTAAATGCATATTTTTAATGATGTTTATTCAGCTACTTAGTATACTAAACATTTATTAAAAATTAAATGTGTATTTAAAGTGTATGCTGTTCTTTTCTATAGGTCATCCTGCAATAATTACCAAAGAATTATTAGCACAGCATGGAGCTCATGCTGTTGATTTTAAAGGTGAAGCCATTACATTTAAAGCCACGACAAGTGGTATTATAAATACATTATCTCACTGCATTGAACTACTTACACAAAGGGAGGAAAATTGGAAACGTCGTTTAGAGAAGGTTAGAATTGTTTTCATTATTATTATTTTTTTTTTTTCATGATTGTGTATGACATATCCAGAAACTACAATTATTGTATTTTAGAGAAAATAACATTTTTCCCAATTTCTCTATGTATGTCATATTCATGACTGTGTCATTTTTAGGCAACTATGTAGGCATCTATGTGTTTAGTCATCTGTGAAATAGTATTTTAATCCAAATTATATTTTTAATAATACTCTTTAAAATACTATGGTTATTTACCAATTAATCAGAATTAATAGGTTGCCTACATCTGGTAATTGAAAAAATTATACATCGCATGGTCTCAGTACTTACAAGTATTTTCTATTATAAAAAAATTGAACATGTAATGGACTGTTTTTAATTTACATAAAATGATCTCTAAAGTTTTCTTTTTCTGTAGTTTAAATTTTGATATGTCACTGTTACACTGAGAAGAAATTCAGTAAATGAATCCCCTTACTGTTTGAAAATATCTGCAATAAAGTGTTAAGTTTCATTATTTTCAGTAATTTAGGTTATATATAAAATTAACATCCTCCCTCAGGCTAAAATCCTGTCTGTACCACTGGAAATATATATATATATATATATATATATATATATATATTAATTCTAATATGTATGTATATACAGTGGTACCTCGACTAACGAGTTTAATTCATTCCATGACTTAGCTCGTAACTCGAAATACTCGCATCTCGAATCAGTTTTCCCCATTGAAATGAATGGAAATGCCATTAATTCGTTCCGAGCTCCCCCAAAATACCGCAATTTTTTGTTACATGTTTTATATAAGAAAAACGTTCTTATAAATGACGAACATTGTATAAAAACGCAATACAATAGAATGTACTGCAATAAATTTCTTTTATTAAGTGTAATGTGCAACATTTACCTTGGAGATCAGACTTGAAGATGCTGATGGAAGAGGAGGAGAAAGTCTGAACTGAAAAATTAAATCTTGTTTGTTGATTTTTGATCTTTTCGCCCTGTTTTCCTGATTTTCGCTTTTATTACCAGCTACTCAGTTCACTACGGGCTCTTAAAGTGAACGAGTGAGACACGGAAGCTTGGCGATTGTTGCATCGTTCACTGTGGCTGTAATGTCCAGATTCTTCTTTCCGAGAATCCAAAGAATGATTTCTCAGAATCCAAACTCTCGGTTTAAGACTGGATAGTAGTCTCATAATAATATTATACAATTGTATAATAATTGTACAAAAAGGTTGTAAATATTATTTGCTTCTTGTGTTCTCATTTGATGAGTACGTAACATGGCATTCGCTGCACAGACTAGCGATGGGATATCTGAAACTTGCTCGTAACCCGAATTTTAGAGCATATAATATTTACAACCTTTATGTACAATTATTATATAATTGTATACATATTCTAAGACTACTATCCAGTCTTAAACTGAGAGATTAACACTCAGTAATTATCACACGGGGCAGCTTGCTCTGCCCACACTTGAGTCGCCCTCCGAAACTGAACAGCGTCCTCCCTCTCTCGCACAGAGATAGCTTCAATTCCCTCCCCCCACACTAGTACTTGCCTTGGGTTCTAGGGGATGGGATGACCTTGGTCCTAGAAACGTAAGCTCTCCTCCTCCTGCAGATTATGAGAAAACGATCTTCGGATTCTCAGAAAGAGGAATTTGGACATTACATCCCATTAAACGACACAACAGTCGCTCAGCTTCCGTGTCTCACTTTAAGAGGGTAGCTCATAATAAAAGCGAAAGCGAGGAAAATGTGGCAAAAAGATCAAAAATCAAAGAATAAGATTTAATTTTTCAGTTCAGCTTTTCTCCTCTTTTATCAGCATCTTCAAGTCTGATCTCCAAGGTAAATGTTGTACATTAAACTTAATAAAACAAGTTTATTGCCATACATTCTATTGTATTGCCTTTTTATACAACATTTGTCATTTATAAGAACATTTTTCTTATTTAAAAACATGTAATGTAATCAAAAATTATTGTGTTTGGGGGTTGCCCGTAACAAATTAATGGCATTTCCATTCATTTCAATGGGGAAAATTGATACGAGTATTTCGAGTTACAAGCTCCGTCATGGAACGAATTAAACTCGTAGGTCGAGGTACCACTGTATATAAATCATAAATTTGTAAGGAAAGGGATTCGTGATCTATGCATCAAACAATGTTTGTGTTCTCAATCCTTTGTTTTCTCTGTGTGATCAGAGTCTGCATCACCTTTTTGGTGTTGAATTAGAACTCAAGTATAACTTAATTGGATGATTATTGGAACAAAGTATTTCTTGTAGATAATTCCATTGTCTTGGAACAATTTGATGATGCCTCTTCATCATTAGGTTATTGCAAATGTAAAGTCCATCTTAACCTTTTCCTTTAAAAAATAAGCTAACAGTCGAAATATTTTAATGAATTTTATGTGAATGAAACAATTTTCTATTTATGGTTGTCATGGATGTGAAGAAAAAAAAAATCTTTAAAGGTTGTAGTTAGAGTAAGCTATCACTAAGATTTGGCAGACTTTTGCGTGGGACCCGGCTAACAGAAAAGTTCCAAATATGTATAGCACAGATGGCAAAATGTAAATATTAATCTCTCGTAAGCTATGGCTTATTTACTTGTAATATTGGTATACTTTTATCTATACTAATATATAAAGAGAGAGAGCGGATTTTGTATGTGGAGGGTAATCTCTGGAACCACAGCACCTATTTGAAAAATTCTTTCACTATTTGAAAGGTACATTATTCCAGATGGACATAGGCTATATATTATGTATATCTGATCAGTAGAAAGAAAGTTAGGGGCTTAAATGTTCAGCTGATGCTTCACCTTTACAACTTTTCCTTTGTCAACCATAGTCAAGTAACCATAGCAACACATCAAATGATATTTTCATTTATTATCAGTAAAACATTTAACATTTGAATTTTCTTTGTCAACCATTTTCAAGTAACCACAGCAACACATCAAACTACATTTTCATTTATTACCAGTAAAACATTTAATATTTTAAAGATTCAAGTAGAGGAGGTATTGATAAATACAAAAAGGATTTTTGGAATTGGCAACGTTTAAGGGTTCATTGAAGAAAATTACATTTGGAACTACGCTTTTTATTGGACATTTAAGGTAAAAAAAAGATTTACAATTTATTGCCTATCAACTGGAAATTTATTGGTATAATATTACAGAACTTTATTTAATTTATAAACTTTATGTTTTGAATTTATGTACAATTTTATGCACAATTTGCGTAAATTGAACTTGAATTATTGAACTTTATTAAAAGATCAGTGTGTTTCATTGAAACTGTGAAATTTATTGATTATTTCGAATAGGCCTATGTTTGTTCCTTTATAAGTGAGAAAGTGTTGCTTCAATTGAGCTGAAATTTTGTATAGATATAGTTGATAGATCAGATTAAAACATAGGTATATTATTCTTTGAAAATCGGGCCTCGGAGTTTTTTTAATTAATGTTTTAATGATTTTTCCCCAAAAAGTTGCTTATTTCGACAGCTTCCGCGGCTATCCTCGCTGACAGTGAGACTATAGGGCCGAATCCTGCCGAAATCGGCACGCGGGTGGTCCCGGACACGATTCAGTGCCTGACGTAGCCAGATATTTTAATTTTTAATTTTAAAAAGTTATTAAATTTTTTGTGCCATTTTTGGTGCTTTTTTCGTGTTTTTTTTTGTGTGTGGACTCTGTAGAGGATAGGCTATGGGGCCGAATCGTATCAAAATCGGCATGCGGGTGGCCCCCTCACTCAATTCAGTGCCTGACGTTACAGTTTCCAATAAAAATTTCTTTTGCCATCACCATCAACAAATTCCAAGGTCAAACATACAAATATAATGGACTTGACTTGCGGGAAGATTTCTTTACTCACGGACAATTATATGTTGGTCTCTCTAGGTCAGGAAATGCAAAGAATCAATTTATTTTAAAACCTCAGAAAAACGAAAAATGTGGTATACCATGAAGTTTTAAAATAAATTATACCTACCTAATATCTACTTAAGATAGATAATTGTTCAACCCGGACAAAGTTGGGACGGGCCGCTAGTACATATATAAAAATACTCATGGATACACAAACACATCTTAGTTTTTAATAAGTAAATGAGAGAGAATATAAAAAATATCACTTACTCTTCTGAAAAAACTTTGAAATTCCTAATGGGAAGTAACTTGACTCCTTGGAAAGATTTAATAGTTTGGCATCTCTATTTTTGACCTGAACCGGGAAGGAATGTAAAGAAATAAAGCAAGCTATCTAAATCTAATATTAGAGCTGAAATTTTCTGAACTGATATTAAATAAAGAAAAATGAGATGCATACTTTATTTTTCAAGTATTTAAAAAAAGACCCTGCAATCAGGGTGTCTCCTCAAAATATCAAATATTAGAAGGTAATTGACTAGAAGGTCAATATTAAAAGGTGATTGATTAGAAGGTCAGTCACCTTCTAATATTTGACATTTTGAGGTGATATGTCCTGATTGCAGGGTCTTTTTTTAAATACTTGAAAAATAAAGTATGCGTCTCATTTTTCTTTACTTAATGTCAGTTCAAAATATTTGATGCATAAATTTGGAATCCCAGCACTATACTTTATGTATGATGCAGATATTACTATGAGTGGTATTTAGCCTGTGTGTGTATATATATATATTACTTATAACTCTCATTACCAGTTGTTTATTAGGTTAAGTGAATTTTGATGGGATTAAAGCATTTTGCTTTTTTGTCAAATGATGTACATTTATAGATAATTATAAAATCACGGGCATATAATTATAATATTTACCTTATATGTTATGCTTTTTTCATGTTATTAATGAAAAAAATTTTGGGGGGTTTGATTTTTTATTGTATTTTTTAAATGTCCTCTATATGTTTTTTCAGGAAATTGAGAAAAGAAGAAAAGTTGAAGACGTGTATAAACAAGCATTATGTGAAGTAAAATCTATGAGGCCAATTGTTCTTGGAGGTCCAGATTATGAAGTATGTAGAAAGTTATTTCCAGTTTAAGTTTTTATTAGAATAAATATATATTTTAAGTATTCAGTGGGTTGAAAGTTGAGGCACTTTAACAGTTTCAAAGGATTTTGCACTAATAGGCCTTTTAAAATGAACATTTTATGGGTTTTTAAGCAATGCTTATTCTTTTCCATATACTTCTATAAAACATTTTTTCTTTTTCTTATTTATTCAGAGTAAAAGATAAAAATAAGGCACTTATTCTATTTTGAAATTTCTGTAGAAATAAAGAGATTTTATAGTGATTGTTGATCTGCAAATGTACACAAGGTTCTTTAAAATGTAATGATACTATGTGATAAAAAAATTTAATAGTTTTTACATACCAAATTTTGACATAGAAATAAAAGTACCTCTTTGCCAAAGTATTGGAAAATTCTGTAACAATATATATATATACAGTGGAATCTCGATCTATCGTTTTTCAAGGGACTGACTAAACTGAACCATAAATGCGGAAAAACGATAGATGCGGGAACGTAACAAAGCAATATGATCATCGGGACTGGGTGAAATAAACGATACATACCGGAAAACGATCGATCGAGATTCCACTGTATGTATATATATATATATATATATATATATATATATTTATTTTAATGAAGGGCCTTTTATCTCTGACAGTTACTTATTTTCAGACTTTAGTAATTTTCTTTTTGTCTATCTTTAAAATTATTACATTCTGTGAAACAGTTTAGAACTTAGGTAAACAATCAAATGTTCAATAGGTGAAAAATTTTCTGCCAACCAGTGTTTTTACTACGAGGTTGTATTTATAATGCAGTTGAATTTTAAGTTGGGGTACCCTGTGCTTTATGAGAATAATTTAACCACTTCCTAAATGAATATATATGCATATTTATAGTTTTACTGAAGTTTATATTAGGAGTGTACTGTAGTATAATTTTTTTAAGGTTTTTTTTTTCTGTACTGCTGATTATTTTCCTAGTTTTTTGTGGTATTCATATCAACTTTGCATCTTAAGAAATCTGAATTTGTTTTCCATTGTTTGAATTCAAATTGAATTTCAGTATTAGTTTGCACTATTTTGGGCCACATATAGCCACTCCTAAAGTATGCAGTACATATAGCAGTTTTCAAATGTTGTCATATCTGATTTTATAAAACATGCTTTTATGAGTTCCTGGTAATAGTTTTATAATTTTATGAGACAAAATCAAAATATTACTGTGCACGTCAAATAATCTTAGCTGTAAAGGTAACTGTTCTAAAATTTGCTTGTCTGTGTTCTGTCTTTGTGATGAGCTTATAACTCATTTTGTCATCAATTTTCAATGTGAATGCGATTGAATTATTGCATAGTTGGTGGTTATCTACAAGGCCAATTTATCAATTTGCCTTATGCATTCATTTCCAGATAAAGAGTATTGTAGCTTGCTGATATTGTTACTCTCCGGGTGACATTACCATTAACACTAAAATTACAGAACTGGTTATTTTGATTGCAAAACAATTTTAATAGTACTTTTTAAAATTTTCCTATTTATTTGCATTGATATATTTTGACTTTTTTTTAAATATTCATTAAGATTAGGCAAAAATTAATTTTGTTCCTTTTAAACAGTTATTTAGGCTATTATAATTGTGTATGTGTTGAGTATGGATTTTGGTCTGTATGTGTTGAATTATGAATGTTGGTCATTTTTATTATTCCTGAAAAAAATCCAAATTTTATGGTATTTACTTTTGCCATATTTAGCTACAGATGCCTGGTGGCATAGTGGTTAAAAGCATCAAGTTGCCACACCACAGGTCCAAGGTTCGACCCTGCGACTGGGCAAGTTCGACTCAGCCTTTCATCCCTTGAAGTGGGTCAATAAAATGAGGACCAAGCATGCTTGGGAACTAAACTCTGGGGTCCCACGTTAGGTTGACCACCTGACTGAGACATGTGCTGTATGGAACCCCAAGCCCACGGTCAAGCCGGCCTTTGTCCACAGCGGACTGTTGCACCATGAGTTTAGTTTATATTTAGCTACTTAAGGTTGACTGATAGATAATCTTTTTTAAAGTTTCTTATGAGGAACTTGTGTTATTTACTGAAGGGGTTGGGAATGGGGACATCTGTAGAAATTTCTGTAGGGTAACATCTGTTTTCACTCTCTTTATATGGACAAGTATGCTTCACTGACAGTTCAAAGCTGCTAACCAGTATGGTTTATCTTGAATAGTTGCATCTTGGGTGATAGCAAACCTAATTGAGCCTGAAGGAAGTAATTTTACTTCTATCTTTCAGCTTGCCCCAGACCCTTGTTTTGTTCTTTGGCTGAGCTTCTATAAAAGTTCATGAGTCTTGTGAATCATCTTATGCTCCCCTTATTTTATACCTCTGAAGCTTTAGCAACCTTTTAGTAAGGATTACCTTTAGAAAGATGAACTTCTTGGAGTATATCTGATGACATTTCAGGTTTAGAATTTCATTCTCATGAGGCATGTCTTTTTATCTATTGAAGGTTTGGTTGTCATACTGAAGATGAAATAAAGTGTTGCAAAAAGTGAAATCAATAGACTGATTAACCATAATTTTCATAATGCATAACAGGCCAAAATAAACATTATTCTCTCTAATCCAAAGAAGTGGTGAAAATAACCGTTCACTGTAATTACAGGTATATCAGAAATGTCATAATATTAAGGAGGACTTCTAGGTTATATTTAGGTTGATTGGCATTTCTTTAATTCAGTAAAAGTTTTCAGTGGATCATTAAATTACACATTTTCCATGGTTTTTGTCCCACAGAGTTTATATATCATTTATACTGAAATTTTTTTATTTATTTATTTATTTATTTTTAATTTATTTATTTATTTTTTTTTTAAAAAGAAATAAAGGAACAGATTTTAAGCTTGAACGTTATAGCTTATAGACCCGTGGTCTTTCAAACAAAATGCTTCTTTAGCTGTTTCTTTGTTTCAGATAATATTTCTATTTTTAAGCTATTGAAAACCCTGCAATGTGCTGTTTTCTCTGTATACTGGTTTTATATTGTGTATTCAGGCAAAAATTATGCATTTAATATTGTTTGTTCACTGTGATAAGGAATCTGGTGACTTAATGTATTTTTTAAAAAATCTCCACTATGGTGCAGTTTTTTTAACTGAAATTGTATTTTAGTATTTTTTATTTGAAAAAGGGTAGTTTTCTTTATACTTAAGTATCAGCTCTACTGAGCTGTGTGTAATATTCTATAAACATTTTATCAACAGGAGTTTTTTCTTATCTTCATTCTCTAGAGATTCTGCATAACTTTTGAAGCATTTCTGTATCTTATCATGAATTACATATCATGTCTTGAACTTTTTCTCTCCATCTGACTTCATGTGTTGTTATCTGGGAGAAACTTCCTTAAAATTTTTATGACAGAAACATTTGATACCTCATTTCATTCAAATCTGCTTTCAACCGCTGATGTTGCTAAATTGTATAATGTTTATCAGCATTATTTCTGGTCTCGTTTTCTGCCATTAATCTTTAGTTATCACAAAAAACAGTGGACTTTGGTTTCATATGTAAATGAAATATTGCATATTTGTTTCTTTTATTTGTCTGAAAAGCTTAGCAAAAAAATTTCTCAAGATAACTGATTAAGAATAAATCAAACTTTTTTCCCTATTTGCTGAGCAAATATTTATAGCAATGTAAGCATAAGCTATAAGAGTAACTTGTGCATTCTATAATACAAAGATATATAATCTTATTTGTGTTTTCAAAAGTTTTATTTTCCTCTAAAAATATGGTGTAATTTTATGCAAGACATCAGTTGACAATACCCCCCTCCCCTTGCACATAACACACAAATATACAGTAATGAAAATTTACAGGAAAAATTATATTAAGTAAATAGATTAGTTTTCAAAATGTTGTTGAGTTGTGCATATCTAAAAATAAATTCTCAGGTCTGTTATCAACATGTTTGAAATGTTGATCCATTGCTATTTGGAATTAATGTTAACAGAAAGTAATCTAGAAAAAAAGAAAAGAAACTCCTGCTTGAGGCTACTGTTATGAATTTTTGCGATAGATCATTGAGAGACGGTTAGGAGAGAGTATATATGTATTTAAATACTGCATATAAATTTAAATTAAAATATCTTATTTAATTTTGAATTAATATTAACAGAAAGTTATCTAGGAAAAGCAAAATAAAAACTCCTCGGGGCCACTGTTATGAATTTTTGAGATAGGTCATTAAGAGAGGGTTAGGAGAAAGTATATATCTATTTAAATACTGCACATAAATTCAATTAAAAATCTTATTTATTTATTTTTTAAAATTTTTATCCAAGATACTTGCTTTAGTTATAATCTTATTTTTAAGTTAATATATGATACACATAACTTACATAGAAATAAATATCTGTACATGGATGTATTTATGTATCTTAAGTATAAAACCTTGACGAATTATTCATATAAATACAGGAAAGAAATAATTCACCTTTCAGGGTATGAAATACATCTGAATTCTTGAGATATAGACATGATGAGTCTCTCAGCTTATATTCATAACATGCAAATATTCATCAAACTTTTGAACTGATATAATTTACTACAGTCGAACCCCGTTGTAACAAACTCCAAGGTACCAAAGGTTTTGTTTGCTATATCGAAACCGTTAAGAAAAATGCTAGAATTCACGAAATAACTCATTAGTTACAATGTGTATTCAATAATGATGTATTTTAAAAATCATAAAATCTAATAAAAATGATCATTAATGAATTAAATCAACTAAAATCGATTACATTAAACTGACACAATGCTAATTAAATTACGTACAATAGGAAAATGGCGGGACCAAAATTTTCATTCATTATATCTGTGAGTTCATTATATACCGGATTCGCTATAACAGTGTTTGACTAAACTAGTTTTACTAGCTTTCCAGGAAACTAAGAAAGGGTTACAGTGGTTAGTAAAAATCAAAATCATATCTGAATCATATAGAAAAATAGTAATTTATACTAAATTATTATTTTTCTGTAAGATTCATAGCTTATTTTGATAAAAAGATGAGATTTTTGTCATTTCTGCCTACTGCAAAATTAAGATTCCTTCATTTTCCTACCAAGCTGTGTCTAGAATTTCATTTATTAGTGAACAGTCTTCATATTTATGATTGCTTTTGCCTAATAATTGCTGGAAAAAGTAAGAAGGTATATGTTAACATCTATTCATATGTCTATAAATTATCAAATCCTGAAATATGGTTTAAAATTTAATTCATCAATATTCTTTTTAGGAAGGACCTCATTCCATGATTAATGAAGATGAATTCTTTGATGCAGTTGATGCAGCATTAGACAAAAGTGAGCAACAAGAGGAGGAAAGGGTAATTTTCTTTTTCTTACTTTCCTGTGAACTTTCTTAGCCTATGTATACATTAATTAAATGCATTTATATTTGTCATTGTATAAAAATGAAAAATCACAGTTTTTGACTTGATTTTGATGTAAAGAATTTTTTGTCAGTCATTTCCCTGTCTTGTGTCTCTGAAGTTTCTCACATAATGAAGATAATGATTGATACCTGATGAAACAGATTTTTTTTTTATTAAGATGTAAAATTCAGTGACTATAAGGTCTATTTTTTGCAAATTTATGTTACTATCTTAATTTTTAGGTGATTATTTAATTTAATTTATTTGTGTATGTACTAAGGTAGGGAATATGTAGCTGGACTAGTTCTTATTAGTAGTTCTTTATTTGAAAATTTGGATCTATTACAACAAGAATTTTCCCTTATTGTCTTAGTTTAATGCAATAAATATTTTCATTTCTTTATTCATATTTAGTATACAAGACTATAAGAAATATTGTACTTCACTTAATTGCATGACTCAAACTATGAGAATATATCTGAATTCTATTTTTATATTATTATTAATCTGCCATAATATCATCAGTTGTTTTTTTATAAATCCTTTTTCTTTAGTTGAATTTTTAGGGTTTAAAAGTTTAAGAGATTTCAACAATTTTTTGTCATATTATTGCTTTACATTGTTTAATCTAATTTCAAATAAAAATAGAGCTTCATTTGTTTCAATTTATTGTTCCTCATTCCGTAGTTAATTATTTTTTATAATAACATGTGAACGAGTTTCTTCCCTAAATTGATTTTTAACTCTTTTGAGATTTAATTATGTACTATTTCATATTACTGGTGTGTGTGTGTGTTTTGTTTTTTTTTAACAACAAAGTAATTCTGGGTACATCTTGCAAATTTAGTAAAACTGAGATGAAATCATAATTGTAGTTGTGGAATTTATCTCTCTCTCCATTATCACTGTAGATAAGTGTGTGATAAGTAATGTTGTTTTCTTTTGGTCAAAATTCTCATCTACAGGATGAGCTCAACAAAAAGAGCTCTCTCTTTTCCTTCTTTTGGTTTTAAAAAACATAAAAATGTGTGTTTATTTTGAGTCACATTTTGTATCTATAATATTATTCAAATTTGTCTATGCAGTACATTCACATGTTATAACATACAAGTAATTTTTAATTTTATTGAACACATAGTGTACTACATGTTTTTTCTTTCTAGCTTCATTGGATATGTATAATTTCAATCAGCTAATCATAGACTGTGAAATGATAGAAGTCTATTTACCTGTCTTAAAAATTTCTACTTTTAATAAATTTTTGTGCTTTATGTCTTTGCATATTTATTTATCTTTCTTCTCTCATTTCCCATCTTCAGAGGCTGATTCGGAGTTATAAAGATGAAAATCATTCCACATCATCTATATCTGCCTCTCATCATTCTCTATGGCCACAGGTAAATGTGTATATATATATATATATATATATATATATATTGCTTTCAAGCAGTAATTTGTATTAAATGTCATGTAGTTTTGATTGTATATTTAACTTTAATTTAATATTTTGTAGTTATATCTTGCTACACAGGTTGTTTCCCAACTTGCATATATTTTTAAGCAATACCAATAAACTCTTAAGCAATACCAATAAAATTTTATTTTATTCTTTTTTTTTCAAAAAAATATTAAGTTATTTCACAAACTGCTGATTGTTATACTTTTTTATTTAGTATACATCAAATGACTTGTGCTGAAAAATGTTAGACTTGTAATATCTTCATGTACAAGTTCTTTACCATGGTACTATTGTCTTTGAGTATCTCACTTCCTAATTCTATATCTTAGTGAAAAGGTTTATTTAAGCATAATCTCTATTTATAAAAATGAATGTTTGTTTGTTCGTATTTTATGCGCTGCTGTACCGTTCATCCGATTGCGATGAAACTTGGTCAACTTATTCCTTGAACTTACGCGATGGTTATAGACTATTGTCATTTCATTACGACGTTCCATTCCCGATTTATGTTAGAAGTATCAACGGATATTAAAAATCGCCAAATTTCCCCAGATATTTTGATTCAAAGCCATTGTAACATTTCATTGTTGCCAATTAAATTATAACATTTCTGTAAAAATAAATAGACATGAATTAAAAACATGATTTATTCATATATTGGCGCATGCAAGAATGAATTTGATATATTATTTTCATGTACATGGCAACGTCGGAATGTTTCTTTTTAAAAATGAAAATATAAAGATGGAAAGTCATTCATTTTCAATAAATGTGTTATCTATCCATTTCATGAATTGAAACTGTCCCAAGCTACTTGTTCAAACTCAAATATACTTCAGGACACGTTGACTTAGCTAGAAACATGTGCGTTTAGCCTTGACGCGATGATTTATATAACTGAAGTGACATTGAAACATAGCAGATGATTTAGTTTTGAGAAAGAATTACAATCATGAAATACGTGTATATTATAATTAAAAAGTCTGAAAGTGGCATTGAAACGTAGCAGACGATTTAGTTTTGAGAAAGAATTCCGAGCATGAAATACGTGTATATACTTTTTCTATAATAATTACCAGATTTGCTGTGTTTTAATATTGAATGTGATCTCAATCCATTCAAACATTATTTATTATTTTTCTATAAAAAAAATCCATTCAAATGTTATTGACTAGCTGTAAATTAATGCTTTAAAATGCCCAAAAAGAGGAGAGCAACTTTTAATCCTGCAGAAGTAAGGGGAAAATGTTAAAGATTGTTGAGAAATGAGCAATGTGATTGGGGAAAAAAAAGCAGAAGAGCGCGAGGCCAACAGAATTCGAAATGCAGTTAGACGCACACAAGAATCTGAAGAAAAAACATTCCCAAGAGCTCGAAGGTAACATAATTCGAATTGTAGTGATCCGAAGCAGTGAGACTGATGAAGAAACTTTTAATGCGTCGAACATACGGTTGTCTTCGAGCTTCAACATCGAAAGGAGAGGAAAGCGATGAACAACGACAGCACCGACAACATACTAATGCTATTTGCTACCACAAAAGAATTTTAGCAAAAACTGTAGAACATCATAACATGAGGCTAATCATTGAAAAAAATAATAACAGAAACTGAATTCCGAGCGAAGTCGGGTAATACATCTAGTCTATATATATAAAACACTTCCGTAACTGACTGACTGATATATAATGCACAGACCAAACCACTGGACCTAAAGGGCTGAAATTTTGCATGAAGATTCTTCTTATAATGTAGGGGTGCACTAAGAAAGATTTTTGAAAAAATCTTCTTAAATTTTTTTAAATTAAATTTTTAAGCTGTTTTGTAACTTTTTTTAAGTTTGCATTTAAAATAATAATCTGAGGGTTATAAGTTTTATATTGCAAGATAAATCATAAAAATTCTTTTAAAATGAAATCTCTTTTGAATCTTTATCTCCATTTTCTGATTTTTTGGTGAATTTTTAAAGATTAATTTTTTTAATTTAATTCATTAAATGCTGATCATGTAGTTTCTTTTCTTTTTGTGATACTTTAAACTAATTTTGCATCATGTGCATAGCAATAAAATGGACAAATTTTATTTTATTTATTTATTTTATTTTTTTCTTGCTAATGTGGCAGACGATTGGACATTATCCAAAAAAATATTAAAATTCTGTATGTTTCTCAAACTGTATTATTTGAACTGTACTATATTTTTTAGTATGTTCTATTAGATTTAATTTGAATATTTTCTTCTACATTATTTTGTATATAAAAAATCTGTTACGATTTTTTTATAAGTATATATATATATATATAATTTTTTTTTTACATCAATTGCGTACATTGATCGTTGTATTTATTATAAATACAACAAAAATTCTGTATGTTTCTCAAACTGTATTATTTGAACTGTACTATATTTTTTAGTATGTTCTATTAGATTTAATTTGAATATTTTCTTCTACATTATTTTGTATATAAAAAATCTGTTACGATTTTTTTATAAGTATATATATATATATATAATTTTTTTTTTACATCAATTGCGTACATTGATCGTTGTATTTATTATAAATAAATATATATAGATAGTATAGAAGCAGATCCATCATCATCATTGACAAGTAAACTATATATTGGCATTAATTGCATACATTGACTGTTGTATTTAATTTGAATGTACTCCATAGCAAAGTACGTGTATTCAGCTAGTTCTCCATATACTCGCATCCTTCCCAGTAAATTCAGAAATTTGAATTTGTGGTGTTTTCGGGATTGTGGCAGAATTTGATTTTTCATCCTTTCTTTTATAGATTTCAAGCTCTAAAATGGCGAAATATTGTGCTACATAATGTATTGTTCGATTGAGAAATTTGACTGTCTGTTTGGTCTCCATTTTAATTTCAACTGGACATTCTGGCTTTAATACTTTTTTTCTTTTTTTTTTATCCTACGCCCGTCTTCGGCATTTCTGCCATCAGTCGGCGAACAGCCCAATATAGAGATGAAGATGCAGAAAAGTGAGAGATAAAATTAGCCTCCACAGAGTTGTCTGTAATAAACTTTACAACAATGGGGCAGTTCTTGAGGTGGTCACCATCCATATCACCCTGGCGGCACAGAGGGCAAAAATCTGAATTGCTAATGCCTATCCAATGCAGATGTTTTTGTAGATAATCATGTCCAGTTGTCATATGAAAGCAAGCAAATCCAACAGACCGAGGCAAGAAACTAGGGATTTTATTACTCTTGTTGAGCAGGATTTTCCACCTCTTATCCACAGCTGTATCAACATATAGGGATATTCTATTAGCTTTCATTTTATTGTAAATAATTCTTTTAATATTTCACAGAGGCAGAGGAGAATCAGGCTAAGCCATAAGGCATCAAAGAGGGCTACTTAAAAGTTGATAAGTTATCAGTCGTTTAGTGAAAACAGGGGGCACCATGTGAAGGCGATTCCCCCTCCCCCCCCCTTATACTTAATATATAACATTGCTTGATTAAGATACATGCATAGAGAATATGCTTGTCTTTACAATAACTTTCTTTCATCTATGATTAACAATTTATTTACTAACCTCTAAAATATTCTTTCTTTCCAGATCGATACAATCACTTTGGAGCAGTTGAAGTATGCCAAGATGGGTGTTGGAGAAGGTGGCTGGCAACTTTTTGCAGAGGATGGAGAAATGAGAATGTATAGAAGAGAAGTTGAGGAAGGCGGAATTGTTTGTGATCCCTTAAAAGCTGTTCATACTGTCAAGGTAAGTGGGAAATAGTATTCCTTCAACCATAGCCTACCCAATTTCACTGTTAGTAATTTGGGGTTATGTTTTATTATTTTTTTCTTTTTGTTTTTCTTTAGAAGGTATAGAATATCATAGCTTATCTGATAGCATAAATGTAAGCATAAGTGTTCCTATGTTTTTAAACTTTTAATCGTGTATTACTAATTTTAAATGTGGGAGGTTCTCATGATACTTAGGGGATACAAAAGATATTTCTTTGTCTTATAATCTGGAATCTGCTAAGTACATTTACTGCATTATAGGGGCGTAGTGGCCCAGTTGGCAAGAGCAGTGGGCCAGTGGTCTGAACGTCCCTGGTTTGATGCTCGTCACTGCAAATCTACCACTGTGTTCACTAATGGTGATCAGGGCACGTAAAATAGGGCGTGGCTGCAATGTCCTCCAAGTTCTCAAATTTACCTCTGGAGGTGCAGGGTCAAGTGTTCCGGTCTCGTCCCTTAACTCGGTTCAAAATTATGGGACCAGACATTTAGCCAAGTTGGACTCCGACCCTTGTGGTATTAATTCATAACAGGAGCCGCACCTTCATCGCCCATAGCCTTCGGGACTTGATCTGATGTTGCTGTTAGTCATGGCATAAGCAACAACAGCAACACTTGCTTGTATGCAATCTCTATAGTTTTTGTTTTGCAACAAAAATTGTGTGTGTGTTAGAAGATAACATTAGATAGTATAGAAGCAGATCCATCAGCATCATTGACAAGTAAATTAAGGATATTAATATTTAAAAACTAACAAGTTAGTGAAGATGTAGTATAAGCTTTGAATTTTTTCTTTATCATGCCCCACCTTTACATATTTTAAGAGAGATACAAGCAGTTAATTGTATTTAAATTTTTTGTATTTTAACCTTTTTTTTGGAGGGGGGGTGCGTGTTATTAGTGTAGGTGAACATAGTATTGAATAAACTACATGAAACATATTCTTGTCATTTAGCATTGAACAAAAATTTTTGCTTAGTGCACATGTCATTATCATTAGTGATAAACTATCGTCAACCAAAATGCATTCATTCCTCACCTAAAAGTAGAAATTGTTTGCAACCATTGTTCATATCACATAATAAAGTTAGCTTTCCACTTGCCAGCATGGGAATGTATTTTAGGATGCTGTATTGAGGGAGGGGTCTTAAATTTAAGTATATACTTAGCATAGCTGTTATAATCTTATTTATTTTTTTAAATTACAGTGGACAGGTTATCAGAGCTGTTAATTCGTTAAACCAGACATCATAGCTATATGACTGTAGAGCTGATGGGTTTCCAAGATAGAATCTTTTATGTAAAATACTGGGATATATCTCTTTTTGTTTAGCATATTTGTAGTTTTTGTTAAATAGAATTTAAGAATTTTGTTAAAGTCTTTTGAACAAGTCATGAAAAACATCAAAAAGCATTTCTTCATTCGTTCAAAGCATTTTTAATTATTCTTAATGTGTTATTTATTTATTGAATTTTCTTTTGTATTTTAGGGTGTCACTGGTCATGAAATGTGTCATTATTTCTTTGCACCTGAATATAGATTTGACTGGGAAAGTAAGTAAAAGATGTGTTCCCAAACTGTGAAGTTCTTTTATGTCCCGATACCATATTATGCGTATACTTCATAGCTCAAATCTTCTGATAAGATTATTTGAACAATTTAAAGTAAATAATAAATTAAATTGATTGAGGCAAGAATTTTTTTGTATGTATAGTGAAGATATAGAAAAGACAACTTTAAATTTCAAGGGGTAATAGGTTTTGTAACTTTAAAATGTGGCAGTCTAATTGACAGTGCTTCCCTGAGCCCCAATTGTAGTAATACCTTTAAAACAAATAGTATGTTAAAAATATATATCAACTTCCCTCTCTCTTAAAAGAGAAAAATTTTTTTCAAGTGTTTCAGCCAGTTTCATATTTCTCTTGATCAAAACATATTAGTGACTTACTGACTGACAGATAACGCACAGACCAAACCACTGGACCTAAAGGGTTGAAATTTTGCATGGCGATTCTTTTTATAGTGTACGGGTGCACTAAGAAAGATTTTTGAAAAATTCTTAGATTTTTTTTTAATTAAATTTTTAAGCTGTTTTTGTAACATTCTTTAAAGTTTGCATTTAAAATAATAATCTGAGGGTTATAAAATTTAAATCACGAGAAAGATCATAAAAAAAGTTCCTTTAAAATGAAATCTTTTTTGAATTTTTGCCTCCATTTTCTGATTTTTGGTGAATTTTTTAAGATTGATTTTTAGAATTTAATTTATTAAATGCTGATCACGTGGCTTCTTTTCTTTTCGTAATACTTTAAATTAATTTTGCGTCACATGCATAGCAACAAAATAAATTGACAAAATTTTTTTTTTTCTTTCTAATGCGGCAGACAATTGGACATAATCCAAAAAAATATTAGAATACAGTAAAAGAAATGTTCCTCAAACTGTACTATATTCTTTAGTATGTTCTATTAGATTTAGTTTCAATATTTTCTTCTACATTATTTTGTCTATAAAAATATTCATTATGATTTTTTTATTTATTTTTTTTTTTTGTATTTTTGGCATTAATTGCATACATTGACCGTTGTATTTAATTTGAATGTACTCTGTAGCGAAGCACGGGTATTCAGTGACCATTAAAGTTATTTTCCTCTACTAAATTAGATACAGAATAACTTTCAATTGATGAGATCTTATACATACACTAACTATATATAGAGATATACACTTAGTATATGTCCTGAATTCAATGATTATTGAAGATAGGGGAGGTTTGGGACTTTAAAAAATTATAGATATTTATTACTTAAACTAATGTACTTAATAAATTTAATTATCATATTATCATCAATCAAGATTTTGTTTAGAAATATTTATATATTTTACTTCTTCAGTTTACTTGTATCTAATATTTGTTCTCTCTGTAAGTCCTAAAGTAATATACAGTTGTTTGGGAAAGATGTCATTATGCAAAAATATCTTTATCATCCAATGTGTCATTTATGGAAGTTTTTATTTGCTTTAAATAATGACTTTGGTATATTTTTTTCCTAGCCACCGTTGAAAACATGAAAGTTGTAGAAGAAATAGACGTAAGCACTCTTGTCTTTCACCAGGTGCATAAACGGGTGTGGCCAGCAACACAGCGAGATGCTGTGTTCTGGTCACACATGCGAAGAGTTCCAAATGATGAAGATCAAGATGCTCATGACATATGGATTGTTTGTAACAATTCTACCGATCATGATTCAACACCAGTAAGTTCTTCAGTTTTCTCTTCTTGGAAAGTTTACCTTTATTAAGTATAATTTATCTGTATATACAAGGTGCACCCATAAAGTAACCGGACAATTTTTTTATAAATAGAAAAAATATTACTCACCTTCCAATAAATTTATCCCCTTCAAAATAATCGCCAAAGGAGTCTATACAATTTTTCCAACGTTTCTTCAAGTCATTGAAACACTGTTTATAGGTGTTGGAACTAACCGTTAGCAAAATATGCATAACATTTGGTTTAACATCCGAGAAGTTTTCAAATCTCTGACCATTCGTGGCCATCTTAAACTTCGGAAAAAGGGAACAAATCAGCTGGCGATAAGTCGGGAGAATATGGTGAGTGATTTATCACTGTAATTGAATGCTTAGCAAGATATTGTTGTACAGAAATAGCTGTATGGGGCCTAGCATTATCATGTAAAAGGAACCATTGCCCAGAAGACAGGGTGCCCTTCAACACTTTTAATAAATTGTAATAGGAAAGTATTACAGGTTGACTAAATAGAGTTCCATCCTTTACTAAGGTAAATAACATGTGGATCTAACACAACAAATTTCTTTGTTCCTCATGGAGAATAGGTGAGTACAATTAAGATTTAAAATGTTATGAATTCAAGAGTGTCATTTTTGTGGATTAAATTTTACATGATAGTTGCCTATGGCTGTCAGTGGTTTACATATATATAAATATTGCATTCTTAAAAATTAAATATGAACAGATATTTCTAAAATTATCATCTTATCCAGCTGATGCCACTATAGTTACCTGTAGATGTTGACACTGTTGTTGGGAGCATTTCATCCCGAATACTTGAGTTATAAATTAGTGCTCTGTTTTATAAGCTTCTTGAACATTCTGAAAGACTCCACCTAAATCACAAGTAACTTCTTAGTTTTTATGTCCAAATGGCAGTATACATTCTACCCTTAATAGATGCTCAGTTTCCTTAAGAATTATGAGAAAAGTTATCGAGAGGACTGCCATGTAAATAAATGTAGATAACCTTGCAATTTGACAGAAATAAATTATGAACGTAAGTACTCCTAACTCTTAAATTAAAATGCCAGACTATTAAAGTTTATGTAAATTTTTTTGGGGGGGATTTACAATTTCAATTTCATATCTAGGAGAATTGTGTAATTTTTTATTTGAATTAATGCTAATTTGATTCGATGAATTAATGCTGAAATAATAATACGAAAAATTATTTCATAGTGTAGACAGGTTCTACTGTAAGTCAAGAAAACAAATAATAGTAAGGTTTAACATTCATTTTATTTTTTTATTTTTTTTTTAATGTGTTTTTGATCTATGTACACTTTATAATATTGATCTGCTATTTATTATGTGTTTCCCCATCCTTTTCTGTTAAATTATATGTTTTGAAAAAGCTCTATTAATAAGCTGCCTTTTTTTTTTCTTTCATGGAATAGGTGTTTGGGATTTTTTATGTGAAACTTTTTAGGTTTGAAACCACATCCATAATAAGATTCTGGATGTGGTTTCTTAAGCAAGAGCTTTAAGTATGTGTTTTTAGCATTAATTCCATATGTCTTAAAGCTGTTATTCATAAAAGTTAGGTTATTTTTTATTGAATTCAGCTAAGGGAAGCATTTGAACGTTAATTGACACAAAAACATTCATTAAAAAAGTAATCTTTCTATATATAAAATATTAAACTTAGTCAGAAAGGTTATGTTGACTTAATTAAAAGAAATCTTAACTGATAAAGTGAAATAATTTTGTTCTTGTTATATTTTTGTTTGTTATATTTTTAACTATTTAACAGTTGTATTTTGATTTTATAAACACTATTTTTTTTCACATACCTTTTAATAGGAGTTGTGGCTATGTTATTTGATTTGTGCTAATGATAAGGTTTTTTTTTTTTTTTATCTATCTTATTTACATCATCCTTCAGTTAGGAAAACTGTATTTTTTTCACTTGTGATATTTCTGTGCTCTCTAGCAAATGAGAGCAATATCTTCGTTTTTCTATATCGCCGAAGAGTTTTGTTTATGTGCCTTACAGATTATTCTTTGTTAATCATAAATGTTGTGCAAAATATATATTTTTATTTTTTAATTATTTCCTTTTCATATAAATGCTGTTAACATTTAACATTAATTGCTATTTTTGTCTTTTAAAGAATGGTAAATGTGTTCGTCTAATTATGACTGTGTCACTGGTTTGTCAAACATTTGTGGATCCACCATCTGAGAACAAAGAAATAACTAGAGACAATTTAACATGCAGAATCACCTATTGTTCTAGCAGTAAGTGTTGCGCTTTTTTTTTTTTTTTTTTTTTTTTTTTTAATATATATATATATATATATATTAATTATTTATATATATTTTTTTAAGTAATAAGAAATTATAGCTAATTTTGTATAAAAAGATGTTTTCTTGAATCTTTTTCATTGGGCTTTCATGCTCTTGTTAGCCTTTCAAAATGCAGGGTTTGCTCTAAGAATAAAAAAGGACAGGGCTAGCTAAAGGGTAGGCTTAACTGAATTGAATAAAGACAATCATGTCTCGATTAAGGACATTTAATTGCATTATATGTATAAAATGTACATTACCATCAATTTTAACTAATAGTGTCTGCACATATACTACCTTTTTGCACCAGTACCTAGATTATAAGCTTTTTTCATGCTTTCATTTTATAATAGGCTCCTTTTATCTCGCATCACAAAACAATAATATTAGATCAGTTTACCTTGAGAAAAATCTCTCTACGTAACGTGTAATCATAAATTTTACCATATTTCACTTAATCTCATTGGATCTAAAAATCCTATTAATATGCTGTGAATTTTGATAAAATAATGTGTATCAATTTCAAAGGCTGAAACAACCTTAAAGAGCCATTTAGCAAATCGTAATACAAACAAAGTGTCTGTGAAAGCGAGGGCTAATGTTTACTATATGTTTTTCAAATATAGTACTAGCTGAAACTGAAGATGACTATAACACTTCTCACCAACCAACTAATAACTCATACTAATTTCATGCATACAAACTCAATAAGGTACAAAGTAATTTTTCATGTATTCTAGTATTTACCTGACTATGGAAAGATAGGTGAAGAACAGCTCAGAAATAATATCACCTTTCAACATTACATACGAGATTAGCATATGACTATTATTTGTAGGGTCAGCAGAATTAGGGGCTCGTGATCCTAACCTACTCCTGAATTGAGACATATACTCATGTAGAAATGCAAAGGCATGCAATTCATGGGAAGTTCTGTGCGTAAGGGTTTTAAAGCAATAAATTAATATTACTGGGGATTGGATTTAGGAAAGGGAATTTAAATGCTAGAATAGAGGACATAATATTTAAGATATTACATATATATATATATATAATAGGCATCATTCACTAACAACAGATTAATAGGTGATTAAATAGAATGGTTTTAATTATCGTTTTTTTTTTTTTTTTTTTTTTTTTTTCTTAAAGAGAGGTACAGGAATGCCATTCTGGCACGTTCCATCTTAAATCGAGCACAGCATATCATGATGTTACATGCTGTATCCTGTTTATTATTTATGATATATTTTCTCTTGGATCTAAAGTTGTGTAAGTCTGCTTGTGCCCAGTACTTTAGCTTCAAAACTTAAAAGTGTGAATTGTGTTTATTCCAGTCAATCCTGGAGGTTGGGCTCCTGCATCTGTATTAAGGGCTGTTTATAAAAGAGAGTATCCGAAGTTCCTAAAGCGTTTCACTCAGTACGTGAAGGATCAGACAGAAAAGAAACCTATCATGTTTTGATCCAGATTTGTGTTTCAAATAATGTGCCTGATATTCTGTGAATGTGTAAAGGAAAAAAACTATTTTAGGAGTTTGATCGAGGGAGTTGAAGCATTTTTTTATGAGAGCATTCATTTCAAGAAGCTGTTCTACAAAGCATTCTCACAGTCTTGCACAGAGATCTTAAAAAAAAAACAACAACAAAAAACTGTATTTTCATCACTTATAATCTCTTAATGAGTACTGAATGTTTAGATTTTAATAATTAATATGACAGTAAGTGTTCCTCCTTTTTTTTAATTAACCTTTCTGAGAGGGAATCGTGTAATGTGACCAGTTATTGCTTATGTATAATACTTTCCCACTTATGTTTAAGATATATTTTCTCTAAAATTTATTTAATAATATGCATGTCATCTTTGTTTCTAATCTTGAAAAGTCTTTGCTTAATCTTTTGAACATAGTATATTTCATTAAGATTTTTCGCATGGATATTATTAAAGTTTCTGAAAAAAAAGAAACTTTAAAGTTAAAAACAATTAGAAATTTAATATATACCCTTGTGTGATTTTTGAGGAACTCTTGAAGTTAAAAAATCAAATAGATTTTTTACTTGTTGATTGCTAATTTCAAAGCTTTTAAATATAACTCCATTCTGAAATACACTAGAGGCATAAGAATCTTGCTTATTGTGCATTTTGTATCCAATAAAATTATTTCTGTTATTCAAATCATAATTTATTAATGATAGAATATTTGTGTATTTGATAAGAAGAATTAATTTTTAATTTTAAAAAAAGCTTTTCTACCAGTTTTTATATTTATAGATCAATTAGTGTCTACCAGGTGTAAAATTGGTCACATTATCTCTCAGAATTATTTTTTATTCATATTTTTTAATCGAGTTTTTACCTCTTATTTTAGAATCCGAGTTATGGGTAACCTTGAAGAAATAAATAATACATATCAAGCACTAATGAAATTAATAACTATTTGATTGACAGTTCAAGTTTCACAATGTATTTCTTTTTGCCACTTATTTTATGGAAAGAAAATTGGAAACTTAATTTTTAAATAATGTTGTGAAACTAGAATAATTTTCCTGAATACACTTAATAATTTCATTTTTGCTTTATATTAGTGTGATCATAGAAATTAGATTCTATGAGCTCTTAATAAAATGGGCTGTCCAAAGGAGAATAATAGAACAGTATTAAATTTTTGGCTCCCTTGTGTAAACTTCTTGATGTGATTGCATTTATTAGAGTAGTTCTATACTCTGTAAATGCCTTTAGCGATTGTGACTTTGCCGCCATCCATACAAAGTACCATTCTATTTTAAAAATACAGTTGAGAGTGTAATATTGTATTGGTTTTTTAATGTTACAGTTGTGCATCTTTAGAAACAGGGCTATTGCATATGCCATTTTACAAAGCAGGTTGATACCAAAGTGATTAAAAAAAATTTTTTAAATAAATAAGTTTGTTGTTGTACAAAAGTGTTTGTAGTTGAAAATGGCCTGTTTTTTATGTCAATCAGGGCAGCTTCATAGATAATTTTCTCTCTTGTTTCCAAGATTCTGTAACAGATTTTTAAAGGAGATTTTTAAATGTATTAGTGAGAATCAATTAAAGCTTATAATGCTGTTTTTTAAAAAGGCTATTGTATGTTTGTGCACGTTTATGAAATATATATATATCAAAAGTATTTTTATGTTTTCAGAATTAAGAATATTCTTGGCTCTTATTGTGAACTTTCCCTTAAAATTTGTATACTGTCACATTATTATATATTTTTTTCTTTTGGTAGAAACTTAAGTTGTTTGTTTTGTAGCCGAAATATGTTTTCTTAATACACCTAATTTTGAAATACAGGTAAAGTAATGCACAGGAAGCACAATATGTGTGTAAATTTTATAGTGATTAACTATTGTATTGTATTATGGATGTAGGTAAATTTTACACAGATTTCTACTTTTTGTAAAAAAGTTCCTGAAATGACCTTAGCAGAGTAGTTAAAACTTTTCTAAAAGTGATAATTTATTGTAAATATAAATATTTTTCTCCATGATTATCCCTACCTTTTACAAATCTAACACCCCTTTTTGTATGTATGCTGAATCAGGTTATTACCCTCAATTATCGTATTCTGGTCATATTTATGAGTTGCTCAGTTGTTTTTTAGAGAATGCATGATTTTGTAAATTTTTGTAATTTGAAGAGATTATATGGAATAAATATATTTTTTGTTTGTGGTGTTGATTTAAAAATGCTTGTACAGTATACAATATGTTTTAAACATTTTATGTCAAAGAAAATTATTTATTTCTTTGTTTATTTGTTAATCTGTATATGCAGGCCAATACACTTTTGGTTTATTTTTATTATTTTGATATTTGTTACTTTGGTGTAAGATTTTTTTCTAGCTGTTATAAATGTTGGTATTTTAAAGTATACACATCAACAGAGGAAATGTTTAAAAAGCAGTATAAAAGATCTATTTCAATAATCTATTATTTAAAAGTTCCTAAATCTCTTTCAGAAGAAATTGCAAATTTGTTTAAGGTGACTGCCTATGTTCGGAGCCAATTTTTAAAAAAACTTTTTTTTTAAGGATTTTTTAGTCTTTTATAGTGAAATAGCACTTAAAAATTAAAAAATGAACAATAACTTACCTGTAAATATCATACTTTTTTATAAATTGGTCAATTTGAAGTAATTTTTAATGAAATTTATCTAAAATGCCTATCACTATGCACAAAATTATCATGCTACTATTTTAATTTCCTTCTCACACATGATACATATGACAGTTATCTTCAAAATGACCTACAATCTATGAGAAATTTTAAAATGCAAAAATAATACAGACAATTTTATTATCCAATATGAAAATTTTCTCCGATTCATGATTCCTTTCCTTATAAAAACAGCCCCCAAATAAAAACTATTTATTATACATCAATTATTGTATGTCATTTCATTGAATATGTGATCTAAAACATTTCCTGAAAAGTTTATCAAACTATATACATTATTATGTGAGCTATCATGATAACGGTAGAGATTTGTGCTAAAAAAATATAATTCTGAGAAAAACGCATTTAAAGTTGTTTGTCACTTCAATTTTGTAGCATACAATGTTTTTTTAAATAGCTATAACTCTGCTTCTAATTGATGTAGATTGAAAATCAAAACAGTTTTGAAAAGAGAAAAGATTGAATTACACGATTCTTACAAGAAATAAAATTGATCAAAATAGTCAAAAATTGACATTTTCAACATAAGCAGTCACCTTAAGTTCTTAAATTAACACAAACTTTTTTTTCTATTCTGAATTTGACATAGATAATTATGGTATGAGAATTTTGAAAAAGGGGGGAATATCATTGTTTTAATAATATCTTCAAGTAGTATCAGACTTTTCATATCAAATTCAAAATTGTGAAATTACTAATTGCATTTTCATCTGTGATGAAAAGACTCCATGTATTTTTAATAATATTTTCTATGTATACATTATTGCTGATCAAGCAAAATGGGGAAGATATTTCTTAAAAACATAAGAATTGACCATGTTATGTGATGTGAATATTTTTTTTTAATCTCAATCTCTGACTATGCAATATATATGTATATGAATATATATGCATTCCTTAAGCCTCCTTTAAGTGTTTTGTTCCTTGCTTACATTTTATGAATAATACATACCTATTGAGTTACAGGGTTTTCTCTTCAAATTGACTCTTCGTGAGACCTCTTTTGTCCTCATCTTTTGCGCAAAATTAATACTTAAGTTTGTATCAGGTAAATGTATTACCCCTCCTTAAGCAATTTTTTTAGTTGCTTTTTGTAAATTGTAATTTTTTTTTAATGATCTCATTCATCTGTTTACTATACCTATTAGTACTTTTTGTATTAAGTAATTACTTTTCTTGTAGTTTGAAAAGCATTTGGTTTTCATCTAAAATAGAGTAAAAAAATAGTTTTTTTTTTAAATAAAGCTTTTATTTATGAAAATCACTTTGGTTAAGAACTATGATATTTGATAGCATTAAGCTTTTGAATATTATGTCGTACTTTGTGTACAAATTTATGAACCAAGCTAGCATTTTAAATGTGCACATTTTTATATATCTTTAAATATTATTAGAAAATAAGCATCACACAGCTTTCTATTTGACTTTTGCTGTTGTTAAAGTTGAAAAGTATTTGTTATCTAAATAAAAACTGAAAACTAACACCTGAGTTCCTCCTTTTTTTTCTTTCTTTTCTTTTCTAATTTTATCAGCTTGCTCTGGGAATATAAACTAAGATTTAAGAATCTTTTTTATTTTTATTTATTATGACATTAATTTTTTTATAAAAACGGGGGAGAAATTTGTCATTACTTCAATATCTAAATGTGAAATTTGCCTTACTTTATTTGTTTACTTCTAGAGTGATCAGTTTACATAAAGGTTAAATTTTGATTCTTTTTATCATTTAAGCAAATTATATATATTTTTTTACCAGTGTAGAGAAACTTCTGACAGGTTAGTAAAAAAATATGGTTTTATGTTGTAATATTTTTATACTGCACTAAATCAAGTTTACTTTTCAGAATTAATTTCTGACATAAACTTGGAATTTACATTTTGAAATATAATTTTTAGGTGTAATTGCTTTTGAGGGCATTCTGATTTAGATAATAAAATTTATCTTCTCTGACTTAAAAAAAGGGGGGGGGGGTAGTGCTTTTCTTTTTGATTTAAAATTATCAAATACATTATTACTTAATGCTGTAGAACTGATGAAGACAAAACAGGCATGTGTTGCCTGAATGCAAAGCCTTTATTGTAACTTATTGTTGACCACAGACTAGGGGAAAATTAACTTTAGGTGATTATTTAGCCCCTGTTCATGGTCTTTGTTAACCTTATTTATTGTCAACATATTTCTGGCTGTTGAGGGAGTCTAATTTCCCAAGAAATTAACTGAGAGGCTCTGATCCCCCCCCCCCCCCCCCCCAGAAAAAAAATTGTTATAGTTTTCTTAGATAGCCTTGTAATTATGAAATGCATATTCCCAGAGAAATCTACTTAAAGGCTTTAATAGTTTACCTTAAATGAATTAATTAAACTATCACTGATGAGAAATATATATCAAAGGAGTTATTGAATAAGAGTCACTTTAATTTAATAATTGGGTGATTTATTTAATAGATGGTCCTAAGTTGCAGAAATATGCTATTAAACATTTTTGAAAATAAATTATTTTCATATGCTCTATAACCAGCAGGGTGTTAGTGTATCAGTAAGATTGCTGTAGACTGTGTTAAGTACTTTTACAAGGTATAAACATATTCTGAGTGACTGCTTAAAAGTGCTTGTAATAAAAATTCAACTTTTATTGTTCAAAATTTTTTTATTGTGCCATTTAATTACTGAAACTTGTATCTTCTTTCGTTGTTATAATTTCTGTCATCAAGACAAGTGCCTGATACACAGGGAAAAAAAAATTAGTTTCAGAAATAATACAACAGTTGAGTTGTTTATTGTTATTATTTTTATTTTATATATTATTATAAGCTGTAATTTTCATCTTTTAAACTGTTAACAAAAATTCTATTGCACTCAAACAGTTTATTTTACTGAAATGCCAGTACTATCAGAACTAAAAATTTTGTGGTGATTCCAAAAAAGCAATGTGCTGCCTGCTGCAGTTATAATTTAAATAAACATTGCATTGCATGCTCTGGCAAATTCATTTATTAGAGTATCAAATGAGAAGTGTTGAAAAAAAGCATAAAAATGAGTGATATTATACCAATACAGTTCAAAGTCGTTCTCTTGTAAATATTAAATCTTTTTAAAATTTATTTTCTCTGTTTAAATTTTTTAATGCTTGAGCAATGAATAATTTATTTATGTTTTTAAACTTTCACTAAAGCTTGAATCATGAATTATTATATTGTTTAAATAAAAAAAAACTTGTGTTTGTCTATTGAGTTTCATTTTCAATCTTTCGTTGTCAGATTTAACATGCTGTTTAATTGCCCTAATTGACAGCCTGTTAATATTTTATTGAAACAGGAAAATAAGAATGTACTATGGACTTCTATATTGCATCATTTGTATAGTTTTGCTCAATATGTTGAAAAAAAATCATCAAATCGGTAAACTTAGTTTATATTTCCTATCTATCTGTGACATAGGATTTGTCTCTGGGTGCGTGTTGAATGCTTATATCATTCATTAACCATGTAATCTGTGAGTGCAGAAAGTAAATTTTTCTTCAAACATATCAATTAATATTATTAAAGAATGTAATGTCACCCTGTTTTCAATTTTTTATTTTAAAAATAATGCCTGAACTATAAATTTAGAAGATATTTATATTGATTTTAGTATTTGTTGCATGTTAGTATGTGGTATTAAATGATACATTTTCTTTTAATTTATCTCAAAATTGTATGCTAAACAAAAGTTTAGAATATTTCTATATAGCTGATCTCTTTTTGTCTTAAAATAGAAGATCTTCAAATGTGACTTTTGAATAAATTGTATGAAGCAAAGTAATAAAAATTGAAAGCTGTTTTGTTAGTTGATTTTAATATTGTATTACTGCTATACTTACATTGTGATATTTACCTCAATTCTGAAATTATTATTTTAGTCATACATCTCATGTTTCTGAGAAACAAGTTTTTACTAGCCTTTTCTTGAACATTTGCTCTATTTACATGGCTAATCAAAATAAAGCATGATCTGTTATTCATGTGGAAACACATTTGCATTGTCAGCAATTTTCAAGCATAAAATTTGAAAGATACAAACTGTTTAGATGTTAGCTAAAAGTGAAATGAAGGGAGCATATTCAAATATTATATTATACAGCAAGCTAACATTCATACAAATATACTAACCTGAAATGGTCTGTCATATATTGTTAGTTGAGGGTTTTTTTTATGCCAGTTTAGTGGAATTTCTAGAAATGTAAAAATATCATTATAAGTAACTGAAATTATCTAGGTTACTGTAAGTTTAAAGCTTATCTAAATAGTTTTAAAATTTATCAGCTAGAGGAAAAGTCGTCCAAGAAGTAAAAACCTAAACTTCTTGACTAATAAATTATTTTTTATGTGTAAGATGTTTGCCCACACGATTAGGTGTATTTAAATACATTAATAATTAAACCTTTTTTGTTTGTTGAATTTGAACATCAAAGCATAACAGAAAAATATAGTCTACTGGAAAAGCATGACTCGTTAGAGAAAATGAAATAATATCTAATTATTTAATTTATAGATCTGATTTTTGATTTGTCATGTATTGAGAATAAATGTTTGGGAGGGAAACTTATAGTTCGTTGAGAGCTTTCATTGTTCAATACATTTATACTTTATTTTAATATCTCTTGGTTTTGTAAATAACTTGCAGTTACATATTTAATATTGTAAATTACACTTAGAAATTACAATTGTTAAAAAATAAATCGCTGAAATTATACAAATTTTTTAATTTGTCTATAATTATTGATGATCATAGGAATGAATTATAGAAAGTTTTAACAAAATATAAATTTACTGTATTTATATCTAACTTAGTTATTTTAAAAATTTTATGAAAAGTGCTTTTTATGCTTTGTGAAAAATGGATTTTATCATTGGGATAAATATTTTGTCACTCATATGACATTCAAAATATGCCTATTTTTGTAAATATTGTATTAATATGCTAAAGCTGTGTAAATATTTATGCTTAATATCATGCTAACATTTTAGTTAGCATTGAAACTTAGCAAAAATTGTTTATTTTATACACATTCCATACCTCATTGTGAATATTTAAATCAAAGGTATTTCATAGATAATTTGTTTATTAATAACTTTAATTGTGTTATGTATTTTGAACTGTTAGAAAAATATAGTAATCAAAATAGAACGTGTTTCCAAACTATAAACTTGTTATATTCTCAACTTGTACCTGTGTGTTATCAGATTTTGTTATGTAAAATATCAATGACTATCATTATCTGTCATTTACAAACATATTTAAATTGAAATTAATTTGCACTGTTAACAGTCAAACTAAAATGTGTGCAGTCTGTATATAATTGCTTAGTACTTGACTCAAAATGTAAAAATTGAGAGACATTTCAGTTTTGTTTGAAACTTATTTATCTATTCAAAAATTAATTCATCAGAAATATGCATTGTTTCTGCTAAATTTTTCATATTTATGTTGAATTTTATTTTTTAAAAATTTAAACAGAATAAAGTTTCTTTACATTTGAAATACTTCTTCAAAATATTTATTGTACAATAATCATAGATTATTTTGGAATTAATTGGTGCATTGTCAAACTTGTGCTTTCCCCTCCAAAAAAAAAACAAATAAATAAATAAAGAGCACATTGCTTGTTTGGGGGAGTTTCTAAGACACAAATTCTGATAGAAGCAAAAAGCTATTTTCTGTTAATGCATTGAAATTTAATAAGTAAAATATTTAAATATTAGGGGGAAACACCTAGGGCCCCTCTAGCCTTCTCTCTACCTACATGTCTGAAATCAGTTATAAATTATGTTTTGGTGTTTAGACTGCTATTAATGAGCTTTTACCTTTATTATTAATAAAGGTAACCAATTAAGTATTACTCAATTATAAAAGGTTTTGTTTTCCATTTTATAGGTGACACCTTTAGCTAAACAGACTCTTGATTCCAGTTTTCTGGAAATCTGAATTAATATTTCATATGTGGGGCTGTCCATCCTAAAAATGCATTCCAATTGTTCTATTTATTAATAGTTTAACTTTTGATTTTAAGATTATCCACTTATAAAAATACATGGAAAAATTCTTTGTATTCCTGTAAAAAGGATTTCACTTAAATGAGAATTATACATTGATTTAAATTAAAAGAAATTATCGGTAGATTATTGGTAGAATCTGTTCTAACTTTATGTGCTCTACAAATGATCAGAGATTATAATTACTACTACAATTTTCTCTTGATATATTGTTGAATCTCCCAATTCAAAAATATTCAAGCCCAGATAAATAAGTTTCCCTTCAAAATTGACTAATTTTTGGATTTTATGTAGCTGTAATGTTTAATAGTTGATGTATAGCTTCAGTAAAAATGCTCCATTTTTTTTACAGGGTTTGAACTTAAAACAACAGATGTTATGATTTCTCAAGTTTTGTACTGCATTTTATTAAAATAAGAAACATTAATATAAAATAGTATTAGGCTTTCATCTGTATTTCTTTTTCATAAATTTTGTTTTATTTTTTATACAAATAAATGAGTGTCCTTGGCTGAACTGTTTTTTTTTTTTTTTTTTGTTTTTTTCCCCCCGAAAATTTTCAGATGCAATGTTTTTTACATTAAGATAGGTATGCCTGTGATTGCACAAAATGTTTAATATTACTGGCAATCATCAAAATTTAGATCCTGACTTAATATCTTGATTATGCTACCTATTGTGTGTAGTGTTACACACAGTGTTTGACTCATAGATTGTCTTTCTTTTGGGGGTGTCTGCAGGTGATTAAAAATTTAAAACCTAGGCCACTTTAAATTTTTATTTAGTATTAATAAATGGAAGATTTTACTAAATTAAATAGTATGTAGCAATAATTGTAAAATTTATTAATCTGCTGTGCAGGATAAATTTTTAAAAAATCAATAATTGAAATGGAACTATGGGAATGCATAAAAAAATTAATAGAAGCAGAGCACATAATATTACAGCTTAATATACAATTTTTTACAATAAAAATATGTATACTGGTTTGATATGACTTCATTTTCATCTTGAATGTTGTTTTGGAGAAAGAACCCATAGCAATGCAGCTACTGCATTGATTTCTTTATTGCTTAATATGTATCTATATTTTTTAGGTAAATTTCTGAAAATTTCATTTACAATTATTCTAGGATATGCAAGCATTGATTTTATTTCCATTAACTGCTTGAAAATCAAAGGTAAAAAGGTGTGCCATCAGAAAAGGATTAAAGTATTTTAAATGTGTTATCTTTGACTGAAAAAGTTTATGTCAATTAATTTAGGTTTTTGAAGTCTTAAGCTTAGCACTGCTACCCTGTAGACACCCTGTTCCTTTTCTTCCTTAAAATTAATAATTTTAAAACACACGAGATCTTTTAACATTGATGTTGTATTGAATTGTGATCTTCATAATACTTGTGTAAAAGTGTGGCTGTTTGAAATATTTCACTTTTGGTCTAATTACAAAGTATTTTTAGAAAAAGTGGTACTTGATAATCTTTACGGGTAGGATAAATCAGTAGCTACGTGCAGTGCATCTAGAACATTATATTTCTAAGATATTAATAACCTGCGAATACCAGTTTTTTTTTTCTTCTTGTTAAAAATGTACCTATTTATATAAAGATTTCTGTGGAAAAAGCTCGCGTTTATGGATCTCATTTCTTTATATTTTATTATTATAAAAATAAATTACTGTATTATTTTTTTAATTAATCATGTAACTTCATTTCAAAATTAGGAAATTTATTATCATGTATAGTTTACATATTATGTATTCGGATTTCAAAATTAGCTCATCTGTTGCTAGTGAGTATTGCATGCCGATGTATTTAAAATTGCGAGTGTCACAATACTTTTAATTATGGAATCAAATAACACCAAAGCTGAACCGAACTGTTTTTTCTTTACAGCACACATATGAAAAAGAAATGCTTCTTCACATTAATTATATTACTTTCTTTTTTAAGTGCTTAGTAAATATTTTTTTTTTCTAAACCCATGATCTCTTCTATAATATGAATATTTTAGGCTTGTTCTTATTCCTTATGTTAATCTATAAATTTCTAGGCGGAGGGATAAGAACTTTTCGCTTATGCTGACATCTGTTAAGTAACCAACAAATCTGTCTTAAACTCTCTTGTTTGTATTTTTGGCCATTTTTTACCATATAAAAAGTATTTGCTATTGTTCTAAAGTGATATACATTGTATAATATTACAATGTAATAAACTTCGCTATTGAGCACTGTACATTATTCATTTATAAGCTGTATATTATAGTTGTATGATAATTTTTTGTGTCTATCTTTGGATTAAATATGATTGATGAAAAGTATTGAGGAAACTCAATTTGTGTTCTTATTGCACTTCATTCAAGTATTTTTGATATGAACAGTTACGGTTATTAATGTTATTTACTTCGAAACATACTATACTATGTTTGAGTGGACCTTGGCGCTTTTTAAATTGCAGCCAATGGCATCCATGTTTACGGCATCGTTATTTTCTAGCTGATATTTAGCGATATAAAAAGAGGAAATTAAGTTTTTTTTTTTCAAAAAATCTTCAGATTTTTTAAAGAAAAATATAATAATTAACAATCGTATGCCACCATAGGCGTAGCGTGCTTCTTTTTTTTTTTTTTTTTTTTTTTTTTGGGGGGGGGGGGGGGGGGTACACAAATTGAATTCAGTTAGGGTCCTCCTCAGCGCATTGACAGCCGGACGGTCCTTAAAATATGAAAATTATGATTTTTTTAAAATTGAATAACAATAGAATTGATGTTTGAGTAGTATTCAAACGTTATACAATGAGAAAAATATAATATAAATAAAATCAAAAAAAAATATAGCATCGAATTTTGCTATGGATCATATTGTTAAAAACTATGTTAAGGCTAAAGACATAATCGGTATCTTCAGTTTCACTGTTTGAAAAAGTGGGGAAAAAACCAACGTTCTTAAAAGTTTTCTACAATTTTTCGATTTTAACCGAATTTCTATTAACGTTTTAATTTATTTCAAGTTAAATTTGGGGGCGCCTATGTATACCACTATATTGTTTCATTCAAATTGCCAATTAATTCCGTTACTCCCAATGCAAAACTGCGTACATGACCCCTCGTGCATTTTGTGTCTGTAACACGTCCGTGCAGCCGCCCTAATTAATCATGGTGAAATTATACTTATAAAGCGTTATACTTTTAAAACGTAGTAATAGTGTAAAATAATTAAGTCTACTCTGCTGGTTTCATCTCGAATATCTAAACAGAAATACATAAATATAGTCTGTTCGGAAGAGCAGAGGTAGAAGGCGACAGTAGCGGTTTCGCGTGCGATCTTTGTTGTAATCGCATTTGAGACTGATCGTTGCGGAGTACAAGGAAATCTGTGAATTGCTAAGTAAGCGTCGCGTCGACACAAGCGCCAAATTCTCCTTCCAATCCGCAGCATGTGCGCACCAAATTACGTTATTTGATTCTCAGACAGATGTGCATTTCGTATAGATGAATCGAATAACAATTACAAAAGCGTTAAAAGTTTAAATCTTTATATAATTTAAAAAAAAAAAAAAAACCCTGTAAAACTGACCATAATCAGATACCTCATTGACTACAGAGAAAAAAGATCGGTAGGGTACAGAATTTATTAACTACTAGCTGAGTGGCAACCCGATGTGTTGCTTTTTTTTATTTAAAATGAAATGGCTTTATATCTTAAAGATTAAAAACTGTTTATTCCCTTTTAAAAATATATTAGATTTTTAAAAAAAATAATTATTTAAAATTTCCTTTTTCAAATTTTGCATTTTAAACAAAAAAGCTCATTCAATTACAAAAAAATTCTAAAGGCTTTAACTTCTCCTTTCCTAAAACTAAAATTATTTCTGGTACTTCAAATTTATTTCAATTATGTTCTTGTGGATTTCAATTATGTTCTTCTAATGTGTTCTTGCACCCGACGGCGGCTGGTTTCGAACCCGGGACCTTAGGATTAGACGTCAGGAGCGACACCTCTGAGCCACCGTTACTTCGGTGAACGGAACTTTGAGAAACGGAAAGGAGCTGGCCCACCCGGAATGTCAACTTTTTCTGCTGTCCTCTTCTATTGAGTTCGGCAGTTTTAATTAAATAATTATAAAAGTTTAAATTTTTGAAAGTTGAGGATAGCATCAGTGCACGCGTCTCGGCCGTCCGCGTATATCGGTACCAGTCGCGATATCCTGCTATGCTCGGTTCGCGAGATTAGCCCGTCCCCGTGTCTGCTAACTAACAAACTAACATTTGTTTACCTTCAGCTGTTAATAGTAAGACTAGCTGAGTGGCAACCCGATGTGTTGCATTTTCGATTTAAAATAAAATGGTTTTATTTCTTAAAGATTGATAACTGTTTAATCACTTAAGAATACAGAATTTTTAAAAAACGAAATGATGATTTAAATTTTTCTTTTTCAAATTTTGGTTTTTGGCTTTTGAAATAATTCTTTCAAATTTCCGTTTTCAAATTTTGCTTTTTAAACAAAAAATCTGTAATTTTGGTTTATTTGCTGGTTTTTACAAGGTCATTGTAGATTCACGGTATGGAGATAGGCAATTTTGCAGCTCCCTTTTGAATTTCCGGCTTCTTTCAGCGGAAGGGTCTGCATTCAGGAAAAATGATTCAAGATTTTCAGCTAAGCTTACTACGACTTGTAATTTTTTAGAGTTATAGATGAATAAATTATAATTTATTTATACATTTTCATGTAAAGCCATTATAGTTCATTATTCCTTCCGGTCATTATTTTAAGGTAATTAGCTTTTTAAATGTATTAAACAAAATCGTGTTATCTAGTGCTATAGAAATACAGTGTTGTACAAAGGTTTTCGCAATTTTTTTTATCGTGTTAGAGCGAAACCGTGATACAGGTTGCAGTGTTATACGAGGGTTCCCGCAATTTATCTTATCGTGTTAGAGCAAAACCGTGTTGTAAGATGCCGTGCTGTAGGATGGCTACCTGTACTTTCATTTAAACCCTTTATTTTCATTTTATAAGGTGGGCACATTATTAAAATCTCGTGTGTAGTTTTACGCTTTACTCAGAAGTACGTAATGTTCTTGTTAATATTCTTATTTAAGTAATCGTTTAAGGATGGTGTGTAGTAACCCTATTGGATTCACTCACCTCAATGTTAGCCTATGCAGAAAATTTGTCTTCTTTTTACAGCTACATAAATGCTGGCAGTTATATAAAAATGTTATTTTCAGATAGCCTGAACTTTTTTACACCTTGCAACAGGATACATTTTATAAATTCTGTCCACCAAAGGAATTAATGAGCGTATAAAACACACTATACCAGATTTTTCCCTCGAATAATTTAAATTTTAAAATATTATTTGCATAAAAAAAAAGAAAAGAAAATTGCCCCATGGTGTAAAATATCATTATTACGGAGCACAATTAAAAAAAAAAATCTTTCAATCCAAGTCGGCAATCCTTGGGCACATTTGCTCCATGGGTTAACACTGAAGTGAGCGAATCCAATAGGGTTAGTGAACAGCAGCCTTAAATATTATCTATCTCGGAACAATGATGAAATATATCTATTGAAAGCATTTTGATTTCATTTAACCTTTGAAGCAAGAAGAGGCTAATTATGCGCTAATTAAGAAATTAAGTTGAATTATTCAAAAGTAATAATCCTGAAATCAACCATTTAACTAAGTTTAGAGAACTTACAGGAAAAATAATACCGTTCCATTTCTCGAGTTTGGAGATATATTTAACGACTTATTTAGAGTATTACGGACCGGCTTGTATTAAGGACTTTCTATATTTGTCAATTTTTTTATAATAATAATAATAATGAAGTATGATATAAAATGGGATAATATTATAGATTTAGCGGAATTACGATAAATCTATTGACTTGCACTCCGCCACAGATGCAATGAAAAAATAATTAAGTCAAGCAAATGAAGTGCGTATACCCCTGCATGACATAATCATAATTAAATTTGTCAAACCACTTCCGAACGACAAAGGTGCGCCTTAGTTTATGAGTTTCAATTCTTGTTTGACACTTTATTATGTAACTCTCTCGTCATAAGTCTTATGATCTAGTTCCTCCAAAAGCCAAAACCTGGTTGTGCTATCGGCCCTCACAACTTCATTTATTAATTTTTCATTCTTAGTATTTCGTTGTAACTGAAAGCTTCAAAGAATGATATATTCAAGCTCTCCTGTTCGCTATCATTACTCCAAATGAGCTAAGCTGAGACGAAGGGAAAGATTCCCCGAGACCAGGATAGCCTTAGGGAATGAGTCTCAAATAGTGTTGCCAACCTCTACGAAGCACCTCCCCCTAGCGCCATCTCGAAATCCCCCTGTTCCCCCCTAACACCAACTTGAGATCCCCCTAGACCTTCCTAAAAGAAATGCTGGTCCCGAATAGGCATCCTGTTTGAGAGATAAATTGAAATGAATAGAAAATACACACTTACATAATGAAATGGAAGTTTATTTACATTTGACATATGTATAGAACTTATAATCTAATAAAAAAAAACGCGTCTCGATTGTACAAAATATTAAAAAATATTCCCCCCACAAAATGCCCCTAAAAACACCCATTTTCATCTAACTTGCCCCCAAATTTAGGGGGAAAACCCCCAAGTTGGCAACACTGGTCTCAAAGCCCTGTTAAGAAAGTTTCAGTTAGGTAGCGCCACTGTGTTTAAATAATTATAGACGACGTTTGGTGGCGCTGCGTGACTGAGATAATCTCGTACCCTCTCTACCTAAATTATATTTGATTTAGATTTTGATATAGAATGAGTATTCGTATGGGCGAACGAGTTCTATGCTCGTATTATTGATTGGGTTTTTAAACTCTTAATTTCCCTTTATGTTTTTTGATTATGTTTGTGTGTGTCATTAAACGTTTTTGCCAAGTTCAGCCGTACATCAGGTTTCTGTTGACTATTTTATTTTGATTTACCACTGAGTACTTTCGATTTTACAAAAGCCCCTCTAGAACATGGCAAATATTCGTGCAACACAACACAACACAACACGTATTGTTGCAATGAGGGAAGCTGATCACAATAGAGATGTGTATCGCATATGAAGTAGTGCTTGCCCATTTGTCATTCGTAGAGGAAAATTTTTTGTTTCCGGAAGTAGTATTGCTTCTGAATCAATGATGATATACTGTGGGAATTCTTGTGTGCTAGGGCTTAGAACGTGGTGATAATTTTCCCCACGGCTGGCGGCACCCCTGTCGTCAGGCCTGTCCCTTTAAAGCAGCGGTTTCTAACCTTTATGCTACTACACCACCCTAAATTTTTTTTTCTGCGCCCCCCCCCCCCAAAAAAAAAAAAATTCCGCGCCCCCCTGTCTTTTAATAGATATAATAATATAGACACGCTTTAAATAATAATAACTTTATTACAAAAAAATGAAAACTGCAACTAACAGAATAATAAGATTTTGCTATAACAATACGAATATGCATATGTATTTTTATTACCATGTTTTTATTAACTCGCTTTCTTGTTTGTTTGTTTGTGTGTGCGTGTGTTTGTCCGGTACAAATCTTGCAATCGATTTTTAACTAACTTCACGACTAGCTAGACATTTGAAAATTTTAGAATAGATCAGAACACGATGACAATGCATTATTTTAATACTTTTAGACACCTTTAAGCAGAATTAAATTCATTTTCAGTTATTTTCAGTTAATTTTGTTTTGTAGACTGGCACAGCCATCTATCGGCCGGGACGGGAACGAAAAGTTAAACGCAAGTTAACTTCCAATTAACTTTAACATTTTATTTCAAGTTGATGGGATAATTCATCAAAAAATTTTAAAAAGCATTTATTAATACATAGAATTGTCAAGTTTATATGATTCAACAGAAAATTTAAAAACATGGTATATAAAAAGTTCTTTTTATCTTGTAATTTTTATGTTAAATTACTAATTAAACTACATCTAACGTATCAAAATTTAATGCGAGGGTGGTTGTTGTGTATTAGCACAAAGTTTATCAAATCTTGGAGGCAATGTGGAGAGTGCCGCTCGTAACTCTTTTTTCGACTATTAACCTAGTTCGATATTTGGTTTTCATTGCAGCCAGTGCCGAAAAGCCCATTTCGCATAAATAAGACGTTACAAACGGTAGAAGCACTTGCATTGCTTTGCAATACAGAGCTTCATACTCTCCACTAAGATTCATCCAAAATTGAATTATGATTTCATTTTGAACCTTCTGTTTTAGTGAGCTATCGCATGACAATTCTATCAATTTTTCTTTTTCGGTGGTTGTCAACTCAAATTCGTCTGTTTATAGATATTATGGTTTATTCGCTTATTTATAGATATTATGGTATGAACATTGATTTTTTATTAAAAAGTTTTGGCGCATCCCAGGTTGGAAACCGCGGCTCTAAAGCCCAGTTCACGCGAAGACTTATAAGAGTTCCGCAACCTTTTACTAGTATCTTCCACGGCACAACAACGTTTTTTTCGATAATTCCGCGGCACACCACAAGAAAAATCTTGAAAATATATAAAATACAATAAATACGTATATGTTTTTATTAGATAAAAAAACACAACAAAATAGCTCTATGTATCAAGATAGTTATAATCATTTAAGTTTTATATAAATCCTTTTGAACTGTACACCAGCACAAGAACAAAAATATAAAATTATAGTTTACGAGTAAAAAAAATTTCTCTTTAAATTTGTATATTAAAATTTGTTTTTTGGTCTTTACTTAAGCCTAATAAATCAAAGTTAATTTAAACATAACTAATTTATTAATGAGATATTTGAGATTGTTTTGATAAATGTGCCCTTTATATTTGGCTCTATAATAGAAAGAGCTACAGTTCATGGTCAAGGCCCTTTAAATATGATCGTTTGTCATTTGCAATTAGAACCAGTGTCGAAAAACTTTGTTCGCATAAGTATGTCGTCGAAAATAGGAGCAAAATTGCAATGGCCTTGTGAGAAATTTGTGGACATTCTTTCTTAACTGAAATCCAGAAATATGACGCTCGAGCATACATACAATGTATGGCTAACAACATGTTTTTGTTTTGTGTTTAATTTCGACCGAGAAAAATTACATATTAACAAAAAGTGAGAGGAATATTTTACTTAGAAAAATTTCTATTTAATGCGGTGATTAATTTTTTTTATTATCATAATCGATAAAATCACCGCGGCACAGTCAAGATCACCTCGCGGCACACTAGTGTGCCACGGCACAGCGGTTCCGGAGCACTGCCATAGGTGAATTGAATAGGCGCCAAAAATATTAATATTAATTTAATCTAATATATGACGAAATTCGCAAAAATACTCAAATATAAACGAATATTTACACCATTTATTATAAACGGCTGAATTTGAGATTATGATAAATAAATCTTGAATGCATATTTTCAAACGTCATTGCGTTTAAATCGGTTTTCTTAATAATTTTTTTAAATTTTGGAATGAATTATCCCATCAACTTGAAAGAAAATGAAGTTAATTGGAAGTTAACTTGCGTTTTAACTTTTCGTTCCCGTACTGGCCGATAGATGGCTGCACCAGTCTGCAAAACAAAATTAACTGAAAATAAATTCAATACTGCTTAAAGATGGCTAAAAGTATCAAAAGAATGCATTGTCATCGTGTTCTGAGCTATTCTAAAAGTTTCAAATGTCTAGCTAGTCGGGAAGTTAGTTAAAAATCGATTGCAAGATTTGAACTGGACAAACACACAAACAAACAAGAAAGCGAGTTAATAAAAACATGTAAAAAAAATTTAATGAGATGCTTCCGGATGTGCAGCAAAGGCAGTAAAATCAACGTCGATTTCAGATGGCGAAACAAGAAAGAGGTGAGATAAATATGTATCTGTACTCAGTGCTTTCGCACACAAGTGATGCCGCATATGGAATATTTAAGTGAAGTATTTCAACAATAATATAACAATATATTGTTTCTCAATTGCTTTAGTTGCAGCTCAAAGAATTCTACAAATGGTAGGTATAGCAGCAGCTGAGGACAGTTTTTCATACCCGAAAATTTTAAGTTATCTACGAACAACACCAAATTAAGAGCGACTAAATGATCTAGCAATAGTTTCTATAAAAAAGACAGTATCTTAAACAATAAACTATACAGGAACTTCCTGCAATAAAGACTCGGAGCATGATTTAGTAAATGTTTTATTACATAACAAATTAGCGCCACAATTGATCGGTCCGGCTCTGAGTCTCCGTGTTTGATGCGTGGAATGAACTCCGCGGTAGAAACAGTTGATGATAGCGTGACATACGTTGGAGATGACGATGTGCTCAGTGGCGTAGCGAGCATAACTGGCGCCCGGGGCACGATACCTTTTTGGCGCCCCCCTCCCCATGGTTTCGAGGACCACATGGTCCAATGATTCTTTGGGACCATTTGACGCCCCTCTGCATGTGGCGCCCGGGGCATGATAGACACCCCCCCCCCCTTCGCTACGCCACTGGAAATGCTCATGCTGGTATCAGGCCTTGCTGTCAGGACGGCTGTCGCTGGTGACCGACGAAAAGTCTGAAGCATTCTGTTCAAGAATTTGGCAACTTAAGTTTAAAATTCCTATTTTAAACTTACGTTTTTGTTGTGCAGTCATAGCTCTCATATCCGGCAAAAGACTTTGCAAAAAAGCCATATCTGGATCAAGTTCAGGTAGTTTGGGCTCATCTTTGCTTTTTAATAAGTTCTGTATGTCTAGAAAATATTTCAGATCGCTTTCATTTACGTCGTTTATAGTCGTTGCCTTCCGCTTCCTACTAATATTGCAGTCAGCTTCAGGTGTTGTCGATGGTGCATTTGCAGGAGGAATCGTAGATGATGCAGAAATGGGAGAATGGGAATAGGGGAAGAAATAGGAATCTTCTGGCAATGGCTCATGGTCATCCTCATCATCAGCTGAAATATCGTCTGCCTCTTCATCTGTTGGCTTTTCTGTTAGGTTGCTCTTGGAAGGGCGAGGTTTTAAAAATTTGTCCAAAAATAGCAGGTATGGTGCCAGGTAATATTCTTTAAATTGTTTAGCACCAGAACCTGATGACTCAACTTTTTTCTTTTTATATTTTGTGTAACGCCCTCTAATATTTTTCCACCGATCCTTGCAATTGTTCACTAAAAAAAATAAATAAATATATAAAATTTAGTAAATGCGTATTAATAAAAAAAAATTCAGGTAGTCTCTTCTAAGGAAACTACCGCGGGTTATTAATGTAGGATTACTTATCGTTGCTTACCTCTTTTGTATGTGTATATGTACGTATGTGTTACGTATATATGTATCTATACATATGTACGTATGTGTATATATATACATATATGTATGTAAAAATTTTAACGCATTTTGGTACCTTTCTATTTAACTGTTTACTACTTGTCGAAGCGATACAGACTGGGTTTGGCACGCTACCAAAATTAGAACTCGCGAGGACGGATGGACGGACAGTTTCAGCGTCTAAAATTTTGCTTTCCGAAGGACAGTTATGGAGGAACGCAATCCTACGTTAAAAGTTCTATTTTCTGTAAGGATATTCAACAGTTCAATAAATTGCGCATGAAACCAGTGAGGTGATATGGGGAAAATTACAGTCAGAGTTCATGCCACTACCTATTCTATAGCTAAATGGGGTGAAATACATAGCTCAACGTTTCTACACACTGTGGAATTTACCCAATTGTATTCCCAGTGTTGTTGGGAAACATATCAGAATTAAAGCTCCGTCAACATCAGGTTCCGCCCTTAAAGGATTTCTTTTCTATAGTTTATATAGTCTGTCACTGTTAGCAGTGACAGACACGGATGATTTATTTGTGGCCGTAGACATCAGCAAATACGGATGAAGTAGTGATGGTCGAGCTCTGAGTCGAAGCAGTTTTAGACGAGTCATGCTACGACAGAACCTCAATTTACCTGATCCAGTCCCACTTCCTGGAGAGACAACAAGCATTCCTTTCTATTTCGTAGCAGATGAAGCATTCTCGCTTAAAACAATTGTGATCGGCCACGGTGGCCCACTTGGCTAGGGCAGCGAGCCAGTAATCTGAACGTCTTTGGATCAATGCCGGTCGCTGGCAAATCCACCGCTAATGGCGGCTGGTGCACGAAAAATCTCTCGTGGCTGCAATGTCCTCCAAGTTCTCACAATTTACCTCTGGAGGTGCGGAGTCAAGTGTTCCGGTCTCGTCACTTGACTCGGTTCAAAATTTCGGGACCGGTCCTTTAGTCAAGTCGGACTCCGACCCTTGTGGTGCTATTAAAAACCGGAGCCGCACCACCCTGCCTAATGGCCTTACGGACTTGATCTGATATACTGTCGGTCAAGGGGCATAAGTCACAATAACAACAACACAAATATGATCAAACCTTTTTCTTGCAACCAATTAATCCACAATCGCAAAATATTCAACACCAGATTGTCTAGATCAGAGGTTCGCAAACTAATGAAAAATTTTTGATGGTAGCAATTTCTTTTTGATTTATTAAAATGCTCACTCAAAAATCGAAAGAAATAACATAATTACAAGATATAAAGAACTTTTTATATACCATGTTTTTAAATTTTCTGTTGAATCATATAAATTTGACAATTCTATGCATTAATAAATACTTTTTTTAAAAAAATTTTATGAATTATCCCATCAAGTTGAAAGAAAATGAAGTTAATTGGAAGTTAACTTGCATTTAACTTTTCGTTCCCGGTCCGGTCGATAGATGGCTGCACCAGTCTACAAAACAAAATTAACTGAAAATGGATTCAATTCTGCTTAAAGATGGTTAAAAGTATTAAAAAAATGCTTTGTCATGGTGTTCTGAGCTATTCTAAAAGTTTCAAATGTCTAGCTAGTTAAAAATCGATTGCAAGATTTGCACTAGACAAACACACACACAAACAAACTAGAAAGCGAGTTAATAAAAACATGGTAAAAATTAGCAAATTTTGACAGACTACTTTTAAAATCAATGAACTGTAGATTGTGGGTATTTACTTTGCATAATAACGATAAAAAAATGTCTTGCTTACCTTCTACACTTGTTTTTGCCTCATCTCACATGACCAAACCTTCATACTGAAATATTAATATATATGTTTGTATTTCATTTAGGTAAAAATTAACAAAAATTTGTTGTTGTTGTTGTTGTTGTTGTAGCTTAAGCCTTTGACAATTTCCCCTCCTCTAGGCGGGCAGAAAGATTATTATCGACGGCTGAAAAATCGTCAACGGCGGCGAGCCGCTTCTAAAGAATGGCATACCCCCGAGCAGAGGGGAAGATACAATGAGCCACCTCTTCGGTGCGCGCTGCTAGAACAAAGGAGCCGACGGACTGGCGCCTTGCCTGACGTTAAACTACAATGAAAGGAACGCCCCTTGACACACGACCTTAACGACGTAGCCGGGCGATTAAGATACGATAATCCTTACCGTTTTGCACACGGCCTAGGCGAACCAGCCTATCCGAATCGAGCTTGAGAGGAGAGGCTGTTAGAAATTCCGCCAGGGATCAAGCTTTTTAAATAAGCCGACGAGAGCTGGAGAGGAGGGAGATAGAGTTTGAGAGAGAGAGATCTGATCTCCTAGCTCCACTCGACTTGAGTGATTTTACCTTTTATTGAGGCTGTTACGTCTTGGCCCTTTTCGGGGAAGAGGGGCCACCCAACCAAAAGCCCATCCCTTTACGAATTCTTCCCGGTTCCAAGAAACCATCGTGGGTCGCTCCTGCGCCCCCCACCCCGGCCAACTGGCTGAAAAGAAAAGGGGAGAGTGCGTGGGAAGCAACGAGAGAGGGTAGCTGTTTTATTGAGCCTCGGATCTTTCCGTCGACAAGCAGGGCCGAAAGGGCGCTGTGCGGACCGAAGGCCTGAAAATTCCTCTCTCGGCTCCCGATTTTACGGGTGGGGAGATACATCTCTGTTAATGCTCTGTTAATGTAAAAGATATTTTGGTTCCTATAGAACCTCTCATATGCAGAGGAGCCTAGACTCTCTGCCTTGTACATACTGTAAATTTTTATTTGTTTAATACAAGCTCTGTGTAATATAATTGTCTCTCGTGTGTCTCATTTTCCACCGAGGACGTTACAAGGCTCAGCCCTCTAAGTGAAAAAGACCGTTTTCTCATCGAGAAAGGTCGGGGGAACGATCAAAACTTGATTTCCCCAGTTTATTATTTCTCTGAAGCTGCTAGCTTCCAGTGAAAGAGTGTGTGGGTCGAGCCGACCAACACTCTGAATCCACGGTGCATCTAAGGAGAGGAAATCTATTCTAGTCTACAGAGTTTCTACTAACGAACTTAATCCGGCGGTGATTTCTTCAGTGACCTGACCGGCAGTCCAGCAACTAGCTACAGCGACAGTGTGTCCCGTCCTCGAGAGGTCGTTCCTGAATTTACTTGTGCTACTCCGACTTCTACGTATCCTGTGTACTATACGAAATTAGATCGCGGCTTAACCGAGTGATTCAGCTCAATAAATCTGTAATTTTATTAATTTTGCAAATCTTGATTTTAGTTAGCTGTCTGCCTTATACATAACCTACCTTATACATAACCTATACGTGACGCTACCTAGAGTGTTGGCCTTTGACACTAATCGCAGGAATATGTTACAAGCCCCTTGACCGACAGTGCATCATATCAAGTCCATAAAGGATATTGGGCAGAGTGATGCGGCTCCGGTTTTAAATAGCACCACAAGGGTAGGAGTCCGACTTGGCTAAAGGACCGGTCCCGTAATTTTGAACCGAGTCAAGTGACGAGTAACAAAAATTTAAATTAAAATAGAGCATGATTTCAAAATCCTAAGCTTCATATCAAAACATCGAAAATTTTAAACTTCATTTATTTATGCAAAACTAAAATGGATAAAAAATGAATAAGAAGGATGAGCCTAGACCTCGAATTATATTTGTTCAATATTTGTTTAAATATTTTAGGGTGCTATTCTCATATCATCTCCCGAGTCAAGGCTCGATCACTGTATGGTTTTTAAAGTTACTCATTTTGAAAACCCAGTTTCACACAGATAGGTAGAAGCAAATGGCAGCAATGTAAGTATACCCTTGCAAGACTGCTTGACACCGTTTATAACAATATCATATATATTTTTTAACGTATAAAAAATTAAATAAAAATATTAAAAATACACAATTATAGGAAATTTAAATCATATTTTTAATTTAATAATCCAATGTAATAAATTTACTTCAAACTATCCACGACCCATCCATTTTTTTTTTTTTCGCGACTCACAGTTTGAGCACCACTGGTCTACATAAAGGAAATCTATGAAATGTACTTTTGACGCGTTGACTTCGAAATTCGGGGCCTTGAATACGTCAATATAGTGCGCTCCTTCTAGAGTTGATGTACAGTCGAACCCCGTTATAGCGAACCCGGTTTATAACGAACTCACGGCTATAACGAACGAAACTTTTGGTCCCACCATTTTCCTATTGAACGTACTTTAGTTAGTATTGTGTCAGTTTAATGTAATCGATTTAATTCATTAATGATCATTTTTAATACATTATATAATTTTTTTAATACATCATTATTGAATACACATTACAACTAACGAGTTATACATTTTGTGAACTCTAGCATTTTTCTTAACGGTTCGGATAAAGCGAACAAATCCTTTGGTCCCACCATTTTCCAATTGAGCGTACTTTAATTAGTATTGTGTCAGTTTAATGTAATCGATTTAATTCATTAATGATCATTTTTAATATATTATATCATTTTTTAATACATCATTATTGAATACACATTACAACTGACGAGTTATACATTTTGTGAACTCTAGCATTTTACTTAACGGTTCGGATAAAGCGAACAAATCCTTTGGTCCCACCATTTTCCTATTGAACGTACTTTAATTAGCATTGTGTCAGTTTAATGTAATCGATTTAATTCATTAATGATCATTTTTAATATATTATATCATTTTATAATACATCATTATTGAATACACATTACAACTGACGAGTTATACATTTTGTGAACTCTAGCATTTTACTTAACGGTTCGGATAAAGCGAACAAATCCTTTGGTCCTGTTACGTCATATAACCCTTTAGTGTCATGAGATGCATCCGTGTGCCCTCTAGCGGCAATATGTAAAAAGAAGGAGAAGTACGAAAGCACCGCTTGACAGCGGTAGATGACATTTTGTCGGGATCAGATAGTTTAGAAGAAGCAAAGGACTTGCAAATTCAGTTAGCTCAAATTCTATCTAAAGGAGGTATGGAACTGCACAAGTGGGTGTCTAATAACTCTGACTTATTAAATGACAACAAAATTGAAGAATATGCATTTTCATCAGACTTGCCCACTGTTAAAACACTTGGCATGCTGTGGCAACCCATGTCTGACAATTTCAAATTTAGAGTCGCAGTACAACATTCAGAGAGCTACACAAAACGTGACGTTCTTTCAACTATCGCCAGACTGTTCGACCCATTAGGTCTTATCGGTCCAGTTGTCACAAGGGCGAAAATATTTCTGCAAGGACTTTGGCAGTTGAAGCTCATGTGGAATGATCCCATTCCACCAAACGAATTAAATGACTGGTTGAAATTTTTAAAACAGTTACCTGATGTCAATCAGCTGCAAATTCCAAGGTTTGTCCTTCTTCCAAATGCTACTACCATTGACCTGCACTGTTTTTGTGATGCATCAGAAAAAGCTTACGGTGCAACAATTTACATATCTTCTAAACTCATCAACGGAGAAGTGAAAACAAATTTATTGTGCAGCAAATCAAGAGTTTGTCCAATTAAGAAATCAACTATTCCTCGTCTTGAGCTCTCCGCTGCTTTGTTATTGGCTCGCCTCGTGTCGAGGTTGGTGCCAATCCTACAAATTCCCATTAGCCACATATACATGTGGAGTGATTCCACCATCACTTTGGCGTGGATTCGTACACCTCCGGAAAAGCTAAAGACCTTTGTGTCTAATAGAGTGAAGCTGATAAACTCTTTGTGTCCTAACTATGACTGGAGATATATTCCCTCTTCAGACAATCCGGCAGATGTTATATCACGTGGTGCATCAGCTTCTGACTTATTGCAGAACTCTTTGTGGTGGCATGGCCCCACTTGTTTAAACTCCGACATTCTATCTTCAAGTGACTGGGATAATCAAAATGATGATTTATATAATAAGGAACTTAAACCTTCTGTTCCAGTAGTTTTATTAGAGGATACAAAAATTGATTTTCTTGATAATATTTTAAATTTAAGTAATAGTTTCACTAAAATTTGTCGTATTTTAAGTTACATTTTCAGATTTTATCAAAATGTTAGAAATTCAAAGGAGCGCAAGGTAGGTAGTCTAACAACAGAGGAGCTCAACCATGCATCGGATGTATTGGTAAGATTGGTTCAAGGAGCTGAATTTCCTGAGGAGATTTCAAGTTTGACTAAACTCAAACCTATTAAATTTGGAAAATTAACCAACTTAAATCCATTTTTGGATAAAAATAAAATTCTTCGTGTAGGTGGTAGGTTACAAAATGCTAATGTAAATGAAAATACTAAACATCCAAAACTTTTGCCATCTAGACACAAACTTACAAAAATTATAATGGAATCCCTCCATAGGAAATATTTACACTTAGGCCCTCAGGCTTTGTTGCATTGTGTCAGGCAAGAATTTTGGCCAATTGGAGGAAGAAGTTTCGCAAGGAAGATTGTTAACGAATGTGTTACGTGTTTCAAAACCAAGCCCATTAGTTCCAACCAACTACTAGGAAACTTGCCTGCGGAAAGAGTCAATCCTAGTCCTCCATTTTCTCATTGCGGGATTGATTTCTGTGGCCCTTTTTTAATCAAGTATAAGGGTCAACGCAAGGGTATATTTCAAAAGGTATACGTCGCAGTATTTGTGTGTTTTGCCACTAAAGCGATTCATTTAGAAGTGGTCACAGATCTAACTTCAAACGCATTAATTGCGACACTGAAACGCTTTTTCGCTAGACGTGGAAAAAGTTTTTGTATCTTTTCTGACAACGCCAAGAACTTCATAGGGGCTAATTCTGAGATCAAAAAATTACATAAACTAATGAGTAAACCTTCTGAAATGTTTGTAAATTATTTAATCACAGAAGGAATTAAATGGAAATTCATCCCACCTCGGTCCCCAAACTTTGGAGGGTTATGGGGAATCAGGTGTCAAATCGTTTAAATATCACCTTAAAAGAGCAGTGGGTTCTACAAGGCTTACATTCGAAGAATTCTTAACTGTAACAACAGAAATAGAGGGTATTCTCAATAGTAGACCCATTATGCCTATGTCTACAGATCCCAATGATTGTAATGCATTAACACCTGGACATTTCTTAATTGGCCGTCCATTAATTTCGATACGAGAGCCAAATTTAACAGAAAGTAAAGATAATTATTTATCCAGATGGCAAAAAACGACCAAATTAGTTCAAATGGTCTGGAAAAATTGGTCGAGAGATTACTTGAATCATTTACAATCACGAAATAAATGGAAATTTACTAAGGATAATGTAAAACCGAACGACATGATATTACTAAAGGATAGCAATTTGCCACCTTATAAATGGAAGTTAGGACGTATAGAAGGAGTTGTAAAGGGCTCTGATGGAAAGGTCAGAGTCGTTTGGATAAAAACTTCTGAGGGTATCTTCAAGAGGGGTATAAATCAAGTTTGTTTATTACCCATAGACTGTAAATAGTTGTATATAGAACTTTTCAGACTGTATATAATTGTATATAACTTTACTTTGCATATTATCATTTTTTTTTGTAAAATTTGCTTAATTGTTGTTTTAACTGTAATTGTAATATGTGTATTGTATGTTGATGAAAATTTATGTGTTAAGCTGTTATAATTGTTGAAAACTTCGATTTCAACGCGGGGTGTATGTTACGTCATATAACCCTTTAGTGTCATGAGATGCATCCGTGTGCCCTCTAGCGGCAATATGTAAAAAGAAGGAGAAGTACGAAAGCACCGCTTGACAGCGGTCGTCAGCTACTCTGCCTTCCGTTAGCGGAGAAATAAAAATAAAGTTAATTTTGCAGCAATCAATGCTGTTGGTCCGTCAGCTTATTTAAGCACGAAACTATAATCTAATCAGGTCCCACCATTTTCCTATTGAACGTACTTTAATTAGTATTGTGTCAGTTTAATGTAATCGATTTAATTCATTAATGATAATTTTTAATATATTATATCATTTTTTAATACATCATTATTGAATACACATTACAACTAACGAGTTATACATTTTGTGAACTCTAGCATTTTATTTAACGGTTCGGATAAAGCGAACAAATCTTTTGGTCCCTTGAAGTTCATTATAACGGGGTTTGACTGTAATAATTCAGGGAATGTGCGTGTTACACAATGACATGCAGAAGTACGATGGGAACTTTTCAACACCCCACATTGAGAATATAATAATAAGAAGTCCATTGACCGCAGAACAGCAAAGAAGACAAAGTGCAAAATACACCTCTGATGGTGCATACAGGGCCCGATTATGAACGCTGGGGGCCCCGGGGCATATGCTATTTGGAGGCCCCCCTTACGGACATTTGTAAAAATACATACTATTAGAAGTACTAGGTGCATACACCAAGGGGGTTTTGGGGCCCCCCTAGTATCAGGGGGCCCTGGGCAAAGTCCCGATTTGCCCATGCGATAAAAAGGCCCTGGGTACATATATATTGGTGCAGAGTTCGCTGCATGTGCCTTGGGGAATCCAGTGATTGATGTTCACTCCGTACTCTGTATATGCGTGGATCGCCTCCCCTCACGGTTCGGATGCAGAGCATCAAAGAACACGGGGTCAGGGGGTCAAATGGTGACAATGGGGGAGGGGGACAATAGATCAAGAAACACGAGGCACCTTGGGGGCTTACCGTGACTAATGTGACTAATGTTACCGTGACTAATGTGATGACAGGAGTCGGGGGTCTGCATGCAGAGAACTCTGCACCAATGTATATGCACCATGACAATACAGGTAGCCCTCCTACAGCACAGCATCTTACAACACGGTTTCGCTCTAACACGATAGGATGAATTGCGGGAACCCTCGTATAACACTGCAACCTGTAAAACGGTTTCGCTCTAACACGATAAATAAATTTGGAAAACCTTTGTGCAACACTGTACTTCTATAGCACTAGATAATATGATTTTTGTTTAACACATTTAAAAATTAAATTATCTTAAAATAATGACGGGAGGAATAATGATCTATAGTGGCTTTACATGAAAATGTATAAATAAATTATAATTTATTCATTTATAACTCTATAAAATTACAAGAAGGCCTAAGCTTAGTTGAAAATCTTGAATGCAGACCCTTCCGCTGAAAAAAGCCAAAAATTCAAAAGGGAGCTGCAAAATTGCCTATCTCCATACCATGAATCTACACCTTGTAAGACCTTGTAAGAACCAGCAAATAAACCAAAATTACAGATTTTTTAAAGAGGATAGAAGGTGCAAAAAATCTAAATGAAGAAAAAGGTTCTGAAAGTAAAGGTGATATCGTTCAATCGAGAAAATGTTTGTCGTTTGATTGTACTGAGCAGTGATGAGGAAGAAATTTATTAAATTAAGGTAGCATTAAATGAAAATATTTTTTTTTGTTTCTTTTCGTTTTGTGTTATACATACATTTATATTTTTAATAAAAATTAAGTAATTTACTTGGAATTTTTAAAAAAAATTCTTGTTTTTAATAAGTTTTCAGAACGTAACCCCCTGTTTTGAACTGTCTCTGGGTCTCATCTAACACGGTGTCACACAACACGGCATTTCTAGGAACCTATCTACCGTGTTATAGGAGGGTTACCTGTACTTCGCTAAATGTGCACCCATTGCATATCAAGATGGATATTGTGTGGTTTAATAACAGTTTGCTGTACGTGACATATATTTTAAAAACTAGGGTTTCCCTTCGGAAGAACATAGCAATAAACTAGTTGGTAGCCGTCAAAACTTAATGACTGGATAGTAAATAAATGTACTAATACAGTAGAACCCCGTTATAACGAAGGGACCAAAGGATTTGTTCGCTTTATCCGTTGATTCGCTATATCCGAACCGTTAAGAAAATGCTAGAGTTCACAAAATGTATAACTCGTTGTTTGTAATGTGTATTCAATAATGATGTACTAAAAAAATGATAAAATCTATTAAAAATTATCATTAATGAATTAAATCGACTAAAATCGATTACATTAAACTGACACAATACTAATTAAATAAAGTTCAATAGGAAAATGGCGGGACCAAAATTTCCGTTCGTTATAGCCGTGAGTTCGTTGTATACCGGGCTCGCTATAATGGGGTTCGACTGTGCACAAATTTTACTCAACACATTATTACCAAATGTTGAAAATCAAAATTTTAAGAATAGAAAAATACACTTTAAAAAATTACTATTGATACACCCAGGGCCCGACTTAGCCTAATTAGGGCCCGGGGCAAAAACTTCTTTGGGGGCCCCCCTCTGCTTCACTACTTCAGTAATGAAGAACTTAATGCTTAATACTAAACTTTCTATTCGATTTGGGGCCCCCCTCTGACGTAGGGGCCCGGGGCAACTGTCCCGTATGCCCCTGCCTTAGTCAGGCTCTGGATACACCCAATAAAAAGAAATATGGTTACCCAATAGCACGAAATAAACAATTTCCGTCAGGTTTAATTCTATATCTCACAAACACAATTAAAAATAAAAATGGCAGAGATAGAGCTAGAGAGATTCCTCGGAATAAACAAATTAACGTGTTTATGCGGCCTCGTGCTTTGTCAGTGTACATGTTTAAATCTAAAGCCAGATTTAAACATGTCACTGTGCATACGCAGAAAGCAATTTTTAATTGAAAATGATCGCTTGTTAATAGAAATCGTGGTTACAAAGATCAAATTCGACACTCTATAGATTAATGTCTTTCTTTTAAGACCAAAAAGAAATGAATTGATGCAGCAGTTTTCTCTCGCGAACTGTTCAAAGAATCGACTTAGCAACTTTAATATATAGATGTTGAAAACTTACCGGTTTCCTTTAATTCCCTAGCAACATGTTGCCAGGCCTTGTGCTGTACACTGCGAGTGCAATAATCCGAACGATTAAAATCGTACAATACAGGAAACTTCTCGATGATTTCACAAAATTGCACGTTGAACTCAAAATCATCCCGCATTTTGATGATCAAAAGAACACGTCACGCGAAAATCTTCGCCACGCGTCGCTTCGGAGCGCCACTTGAGACTAGAAAGAGACGCGGAACTGACCTTCAGAGGGCACTCTCCTGTCTCGCCACCTCAGTCTGAATTGTGCAATTTGCTTACTTAGAAGTGACTCAAAAGAGCGCCAAAATCCCGCCACGCCTCCGCCAGATGTCGGCGCCGCGTCTTCTTAGTGTGAATTGGACCTCAGAGCTCACTCCTGAAAGACCCTAAAATCTAGATTCGCCTATGCCTTAAAGGTTTAAAACTAGGGTAGTATGGATCCAGCTACTAATATTATACTTGAAAAAGGCTAAATAGCAACATCAGTTTTGTGAATGGATGTTATAACTTGAATTTTTCACCAATATGAACGTTGTAAAACATATGGGTTCTCTTTAACTTTGTAGAATTCATTATTTATTCTTCAAAATGAAAGCTCTCCGAAAATCAATCAACAACAAGGTCAATCAAAATAGGTTAAAAAGTTTAATGAAATCATTCAATTTATTGCTTAAATTTATTCGTTTTTTTCATTCATTAAAATATGTGCTTGTAAATGAGGTATAAATATAATTGTTTCATTGAGGAGTTTAACAGTTGTAATGTTTTCAGTTTCAGTTGAATGCTGAATTCCATTACACTTGTAATAAATGCATAAGACTACTATATACTAAAATAATAGTTACATCTTGTGCAAGATTAGTATTACCGTTCAGTTTATTGTTTAACTTCATAAATGTGTTTCATTCATCAAAGTTTGTGTTGTAAATCAGTTTAAAATGTATTTTCTTCGTTATGATATACAGTAACCACCGCTTATAGTGATCAGTGGTTATAAGAATCAACCGTTTATGAGAATCAATATCGCGAAAACAAAAACAAATGTATTATTTCCATGTTAAAATTTTCGCTTTAAAGAATCAATCCACCGGTTTTAAGAATCAGTTTACACTCTTCGCTTTCAATTAATTTTTCCAAAAAAGCCACTTAAACCCTCAAAATGCACGAAGTTCTTTCTTTTTTTAAAAAAAGGAAAGATTGATAAGATGGGATGGAATATAGTCGTATAATTCATCCCTTTCTTTGTTAGACATAACATAATAGTTTCCCCTTAAACGCTTTAGCACAACACTGTCCTATTAGCTTGACCCAGGGGCATCTTTACCCGTCCGAGTCCGATTTCACTTTTCTCCAACGACAAACAAAAATAGGGACTCTTTTTTTCGCACCGCCCGCATCCTGGTTGCGGCTTCCTGGACCCTGAAACACATAAATCTTCGGCGAAGTGCCCACTATCACTTAGGCAAACGTGACATTAGTAGATTCAGCACATTATCAAACCGTGAAACGTAAGCTAGAAGGTGAATCTTCGTCTGAGACTATTAGTATTGAAAGAGGTATAAACAGCCTCCTGAAAACTTCCTTACATCCAACTACCATAGAAAAATTTTCTTGCTTCCTTCCTGTAGTTGAAATGTTAAAAATGTTAAGCAGGTATGTTGTAACAAATATTGGATTTTTTCTTCTCTTACTACAATCATGTGTATCAACTTATAGGTCTAGAAATTAAGTTGTATTTGTAAAATTATAAAAAATAATTTTAATAAAAGATATTTAATGTAATTTAAAGAGTATTTTATGGTAAATTATCTAATATATGTATATATAGGTGTATGTGTGCCTGTCCAAAAACCTAAATTTCGGCTATAAGAATCAACCGCTTATAAGATTCTAAAACAGTAATAACAAACGTGATTCTTATAAGCGGAAATCACTGTACTTGTGACTATCAAAATGTTAATGTTCAAGGTTTTTACTGTAATAAACATTCCATTTTGAAACTGAGAAAACAGGGGGAAAATGAGAGGAAGAATGGAATGAATAAAACAGCAAACAAAATATGCAAGTGAGAATGCGATAAAATTACATATATTTTCAAAATCCCCCCCCCCCCCAGAACATGAAATAGAAAATCATTTATAAAGAGTAAAATTTTTAGACCTTTTCGTAGAAATTTCAGGCTTTATATTGTGAAGTTAAAGTTATTGAAATCAAAGCCTGCTAAGTTAAAGTTGTACATAAGAATTTAAATTTCTATTTACTCAATAGATGGCAGCATACTAGCAGTTAGTTTGATGAGTGAGAGGAATACATAAAACTCTTCTCTTCAACAGTAAAAATACCTTAGACCAATCAGATTGCGTAAAACAGAAATCAAGGCCTCTGATTGGTCGTAGCTTCCACAAGCTTTGAGGCTGCAGTATTAGGTAACAGTGGTGGAGGGGGGAGCTGAAATACTGAAGTGAGTAAAATCCTTACAACCGGTGAGAAGGTTTTTACTGTAGTTGTTGAACGTCCATGAACTCCGGGCCGAGCTCGTTTTATCTTAGCTAGTTATTTTTTCCTCTAACTTTTTATGAGGATTTCACAACATTATGCATTGCTTCAGGGTGAAGATTACAGTGGAAAAGATTTAGAGAACATTGCTAAAGCATTTTTTTTTCTCTCTTTTGGTGCACGTATTAGTGAAGAGGATTATTGCCATTGATTATATTTACAGATTATAACTATTTTAAACATAGCATTATAAGTCTGACAACGAAGGCGAGTCCAGCTTTGCTCGAGGCTTACGTGTGAATAAATACGTGCCTCGATTTACCTAATATTAACATTAAATCAAGAATGAACTTAATGAATAGTATATTTAAACTTGTAGTTCAGACGGAGTATGTTTTGCGCATTCCTTTGCGTATTTTAGAATAGCACTCTATTACTTTATCCTAAACGAGCAAACCTTTCTGTTCGAAATATGTTTTTTAAATCGAGCACACAAACCCACTGTTGGGAAATTTTAACGTGGGGAGATTTTTTTAATTTCTTTTTCGTTTGCTTAATTTCAGTAGAATTTTGGACCCTAAGTATTCATATATATATATATATATATATATATATATATATATATATATATATATATATATATATATATATATATATATATATATATATATCGAGATTAAAACCTTCCCTTTCAGAGCTATCGTTTAATAACTTGATGAAAGGTTATGTCCCTGTAAAGGGGATAGTTCAGGAACATTTTAACACACGGAATTTCAACCCACTCGGGTTGACTATTTTGACAAACATACAATATTGGATCGAGTAAAACACCCTTTTATCTAAAATCCATCAAATCAACCGATTGAAAAATAGATTTTAAGTCTATTCCAGATAAAAAGTCTGCTTTCGTCTGGAATATATCGGTAGTACTGCTTAAACTATATCTTTACTGTTATGATCAGGACTTAGATGCAATAATGAAACACTGGCAAAGAAATATGGCCCAAGTGATAACAGCACAAAATATTTTTTGGAAGAAACACATTACTTGTACTTCTGTCTGCCTAAAATTCAGGTAACTTACTACACATATGTTTCGAGAATTCAACAAAAAATGTTTAATTGTAATGCATAACTCCCCCTCCAAAAAAAGGTTTAACAGACAAAAACTAAATCTGCTAGCAACTGTCCGTGGTATAGTCTTTCTTATTTTAATGTGTTTATTTATGTCTATGATCACTGAAGCATAAAAATTATATAACTAAGAAACCAGAGAGGATCTAAAAGAGCCATTATTTTAAAGTTTGTATCTAATGAAATTTCGGTCGCTATGATTAAAAATCGAGTCACAGGCGTTCATCATACATAATCTTCCAGTCACGTCGCTCAAATATAGCCATTTCTCGAGGAGATAAAAACGCCAAATGCACGTTCATCATGCAAGCAAATGCAAAACATTTAAACTCATAAACCATAAAAAAAGATTAATATATCAAGGCATCGCACTGATACCCATCACCTTTTCGTTAAATTTGTATGCTTGGTGGTTCCCAAAATAAATGAACATCAAAGCCTGTTTACATAAATGTTTAAAAAAGTAATTTGTCTTCAGAAAAATAATAAATGAAAATAAATCTTTAATCTCGAGTTCAGTCGAATAGCGATCACGCAACTTTTTTATTACTTTTGATAAGAGAAAAAGCTACAGAATTTAAGATAAAAACAGTACATTTTGTATCCTCAAGGGAACACTACGATAATAATATAAAATATGACATCACATTCTCGTTTCATTATCTGATCCCACAAGAATCCAATATGGCTTCCACTAGACGCTCAGACAGAGCGAAAGAGAGGACAGCAGTTTTGCTCCCTGACGAGAATACATAAAACTGTTTTCGAAACCAACCCCTCGATATATTTCTTCTTTCTGTTTTTTTTTCCTTTCTTTTTGAGCGCGAAAATTTATCTTTGTAAAGAACGTGGCTCTCCCTCTCCGGGGAGGAAAGTTGAGAGGTGTGCAGCAATGTCAGACGATAAATTACGGCTTTCGTTTTTGCCTAGAGGCGTTCTACTTGACGAGCTGATCGTGTGATTAGTACTTTCTCCTCAAGGTAGGCGTGCTAGTTGTAATGAGAAGAAATGGTATATTATACTACATAAGCGGCATATGAGTTTTCAGAGAACGGATGCGGTGTTGCTTGTTGGAGTGTTATGTTTCTGGTAAAAACTGCATAAAGAATGAGTTCCTAAGATGGAAAATATAGTGCTAAGATATTCTTATTTATTTCGTGTATACACATAATGTTATTACATCTTCTTACTGTAGCTTATTTTATTAAGACAAAATACTGTTTTCAACTAAATTTAGAGATTAGCAATTGCAAAATGAGGAATTTTTCCATAATGGGAGTATTGACTTTTGAGTCTACGTATGTGTACTCAGAAAACACGAACAACATTAAATTAGAATAAGGAACATTCGAAAACTCGCAAAAGGGATTTCAGTAACGTGATTACTTTGTTTAAACAACTCGAATAAAATTGAAACTCATATCAACAGCTGTTACGGAAGATTAGTTTATTTAGAACGTGGTGTATAGTTGAGAAGTAATATATCAATGCTGGCTGCTTGATTCTACCCACACATTTTTTCTTCATTCTGAATTTCTACCCTTTTTTATTAAGTTAATTTGTCATTCATTTGTTCTGATCTGAATCTACTTTATTTAGTACGTGGAAGGGAGTTATATGCAATAAAGCAATGCAGGGAGCCTGATTATCATTGAAGTTGGAGATAACCTGCTATCTAATTATCTGAAATTTCCAAACTCAGACCGCAGAAGAATTTTAGTATTTTCACGGAAAATTTAACTGATGATATTCTAGAACATATTTTATTTACTTCCTCTTATTTCTCCGTTCTTTAGCCATATTTTACACGTTTTTTCTTAATTCTAATTCTTTCCTTTTAATTAATTATTCATGCATTGTTCAGTGGTAAATGTACATCGCATGGGCATTATTGAACAATATATATGAAGTTATTTTCTAAGGCTATTGCCTTAAAACAGCAAGAAATTCTTCCCTAAGGTTCAACCCTATTAGCATTCGTTAACTATACTCATATCCGGTTTGGAATATCAAAGTTTAAGAACACTTCTCTCCAGCTGGATGATGATTTTTTCCATTCATTGTTCTAAAGCTTCTCTCAGATAAGGAAATACTTTGGACCAAATGCACTCATTCTAATTTCTATTCCAAAATAACAGAATTTTTTTTTTTTTGTATTCAAATTTTATGATTGAATAGAAATCTCACATTTTTCTGATATAATGAGAATATATAAGTACAGTGTAAAAAATTCCGTTGTATTGCTTCGATTTTTTTCAAAGTAATCTCATTGCTTCCATGTCTCCAAACTTTTTCTTTAAAATGTATAGAAAAGTCGAAATAAATTAAGCTGTTTCATTTATAGTGAGATATTTCTTGTCTTCAGTGAGAAATATGTTAATAATAACACAACTCAAATACTTATTTTTTTCTCTCTTGCAGAACAATGAAGAAAGTGGCGTGATATAAATCTCCCATTTAAATGCAAATGAACGTGCCTAATTCAAAGAAATACGCCTTGAGGACACTCAATTATTAAAACAGATCGAAGCGTATTTCGAATTTCTGACTGAACAGAATTACGTACGAATGGAGATGGGAAGAGTCTCCGCTTTGCAGGGTTCTTATTTGAACAGAAAACTGTCATACTGATTAAAGTTCAGTCGATCTTGGAGATATTTTTTGAAAAATTTGCATTCCTTGGAATAATTTCTTTTTGTCATAGTTTGGAGAGAGAAAGAGGTTTTTCATTCCGGTTTTCCTAGATAGCAGTTAGAGAATTTTCTGACAGATAACTGGTTTTAATTTTCATCGTAGCGACAAAATGAAAATGAAAGCCTATCTTTTGTAGCAGTCTTAATTCATATAGAATAGTGATGTATACTTGATAAGTACTTACACAAAATATAGAAAAATATAAAACAGTGTCATTGTAATACACGAGGCTGACAAATAACTTGTGAAGAAAAGACTCTTTGGTAATTTGCCCGGATTCTGCGTTATTGTCTTTTTTATTGCATAAGTTTATTATTTTGTAATTTCCAGACAGACAAAGGAGAATAAGGTCTGTAGGATTAACCATTTTCTTGAAAGATAAATCAAAACAGGAAAACTTTCCTTGAGAAGTTATTTTTTATTTCATTGGTGATTTCTATCATTTGATAATGAGACACTGGCAAATGTCATTTTAAAAATTATAATCATATGAACTTAAGGTTAATTTGATAGGGATTTTACTGTTTTCGCTCGAAATCCACGTAATCAAATTCTGTAACATATCATTCTTACGCGCACTTCATCTTTTATGCATGCTTCACACGCCTTTTGCCTAATAGCGAGATATCAAGAAGCATTTCCTTTGAGATATTAAAACATAATTTGGTCATATGGTAACCCTTTAATTCTTCGCACATCCGAGGTAGTTTGTGTTTGAGGTAAGGGCCCTATTGTAAACCGTGGCAACTGACCTCATAGTCTTGAAATCAATCTTTTTTACCATTATTGGGAGGTGAATGGCATTATTTTCTGGGGGGATGATAGGTTGTTTTGCAGTACAGACCTAACTGTTGGTTGGACTCAGTTATTCTAGCCACCATCATTTACACACTTGTAGTGGATCCCAAGGCATCGAGGTTTGTATGGGAATGACCAAACGGATTATCTGGCTAAGGAGGGTGCTCGGATACCGCAACCTTGACCACCTCTGCCCTGGCGAAGTATAAAAAGATTAATCTCTTCATCCATTAGAGTCAATAGATCTTCAGTATATAGAGGAGGCGAAGAAATAGGTATGGGAAAGTTTCCTCGTGAATAATTCCAGAACTTCTGGTTCCCTGACTAAAACAGTTGGAGTTGCCTGCTTTAGGTTTATTACTGGTCATGATTTCCTACCAAAACACTTAGAATTCTAGTGACCAGCTGCCTGCCCACTTTGTAATCTGGAAAATCTGGAAGGAAATTACTTCAAAATTTGGCAATTTTTCAAAATTTATGATGATCTTAAGACATGCTTTACTGATTATAACTTATAATGGGCTGCTCGTCGACTGATAGCCGAGAACTGTAGACGGACGAAGATTTAAAAAGAGAAAAAAAAAATTGCACACGCTTATTATCAACTTGATAAACCAGGCTGCAAACTTTATTTAGTGTTTAAAGACTACGCTCCACCCATCTTATTTAACCCTGAATCATTTTATTTCTTTTACAGTCTCCCTGTCTGGCCTTCAACTTGTGCAGCATTTTGCTAGTTTTCTCCACACCCAAACGCACCTATATCTGATCGACATAAACAGTTATGAGGGTGGTTAACAATGGAAACCATACCATGGCATGGAGTTGTAATGGTACAAGACATCTACTCTAAACGCTGAAGATCTCCAAATCGATTACTGAACATATCAAGTTGTTTTTAAAAGTTCAACTATTAAGAAAATGTGGGTAAAGTTCTTGTCGTTATAAACTTCCAAGATTGATAAATGTGCAGCTCTCTTCGCTGCTACTCAACAGCTAAAGAACGAGAGGACACAACTGCAGAGACACAGAGTTAAAGACACCTTAAACCTCCAAAGAGCCTAAGCAGTGGGGAAAAAATATTCCAAACTTAATTCTCATCTCCCTCTCCCTCATAAAAGGGGTAGAAAGAAAAGCCTTTCCTCCTAAACGAGAATACTCTTCCTAAAATATTGGGGATGGAATCAGAAGTGATTCCTAGAGAAGGGGAGGAGGGGTTGTTCCGTTTCGAAGAGAAAGTTTCATTTATTTATTTATTTATTTTTAAGGGTGGAGGGGGTGATAAGAATTTTCCATGGAATTACTTATTTTACCCCGCACCCTTCCGTGGCTACACAATAGCTGAACAGTGATTCACATTCATGCTGCTTTACAAGAATTTGAATGTGAGAGCATATAAATTAAAGGGATAGGCTGTGAATTTTATATATGAACCTAGGAAAGTGACTGGAATATGATCATGGATAATCAATTTGTAGGCAAACGACGTGGCCCAATTGGTAACTGAATACAAACCATAAAAAAACTAATTTATAATTATGTAATATATATTCCAGTTTCATATTATTATCAAAACAATTTTTTTCTCTTTTTTTTTTTCTTACTGGGATAGTATACTGGCAGATGGCAATACCTCTAAATTTAATCTCAAATGTTTGTTTTTCTATCGTTTGCAGAACGTATTTTACCAAGAAAACGTTTATTAGTGTAAATAAAACCCTTTACAAGCTCTTTGCTACAAGAGGAAATTAATTGGTTCATTTTTGACTGTTTAATGCAATAAAACACTTTGTTGAATAAGCAGATCTTATGATAAATTGACAAAGCGTTCGCCATTTGTTTCTGCCCAACTGTTGGGAGGGTATGTTGAAAAAATGTTTCAGGTACACGAATTAAAAGGTGCCATATTTTATTATTCTTTGTCAATTTCTACGTAAATAAACAGATTTTTTTTTATCCTCTTGAAGCAATTTTTCTTTTATTTTTATATGTTTTAAGAGAAAAAGAAAAGAAAATGTCTAAAAATGTATAAGCCGAAATGACAGATCGCCAAATTGAGAAAAAATTCTATTCATTGCTTTAAGCCCATGCCTGCTTTAAGCAGCCTGAGTGACTTGTCACCGAGTCGCCCCGAAGTATAATGCATTATAGAGTGAGAAAGGTCCCGATATGTTTCCGTGCTGCATTATGATCCAGGTTAAACTTCCCAGTTCAATGGGCCATTCGATTTTATATTCCATCAAAGACGGGCGAGGCCAAGGACAGTCGGATATTTACATTTGTTCACTGTTCGAGGATAGGGCCTATTCAGGGAACACATTTTCTTCTCCTCGGCTCTATTCAGCTCTAATGGTACTCTGTGTGCGGTCAGGTGTAATGCCAAAGTGCGGTCAGCTGCGCAGCATATCTGGCAGAACCATCAGCTGAGTTTCCCACCCCGTTTCCTCTCTCTGTTACCATGGCAACATGGCTCCTCAATTTCCCCCCCTCTCCTTGTCTGTCAAACACTGCGCCTAGCCTCATACATGTAGGTACATGCGCTAAAGGCTGTGGGGTGGGTGAATTATGTATGAGACAGATTGCATTGTATGCAGTCATAATGCTAAAGCTGTTTGCTTTCTGTCCAGAACTATTGGGGCTCTTGTCACATTTCTCTCCATAGGCAGGATATGGTCTTCGAATGTTTCATGCTTGGGGTCGTTTTATTTTATTTATCTTGTAAGTGCCCGGATGTTTTACAAGGATAAGCCTCCAGATTTCGGAGAAGAGCTCAGAGGCTATGGATTTTATTCGAAATCCATAGCCTCTGAATTAAAATTTGTCTAAACGCCTACACTGTTGTATTCTATTCTCTGAATATTCTCTTCTAAACACTGAAACTAATCTATTCTCTGAATGGATGATTCAGGATTAAAGAAACGTAAAAGCTTGATTAATTTTGATAACTGACTATTTTTCTCCTAAAATATGAAAATTGATTTTTTGAAAAAGGTTCAAATAACGTGACCGGGTTTTAACGCATTTTAAACAACGATTTCATTGAATTAGCCAATTTTTAAAATTTTTTTTATTTATTTATTTTATTTTTGCTGTTCCATAAGGAAAGGAATCAGACACATAGGTTAAATATTTCCAAAATTTACAATAAATAATATGAAGCATTTAAATTTACTGAGAATGCTATATTTTGAGGGCTAATTTTCTCGTAAACAATGGATCATTACTTTCAATTAGGAACTTTGACTTATTCTCATTCATTTGAAAAAGAAACTAAAAACTTGTGTCTGTCAGAGCAGAAAACACTTTTTATAAATTTGTAGATAAATATATTGCCGTAAGATGGTTAGTGATATATCACTGTGACAACTGTCTAGTATTAGTATTTTTACTATTTAATCAGTGTTTGAAGAGAAGATTAGATCACTCAAAACACTTTTTTTCCCCAGGTTATGTTTGTAAATTTTAATTACATTAGTTTGTTATTTAACAGAATACTGAAAAATAATGAGAATTTTATATTATTTTTGGTTTGAAATAAGAGTTAAAATGACTACAGACGTAGGCTGACCCTTTTGGATGTAAGAAAAAAAAATGTTTTCCTGCATAATCTTTACCTTCTGGCGTTCCAAGTTCCTTGACATGAAAAGGTTGAAAATGGCTGATGTAGACAATTCAACATAATATTGAAACTTTGAGTTCCTCATTGATTCAACTTAGACAAGAAGGCAGACAATAGTGCAAGAGCTGAATGAATACGGAAACTTTAAAATGGGAAATAACAGGATAAAACAAGTTTCGTTAAAATCAAACCTCGGATCAATACGTCATAAGCATTTTTAACTATATTTCATAATATTTTCCTCGTTAAGTTTAAAGTACTGTAAACAGGTATGGATTAGTTTAAAATATGTTGTTTTAAAGAGAAAAAATATTGTTTACGGCAAAACTATCTCATCTTTTCCCCGATAATTCAGCATTGCTTAATATTTGAAATAAAAAATATGGATCATTACTTTATTCTAGTAAAAGAAATGTAAATCCTCAAAATCATGAGGAATTATTAGTTTCAAGACTTGAACTATTGATTACACAAATGAATTCAAAGATTTAATCGTACTAAAATCTCTAATTTCAGGGCAGTTTTGAATCGAACCTTTACTTATCGGATTAGAAATATTTTCAATTATATTTCATAAATTACTAATCATTGACTTTAAATCGCTCTAAATAAAGGTAGGTTCATTTCAAATTCCATTTTCGCCATCAGTCGGTTTAAAGAAGAAAGTATTGTTAAGGTCAAAACTATCTCATCTTATTTTTTCTACACAATAATTCTGTGATGCTAAATATTCAATGTTTGAAATTTAAATTTTGAATCATTTTTCTTCTGATAAAATAAATGTAAATTCTCAAAATCATTAGGAATAACGAGTTTCGATTCTTTAGTTATTAATAACCCAAATAGATTGAAATACTTGATCTCACAAAAAAATCTTTATTTCAGTACTGTTTTGAAATTAATTATTCCTAACTTATGCAAGTAGAAATAAAAAAAATAAATAAATAAATAAAAAAACACACACACACAAACAAATAAAAAACGTCTGACACGTGGTTTAGTTAGCTTTGAAAATTGATAGAAAAAAAAACTCGCGTAAGTTCTGCACGAATTACACCAAATTTTGAATGTCGCTTGCGTACAAAAAGACTGATTTATATTTCATTTTCAGTTATGTGCAATTACTATAAATCTATTTTATCAATGATACAGCTGTCGAAGCGCCATTTTGACGTCTCTTTTTAGATCAGATTGAGTGTAAGCGTGCCCTGCAGAGTGTTTTTTTATGCCTAGTTTTTTATGTAACATTATCTGCTTTTCCCCGTGAATGTATTTAATACCAAAAGCCGGTTACCGGAGGTAATAAAACTGCTGACTGCGACCACAGAACCCAACCATTTTTCCTGCTCATACCAAAAAAAATTCTGATAACTGCATAAAAAAAGGGTACGTATTCGAAAACTTCTGGATAGACATGTTAATTTTTTTAACAAGTTTGAAGAGAAAGGTTGACTTTTAAAATATCTATCGTCTATTTTCCCTGCTTTAAAACCATAGTTTTGAAGTGAGCGTAAAATAAAGACTTGTACATTCCAAAATGTTAATCTCCAAAGTTCTGAGGAGTTGCAAAGATGTCTTACAGTGAAATTACGCATTTTACAATTTGTTTTGAATAATACAATACCAAATAAAGATTTGAAGTTTTGAAATTAAAAGGAAGGAGGAATTTTATTGAACAAAATTTCTGAAAGAAAAACTATCATTTAATTTAAACTTTTGTCGTCCAATTTTCTAATGATGTATTTCCATACATTATTGTTCATATCATTTATATAATAGTATATAATATTATATATATAATATTAGATAATACTGTATAATATTACGTATAATATTATGTATTTTTCATATTATTTTCGCATGTAACTCATACTATCAAGGTATTAAATAAAACTTCGTCAAAGTTTACATAACAAAAAGACTCAAATCACTGCAAAAAACATGACTATTACACTGGAACGTATTTTATTCCATCTCCCACCGTCTCATTTTACAAATAGTAAGAAAATCGTTTTCATTAGGAAAACAATGTTGTCAATTTTAGTCAGATAAAAAATATTTCAGAAATCAACAAAACCACTGAGTCAGGAGTTCACAGTACAAGCTGCTACACGTATACACCATCAAATGATGTATTTTTGATCTATTATTTCATTAAAATATGCATTTTCGAATGACGTTTGTCAAATGTTTTGCAACTTTTGAAACATAATCTTGTAGAAAAATTTCTTCCTGACAAATAATCGTATTTGGGAATATTATGCGACAAAATTTCTGAAAAAATAAACAACTGTACACTTTAAGCTATTTGCAGTCTAAATTTCTCACGATCAATCCGAAAATAAACGCAAGGATATTCATCAATCATGTAGAATAATATTCTTTCTCTGCACCTTTCTCGGAAATCCATCTCTCAAATTAGCATAAATGTATAATGATTATTCCGTGGGAACTTCGGATGCAGTGTTCCACATTAATGATTAAATCCGTAAACCCCCACTTTTATGTTTGTTAAATCACCAGCTATGCGCTCCCGAACTGCGCGTTTCAGCTTAATTCCTTACCCAAATTGATGCCGAACCGAATCACTAATTGCCTCTCCGAGCCAGGAGTTCAGATGACTGATATATGAGCCATCAGCTGTAGCTTGCTTCTATGGCGACTAACTCTTAGAACATGAAACTAATTGATATCTACCAAACTTGATAAATTCCTTTCCTCGTGTGGCAGAACACAATGATTTTAAATCATTAACGGATGCAAATTAAACAAATTAATTAAGGCAGCTCCTTATATTCGTTCCCGTTCAGAAATAATTATCTGCAGTCATTAGATGAAATCAATTTTGGTAACTCATAGCGTCTAATTGAAAGTGCTTTGTGAAATTCGTAGAACATTCTCCAACAATCGTAATACATATATATAAGTGTAAGTGTGTCGATATATTTTTAGCGATATAAATATACATGCAACTGAAATTCGCAGTTTCATTGTTTGTAACTTGAACCCTATACAGCGAAGCACAATTACGACATATTTTCCCAAATATTGTATCCCTACCATTTGAGTTAAAACATAATTAAATAATTTTCGTTCTAACTGGGTCAGAGGTTACCGAATTATATGCTCCTTTCTGCTACGACAGACGACTTTTTTAGGTTAGTGCTAATTTTTAGTGAAAAAAAAAGATGTTGTCTACTTATCTTCGAAACGCAAAGAAAACTTAGTGGTTGCCATATTTGGTTGGAAAAAAATCCCTCAAAAATAGATAACATAAACATTAGCTAATAGGAATTGCATCCATTTTTAATCACATAGTATAGTTATTAATTATATATTATAGTTAAAACATCACAAGTTAACATGATAGATGGCTTCGTTTCAAACTACATTTTTGTCATCTGTCTGTTGAAACTGTAATCTTTTTTAGGCAAAATAATTTTCTTTTCAGGAGCTCGATTATGGGATTTAAAGCTTGGAAAAAAGAAATAAAAATGGTCGAGTATTTTTCAAATATGGCTAATCATCAAAAAATAAATAAATAAAATTTGGGAAAACACCCTCAGTTCAGCTCAGACGAGTTACTTCTGAAAATAATGGAGGTATATTTATTCCGATTCTTTAATTACGAAATTAAAGTTAATTAAAATGTTCAATCAAATTATTGCAATATGAACCTTGGGTCCCGAATATTTAGTATTTAAACGAAAAATCTGCTCGCTTTCGATATTTTTTTCATGCAGTAGTTTGGGTTGAGCCATAAACAAGCGAAATCGGTGATGTTCACTTTTTGAAATTTTTAGTGTCAAAGCACTTGATTGATTCCTTACTATTTACATTCATAATAAATTTCCCAAATAATAAGGATTAACACCAATAAATAATGACAAAATATTTTGTTGGCCATCGAATAATAAGTAACTTTGGGAAAATGTGGAGGAGCTCCGTCTAAATGGAAAATGTAATTCTCCGGAATTTTCCGACGCTAATCCCGGAGTCTGTTGGAGTCTTCACGTAAGCTTTCGCACACATAAACACTGAAGGGCTGGCTCTCTTTCCTGCCTCGTATGCCTCGTGTCTGTAACATGATTTGTTGCACAGCTATAGCCGTTATTTAGTTCTTTTTCGCGTGGCGTGGAATGACTATCAACAAGGTGTGTTTTGAAATTTCAAAAGTTTCCAGATTGGACGAGAAATCTCCCCTGGAAGTGATAACACATGGACGGTGGCCCTTCAAACCGCAGCAACTGATAATTACATTTCATCTTTTGGGTTAAGAAGAAAGTTGGATTCATTTCAGATTTCATTGCTGTCTTCTATCGGCTGGCAGTAGAATCTAATTTAAAGCAAAACTATTTTAGTATCAGAAAAATGGCGATAACTCAACAATGGGACTGAAATCTGAGGAAAAAGAAGAAACAATGTTCGAGTTTTGAAAGAGGGCAGATCCTCTAAAAATTAGTATACATCACTCTCCGTTTACCTCAGACAACTTACTTCTCAAAATAAGATTCATTACATTCGATTCAGGAATTTTCTACTGTACGAGCAGAAATTATCTACGTAAATTATCTATATATATAAAACAGTTCCGTAACTGACTCATTCATTCACTGACTGACTGACATACAACGCACAGACCAAACCGCTGGACCTAAAGGGCTGAAATTTTGCATGGCGATTCTTCTAATAGTGTAGGGGTACACTAAGAAAGATTTTCAAAAATTCTTCTTAGATTTTTTTAAATTAAATTTTTAAGCTGTTTTTTAAACTTTTTTTACGTTTGCATTTAAAATAATACATTGAGGGTTATAAAATTTATATCACGAGAAAGATCATAAAAATTCCTTCAAAATGAAATTTTTTTCGAATTTTTACCTCCATTTCCTGATTTTTGGTGAATTTTTAAAGATTAATTTTTAGAATTTAATTTATTAAATGCTGATCACGTGATTTCTTTTTCTAGTACTTTCAATAAATTTATCGTCACATGCGTAACAACTGAATAGACAAAAAAAAACATTTTTTCTTTCTAATGCAGCAGACGATTGGATATTATCCAAAAAAAATAAATATTCCTTATGATTTTTTTATAAATATATATATATATAAATATTTTTTTACATCAATTGTATATATTGATCGTCTCATTTATTATAAATATATATATTTATTTTTTTTGGCATTAATTGCATACATTTACCGTTGTATTTAATTTGAATGTACTCCGTGGTGAAGCGCGGGTTTTCAGCTAGTCTCTGCATAAACCTTCACATCAGTTCAGCATTGATATTAGCTTGAAATCTGCAGAACTTAAGATTTGTCGGTGATCCAATGCATTTTTTGGAGGTCTGGTTGTTTACCCTTTCACGCTTAAGCCTTGTTTGTGGTTTGACCGAGGCAATTATATCAGTGAAAAACATATGAATAACACAGTCGATACGCACTATACTTCTATGCCCCTTTTCTGTAAAATTCTCGTTAGAAATTAACATGAATGTTTAATGATTATATCGCGAAAACTTCTGCATTACTCCCCATTATAATGATTAAATCCATAAAACCCACATTTACGTTTGCTGAAATCACCGGCTATATGCTCTCGCATTGCATACTTCAGCTTAATTCCTAACTCAAATGAATGCACGGAGTCACTAATTACCTCTCCAAGCGACGAGTAGATGACGAGGGTGATTTATAAGCCCTCCGCCGCACTTTCCTGCTGCCCATTTCTACGGTGACTAACTTCTACAACACGTGAAAATAATGTACATCTAACAAACTTAATAAACTCCTTTTCACGAGTGCGTTATTAAAACAATTATTTGAAGCGACGAAACCGTGCGACCCAAAAACGAACCACTAAATTTGCTTTGATTTTTACGCTTCTTTCAAGTGTATTATTTATAAATTTCAAGTCATTTTAAGGCCTCCATTTTAATTCGTAGTTTTAAATTTAAATTAATTCTCATAAAATGTCTTGAATTACGACATAGAATTCAAAGTTCACTTTATAAACGTTCAACCTGGGATACTCCCACCTGGACAGGGGCTTAGTGGCTTGAACGATGGCATTTAGTGATCCAATAGGTTGGTTTTGATTGCCTGCGTCTGAAATCAACATAAGAGGACCATAGTGCTCTCAGTTAACCACCCGTAACCTGTTGGGTAGCCCTCTATTCATAGGACAGAGAATTCATGCTGATTTCGATATTAAGCCGAAGTAAAAGCTTTATTTTAAAGGGAAAAGGGATCTTCAAACTCGAATTTTTCAATTTTCAATTTTTAACTCTATACACAAAATGAGAATAATTTGTATTTTTTTTTACTACATTTACTAACACCCTTAGAATTCAAAATAAGGATTTTTTTTGGCAAAATAATGTATATTTAAAAAAAAGAAAAAGAAAAAGAATTGTTTTTCAAGCTTCTAGCATTTCATATCATTTAAAAACCTTACATTTTAACGTGGGATTACGTTTCTCCATAACGGTCCGCAGTAAAGCAAAATTTCAGGCTTTAAAACCGTCGTAGCGAGTTATAAATCAAGAGGGGCAGAATATTATTTCTAAAAAGTGCTTCTTTGTTTCACCCCTTTTACCCCCTTCATACTTAACCAAAATCGATAAATGAGGTACCATTTAAAAGATTAAGATTAAGATTAGGAATTTTATACTAAAAAAAAAAAAGAGGTAAGCAATGATAAGTAATCCTACGTTAATAACCCACGGTAGTTTCGATAGAAGAGACTACCTGAATTTTTTTTAACATGTTTACCGTATATATATATATATATATATATGTGTGTAAACATAATTCTGTACTGATTTTTTTCTATTTATTTATTTATTATTATTTTAATGAATCCAAAGCCGTAAATAATTATATTTTTTAATCTGCCTGTTTTTTTTTATGTTTTTGCTTTTTTTCATAGTCTATAAATTTGAAAAATATTTGTGGTTTCAAAGAACTATACACACTTTTGTGGCAAACACTTCAACTAAGAATTCTGAGAAATTTGAAAGAAATCAGAGCAAAATGAATGGTCATGGACCCTTTTGAAATAAATCTAGCATTTTTGAAGAATTTTTTGAAAAACAGGTCTCATTCTTCCACAAAGTACTTATTTATGAATTCTAAGTGTCTTCAATGTAATAGAAAAGAGTATTAATTATTCTCATTTTCTATACAGAGTAAAATATTGAAAATTTTAAAAAAAAGGAGGTTGAAAGGTTCCTTGTCTACTTAAAGTAATTTATTTTAATAATTTCAAATCATTAAAGTTATTCATAATTCCAGAATACGAATTAATTATTGCTCATTATTTTCAGAAGAGGTCTGTCATCCCCCAGAATTGACTATTAATTCGTATGGGGTCATGAGTTAACTCATGCGAATAAATAGACCATGCTCGGGTGGTAATAGGATCAAACACATTCAAGCTGTAAAAATAGTGCTTGAGAAAGAGAACGATAATGATAGTTTTATCAATATCATAATTAGGTCTTTCAGATTTACAGACTAATATTGCTCTCAATATAATAAAACTGGTCGTATCACTGGCAGATATTAGTGTTATAAGTAGTTTTAAATATATAAAGTTAGCTCAATAGATGATATAATAACCAAATAAAAGTATAATTTAAACAATTTAAATAACTAAATATGAGTATAATTTTAATAAAAAAAGTAATAAAATTTTAATAAGTTAAATAATAAAATAATATTAAGCTTTTCATTACTTCAGCTTAAATAACTTCAACAAACATTAACACAGTATTAAATATAACAGTAAACAAGTAATATATAAAAAAAAAAAAAAATTAAAGTCAATTCCTACTTAGGTCAACAAAGAAAAATTTGAGTGTGAACTAATAGTAGGAATTGAAAAAAAGGATTGCCTGCCAGAACCTTGCCTACTGTGCGAGATTAGGAGGGGAGGAAAGGAGAGAGAAAAAGTTTGCCTGGTTGGAGATTCGATCCCGCAACCTACAGGACGGGAGGAGCCCGCGCTACCGCAGTGCTACCGTTTACACAGTAAGATGGGGGAAATTACTATTCAAGAGCAAGAGACGCTCTAGGTCTAAAACTAAAATTGATTAATTAAATTTAATTAATGAATTAATATTTGAAAAAACTGTATTAACATCATGTGTCATCCACTACAAGTTTAAAAAAATGTATTTGAACTTGAGTGGATGAATAAAAAGTATTTTATTAACGATTGAAAATTTGAACAAGATATATATAGGGAGAGTGTGAACTAATAGTAGGAATTGAAAAAAAACCCATTAGATATTAATTTTAATATACAGCATAATATACTCATTTATCATTTTAATATACAGCATAATATACTCATTTATCCGGACTAACTGGGACCATAGGCAATCCGGATAGTTGAAAATCCGGATAATCTGGGTAATATGGGTAATAAGCAAAGCAAAATCCTTAACTAAGCACACTAACCTACGTTTATTACGATAAAAAACCATTTTTTTGTAACAAAATTACATAGCATTGTTTACAAGACTTTAAAAAATATAAAAATAACTTTTCACATCATTTCTTAAAAAAGAATTGGTAAGTCTAGTAAAACTTTCCTAAACTCAACAAAAGCACTTTATTGCCATATTTTATTGTACTATCGATGCATGAACGATAATATCGATGCAATTGACAATCGCTTTTTAGTTTGATCATATTGAATCAAACTAAAAAGCGAATATTTGGTGTACTTGTAGTTACGTTCTTCCTATCATAATTAAAAAGTATTATATGATGTGAACATTAAATAAAAATAAAGTCTACAAATCTGATACGGAGATCCGGATTAACGAGGGCCGGATAAACGAGGTTTTACGGTATATGACAACTAACTTAATGTATATATATATATATATATATATATATATATATATATATTAACTCTATCCGTTAAACCCAGAGGAAAGCAGATAAGAATCATAAGAGTGCTGGGTATCAGAAAAATTAAAATTGATTGCACACTTTATATAAAAATATTCTGAGGATTTGCATTTAACAGCTTATTACCATGTTTTTATTAACCCGCTTTCATGTTTTTATGTTTTTATTAACCCACAAATCTTTCAATCGATTTTTAATTAACTTTCCGACTAGCTAGACATTTGAAACTTTTAGAATAGCTCAGAACACGATGACAATGCATTATTTTAATACTTTTAGACACCTTTAAGCAGAATTAAATTCATTTTCAGTTATTTTCAGTTAATTTTGTTTTGTAGACTGGTGCAGCCATCTATTGACCGGAATGGAAACGAAAGGTTAAGCGCAAGTTAACTTCCAATTAACTTCATTTTCTTTCAAGTTAATGGGATAATTCATCAAAAATTTTTTTTTAAAGTATTTATTAATACATAGAATTGTCAAGGTTATACGATTCAACAGAAAATTTAAAAACATGGTATATAAAAAGTTCTTTTTTTCTTGTAATTATTTTTTATTTATAGTCTACATGCAATGTTTGGTTGTGAACTGTAAAATCCACCAGTGACGCTTACGTTAATATCAATATTGAACATTTCACTTAGCATTTTTACAGTTTATTCATTTTGTTTTAAATTCTAGCTGCAATCAAATCCCGTTATAACGAACTTCAAGGGACCAAAGGTTTTGTTCGCTTTATCCGGTGGTTCGCTATTTCCGAACCGTTAAGAAAAATGCTAGAGTTCACAAAATGTATATCTCATTAGTTGCAATGTGTACCATTGGACTATTAGAAGTCAAAATTATAATCAAACATTTTAGAAGCAATATGCGCGATACGGCGGTTTCTTAATTATTTATCATCCAATATTTTTCACACACTTGTGAAAACTTCAGCTGAGAAACCTCTATTCTTTTTTATCCCCAAATTTCTAAATTTATTTACAAAACAAAACGCCAGGAAAACTCATGCGTTTTTTAGATCATAAGTAATGCAACTCCCATGAAATATTCAGTTAAAATATAATTCTGTTTTTAGGAAGCAGCATGATTTAAAGAAAAAAAAAATTAAACAGGACGTTTTAATTCGATAGCCTATTATAACAAACATAATATTATTTCGCTGAAATGCATCCACTGTATACGAAAAATATTTTTTGTGAATTACATCTTTATTTTTATTCTTATTATAAAAATTGAATTGCGGATCAATTTTAATCATTATTTTTTACGCCTTTTCGGACACGCAATATTTTTTCTTTCATGTAGTTGAAAATTATTTTTACCTTAGCTATCGCTAAAAAAGATAATTATTATTTTGTTTTATCCTCATATAGCTGGATAATATTTTTTAACGACATATTTTTGTACTTTGTAAACGCTATATGGCGGTAATAAATAGATGTATTACTTTTATGATAAGAATAAATGTTTTTCATGAAAAAAAATTGCTTGCCGTTAATCTAATTTATTTTTTACTGATTAAAAACTAGCAGCTGATAATAGGAATTCGTCAAACTATTTCTTTCTAAGTAGTCCCAGGTCTTTCAAGGTTTCGACACAATAAACGTCTGACAAGGAACTGATAATGTGAAATTTACGGCTCATCAACAACATGCTGGGAGAATGCTGGGCTTTGCTGAAAAAAGACGTAAACTGGAATCTCTACTGGAGATCTAAACGCTCAGCCATGTCTGCCAAAGAAATTCTACAGATTTTTCAATGGGCTGATAAACTGACATAAAGAGAACAGTACAGAAGATACTGATTTGCGTGGAATTTTCCATCTGTACTAGAAGCGTTTATCCTGCTGTATCAATACCTCCTGGACTCTAGTACCACATCTAGGAGGAGTTCGCTAGACAACCCCCTTCCCAACGCATTGTGAACAGGATAGACTAATATTGGAGAGAAAAGCTGTACGGACTCGGAAACTGATAGATCGTCAAGTTCTCGAATAAGGGTTGACCATGGATCACTCCCAACGATTTCGAGAGAAAATTTTCCCACACTGCTCGCTATTCTCCACACAGGAGAACCATCGGCAAAGCAGTGAACTGGATTCATCAGAGATACATAAATTTGTTTAAGGTTTAATACCATCCTTCAAATGCAAAGTCGTTGCATAATTTGCAATTTGATATCTGCCAGTTTAAAAAAAAAGATGAAAAATTGAAAAAGAATCAGTTTTGAAATAATATTTTAGTTAAAGAATTAGCTATATTTCGGTTATATTTTAATTCCGCAATTTTCACTTTTAAAGTGAATTAAATCCCGTAATATAGGGCTGAAAATAAATTTTGAAAAGAAAGAATGAAACACTAATATAGAAAATAATCTTCGTTCGTGAGAGCTCTTGTATTGTAACGTCCGTAGCTCTTGTATTGTTTACGGTCACGTGTATGTTACCTAAGAATCATTTTTGATATGGCTTTTCACTGATCTAACTACATACCATTTATATTTTATTCCTTAGGGACGCGGTGACCCAGTAGGCAAAGGCAGCGAAACAGTGATCTGAGCGTCACTGGTCGATGACCCTCGCTGACAAATCCATCGCCGTGTACACTAAAAGCGGCTGGTGTCTGAAAAATCTGTCGTGGCTGCAATGTCCTCCAAGTTCTCAAATTTACCTCTGGAGGTGCGGGGTCAAGTGCACCGGTCTCGTCACTTGACTCGGTTCAAAATTACGGACCGGCTTGTAGGGGGCAATGCTAGCCACCTATACGGTGCCCCCTTAAACGAATGGCCAGCAGTCTCGCGGTGTACATAATGGAGAATGTCTAGCGACAAAGTGCCTCCACGTTCGAAAAACAAAAATTATTCCCAGTAATGCTTTAGTTTCTCTGATTGACGCATATCAAAGCTCCACAGAAATAATAACTACTTAATATAATTCTGGGTTTAATCTTTCATGCTTTAACCCTTTGAGGGGATAAAGAGACTAGATTTAGGCGTTTGCACAGTGCAAACGCCTAAATCTAGTCTCTTTATTTCCCTTGCATCCAATGTATTCCAGTTAAATGAGCAGAATAATGGTTAGTGTTGCCATATGTTATCAGTTTAAAGTAGAAAAATTTTGTAACCTTTAATTGGAAAATGTTTCAAGATTCTTTAGATTAAAAAAATCGGGAAAAAAATCTGCAACGTGCAAACAGGGGAGCTTGTTGCCCCTGAAAGGGTTAATAATGTATAACTTGTGAAAGCTGAAAACCAGTAAACATCTGTTATCGACGTTTTAAGGATCAGATGACAGAGCGATATTCTGGAGATGTTGCCTGACTATTATATGAACTGACATTGAAACTAATGATAATATAACACCTGCAACGGTTTAATTTTATGTTTTCCAGTTCATGATTTTCTATTATATCCATTTGCCCTTTTATATTCTGGAAAAAAAAGTCGGGAAAAAGACTTATATTCGTTGTCAATTCACGAGCGATGTATTTTTTTTTTCTTTCATCTGTCACTGTTTCGTGTGGTATGCTTACAGACAGTCAGACTTTCGGACAGGTGGTTAAAAATTCAATTCGTATACAAACTTCTCAAGTTTGTGATTTAAGGATGAACTTTTCCACTCGGAACAGATTATCAATCATGTCTCTGCCGTAGATTTAAATCGCTTCCACTCATTCATTCATTCATTCGCACATCGAAAGAAATCGCACCAGATTCAATTCGTGTTCGGATAAAAAAAAAAAGGTCCTGCGGGGGGGGGGGTTGAAATAGAAGTAAAAAATAAAAAGTAGAAATAAAAAAAGCCCGCTAAACTTTTCGGTAATTCATGCCAGCAGCTTAAATTTTTTCCCCCTGCTTTCCATCATTCTGCTAGAAGTCACGGTAGAAACCCCACCACAACTGTTTCTTTCTTTCCCGTTGAATGCACTGGGGAGACCCAGATGGGGCTCGGCTACATTGATGCCATCTTTTTTCTCATATATATTGACCCAGGTGCTTGTCGAGTGATGGGGGGGGGGAGGCAGAAATGGATTAAATCCTTCCCCCCTTTGACAACAATGCTCTGTTAACAATGTCAATTACTGCAGCTCCCCGGCTGATGTATGGCTCCGGAGGGGAATCCAAGAGGAGTAGTTCTGTAGCAGATGCTGCTGCTAAAGTTCATGGGCTTATTATTGTGGTAGATCTGCGAGGGACAAATAGCGGTTCTTTCGGCTACTACTTTATTTTTCATTCTACCGGAGGAATGGATCTGGCAAAGAGAAATGCCGACAACTCTTCAGCAATAAAACGAATCGAAAAAAATTCAGGTAGTCTCTTCTAACAAAAACTACCGCGGGTTATAAACGTAGGATTACTTGTCGTTGCTCACCTCTTTTGTATATATATATGTATGTATGTGTTATGTATACAGTCAGTCGAACCCCGCTATAACGAACTTCAAGGGACCAAAGGTTTTGTTCGTTTTATCCGGTGGTTCGCTATATCCGAACCATTGAGAAAAATGCTAGCGTTCACAAAATGTATAACTCATTAGTTGCAATGTGTATTCAATAATGATGTATTAAAAATAATAAAATCTGTTAAAAATGATTATTAATGAATTAAATCAACTAAAATCGATTACATTTAACTGACACAATACTAAATAAATTACGTACAATAAGAAAACGGTGGGATCAAAATTTTCGTTCGTTATATCCGTGAGTTCGTTATATACTGGGTTTGCTATAACGGGGTTCGACTGTATATGTATCTATATATATATATATATATATATGTGTGTATGTCAAAATTTCGACCATTTCGGTACTTTTCTGTTTAACTATTTACTGCGTGCCCAAGCGATACAGACAAGGTTTGGAGCGCTGCCAAAATTATAACTCGCAACGATGGACGGTTTTAGTGTCTGAAATTTTGCTTTCCGGAGGACCGTTATGGAGGAACGTAAACCTACGGGGAGAAAAAAAAATAAGCTACGGCAGTAAGTTGCAAGTTATCACTGTTATCAAGTACCCTCACAGCACTGCAAATGTTGTTGCTATAGTTATTTTTTTCTCCAAAATTTGTTAATTTCCTCATTTCTTCTTTCTTTAAGAGCTTTTTACTGAAAGGGATTACTATTTTACGTGCATATTCATTCTTTCTACAAATAAAAAAAAAAATAAAGAAATTAAGGAATAAACTTAGAAGCCACCCCCACATGTTTAAATAAGAGAAAGTTTGAACATGGAGAATTCAGTTTGGAACATAAAGTGTAATTAATATTTTGTATCAAGCCAAACTAAAAAAACTAAACTCATGGCGCAACAGTCCGCTGTGGATCAAAGCCGTCTCCGCTTTCTTGACCATTGGATTGGGGTGCCATACAGCATATGTCTCAATCAGGTGGTCAACCTGACATGGGACCACCAGAGTTTAGTTCTCAAGCATGCTTGATCCTCATTTATTCGACCCACTCAAGGGATGGAAAGGCTGGGTCGACCTTGCCAGGGCCTTTTTATCGCATGGGCAAATCGGGACTTTGTCCAGGGCCCCCTGATGCTAGGGGGCCCCAAAACCACCTTGGTGTATGCACCTAGTACTTCTAACAGTATGTATTTTTATAAATGTCCGTAAGAGGGGGCCCCCAAATAGCATCTGCCCAGGGGCCCCCAGCGTTCATAATCGGGCCCTGGACCTTGCCCAGTCGCAGGGTCGAACCCTGGACATGTGATGTGGCAGCTTGAAGCTTTTAACCACTATATATATATATATATATATATATATATATATATATATATATATATATGTATATCCCTTTCATTAAACTATACATATACCTACATATATATATATATATATATATATATATATATATATATGTAGGTATATGTATAGTTTAATGAAAGGGAAAATAAAGCAATTCGTTTATAAATTATTAACGCCACCGGGCGTCTTTGTGTTAAGCCAGTAAAAGCAATTAAATTTTTGTTTTAAAGCTATTAATTCTTTTATTTTTTTTTAAGCCTTTGGAAACAACATCACACAAAATTCCCCTTAAAGCCGGAGAATAACTTATCTATAACTAATATACAAGCCATATCAGTATTTCTTCTGCTTGACCGAGTCCCATCACTCAAGTCATTTTTGTTTATATATATATATATATATATATATATATATATATATATATATATATATATATATATATATATATATATATATATATATATATATGTATATAAGACTTAATTTGAAAACACTTAATGAAACCAAATAAGCTGAAAAAGCCATTAATATACAAAAGTGCGTAATCCTCGACACATTCTAAAAATCATATAGTTTGATGATATATCCATCCATGGTTTTATCGGTTACTTGTATTACCCGTAAATATCTAGAGAGGTCTCATGATATGGTGGTCTTGTTATACCCATAATGATGGCTTGCTTTTAGGTCAACAAGTTCATAACTATCGTGCTACATTTGGCAGGACAACAGCACTTATCCAACAAAATGCATGCATGCTGTTAGCAAAAACCGCAGCTGTTCCATTACATCCCCCCCTCCCCTCTTACCTTCACAGACACATATGTTTGAATACTTAATGCTAAAATATTAAGTCCTAAAGCGTGAAGTTTAATCTTCCCCTCCCCGTCCTTCAACGAACTTTTTTTTAAAAATTTATTTTTTATAACTACTCCAGGTGGTTTCATGATTTCAGACACCCTGGCAAACAGCTTAGAGGGGGAAAAAAAGGGAAGAAAAACGAAATCCTATTTCTTAAAATATCCCTTGTAAAATCTCATTTTTTCCCCTGAGCATCCTCTTTGGCTCGTGCTGCTACAGTCTGTCTGCTACAGTCACAGGCGTTATCCGAAAAGAAGAGCGCCTGTCACTTCTCTGAATCGCTCATGAAAAATGGGCAGCCCCCCCCCTCCTTTTTTTTTTTTTGTGCCTCAGTGACCCCCCGCTCTTCCCCCTCTACATTCGTTTTCGCGTTTCAATAAATTTCAACAACGGCTTCAACAACAAAGCGAGTCGAGAAATACGAAGAGCAGCAGGGTAGGAGAAGAAGAGACAGAAAAAAAAACAACATAACACGCAAGTATATGAGCGATGAAGAATGCAGAGAAAACTTTTCGCGTTTCCGTATTGGAAGAAATTCTATTTAAAGTGCTTTTGGACTTCATATTAACGTGAAGTGGCCTCTCTCTCTCTCTCTCTCTCTGCTGCTGTGTGTTCGGGATTTAGCCGAGAGAATGCTCCGAAAGAATGAATGGCTGAATGGGGGTATTTATTTGTTTGCATGGGTGATTGTGAAGAGGCTTATGATGAGGTGAGTGTGTCTGGAATCGCCCCTGATAAGGACGGTAAAAATAGTCTCTCGTTCCACGAGAGTCTGGCTCTGCAAAAACAGGAGGCGAGAAATTCGTCAGGAGTGCCAGGCTTACAAAACGCGTGCTGTTATCTCATGGTTTGCAGACTTTTGACCTTTCCGCCGAACAGTAGGAAAAGTTTTAGTTTTGTCTACCAGTTTTTAAGGCCTGCGCCCTAAGTACTAGGGTTTAGAACGTTTCTCGAGGCATATAATTATATTATTTTTAACATATTTAAACGCTGAGGGACATACTTTAAGGAATAAAAAAGCTATGATTTTTCAATTAACACATTTTTCCCTTTTTATAGGTTTACTAGCTGAAAACCCGCACTTCGCTACGGAGTACATTCAAATTAAATACAACGGTCAATGTTTGCAATGAATGCCAAATATATATATATATATATATATATATATATATATATATATATATATATATATATATTTATAATAAATACGACGATCAATGTATACAATTGATGTAAAAATAAAACAAAAAAATATATTTATAAAAAAATCGTAAGGGATATTTTTATAGACAAAATAATGTAGAAGAAAATATTCAAATTAAATGTAACAGGACATGCTAAAGAATACAGTACAGTTAATATAGTACAGTTTGAGGAACATAATATCTTTTACTGTATTTTAATATTTTTTTGGATAATGTCCAATCGTCTGCCACATTAGCAAAAAAAATAAATATTTTTTTTGTCTATTTAGTTGCTATGCACGTGATGATAAATTTATTTAAAGTACCAGAAAAAGAAATCACGTGATCGGCATTTAATAAATTAAATTCTAAAATTAATCTTTAAAAATTCACCAAAAATCAGAAAAGGAAGGTAAAGATTCGAAAAAGATCTCATTTTAAAGGAATTTTTATGATCTATCTCATGATATAAGTTTTATAACCCTCAAATTATTATTTTAAATGCAAACTTAAAAAAAGTTACTAAAACAGCTTAAAAATTTAATTTAAAAAAATATTTCTTAGTGCACCCCTACACTATAAGGAGAATCGATATGCAAAATTTCAGCCCTTTAGGTCCAGCGGTTTGGTCTGTGCGTTGTATGTCAGTCAATCAGTTAGTCAGTGTGTCAGTCAGTTACGGAACTGTTTTATATACATATATAGATTAGTTGCTAGATGAATACCCTTGCTTCGCTACGGAGTACATTCAAATTAAATTCAACGGTCAATGTATGAAATTAATGCCAAAATAATATATATATACTTATAATAAATACAAAGGTCAATGTATGCAATTAATGCCCCCCCCCCCAAAAAAAAAATAAATAAATAAATAAAAATATATATATTTATATAAAAAATCGTAACGGTTATTTTTATAGACAAAATAATGTAGAAGAAAATATTCAAATTAAATACAACGCTCAATGTATGCAATTAATTTGTATGTTTAATATCCATAAAACACACTATTTTGAATTATATTCTTAAAAAACTTCCATTTCAATTAGTCTAGTTTTTAAATTTCATCTTTTATCGTATTTTAAAATTTTTTTATGTCAATTTATATCGTTGTTATGCACGTGACGCAAAATTAATTTAAAGTATCAGAAAAAGAAAAGAAACAACATGATCAGCTTTTAATAAATTAAATTCTAAAAATTAATCTTTAAAAATTCAATAAAAATCAGAAAAAGGAGGTAAAGATTCGAAAAAGATTTCATTTCAAAGGAATTTTCATGATCTTTCTCGTGATATGAATTTTATAACCGTTAAATTATTATTTTAAATGCAAACTTAAAAAAAGTTACAAAAACAGCTTGAAAATTTGGTTTTAAAAAATCTAAGAAGAATTTTTCAAAAATCTTTCTTAGTGCACCCCTACACTATAAGAAGAATCACCATGCAAAATTTCAGCCCTTTAGTTCCAACGGTTTGGTCTGTGTGTTTTACATCAGTCAGTCAGTCAGTTATGGAACTGTTTTATATATATAGATAGATAATAAAGCCCCATAGTAGCTTAGTTTTCCAACATTACTGGAATTTTGATTATCCATAGATCCAAACAACGGTTATTTATTAAGATTTTACCCTTATACTTATTTTTTTCTTGATTATCCCAGTTAGCTTTTTATGGAAAATTAAACTATGCTTTAAGTAATTACTCTGAACATCGCTAGAGAAATTTTTGTATCATAGTGACCACCAAATTCATATTCCGAAAGAGATTCAATGCAATAGCATTCTCAAATTGTCTGAAGATTGCAACCACAGATATGGACGTCGACTTTTTAAAAATCTTTCAAGAAGGATTACAAGTCTACAGTTAGTCTTGAATTAACATGCAAAACATTTTTTAAAAATAAAATTATCTTATTACAAATAGCGAATAAAGATGCAATCAGTAACATCTGAATAAGGTTATACGAGAAAAGAAGTAGTTGATCAGTTAACTCGTGATGCATTGTGTTTTTAATACTAAATTCGAGAAAGCGATTGCAAAACTTTAACCTGTCTGACTTCCCTTAACCTTTAAGATATAGTGGCCAGTAGTACTCCTTAAACTCGCCTTCATTGTTTTAAAGTATGTTGAAACTTTAACATTCTTAACTGGTAAATAAGTTGATTAATCATTCAGTTTTGTCTGGCGTTTGATTAAAGCGAGAATTTTAAACGAAAAGAATAAACTTTAAAAATGCTAAGTGAAATGTTCACTATTGGTATTAACGTAAGCGTCACTGTTGGATTTTACAGTTCACAACCAAACATTGCATGTAGACTATAAATAAAATAATTACAAGATAAAAAAAAAATGTATATACCATGTTTTTAAATTTTCTGTTGAATCATATAAATTTGACAATTCTATGTATTAATAAATACTTTTTTAAAATTTTTTGATGAATTATCCCATCAACTTGAAAGAAAGTTAATTGGAAGTAACTTGTGTTAAACTTTCGTTCCCGGCTTGGCCAATAGATGGCTGCACCAGTCTACAAAACAAAATTAACTGAAAATAACTGAAAATGAATTTATTCTGCTTAAAGATGTCTAAAAGTATTAAAATAATGCATTGTCATCGTGTTCTGAGCTATTCTAAAAGTTTCAAATGTCTAGCTAGTCGGGAAGTTAGTTAAAAATCGATTGCAAGATTTGTACGGGACAAACACACGAACAAACAAGAAAGCGGGTTAATAAAAACATGGTAATAAGCTGTTAAATGTAAATCCTCAGAATATTTTTATATAAAGTGTGCAATTGATTTTAATTTTTCTGATACCCATTGTATGTAGACTATGATACATTGTATGTAGACTATAAATAAAAAATAATTGTAAAAAAAAAGAACTTTTTATATACCATGTTTTTAAATTTTCTGTTGAATCATATAACCTTGACAATTCTATGTATTAATAAATACTTTTTAAAAAATTTTTGATGAATTATCCCATCAACTTGAAAGAAAGTTAATTGGAACTAACTTGAGTTAAACTTTTCGTTCACGTCCTGGCCAATAGATGGCTGCACCAGTCTACAAAACAAAATTAATTGAAAATGAATTTAATTCTGCTTAAAGATGGCTAAAAGTAAAGATGGCTAAAATAATACATTGTCACGTGTTCTGGGCTATTCTAAAAGTTTCAAATGTCAGTTTGATTCAATGTACAGTTCCTGCATAGAATGTACAACAAATTATGGTAATGAAATTCTTTTTGTTGAGTTTACGAAAGCTGTACTAGACTTAGCAATCTTTTCTTAAGAAATGATGTGGAAAGTGATTTTTATAATTTTTAATGTCTTGTAAATAATACTACGTAATTTTGTTTAAAAACATAGTTTTTTAACGTAATAAACGGTAAGTCTGCTTAGTTATGGATTATATTTTGCTTATTACCCATATTATCCGGATAATCCGGGGTTTTCGATTATCCCAATTGAACGATGGTCCCAGTTAGTCCGGTTAAACGAGGCTTTACTTTACCTAATTACACCCTAAGCCTGCCCTAAGATTAAACGGCACATTTTAACAATCTTTTCTTAAGAAATGATCTTTATTATCATATCATTTGTATTTATAGTCATATCATTTGTAAATAAAATCACATCATAAAACTTTTCAAAAAGTTTTTAAGAAAAATTTTAATTTAAAATTACAAAAAAAGTGAGGTAATTTAAAATCGTTATAACTCGAAATATTATTTGTCGACTTTCAAATTTTTTACACTTAATTAAACAAAAATATATAAGTTTTAATTTTTATTCAGCGTTTTTTAAAATATTAATTTTTGATAAAATTAAAAATATTTAGAGTAAATATTTCAAAAAAAAAAATGATGAATTAATTTTAAAAAAATCATATTTCCAAAAGTAAATATTTTTTTCAAATTTGCTGAATCAAAATTAAAGTAAAATAATTGAAAAAGACATGTTCCAAGTTCGAACTATTTATTTTTATCGGTTCTTGATTTATGACAATTTAAAGACGAGAAATGGTGAAAAAACCCATCATGAAGAAAAAAGGTATCTACAGGTTTAAACAAAGATTGACTGATTAGAATTTTGAAAAAAAAATATATATCTCCCGTTCTAATTAAGATAGAAACATGATTTAAACGTCATTTTTTGTGGAAATAAACACAAAATTTTTTAATGCAATAACTTGTTTTTCGAAAATTTGAACAATTTTGTGTCCTGGACTCCCTTAAACAAAACACAAAAGAGGAAATTATGCTATTATATTGAAACTACTTGGGAATAAAGCAGAAATTTCTGAACTTTTTGTAGTCAATGTTTTAATCAGATATCATGTTACGCGTCGTACACAAATCGGATATTTAAACGTTTCATGGGAAGTATCACCAATTACAATCTTCTTCCATCACCGAAAAATGAACTCACCGCTGTTTTTCCACATTCAGTAGCGCGTTGGTTAATGCACGGCGGCAGGCACAGTTTTATCGCCTTCTCCAGCATGGAGATATTTAGTGTTTTTTGCGATGCATGTCTAGATAATGTTCGTAGTCGGGAAAGTATGTGCTCTGTGGTATCAGCAATGAAGTTCTCAATTATGGTTACAGTCATGACAGACAGTCTTACATCCGGTCTAAGCTTCTTCGTTAGTTTCTTAACGTAAAGATGAAAATACAAGCGATTCCCTGCTGTTCTTCTTCTCCCTTTGTTATCTTTTTCAGGTCTGAAAAACATAATTTTAAGATGTTGAGTGTTTCCGATAACGTAAAATAACATTTGTGGGATGGAATTTTAAAAAAGCGATAAAGGTTTACAGAAATATTTTTGCGCAAAATTAATGCCTGTGTATTTTTTCTCGCAATTAATTCGGAATCCCGTTAGTTTATACGCAAATAGTTTTATTTTTCATTAAACTATATATATATATATACAAATGAAAAAAATTTGAAAGTCGACAAATAATATTTCGAATACAACCTTTTTGAGAAGTTTTATTATGTTAAGTTTTATGTGTGTGTGTACACATAGTTAGTTACACACACACACACACACACACACACACACACACACACACATATATATATATATATATATATATATATATATATATATATATATATATATATATATATATACATATATATATATATATATACATATATATATATATATATATATATATATATATATATATATATATATATATATATATATATATATATATATATATATATATATATATATATATATACATATATATATATATATATATATATATATATATGTATATATATATATATATATATATATATATATATATATATATAAATTGCCAAACTCGCGTAATTTCTCGTCAAGGAAGAATTTACAAGCATTATCTCGCAACAAATGGTCAAAAATCAGTTATATGCCAATTGCACTCACAACCTTCTACAGTCGTAAAAAAATTTTGCCAAATTTCAATGAATCCATCTCGTACTCCAAAAAATAGATAAGAATTAGCTATATTTATATGCATAATTGAAGTGCAACCCCCTCCGCTGTATTATTGTATTGCAGTAAAAATTCTACATTTATGTTCCAAGGACCTGACACTTAAAATGGCTTGGAGAAGGAGACGATTACCTCGAACAATACTAGAGACACCTTTGGCTATTTCGTACTAACTTCTAGCAAATCGATTCTTTGTACTATTTAATATTCATTGTATAATTATATACTATGGGTGGCCCAAGTAAACAGCGATTGAGAATGTAAGTAAACAGCCATTTGAGAATGTCTACAAACTTAGAACAACCCAAAACAGAAAAGGGTTGTATATGATATGAAGGAAATTTTGTGAAAGTGTAAAGAGCCGCAAGTTGCCTACGAGACGCAGTTCGGCCACCCTTGTTATACATGAACTGCATATGTTATACAGATATAAAACCGAACTTTAAATTTACTGAAAAGATAATAATGTTCAACTTACATTTAAACCTATTTTTTAAAAGCAAATGACAGATTTATGCATTTTTCTTTAAGAGAAAATTTATCTTACTACAACCGAAATTTATTGCGTATTAATGAATATTCCAAATATTTACTTTCGCCATGAGGTTCTTACTGCTTTCCTTCCATATTCAATTACACGTCTGTCTAAACATGGAGGCAGGCACAATTTCGTTGCACACTCCAGTTCGTGAACAGTCAATGTTTTACGCTTCGCAAGTCTACGGAGTGTTTTCAGAGTAAACTGCAAATTCTGAAGAAAATCGCTAATGAAATCATCGATTTCGGATAATGTTTTCCTAGATAGCATTAGATTAGGACGGAGTTTTTTCTTTAATCGCTGTATACATGAGCTAAAGTGTAGATCTTTAGGGAATTTCTTTTTTCTCTCTCGAAGAGACCTTGGAGATGTTGACAAAGGCATATCAGATATATCTGATCGTAGTTTCTGAGAGGAAGGATTGCTAGGAAGCACATCTGTATGCTCATTGCTTTGAGAAGCTGGCATGACAACAGGAAAATGGAAAGCGTTTTGAAAGTTGTATTATATATTTAAGACTTAGAAATATTGTAGTGAAAAAACAAAATTAAAAATAATCAAGTACGTTGAATTCTATTGTAATTGATGTAACTGAATAATTCTAGTTCTCAAACCATCTTTTATATGTAAACAATAATGCCACTTAAAAAGTTACAAAATATCATTTACAAATTTATACTTTATCTATGGTCTCAAATAAATTGCTAAAGGGCCAAAAAAATGGCTTCAAGTTCACCATCAAAATGGGTTGTATAAGTTCCTACAAGTAGGTAAAAAATGAAAATTTCATAAAAGCCTCAGCTCGAATAAAAATGACTTCAAGTTCACCATCAAAATGGATTTATCTAAGATCCTACAGGTAGGTAAAAAATGAAAATTTCATGAAAGCCTCAGCCCGAACTCTCTGGAGCTGAGGATACCAGATAGATCTCTCTGGAGCCTATCTGGTAAGACTGTATACATAAATGTAGAGCAATTCCTTTATTGAAAATTGGTGGGCAGTAGTTGAATGAAAGTGGTCAAAAATGATGCGTCAGGACCAAATACTTGGTAGTAAAGCAATGCCAAGTATTTGCTCCTGACTCATCATATTTGTTAACCTTCATTTCGAGATCCTAATTGACATCAAGGACCAAAAAGTACAGGGGACGTTATCTTTAATAAGCAATAACGCAGTTATTTAGGCATGCATTTCGGGAATTTTAGTAGTCTATTGTTTTACAATGAACGTTTTGCCCTTCATTTTTTGCGAGAGTTGAGATGTGACAAGCTGCATATCTCTGCCGTATTGAATTACCGCTTCAAGGATTCATAATACATGCTACCCGCGTATCTAGGATGGAATCTTTTGATGTGTATAGAGTAACGTCACAGGAGGAACTCTGTTAAGCAGTTTTACATTATGATTGTTAGAGAATCTATGCATGAATACTCAATGTCAATATCCACTGCTAATTTTTAGGGAAGATGATTTTTTTCTACAGGTTACAAAGAGGGGAAAATGTGCAGGAAATATCTCTGTTACGCTTTTTTAAAATCTCAAGTTATAAATGTGTTCAACCTGAAGATTAAAATAATATTACTGGTGCAGTATATTTCGAAAATGAAATAGTATCCAATTTCACACTGTAAGTGTTAAGTTTCTGTCGAAAATAGGTGAAAGTAAAAGGAAATGGAGATCTTGGTGTTGGAGAGAATCATTTAGGTGCCCCTGATCAACGGAAAAGGGATGGCAGGATTTGTTGCTTGCGTTTACGAAGATGCAAGAAGTATAAAATAACCGTCAATTGAGTCTCGCGATAAAGCCGACAAACCATAATATTGAGTAAACTGCATGGACAGTAATGATTTTTAACATTTATTTTTATTGATATTAGGTGTATATTAAAATTTTACTTTGACGTCAAATTGTCTCATATAGAACCCAGAAGAATTTTATTGTTAAATTTTAGTTTTTAAGTTACTAAAAATTTTATTTAATATAAAATTGAAGAAGTTTCTCAGTTCAAAAGCTTGTTTTTCAGTCTAACTGCTTGATTTATGTAACAAATGAAGTTCCCAATCTAAGTCAGACTCAGTATTATTTGATCCTGTTGAGTTGTGATAAGATTTTATTAGGCGTTCTTAATAGTAACGAAAACAAGAAAGCAAACATAAGAAAAATTTCGGTTCGAAATTTTTACGAAATACGTATCAAGGTGTACGTATCAATACGTATCAAGTATACGAAATACGTATCAAGGTGTTATTGATTAAATTTATTTTTCTTCTTCCTCTATTGAAGGTTGTCAATGCTTTGTTATAACATTTTTTCCTAATACGGCAGGCACTTGTCTTTTCAACGTTCACCTATTACACACCACAATTTTTTTTTTCTTTTCGTTTAAAGCCGAGGCACTTAGTCGTGAGACATTCTTCTTTTGTCACTCACCGCGATTTACTGGCTGCCTTATTATGGGAGCACCATATAGGCGAGCCAGCATTGCTCCTATGAGGGGCGACATGGAAACGATCAGGCTTTATTGAACCCAAGCCCACCGCGTGGCAGCTCAGAACACTAACCAATACACCATGTGGGCGGCCCACACCACGAATTAGTTGGCTTGTTTATAATGGAAGCACAATTTGCAGCGTTTGCATTCATGCACTCTGCTCTGCTGTGCCTTGGGGAATCCAGTGATTGATGTTCACTCCGTACTCTGTATATGCGTGGATCGCCTCCTCTTTCGATCCTGATGCATAGCATCAAAGAACCCGGGGTCCCGGGGGTCAAAAAGTGACAATGGGGGCGGGGGACACTAGATCAAGAAACACGAGGGACCTTGGGGGCTTACCGTGACTAATGTGACTAATGTGACCGTGACTAATGTGATGACAGGAGTCGGGGGTCTGCATGCAGAGAACTCTGCACGAATGCATATGCACCAGACAGCATATACAGGAATGCATATACAGGTGAACCAATATCACTCCTTAAGAGGGGACAACACAAGGGTCGTTCACGCCTTTGCCGCGATTTGTACCCTATCCCACTCCGTGGAAACTCGGGACGTTAAGCACTATACGACGTTTTGATTTATTGGAAATTTTGGAGAACTTGTAAAAGACAGAAACGCAAATCTATCAAAGTGAAAGCAATAGCTCCTTAGTGTTATTAATTCTGATTGTAAATAAAATTTTACTTTATTACCGATTGCGAAAATTCGCTTACTTGCGTTTTTTTCCCTCGATTTTGTTGCCTTCTTGGCTAGTTTTCCTCTTTCAAAACTGCTGATATCATATCTGGTTCTTAGATATTTTATTTATGTATCGATACCTAAAGAAATATAATACCAAACTCGCCAAGTTTGCTCCAACATTTTGGTGACGGAGTATTATGTTAAGCACTTAATATTTGTATCGTCCAAAGTGAGTGACAATTGTAAACTCTCTTGATTATATATTACTAATTAAAAAAATAACCAGTCATTGAGTATATGCAATTATATTTTGCACATGTAGCTGTAATTCTCATCCTCTAACTGTTACGATCAGACTACATTCCCGACTAGCTGAAGTATATTCACATTTTTATCACATGTTTTGGTGATTTCTTACAAAACCTAGTCAATATTGAACTTTAGTATTCATTTTAACAATGGTCAAGACAACAAACATTACTTGTTTCAACTGGCCTTACCTCTAAATTTATATATATATATATATATATATATATATATATATATATATATATAGGCAGAAGTCCCATATCCTGTACCGGAAAATTTGGCTATATATATATATATATATATATATATATATATCCAAAAAAATCGCTAAATTTCTCGGCACAGATGGTGTAACACAATAAGTTAAGAAGATATTGAAATAGGCAATTAAAATTTAACAGAAAAGTGAATAGATTCAGTCCACATTTAATACCGTTTTCTAAAATAAACAATTTACAGTTTTATGCGCTTCTTTTTAAAAGAGAATTTATGTAGCTGCACCCGAAACGAATTGAGGGTAGGAATATTCCCATTCTTTACTTTCGCCGTGCGGCTCTGACAGCATTCCTCCCATATTCAATAACACATTTTTCCATGCATGGTGGCAGACATAATTTCGTAGCACACTCCAGATCGTGAACAGTCAAGGTTTTGCTCTTCTTCTTAAGTCTGCCAAGTTTTTTCAGATTAAACTTGAGATTCATGAGGATATCGGTGACAAAGTTATCGATTTCGGATAATGTTTTGCTGGATAGCTCTATATCGGGACGGTACTTTTTCTTTAATCGCTGGATATACGTGCTGAAGTGTAGATCTTCAGGGAATTTCTTTTTTCTTTCTCGAAGAGACGTTGTTGACAAAGGCCTCTGGGAGATATCTGATCGCAGTTTCTGAGAGGAAAGATTCCTCCGAAGTACGTTTGTATGCTTATCGCTCTGCGAAACTGACATGACAGCATGAAAAAAGAAGAGTTTTGGAAATCTTATAATCTTTTTACGAGTATGAAATCTTGTTGTGTAAATAACCGAAATGAAAAGAGATGGAACACTTTTATAAAGGCTATTGTAACTGAGGGGAAAGTGTAATTCCAGAGTTCAAACAATTTCTAATTGTTTAACAGTGATGCCATTTCAGAAGAGAAAATATATCGATGCAAAGTTAAACTGTAATATGCGGCCTGATACATATCAACTATAAGAAAGTTTCACGCAACGTCACTTCTGCAATCACAGGAAATACTAAAAGGGTACAAATATACGCCATGTGTTTTGCCCGAGGAGCTCTGGTATGCACTTTTATATAAGTTTAGTAATCTATGCGTTTAATTGCTAATGTTTTGCCCTTCGTATATGCACGTGTTGAGATGTGATAGGCTGTGTGCAACTTCCATATTCATTTAAAAATCAGTTTATACTCTTTTAATTACTCATAAATAATTCTGAAAAATATCTGATAATATCTTCTGCTAAGCTCCTGGATCCTGTTTCGTCAACCAATCAGGTTGCGGGACACATTTTGCTCTCGACCAGTAGTTAAGCTTGATCTTTTTTAACCTCTGTAATACAAATTCATCATCTTGTTTCCTTTTTCGGCCTGTTTTCAAGCACGGGTTGCTTGATAGTTCCTTCCCATCCTGGGTTTGATCCCAGCGTTTAATATCTTTGCTGCTCGCGGTCCTCTGTGGCTCGTCTTCGACGTTTGAGAGTTTAATCTTTATATTTTGCTTTTTATCTTATCTTATATTGGAAAATTTTATTTTGACAAGTCTTGCTGATTTAATTTTGTGTTAACTTTAACTTACTAAATTCTAATGTTTTTATTTTTATTTCTGTAACTTCTTTAATTTATTTCGTAACTTAACTTTTTTAAAATTTATTTTTTAATAACTTGGTTAATTTCTTCTTGGACCATGCGTGAAAAGCTTCAGTGCTTCCCATATCCATACCGAGGGTAAAGGACTTTCTTAGCCCTATTTGGAACCTCACGAAAACTTTTTTGTCCATGTCCATATCCATGTCTAAAAAATATCTTTGAGTAAGGCAGTTAGTTGCACACAGCATGCTACTTCTGAACTCTTACAAAAACAAAGGGCATATAACATTTGTTTATGAAACGCATAGATTAGTAAAATTCATATGGAAATTCATGCCTAAATAATTGCGTTATTGGAGACTGAAGGTAACCAGAGCTAGCTCTATATCGAAGGGTCTGTTCATATAGGAGTCCGGTAGAGGAATCGTTAAAGTATTGGAATATATTTAACCAATGACAAACCTCCAAACGATTAGCAACGAAATTTTTAATGCTTATGATTGGTTTATTTCTGTCTCGGCATCATCTTTCCTTTTACGCTTCCGCTCCGGGACTCCTATGTGAACAGGCCCTAAAGCGAATGTCATCCATTTTCTGCCCGTCGTTTTTCATGGGGTTGCATGTGAAACATTTCACCAAACTGCCTTATTACATTTGAAAGAGTTTAATGCGAAACATCCAGTTTTAAAACCTAGAATGAACATCGAAGTTTTAAAATGCCTCATGTATTAGAAAGACCGCTTCCAGCTTCTTACGACACGTCGCTCGTAAATTTAAAATGTGTATTTTTAGCACAGAGGTTCTATTGTTATCACTTTAACAGATTTGGGTTTCTACCTTTTACAAGCTCTCAATTTCCGGCAAAATAAAGAGTAATGTAATTGACTTAGTGACGTGTAGAAAAAATAATAGGTTTAATCAGCAACACCCTGGAGCGTATTTAAAATGTCAAATTGAATTTTCCTTTTTTTAGTTTTTTAAAAGTTATTTATGACTTAAACTGATTATTTATGATTTTGTCTAACGGTTTTGGCGTTTATTAAAAAGACAATTGTTTAAAAATTTAATTTGTCTTTCGTGGTTTTTGATTTACTTTGTCGTTTTTAAACATTAAAAAAAAAAAAATTCCGTTGAATGCGAAATTAAATAAGGGAAGAATTCGGAAACTACTGCGTTCAAAGCAAAGCAGCTTTACTAAAATTAAATGTCTGGCAATACCCCACCAGTATATGGCAAAATAGCAGGCTTCTCGGTATTGATATACACAGTGCGTCAAATAAGTTTTAAGACTGGGTCTGTAAAATGAAATGGAAACAAGAAATTAATACCTGTTTTGGTTTTTTATTCAAAATAGGACCCTGTGGCTTCAATGCACTTTTTACAGCGATTTATTAATGAATAGAACGCCTGTTGTAAATCACTTTGTGGAATGGCCTCCAAAGCACATGTCGATGCTTCTTGTATGGTCGAAATATTCTCAAAATAACACCCTTTTAACTTCATTTTAAGTTTTTGGAATAAGGAGTACTCACAGGGTGCTAAATCAGGTGAATACGGTGGATGGTTCAACACGCAGACTTTATTTTTTGCCAAAAGTCGACGAACAATAAGGGAGGTGTGACTGGGTGCATTGTCGTGTAACAAACACCAACTGATTTCAGTCCTTGTGTAGTCTGGACGAATGCGACGAATTCTGGCCATCAAACGCTTTAAAACAGCTAAGTAGTATTGACCTGTAATTGTTTGTCCAGTTGGAACAAATTCTTTGTGGATAATACCTTTAATATCGAAGAATGTAATGACATTGTTTTGATTTTGGATGGAACTTTTGTTGTTTTTTTGGCTTCCGTTGAATTTGGTGACTTCTATTCCGCACTTTGTCGCTTTCTTTCAGGATCATATTGGAAACACCAGGTTTCATCACCTGTAACAATGGACTTCAAGAAGTTTGGATAGTTTTCAGCGGCTGAAACGATGTCTCTGCAATGTGCACTTCTCATTGCTTTTTTTTCAGGGGTTAAAGTGTGTGGAACAAATTTAGCACACACTTTTGTTTTGCCCAAATCTTCATGCAGGATGGTTCGAATTGTTTCTTCGTTGATGTTTAAAGAGTCTTCCATCATTCTCAGTCATGCACAGCGATCGTTTGTTACGAAATTTCGTACTTTCTCAATAACTTCAGGTGTCCTAGATGAAATTGGTCTTCCACTACGATGATCATCTTCTACCGTATCTCTTCCGTCCAAAAAAACGTTTGTGCCACACAAAAACATTTGATCTACTTAAATAACAGTCACCGTAAACTTGTTTCATGAGTTGGTATGTTTCCGAAGCACTTTTACCAAGTTTTGCGTTAAATTTAATAATTACAGCTCTTTGCTCCATCTTAAAAAATCAACATGAAAAAAATTCACTTCTGCAATAAATGCTCGCCTTCTCTCAACTACTTAACGAAATGCGCTCAACTTGTTGACAGTGTACCAGAAGACGATGGACGTTATGACACATGCACATTTACACTCACAGCACCATTACAACCTGCGCTCTGAGACGAGTCTTAAAACTTATTTGACGCACTGTGTACAGCGAAACTTCTCCAGCAGTCCTAGGGATGCGACATCGACAACAAAACATCGATGTTTTGAAACATCGATATTCAATATTAAAACATCGATGCTAATAAAACATCGTCCAAAAAACATCGATGTTTTTTAACATACATTCTTTAAAACTGGTTTAGTAACGGTTTTAGGTAGGCATCTTAATATTAATTAACGTTAACTTATATAAAACCAGTACAACACAAAAACTTAAATGGCCGCTCGTGTTTATACTATTTATAAATTAAAACGCCATGGAAGGTTCTGGAGTGTCGAGAACATTCCAAGTCCTCTGATTGGTTCATTAGTTGTTAATTGCCATTTGTCTCGTTGCTGGGGTATCGTTCCCCCTTTTGTATTTGCTCTTTTCAGGATTCATACTTACATTTACTGAGTGTGAAAATTATGGTACGTGGTTGGGTTTCTTTTATTATGGTACTTTTCTATTTAAAAAAAAAACCCATCAAGACAACGTAAAACATCGAGCACAAAACATCGATGTTAAAAAAAAATCCACTTCAATAAATCGATGTTTTGAAAACATCGACATCGATGTCGGATCCCTAAGCAGTCACCCAAACAGTAAAACTACAGTTTAACTGTAGTTTTGTTGTTTGATGGAGCCACTGCTTTTAACGTAGGATTACGTTAAAATCAATAACGGCCCTCAATAACGGTCCTGCGAAGAGAAAAAAATTGTCCGGCATCGCGAATTATAACTTTGGCAGCGCGCCAAACCTAGTAGCAGTAAACAGTTAAACAGAAAAGAACAAAATGCGTTAAAATAAATAATAATAATTTAAAAATTAAAAAAAAAAGAAAAAAAAGCAACGATATGGGCCTGTTCACATAGGAGTCCGGTAGCGGAAGCGTAAAAGGAAAGATGGCGCAAAGACGGAAATAAACCAATCATAGGCGTTAAAAATTTCGTTTCTAATCGTTTGGAGGTTTGTGATTGGTTAGATATATTTCAATACTTTAACGTGTCCGCTACCGGATTCCTATGTGAACAGGCCCTAAGTAATCCTACGTTAATAACCCGTGCTAGGTCCGTTAGAAGAGAATACCTGATTTTTTTTTTTTTTTTTTTTTTTCCCCAGGCGCGGCTGTGCATATCACTTAACAGTCCTTAGTTGGGAAAAATTTTCAGCACAGCAAATCTAACATCTCTGAATTTTCTCGCAAATATTATGATTTCTACCACAAAAGTTCATTTGAACTTGCATAAATATTTCATGGAACCGTTGTTCAGAATGAATTTCAGAAAAATGGGATAAATTATTTCTAATTCGAAAAGTCGAGGCTTATTGCATTTCACTCCGAGATGTGAAGAACGAAGGGTGAATTTAAAATATATTCTGTGCTTAATACACGGGGTAGAGGTATTAGATATTGTAGCAAGCCACAGTTTTGCCCAGGGAAAAATGAATATCTTTTGATTTGGATGCCAGAATACGGAGCAATTCAAAACATGAGACTGTTTATAAGTACATTTTTTTTTCATACAAGCGTCTTGGATTATTTTGAATATAATTAAAAAGCCCTTTAATTTTTCTTAATAAGAATTTCTTTCATCTTATTGATAAAAAAGAGTCTGGTGAATAATAATGCAGGGAAATCTGGCTTCAAATCTAGGGCCATTCCACTGAAATTTCTACGTCATTGTTTAAGGATAAAATAACTTTGGTCTAGTGGTCTAGCCTTAACCAATAATTGCCTAAACCCTTGATTGTAGAGTCATATATTACTGAGAAATCAATATCGCCAAGTTAGAGTATCGTTTCCGGGCGTTCACGTGTATATTGGTGATTTTTTTTTGGCGAGAAATGGTGTGATGATTATTAGAACTTGGGGAATTATGCCTTTTCAAGTGCTTATACGTTTAGATAATGTAAAACAATTTTCTTTTGGACGTAACTAGGAATTGCTTAATAAATTAAAATTCACCCTTGTTTAAAAAAGAAAAATTGCCTCTTTAGTGAAACACCATTTTTTTCAAGTGAACGTTTGGAACGGCAAAAAAATATAATTACCTCCTAAAAATTGAAAATAAACAACAACAGTAAATTTTGCAAATGTTAACAATTCCTAAAATTCTACTGCTAAAATAATATTCCTTATCAAGGTCCAGTCGATGGCAAATGATTCTTGCAAGAATTTTTTTCCTGCCAAATAATCACCAGCTTAAGTACGAGGCCTGGAAATAATATTCTAGCTAGGCACAAATAGGCATATCTATAATTTGGTGGCGTAAGAATAACCACAAACCACTGACGTTTAGGATAACCGTAATTTCGTAGCAATTTAGACTCTAGAGATTAATGCAACGGATAGACTATTTGTGATATTAAAAAAGGAAAAAAATTGGTTACAGTAGAAAAAAAAAATGATACTGCATAATAAAGTTATGTCGGCGATTCCACTCATCGTACATAGATCACATCACGTGACTCCCATATTTGTTCAGTAGTGTTTCTAGGGGCGGCAAGCCAGCTGCCTGAATATGGAATCTATTAAACGTGTGTGCCCGGCAAACATAAAGAGTGACGTCATCAGGACCAATTCTGTAGAGCTGTTTCGCATCATGGTTGGAGGATACATGCATGATTACCCAATCATAATCCCCGCTGCTAACGTTTATGGAACGGGCGTTTTCCGCAGGTTACCAAGATGGATGATTGAAATGACAGCGAAACACATCCTTATTATGTTATTTGTAATTTATGTAATTCATCTAAACATTTAAATTTATATACCTATTTATTTATTTGATTATATTAATTTGTAGCGAATGTTATGAAGAGTCAAATTTTAATTGAAAACAATTTAGATATAATTGGAAAGGGCAAAATAATATTAATAACTGAATATAAATTATTAATGTTACTATCCCCTTATTCTAACAATTGAATATCAATTGTTAATATTACTATCCCTTTTATCTAATAATTGATTATCAATTACTAGATATAAATGAAAAAGGTTCACGACAGAAATGGTTCTATCACGATAGACAATACCTTGAATAATACAAGACGGTTGCTGGTCATCAAGAGGTGATAAATTTTATAAAATCAATCAAAGCGGTGATTTTTTTTCTTCTAAAATACGAAGTATTTTATCAATCGATATATGCATTTTAGGATTAAAATCTACAATAGTTTTCTGAATTAGATAAACATAGTAAACAGTTTCGGGGCTTAAAAAACAAAAAAGTTAGGTTTATAATTGTTAAAATGAATTTTATTTAAGCAAGAAAGATTTTTTTTAAATGAATTTTTTTTTTGCATTGCTTTACTTGAAATGCAGACAATATAAAAAGTAACTTAATTAACGTTGATTAATTTTTGTTTGGCATTTATGTTACTCCACTCTTAAAAACAAAAGACGAATTATTGCTTGAATTAACCTATTGCATATCTCACAGTTTGCCAAGATATCGTAGAAAACGTGGAACAATATACACAGGGACACTATAAACGGATAATGGCGTAGCGAGAGTTAAATGCATTCATGGAAGTTCACCAACATGCTTATTCGGAGTCGGCAAAGTAAAACAAACGAGCTAACATAAAGGGATCATTAGTAAAACCATATGGGATAATGAAGTAGCACTTCTAGCGCAACTAATCTGATTCATTCTCAACCCAAATAGCTGGGAAACATTCTGCTCGAAGCGGCCATCTTCATTGTAATAAATGGCGGCAATAACCACTTGCCAAGGCAGACTACAATGATAAAGCGGGCGGTCATCCAGTTAATAATCTAAGCTGTGTTCGGGCTTGTAAGGAGCAGCTTCTCAAAATATTGTATCTTCTCTGCAGACGCATCGATTATTTCGTTGCCTCCAGTGGGGCCGAGGTGGGCATGCGCCGATCGATCGCGCGAGTGGGGGGGGGGGGGAAGGGGAAATAAGAGCTTGTCGAGGGGGGGCTCACGGCGTAATGGTCAGGGATTGGTCAGCTGGTACGCTGAGAGGAAACTTAGGAATACGATACTGATGCATGGGCAAAATGCCATGGGAAAGGGGATCAGGGTCGATACAGGATTATGGGGATGTCTTCTCGGTTTGGAAGAATGTTCTGGTTCAAATACCGCGCGGCAAGGAGAACTGCTGAGATAGATATATCGGTGTGTCGAGCAGAGAGGAACATATATATCGCTTACATCTAGGAATGCCTTGCAGCATTCGCTTGGAAAGCATACGAAAATAAACTTTACATTACGCTGATAAACTTTTCATAATGCAATGTTTATCTGAAAAGACATGCAAGGTTTGCACAGATAATCGTTTTTGCGATAACGCAGTATTTATTCCAGATTTGGTTTTCGAACCATTAGCTTTTCGCAAGACGCTATAATGTTGGTAGCCGACTGTCTGAAGTAAAGTGTATTAAATTTTCATAATCCGCTGCCAGAAATCCTGTTTGTTGCTGACTGTTTGAAGTCTATTAAATTTTCATAGTTCGCTGCGAGAAATCCTGTTTGTTCTCTTCAACCTTAAATGGATTTTAGTATCCAATCTTAGTTCCTCATATCTTGAAAATACTCAGTTACAAATTCTATGAAGCTGCAGGGAGGATTTTTATTATCGTTGAGAATATCGACCTCTAAATCTTGTTTGGATCCTTGAAGGAAATCACAAAGAATTAGACAGCATATTGAAGTATTTTGTTTTTCATCTTCTTGTTAAATTTTCTTTAAAGTACAACGAATCTATCTCAACCACATCTTTTAGTTTTCCCAGATACAATTAAGTGAAACGGTTAGGGGGAGTGAGCTAAATTTCGGATATTGGGATTAGATGAATTTCTCCGTGTTCATGCCCAGAAGGGTTCAAGAAATAGGCCTTGAAGGGCTAATGAATGCTCCTTAAGTTCTATTGCAGTGGTTCCCAACCTTGGGTATGCGTACCAGTACCGGTACGCGGACAAGCAGCTACCGGTACGCGAATGATTTTACAATTTAAAACAAAAATCTATTAAAAATCTGTACTACAAAAAAAGAACAGAAATGACTATAATAACTAATAATCCATACTTTTTAATATTTTAGTTTGGAATTTCTTATCCATTGTTTGTGTTGTAATACTTTAATGGGATTTATCTAATCTCAAAAGATGCTGTCTACACCTGAATGTGTTATCTATGACCGCCTCATAAAAATTTTGCACCCGCCTGCGAATTATAACTGTGTCTATAACTGTGTTTGCGAATTATAACTGTGTCTGAGAAGCTTCTTGCCAAGCAGTAAATTTTTTAATGCCACTTGCGACCACATATTTATGTGAAAAAGGATTTTCTGCAATGACTGCGATGAAAACCAAATATAGAGCTTTGCTTGACATTGAATCGGATTTTCGCCTTAAACTGACAAACATTGAGCCCGATATTACTTCTTTCGTTAATAATAAACAGGTCCAACCTTCTCACTAATTATATATATATTTCAAAGTGATTATTATATTTTATGTATATGTTTAGCAATAAAAATATATCATAAGTTACTTGTCTTTATTACAAATGTTCCCCATTTCAAAATTTTTGGTCTACCGGCAAGTCATCAAATTGTTTACAACGTACAGGTACGGTACTATAAAAAGGTTGGGAACCCCTGTTCTTTTGGATTATTTCCAATAATAGGTGTGCTGGTCATATCTCCGTGTTGTATAATTTTCCTATTTTGAGAATTATTAATTTTCTCTTCATTTAGCCAAGTGTGACAAAATCCTTATCTTCGATTTTCTTCGGTATTTACATAAAAATGCGAAGTAAAAAAAAAAAAAATCCCTAAGAAAAAGTCCCTAATTATATCAGAACCAAATCCAATTTTAAATAAATGTTTCGAGGCTATGGTATGGGGAAGAGGCCTTAGGAAATCTGAATCTTGCTACTATCATAATACTGTTTTTTTTACGACAACATATATTTATAGCAGTGAAAAAAGGGGGAGGGGTTACGGTCAACCCACCCACGAGCCTAAAAATCGGTAAAGAAAGAAGTAATTTGTAAATAAATTTCTCCCCTTCCCCCTTCTTCAAGGGGAAAAAATTTCTCCATCAGAAACGGGGAAAATTCCAGGGAAAGAAAGTGGTTTCCAGGTAGCGCCACTGATTTATTGGAAAAAATTCAGGATGTATATTCGTATCAGGAAATTCAACTCGACTGAAGGTTTACAAAACGCTCTAAATTCTATAAAACGTTTAACGCTAGACTATTCCCCCACCCCTTTTTTCCTCACATTCTCGGCGTATCAAATATACGACCTCAATAAATGAAAACAACTGGTTCCAAAATACGCTAGAAGATTTCGTCCGTCGATAGCTCAGTTGGCAGAGCGGTGGACTGTAGGTGTAAACGCAGTAATCCATAGGTCGCTGGTTCGACTCCGGCTCGACGGAAGTGCTATTTTTTTTCATTCCATTAATTTTTTGGATAGTTTGATAGTTTTTGTGTTAAAATATATCAGTAGTGTATGTATTTCTACTTTTAGTGAGAAATCTTTTATCATCTAGTGTTTTATACGCCGCTGAAATCTAACAAATTTTAGACGGATGATTTATTTATTTATTTATTTATTAATCAATAATTTTTTTTTATTATTAGAATCTAAGATGATACTGTAAACACTTTTACAGATTTTCACGTTTCTGTCAGTTTTAAATTCGCCAAAATTTTCCTTTAAACAAGTAATATAGCAATGCCTTGGTGATGTTTAACAAGGGAAAAAAGAAAATAAAATCTCGAATAATTAAAATCTCGAACCCAGTTTTTTTTTTTTGGTAGTTTTAATTTACTAAAATTCAATTTTTTTTTGCAATTTTTGACTGTTTTAGCAGTAAAAGGCAAGATTTAATTTGTTAATTATTTGTTAATTTCCTTTGTCTGTTTTTTTTCACCTAATATTTTCTTCCTGTGAAATACAATTATTATCCTCCATATAATATATAAGATTTCGTAATATTATAAACATTTTTCTCTTATTAATGAATATCTATTGAATTTTCTTCTTTAAATTTTTATACGTGTTATATTTTCTTAATTAATGTTTTTCTCACACATTTATTCGAAACACAGCACAACTTAGGCGGTTTTTTTTTTTAAATTTTATTTATTTAAGTTTTTGTTTTAAAAATAATCACCTTAGTAATTAATAAATTAATTTTTTTTAAAACTGAATGTATTTTTTCAGTATTAATTCCAGCAACAATTTTATAAGTATGTATGGAAAATGGAAAAATTCTTGAACAAATGAACCATCTTGTCATTAATTTGTTTGTCCTAAACAGAGAATTTTTTTTTTACTGCCGAGCTACAGGCGTTTTAATTTTTATGTACTTAAAAAAAAGAGATTTATAGTACAGTTTCCCCACGCAGGGGTAATTTTAAAATTATTAATTTTTTTAAAAAATTATTTCAATTTTGCTATCGCGTTTATTAATACAATATACTAAAATCATTTGAATCGTTTATGCATAGTTTAACTATACAAGATTTTAAAGCTTTGAAAATACGGACTGCATTAAGAAAATTGAGCTCACAGTTCCCGAGAGAGATTCATTTACTTCGCACAATTTATAATGAATGATTCAGTAGCAAAGCTGTCAGATTTTAAGAATTTTGGCGAAGAGGAAAAAAATCTTTCGTCATAGAACATTATTCTTAATTTTCTATTTCATTTTAAAAAGAGATATCTCATCATGATTATTAAGGAGGGACGGCTCTGTAATATCTGCTATCTTAATATTTATTTATAAAGTTTTTAACTAGGATTTTTGTTCATTCATATATTTCTGATATTTTGCCTTGTTCAATCAAACTTAGACTGTATTAAAGGTTAAAAATTTAGTTACAGAAGTGAATTAATGTCATCCAGGGAGTAAAGAGGTTTTTTAGTTAACCTCGCAAATTAATCTCATATTAACCATGGAAATATGACATATATTTAAATTCTGTTTTTTTTTCTCCCGTATAAAAGAAGAGGTTTGAAGGGAGCACTGAAGACTGATTTTTTCAGATTTCAAAAATTTGAGTTGTTAGTTTTTACAAGACATCGATTTCTTTCTTGTGACTTTTTTAATATTTTTTTTTGAAATGAGACAGACAAAAACTGATTTTAAAGATTTTCTCTCAAATGTAAAAGAATAACAGGATTTTAAAATATGCATTTTCTAATGTAATGTTAAAAAACATTTTATTAAAAATTTATCATAATTAACCAAGTTATTGCAACACGGTTCGTAAAGAAACACATGCAAAAACCTTTTCCAAAAGTCAAACTAGTCTTTTTGTGATTTATTATAAACACAATCAAAACTTATTTGAAGTACAAGTTGTTCGTTTAAAACTTCTCACTAGTTTATGTTTTGAAGCATACAGGTCAATTTTTAAATTCGAGTTTTTCGTTTTTTTTTGGGCTTACCCATGGGTTTATCGCGGGTGACTGGGTGTCCATTATGTTTCGATAATTATTTTTACACATGTAAATCATATATTGATTTACATGTGTAACTCTTCTCTGCTAGTGTATAACTTTTACATTATTAAGTAATGTGAGAAAGTAAAATATCCAGTGCAATAAGGAAGGTTGAATAATTAGTTTAGTTCATTAAATTTGGTTCTATAAGTAAGCAACTACGTTGTGTTGTAGACAGGGGCGGCTCCAGTCCAGAGATTTTTTTTTTTGGGGGGGGGGCAGTGTCATCTCTTGGGGTTTAATATATATATATATATGAAATAAAGATCCTCTCATCTCAAATTTAAACAGATTTCGTATTAGGTCTACCATTATATAATTTTAGGCTATGAAAAAAAAATACGCCAGACTTTTTTTTTGGGGGGGGGGGATTGCCCCTACTCCCCCCCCCCTTGGAGGCGCCGTTGGTTGTAGATGATTACTACTTTGTACATGGACTTATAGACTTTCCTGTGCGTCAGTAATCTCAAAGTGAAAGAGACAAACATTGTTTAGCACAGATTTCTTTTTTTAAGAAGAATGACAATGTAATATAGAATTGAATATTTTACATAGGTTTTGGAGCGTAATCTGTTTTAGAAACTGTATTAGAACTAGAGGAAGTCAGATTTGTTTACCTTATTCTAGTCAGAAGTGAGCAGTGATGTGTAATTACTTATTGTTTACAACTAGTCTTCTTACTTCAGCTAACCCTTTTTCAGTTCCAAATTAGGAAAAATTCTTTTTCTCCTAGAATTTGAGGTGAGAGTCACTCTTTTGGTTTTGATTATTGTATAAAAGGTTTAAAAGGAGATATTCCCTTGCATGCTGGGGGCTATGCAACGGCCGAATGGCTAGGATGCTGGCATCCGGTACCTGAGTCTGTGTTTTCGAGTCTAACATAGATGTCATAGGTGTTTTTACCTGTTCGGAATCGGCTGAAATATATTGATACTAATTAGCTCTACTTTAGAAAATCAAAATAATAATAATAATAATAATAATAATTAAAAAACAAATACAACCGTAGAGCCTTTCATGCCGTGATGGCCAAGGTGCTTAAACTTTTATTTTCATTTGTGAACTTTTGAAATATATTTTCATTTGTGCAACTATTATATAATTATCTTAACCCTTCACTTGATGTCAAAAAATTATTCCACTGTAACTTTTCATTACCTCTCCCCTACCCCCAGAATTCTAGATTCCTCTCTAAATATCTGGAAATTACATTACCCTTTCAAGTGATTCTGGTTCCGAACTTTTATATAACATAGGTTTTACATATATGCACATAAAAACGCAATACTGTAGAAATTATCTGCGCCTGTAAAAGTTGTTTCAGGACCTAACACAATCACTCGTCGTTATCAGAACCGAATGATGATTGAAATCTATTAAAATTATCACTGCCTTTTCCGATGAATTTTTCTTGACAAATTGCGTTTAACTGAAAAATCTCGCATTGTATATATTTATAATTATTTTTAATTGTATTTCAAAAATGAAAGTAATTAGAAAACATGTTTCCTGGAGAGATGAAGGGTTATACGAATACTCCCTTTTACGTTATTTTCTTTAAACTGCGTTGAAACAAATTCTGAGGTATAACCAATTTAGAATTTTTTTTATTTAAAAAAAAATGGCAATTCCTCTTGATGAATTTTGGATCCTTAGAGCATTCTGAGACATAAGGGACCAAAATATGAGAAATTATTGTAAATAATTTATGTGTTGAATGTATCGTGCCTTCTGAGAGATTATTGTAAATAATTTCTTGTGAGGGACATTATGAGAAAAATTATTGTAAATAAATAATTACTCTCATAATTTTGAGAAAATATTGTAGATAATTACTCTCATAATTTTAAGGTTGTTGTAAATAATTACTCTCATAATTTTGTGAAAATATTGGAGATAATTACTCTCATTTTAAGAAATTTTTTAAAAATAATTATTCTCATAATTTTGAGAAATTATTGCGAATAATCTAACGAAATTCCTTTAATGTTGTATGCTGCACAAATATAACGTCTTTAAAGCAGGTATTTACAAAAGAAAATGCTACATACAAATCTAAAAAAAAATTGATAGAACATGAAAGTATTATGATGTAATAACTAAGTTCTACTTAAAAGGAGAAAAACCCCTATACTTGGTTATATATAATTTTGAATGCACGAAAAAATGACCATTTTGAAACACAAGTTTTTCCACCTACAAATCAAATAAATTTTTTCGAAATTTATCGGAAAAGGCTTTTTCTTTTTCAATTAGAAAAAAATAAATACGGCAACTACAATCTTCCCGAGTTTCATTTAAAAAGAAAAAGGAAAAATTACATTTCAAAGTTTTAACTGAAAGCAGTTCAAAGAGAAAAAAATTCACAAAGAAAAAAAAAATGGCAGGCAGTAAAGAAATGAACTCCAAAGGGACCAGAGCTCAGTAACGCATTAAACCTTTAAGAAGACGGGGATGGGAGAGAAAACCTACTGGCAGAAGATAAAAAATATAAAAAAAAGAAGAAAGGGGGGGGGGGGGGCTTCGTTCAAGTTTCTTAGAGCAGAAAAATAGTTTTTGTCTTTTCTTTTTTTATTCCCATCCGCGTTTTGAGAATGAAAGATGACAAAGGATTCATATTGGATAAAAAAGCAAAGGTTTTGCTCTCTCTTCCAAGAAATCTTTCGCCGCCAGCTTCGCTCTGAAGTGTAAGAGATTCTATTTCAAAGAATGCAGGCTATCCATTTGAATTTTTGTGGATAGCTTTGAAGTCGGATTACTTGTACGTTGCTTGAAAAATCTATGCACCCAGAAGAGAGATGAAATATTGAATAGAGCTTGTCTGCTACGCGGCTGAACGAAGATAAGGGGAGATTATGGAGAAGGTATTTGCTTTTTATTCCAGAACAGTATCGTTTGTGGATGAATGGCGTCAGACATCGTTGGATTCTTTACAAAGGCGCAGATGATAGGGGCAAAAAGGAGGATTTTTTTTTTATATCGAAATAAGAGACACATAAGGAGAGATATGTAACTAATTTGCGAAGAAGCTCAGTGCGTAAATGAGAAGATTTTGCCCTATTTGCGAACGAGTGTGACATTTTCTAGTGAGCAATTTCTATTGCTTTGTTGCAAGAGAGAAAGCTTCATTCAGTGATAAATAATGATGTAATTTATTTGATATTACTCACATGAAAGTAATACCGTTAACTGCTCATACGAATTATGTTTTTTCAGAAACTTTTCCAGCTAAACAAATTCTTCAGACTTATTCAGTGACCTGTCTATTTTACCTTAATCCTCTGCCTAGAGACATTTTGACATAAATGGGTCTCTCAATATTTACCTTTCTTGTTTTCTTCTAATTATTTAATACAAAAAAACTAAACTCATGGCGCAACAGTCCGGCGTGGACCAAGGCCGGCGGCACCCATCTCTGCTTTCTTGACCGTGGACTTGAGGTGCCCTACAGTTTAGTTCCCAAGCATGCTTGGTCCACATTTTCTCGACCCACTCAAGGGATGAAAGGCTGAGTCGACCCTGCCCAGTCACATGCTAGAACCCTGGACCTGTGGGGTGGCAGCTTGACGCTTTTAACCAATACGCCCCCGGCACCCATCTCTGCTTTCTTGACCGTGGACTTGAGGTGCCCTACAGTTTAGTTCCCAAGCATGCTTGGTCCACATTTTCTCGACCCACTCAAGGGATGAAAGGCTAAGTCTACCCTGCCCAGTCGCATGCTAGAAAACCTGGACCTGTGGGGTGGCAGCTTGACGCTTTTAACCAATACGCCCCCGGGCGTCAATTATTTAAAGGCCTACATTTATTTCTCTTCTTTATAATTCCACCTTCTCTAATTTTTCCCGCTTTATTTTCTCCCAAACTTACTTTATTTGTTTGATTCGTTTACACGTGGAGCCCTCTGTGCGTGCTTTGAGAAAATAAAATTTTACCCCCCAGTTTTGTGACAGACGAACCTCTTTTAAGTCCCCGCTTCTGTTTAATGGTTCTGGGTAATTCTGTTTATTCTCCAATTTACTCGTATATCAAAGAGTTTAATGGTTTTGGTATTTGTGAACTGTCCATAGAGACAATCCCACATAACGTAATGCATCCCGGCCCGATGAAGAACTGAAATTATTAGTTCGAGGCTGATTGCCAATTAAATTTTTATTATTGATTTTGGAAAGCTGTCTGTTTCATTTTTTTCTTCTTTTTATCAAGTTTCATTATGAGGCAGTTTAATGCAAGTTACTGACAGCCATTCTTATTTGTTTTACACGCGGAGCTTTCTTGTCTTCACTTTGCAATGATGCACTAGTTTAGCCATGCATTTCCAAGGGAATTTTAGTAATCCATGCGTTTCGCCCTTAGTTTTTTCAAGAGATGAGTTGTGATTGCTACAGGCCTATTGTATTTATCTATTTGTTTCCAATGAAGATTGGGCAGAACTATAAACGTAGAGTCGGGGGGGGGGGAGGGGGGACGTGCCACCCCAACTTAAATTGAAATAAATTAAAACGTTAATAGAAGTTCAGTTAAAATCGGAAAGTTGTAGAAAACTTTTAAGAAAGTTGTTTTTTTCCCCCACTTTTTCATAACGTGCATCTGAAGATTCCGATAGCCTTAACATAGTTTTTAACAATGATATGATCCATAACAAAAATTCGATGCTATATTTTTTTTCTCATTTTATTTATATTAAATTTATTTTTCTCATTGAATAACTTTTGAATGCTACTCAAATATCAATTGTATTGTTATTTAATTTAAAAAAAATCATAATATTTCATATTTTAAGGACCGTCCAGCAGTCAGTATGCTGAAGAGGACCTTAACTGAATTCAATTCATGCCTCCCCCCCCCCAAAAAAAAATAAAATAAAATACGCCTATGGGCAGAACTGTAAACAAGGAACCTGTGCAGGCTGTCAGCTCATACAAGAAAGCGGGAAATGAGATGGTGGTTATAACAAACCTTTGGCATAAAGCACTCTCTTATTGGCCTATCAAAATGACTTCAAAGCAGACAATAAAAATAATTATTTTCGCTCATTAGTTTTTTTTAAATTTCAAACAATTAAACTAAATTGTTCTTAAATTGCCCACCAATTTAGTACAAATTAATACTTTTTCCCCATAAAAAGATTTACAAGAAATATATATAAAAAAAAGAAATGACTATCACTTTAAAGGAAATTACCTATAGTCCAGTTTGAATAAAAGTAATTTTTGCTGAATCCAACCGCTTGTATTTTGCTACTTCTTGAAGCCAGTAGATTATGTCTTTTTTTCACTGATTTTAATTTTAAACTCTAAAGAAACGATATAGAAGAGGGGACTTTGATGATATTTTGTGGTCAATATTTTTTAAAATCTGTGACTCAACATGATGTTCAATCGTGTTATGTATTTGAAAGCATTCGGCACCTCTGAAATGTAAACAAATAGACTAGAACATGTTTTGTTAAAATTCGTGTAAGGTTACCAAGTCATAAGGATAGTTTTAATTACGCTGCATTGCTTATCCATCAATAAGTATAGATAAAAGGTGGGAAATTCCTTTCAAATTTCATTGGATCTTAACTGTACGGAAAAATTATTTTGTTATTTCATAACCAATGCTAGCCTGGTTTTGTGGCTGTAAGCCAACTTAAAAGAGAGGAAAACGGTTTGGTGTTTTGATAGACAGCAAATTAGCCAAAAATATTTTTTATCAAGAGCGTTCTTTGATTAACACAGAAAAATCGCTCCCTTGTTGAATTTTTAATTAATTTATATATATATTGTGTGTATTACTCTTAATTATATTTCAAGATTCATTCATCATTGAGCTTTGACGAAGATGGTAGGCTTTTCTTTTAAGAGTTTTCTATTAGTCAACTGGTTGCACGGAAGAATTATTTACTCTCAGGCCAATTTAATCATGTTGCTGCATGTGGCTTTATGCTGAAGAAAAAGGAAGAAAAATACCGGAAAATTTTCAGTGATGGCTAATGAATAATTAATGGCAAAATGCATAAAGCGTGCCAAAGAGGCGGAGCTTAATGCAAAAATATACATCTCCAGTTTAGCGTTCTTTGATGAACACAGAAATGTTACCTCTAAAAAAAGGAGAGGAATAATTGATTCCGATTCTTGAATTATTAATAACACGAACAGGTTGAAAAATTTATTTAAATCATCCCCAAAATAAACATCTTTCTATTCATTGTGTAAATTGGCTTGCTTCATGAATAATGAAAGACCCAACGGGATATGGGTTGGTACTATGTTAACCCAAATTCGAATATTTAATGAATATATATACCCTCAAAAGTTTATTACAATTAAATAAAGTTCGGATGAAACACATTTTTTTCTTCTTTCAATTATTAATTTCGTTTGCATTTATGTATTCCATGCATCAGTCGAATAAGGTTATCGAATCTAAGAATCGAATTCGTGCTGTTGCCGAAACAGGGAGCTTAGAGACGAAGCTGGCGATGAATAAACAACAAAGGCTTTGGACTGCACATGTTTTGGCGAGATACAAGATGAGAGTTTATGCCTCAGTCTTAATATTCAGCAGCCAGCATAAACTCCAGGGGGGGGGGGGGGCAGTAGAGACAATTGCCCCACCCCCCCAAAAAAATACCCGGTGAATTTTTTTTTTCATAGCCTAAAATTATATAACCCTAAACCTAATACTAAATGAGTTGAAATTTAAAATGAGAGGATGTTTATTTCTTTTTATATATATATATATATATATATATATATATATATATTACTATATATCTATATATATATATATTTATATATATATATATATCATATATATATATATATATATATATATATATATATATATATATATATATATATATTTATATCATATATAATATATATATCTATATATATATATATAATATATATATATATATATATATATATATATATATATATATATATAGATATATATATATATATATCTATATATATATATATAATATATATATATATATATATATATATATACTATATATATATATATATATATATATATATATATATATATATAAACCCTAAGAGCCCCCCCCCCCCCTCCAAAATCCAAATCTCTGGACTGGAGCCGCCACTGTCAGCAGCTCTAGCATGAATTATGTAGGTATAAAGATGAAGAGGTTTTAGAGAGCATTTACTTTATTTTTATAATGATATCCGTAGTTATTTTGTTTTAAACTGTCCATCCATGTACGTTGCATTGCTAGAAATTATAATAATTATACAACTAGAAATGCCACGAAAGACATTTCTAGCAGAATATTGTTTCATAGTAGACAAATCCAAGCATGAAAGGAAGAAAAGTAGTAAAATTCCAAACTGTGTTTTTGACCCATAACTTTAACTTATTTCCCACAGGTATCAAACCCCTTATAATTTTTTTCCCGGATGGATTCATCCAGCTGGGATATGCGTACTTTTGAATCGTTGGTCACAAATAAATAAATAAATAAATAAATAAAATATATTTCAGGTAGTCTCTTCTAACGAAATTACCGCAGGTTATTAACATAGGATTACTTATCGTTGCTTACCTCTTTTTCTTTCTTTTTTTAAACTCATTTTGGTTTAACTCTTTTACTGCTACAGTCGAACACCGTTATAACGAACTTCAAGGGACCAAATGTTTTGCTCGCTATATCCGAACCGTTAAGAAAAATGTTAGAGTTCACAAAATGTTTAACTCATTAGTTGCTCTATGTATTCAATAATGATGTATTAAAAAATGATAAAAATCTATTAAAAGTGATCATTAATGAATTAAATTGACTAAAATCGATTACATTAAACTGACACGATATTAATTAAATGAACTAAAAATGAAGACAAGTGGAAATAATTTAATTTTACCATTAATTGTTGCTCACTGTTTTGATACAGAAATAATCGGTCATCTTCTGAATTTCAAAAACATTTTATGAATTTCTCTGCTCAATACATCAAATGACTCCAACACTCTTTCTTCCACTGTTTATGTAGACAAAAACTTATTAATTGCACGCATCGCTGCTGTAGAATCTGAGATGTTGGGGATTTCGTTATTTATGTGCTCCTCTTCATCACCATCAGATGCAGAATCTTCAATTTCAGAATGATTCATTTTAATTTCTTCCACAATATCTTCATCAGTCGGATTTTCACAATGACTTCATCATCGCATGTTTCGTACAATTGCATGTCACAATCTGACAATGATGAAATTTTGTGCTCTTCTATCCTCATGGCGATAGATAAATATTCATCATCATCTTCTTCAACATTCGTTGTATCTTAGACATTCCTAAAAAGTTTAAAAATGAAAAAAAATTAAGTAGTTGACCGAAAAAAAAATTCGTTATAGCCGATTCTTAAGATTTCGGAGGTTCGCTATAATAGGATAAATTAGCATTAAATACAATACGAAAACGGCGGTACCAAAATTTTCGTTCGTTATATCCGTGAGTTCGTTATATACCGGGTTTGCTATAACGGGGTTCGACTGTATTGGGTTTGGCGCGCTGCAAAAATTATACAGTCGAACCCCGTTATTAACTTCAAGGGACCAAAGGTTTTGTTCACTTTATCCGGTGGTTCGCTATATCCGAACCGTTAAGAAAAAGGCTAGAGGTCACAAAATGTACAGTCGAACCTCCATATATCGAAGTAGCAAAATGCCGGAAAAAAATTCGGTATATAGAAATTTCGATATATAGAATTGATCTTAGTTTTATCACAATTCTTCTAAAACATTAAAATTAAAGCTAACTTTCGCATACGAAACTCCATTTCCAATTTATAGGCGAATCACATTAAATGAAAGTTAATAACTAAAAAATGAATTAATATGAAAGATTTATAGAGTACTATATACCTTTAAAAAAAAACAATAATCCAGACAGTGGTTACATTCAGCCCATTAAAAACTTCATCAGGGAAATTTTCCACGAATTGAAGTCCACGAAGTATTCTTTCAAACGCCAAAAATTGAAAGATTTTATTCTAAATTGGAATAAAATTTCCCAATATGTCGTGAAAAAAATTTCGATATATAGAGATTTTTTCGATATATAGAAAAAGTTTTTCTATGTAATGAACATGGAGATTTGCTAAGAGTTCAATATATAGAAAATTTCGATATAGGGAAGTTCGATATATGGAAATTCGACTGTATAACTCATTAGTTGCAATGTGTATTCAATAATTATGAATTAAAAAAATGATGAAATCTATTAAAAATGATCATTAATGAATTAAATCGACTAAAATCGATCACTTTAAACTGACACAATTCTAATTAAATTACGTACAATAGGAAAACGGCGGGATCCAAATTTTCTTTCGTTATAACCGAGAGTTCGCTATAACGGGGTTCGACTGTAACTCGCGACAACGCGGAAATTTTGCTTTCCGGAGGACCGTTAATGAGGAACGTCATCCTACGTTAAAATGTGGGCACATATACCTAAATTAATGTACTTACAATACATTTGCAATATATTTTTTCCGTGTTCATTCAACATAGTATTTTAAAGAAATATATCGTTGAGAAACCCCTTCCTCATCATAAATTTATAGAGAGGGTATAATGTCACCGCGAAAAAATAGGTTTTTATAGAATTCAAGACAAACACAAGACATAATTTAGCATCAGTTGTTAGAATCACGAAGCACTATGAGAAAAAAAAGAGCACCAGATATTCAGTTATTTAACGACAAATAATAAACCATTGTTTGTAAACTACATCTGTCAGTCTTGCGCCCGGAAAGGAGCTTAGTACAAATAATTTATAACGAGTTCAAACAATTTCTCCTGCAATAAATTTGGAACGCCTAGAAAAATCCATCGCCGTTTATATTTTTTAAAACATAACCTGGCGTAACTAGCCGGCAGAATTACATACAAACGAGTAGCATCCAACGAATTTAATTTAAATTTGGATAACATTAATAATTAGAGAGTGAAGGGGGGAAAAAAAAGAGAAGGAAATCGAGGCCTCCGCTAATCTCCAACTTTTTGTTTTGCAAAGTTAAACACAATTGTGATCGAAAACACCGAGGGTAAACAAAGAACCTTGCTATATTTTCATGCGGGTTGTTTACTTATGGAAATTAAATAAGGCCTCCAAGACATTTTGTTGCGTGATAAATTAGTAACTGTTTGCTCGCGAAGAAAGGGAAGGGGGGAAGGAGGGGGGCGGGCGAACCATCAGAAACATACGAGAGAAATAACTATTTATTCGGCGCGAGAAACGAGTGTTTGCGTAGAGCATAATTACTCTGTTTTCGTTCCGTTATTGAAATGTCGTAAAATTAATATTTAAAGAGCGGAATAAATGTTTGCGATCGCTATCATTTTCAGACTTACAATGTAAGCTTGCAATTATCTCTACGTTTTACTTCAAATATGCTTGGTTGGAAATATTTGCTTTTCATTTTTGAAGAGATTTATATTAAATTTAATGTATTAAGAAACTGATGTCAAACTGGATTTTTTTTCAAATATTGCTTATTTTTATGGTGTTTTTTCTGTTTCTTGTATAACTTTCTTTGTTATATTATTGTTAAGTAAAATCCCTTTTCTCTCCTTGAATATATAGAGACATATTATTACAAGTAGATAAACATTTGAGTTGACTTCGAAACAACTGATCGTCCCACTTGAAAGCAGTTAACTTGTTAATAGGAAACTTTTCTGCTCTGATGAGAGACAGTTAGTTACTTTATAGCGAGTAGCATCTCATCTTCTGAACTACCTTCTCGGGGGAAATGAACCCCCCCCCCCCCGAAGTATAAAGAACTTTTATGTATATTCTTTACCTACAATAAATAATAGCTCTAACTTAGGAAGTTTGTACGGGAAGTTTGGTAGAAATATGAATTAAAAAAATGATAATTTCTTTCATTCCCGATAATGTTCAGTAAGTAGCATTCGAAATTCGTAGACACAGAATCAATTGTAACCCTGGAAAAAGATCAAATTATTTTAAAGATTCGAAATTTCAATTAACCTTTTCCTTACGGGGGGGGGGGGGAGGATAGCATGTATCCCAAGAATATGGAATTAATACAGTCAAATCCCGTTATAGTGAACCCGGTATATAACGAACTCACGGATATAACGAACGAAAATTTTGGTCCCGCCGTTTTCCTGCTGTACGTAATTTAATTAGTATTGTGTGAGTTTAATGTAATCAATTTCAGTCGATTTAATTCATTAATGATCATTTTTAATAGATTTTATCATCTTTTTTTCACACATCATTATTGAATACACATTTCAACTAATGAGTTATACATTTTGTGAACTCTAGCTTTTTTCTTAACGGATCAGATATAGCCAACAAAACCTTTGGTCCCTTGAAGTTAGTTGTAACGGGGTCCGATTGTATATATATATATATATATACAGTAACCACCGCTTATAGTGATCAGTGGTTATAAGAATCAACCGTTTATAAGAATCAATATCGCAAAAACAAAAACAAATGTATTATTTCCATGTTAAAATTTCCGCTTTAAAGAATCAATCCACCGGTTATAAGAATCACTTTGCAATCTTCTCCTTCCTTTCATTTTTCCAAAAAATGCCACTTGAACTCTCAAAAGGTACGAAATTCTTTCTTAAGTTTTTGAAAAGAAAGATTGATAAAACTTTGGGGTGGAAAACAGTCGTAAAATACATTCCTTTAGACATAACATAAGAGTTTATCCTTATACGTTTTTGCTAAACACTGTCTTATTAGCTTTACCCATTGGCATCTAACCCTCCCGGGTCCGATTTCGCTTTTCTCCAGACAGGCACTCCTTTTTTCCCACCACTTACTTCCTGGTTGCGGATTTCTGGACCCTGAAACACACAAATCTTCCACCATCACTTACCAAAACGGGACAGTGGATTCAGCACTTCAAACCCTGAAACGTAAACGGATCCATTTTGCTGAATCAGATGAACCAGATGCTGAATCAAACGTTTCACGGTTTGATTCAGAATCAAACCGTGAAACGTAAGCTATAAAGTGAATTTTCGTCTGAGACTGTAATAAGCATACGTCGCTAGTATTCACTTTAGTTTTCTAACAAAATTGCCAGTTAGTGTTAGAACTTTTTGATAGTCGAATTCAAATATGATAAAAGCAAGGAAAACTCTTAGTTTTTCTGAAAAACAGAACTTGTTAATTAGATATGATGCTCTTCCAAAGTGTAGTCAAAGAGAAGCTGCCTCTTGTTGATTTCATAATCATGTGTTGTTACTTATAGGTCTAGAAATTGAGTTATAGTATTTGTTTAGAAATTGAGTATTTTTAAAATTATAAAAAATAATTTAAAAAAATGATAAATAGCGTAAATTAAAGAGTATTTAATGGTAAATTATGTATATATGTGCCTGTGTGTTTATATATATGTACAAGTATATATTTGTGTATGTGTGCCTGTCCAAAGGGAAGTTTCGGTTATAAGAATCAACCGCTTATAAGAATCAAAAACAGTAATAACAAACGTGATTCTTATAAGCGGAAATCACTGTATATATATATATATAACCCTTTAAATGGACATTCTTCCAATGAAGGTATGAAATTTCCTGTTCTAAAGAGGAAATCGGAGAAATGGGCCGAGTAAGCTAAAGGTTAAAGGTGACTGTGTATATTTAAATCCTTTTTTGAAAGCGAAGGATGGAGCCAGAAGAGCGAGAGGATGTAAAGAAAGTTGCATATCTATGTGTAGTAGGTTTTTGTAGTGGCAGCAGGGTTGTAACCACGGGCAGTTTGTTTTAAAGTCAATCTTTGTCAAGAGCTGAAAAATTAGTGCTTGAAAAGGTAATTTCAAAGCCAAAATCGCCAATCCCTGTATATTTTCTAGTGTTAAGGCTGTTCACTTGTATTTATCATTAGGTAAATGTTTCATGTTAAAAATAATTGCTGTACGAATGATTTATGAAGTTAGTATCGAAGGTTTCACTCCCATGACCTGGTCGATTTTAGACTATTTTTATTTCCCGAGATAAAATTCCTTTTTCCGGGAAATACAGGATTGTTTAAAAAAATTAGTTGCTGTTATTTTTATTTTTGTTTTTGTAATTAGGGAAGTGATATCATCAGAATATTAATATAATGCACTACAACATTCTGTTATATGCTTGTCTAGTTAATTCTTTTTTTTTAATTTAAGGTCTCCATATTGGAAGCCGTCATTGAATGCCCTACAATTTATGTATACAGTGGAATCTCGATCTATCGTTTTTCAAGGGACCGATTGAAATGAACGATAAATAAGTGAAAACGATAGATGCGGAAACATAACAAAGCAATATGATCGACGGGACTGGATGAAATGAATGACACATACGGAAAAACGATGGATCCGAAAACGATCGATCGAGATTCCACTGTATAAGAAAGAGCTAAGCTTCAAATTAAATTCCTACTGCAATCATTTGTGACATGTCACAGAGTTTAAACCGTGGAAGCTGCGTTAAAATTGGAAATCGAATCTACTCCCATCACAGGACTTTTTTCTTCCATTTTGAACGTACTAAATGAATTAAACATACCTTTCCCGAGAGAATTAAAGGAGTCACGCATTCAGTGCATGAAAGAAAAAAGAAATGAGAAACTCTGTTGGTCTGAAATACCCCAAGAACGGAGAGAATAATCGAAAGCAAGCAGCCGATTACAGTTAACTACCAGCACTGCCAAGTCTGTTCGAATTTCATTAGCAAACCAGATGATGTTTTTAGGTTATATGCTCACTCTAACCTTAATCTGACCACAAAATACTTTAAAAAAAGGGAGATGCTTCCCATAGTACTTTCAACGAATCCAAGGAGAAGCTTTTCTGCAGATATTTAAAAAAGAAGATTGAAAAATTAGAAATACAAGACAGTAAGGCAAAAAACTTACAAAGGAACTTGAAATCTTCAAGATAACGGGGAAAAAAGAGAATACGTCGTTTTATTATTACATTGACTGATGAAGATACCACCCATTACGCTATAGTACTATATTAAAGCGTTCAGCAAAACTCTTTGTAAGTAAATTCAGGAAGAGATTAAGTCACCACAGACCACCCGTTTAATTGAAAATCCTACCATAAAATTTCAACAAATATCATTTTTCCCTGCATTTACTTTTCTATGTATTACGAGAATAAAATTTCTGAAATTAATATTCTCAAGTCTGATACTAATAATTATTTATCCCAGTTATGGAGCAATAGGAATTAAATAACTTGGAGTTTTGATATTGCCACCTTATTCAATGGTGTTTAATTTCATATAACTTTGACAATACCCTAGAGCAGTGATACTCAAACTTTTTCCACCATAACGCACTTTTTTTAAATAAAAAAACCCTCGACCCCCCCAATAAAAAATTTTTCGTAGAAAAAATATTTTTAACGTAGGATTACATTCCTCCATAACGGTCCTCCGGAAAGCAAAATTTGAGGCGCTAAAACCATCCGTCGTCGCGAGTTATAATTTTGGCGGCGCGCCAAACCCAGTCTGTATCGCTTGGGCAAGCAGTAAACAGTTAAACAGAAAAGAACCAAATTGCGTCAAAATTTTGACATACATATATATATATATATATATATATATATATATATATATATATATATATATATATATATATATATATATATATATATATATTGTAAGAATCCGTTACGACCTTTCCGAATAAATCACCCAGACAGCCGGACCTCCCACAGCTGGTGACCTACGAACAGTTCGATAGATCAGCGTCAAGGTGTCTGGAAGCAGAGAATGGGGTTGCTCCTATCTGCCGGCCCCTGGGAGGACGTAAACTAATGACTATTTCGACGTGAACTAATGATTTTCAGATCAGCTGATTTATAAGAGTCGACCACATGGCTTCGTTGTCAAGCGAATCACAGCCAACGGACATGACGTCACAAATTGTGCCAGCCAACCTAAACATTTGCAGTCACGTGACCGGAAGCACGATTGCCAACGCCGGGAGAAGAAATCCAATTTTTTGAGCAGACTTGGTCGAGACTCTCATCTAGAGAGCACCTTTCGTCTACGTTGTCCTGGAGCGACCGACTTCATCCTGAACTTTATTTTTCAGAGCAGCCCGCTCGAAGCTTCTCGTCAACGAATACTTCACCCTGAAGTATAGCTATCTCAGAGCATCCTGCTCTACAGGCTTCTGTTAGCTCGTTACTTCATCAAGAAGTTATCTTCATATTTCAGAGCAGCCCGCTCTATAAGCTTCTCGTGAGTTATAACTTTCCTTACGAAGTTATTCTATTTTCAGAGCTGTATGCTCTAGAGGCTGTGTACCGACCTTCTAGTTCCGTTGTGAACTTACTTGCCGACATCTTATCATCGAAATTATTTGGCTATTACGAAGGCCAGTTCCCTCTATGTCTAGAGGTAGATCAACATTGTAAATAGTGTAAAAAGTTTCCGACTTAAATTTAATAAAACTGTAATTTAATGTAGTAGACTGACTCTGAACATTTTTAGCTACCCGGAGTCTGAAGTTATCACAATATATATATATATATATATATATATATATATATATATATATATATATAAATAGATAGATACATATATACATAACACATACATACATAACACATACATACATATATACACACAAAAGAGGTAAGCAACGATAAGTAATCCTACGTTAATAACCCGCGGTAGTTTCGTTAGAAGAGACTACCTGAAATTTTTTAAAAAGAATTATGTTAACAAAACAAAGAATGTTAACAAAACAAAAAAATGAAAAATGGAAACTGTACTTTTTGTACTGTATATATTTATTTTACATAATAACAATAAAAAAAAATATCTTGCTTACCATCTGCACTTGTTATTGGTAAAACAGTTTGCCACCTTATTTAACAACGTTGCATCATTTTTTAACATATAAAAAAATAAAAAATATATAAAAAATATAATTTTAGAAAATTTAAAGCATGTTTTTTTAAATAAAAGATTCAAATGACATAAATTTAATTCAAACTATCCTCGAAACCTTCAATTTTTTTCACGCCCTCCCCCCCCCCCCTAGTGGGTCGCAACCCACTGTCCTAGGGGCTGATTTCATCTCGGAATCCCAAGGTAACTGAAAGTGTACAATTTGAGAAACTTTCTTGGAACACTTCTGCTGTCTTCCCTTATCTAAGGTGATAAACTGCCTCGTGCACTGGAAATGTGGGTTAACACATTCCGCAATTCTTCTATTAGTCGTAAATGACAAAAAAATCAGCGAAACAAGACACTTCAGTATTATAGATTCCAATTAGAATATGTAAATACTTAAAAAGTTTTTGGGGGATGAACCGTATATTTTAAGATTGAAGTTTTAGTATAATGAAGGGACTTATAATTATTTTCCGTTAATTGGCCCTCTGTTCCTGACAGTATTCGGAGCTGAATACAATCGATACGTTGATTAAATGGTATAGAGTTCCTACTCGCCGGTTAGTTTCCGTATCGCAGCCATCAACCGCAAGTGTAACGAAACGTTTAATCATATGGTAACATAGCATTAAATCCAGTTTCATCTATCTACGTCAGTTTGTTGACTAAGCGGCATGTCGAGATCTGCCTATGACTTAAAACTATGCATTGTTATTCAATTAGCCAGGGAAATTAAGCTATCAGAACAACTTCATTCATTCTCTAACAGGCTTCAAACTTGCATGCGAATTATGCGTAGAACCTAAGGCCTATAATAATGGATGGACTATGGAAATTATATAGTAGATCAAAGGAGTAAATTACACACTGCAAAGACAGAAAATACCATTTTTAATATTACAGCTACACATAGCTTGATAAATCAGAGTAAGTATTATCAATCAGATCATTATTAAATAAAAATTTGTATTTAGAATATTGAATATACTGCAGTAAAATCCTCCCGAAAATGCGTGAGCATTCTCTGTAGATTTTAAGGGCGTATAAGTTTTAAAAAAATTGTATGTTGATGAGGTAAGATACTTTATAAAAAATATCTAACAAAAAAGAAGTTAACCCCAAATAAGCTAGGGATTAGAGAACCAAAAAATTTTCACTATAAATAGTTGAAAATTAATCTCAAGTTGCGAATTTCGAAAAGCAGTATAGAAAAACTCCTTCACAGTAAGCCAAGGTAAGCAAAGAAAAAGTTACAATACTAGAAAAGCCTGCTATTGTGCGTAACAATTTAAACTCTGCTCCTGGGGACGAAGGCTGAATTTTGTTTCCGAAATTCGCCAGTAAAGTTTAATTTTTAGCTATTTATTGAGAATACTTTATGATTTTTCTTATCCCTAACATGTTAGTGTTTCAATACTTCCCCATTGAAATAAGCTGATGGAAATCGATGCAGGAAATTTCCCTACAAAGTAAAGAATTAAAGCACATGATTATTTTTTAACGTAGGATTACGTTCCTCTATAATGGTCCTCCGCAAAGCAAAATTTCTGATGTCCTGCGTCGCGAGTTATAATTTTGGCAGCGCGCCAAACCCAGTCTGCAACACTTGGGCAAGCAGTAAACAGTTAAACAGAAAAGTACCAAAATGCGTCAAATTTTTTACTCACACACACACACACACACATATATATAAGATATATATATATATATATACACACACACATATATATATATGCATGTATATATATATACATACGTACATACGTACATATATATAGATACATATATACATAACACATACATTCATATATACATACAAAAGAGGTAAGCAGCGATAAGTAATCCTACTGTAATAACCCGTGGTAGTTTCGTTAGAAGAGACTACCTGAATTTTTTTTTCATTGCAGAATGTACAAAGAAACTAGCGCATATATGAAATCCATACGAAAAATATGTTAATGTGAATGAAATTTTATATGTTATGCATATAAAATTTCGTGACTGAATTTTTAATCATTTATTTCTGAAATTTTGCTACATAATGCGCAAGCATGTATCTAGAAATACACAACTAACAAGTAGAATAATCATATTTGTACCGCATGTAGAGAAAAATGGAATTAAAAAGGAAAAGTATTCTTCGCTACTTCAATCAGTTCAGTTTTCTCCCGCGAAAATTTACAATGCATTTAAAAATGCTGTCAAAGACAATCCTACAATTTACCAAATAAGTCCTTCTGATTGTCTTTCACGTGATTTCTTTAAGCCGCACAGGGACCAGATGTTGACATCGGAAACATTATTGGATTTTCAGTGAAAACGTATTCTGAAAGTTAGTTTAAATATGTTTTCGTGCAGTAGATAGACAAAACGAATATGGATGTTACGCTAAAATTTTAAATAAAAGGCGTAGCTGCTTTCTAGAAAAATATGTAAGTGCAACGTGTTTGAAAAGCTTCAAGAGATGGGAGTCAGTTTATTTGTTAATGTACTTCTTTCTTAACATGCAACTACTAAAATTTCGGACCAGTATATGACTTTTTAATTCATTATTGCAGTTGAAAAATAATAGTTGCCATTTTAATATTCAGGATCATAAATTATTTGCCAGATTATGCGTTTTACGTATAAACTTTTTGAATCATAAGATAACACTTATTTTGAATTAAGGGGCCGTTCAAGTATTACGTAAGCATTCAAAGGGAATAGGGGGTTTCAAGTGTGGCTAATTTTTGCTGACAAGGAGGAAGGGGATAAGAGCAATGCTTACGTAAGACAGAAAACACGTACAGTCGAACCCCGTTATAGCGAACCCGGTATATAACGAACTCACGGATATAACGAACGAAAATTTTGGTCCTCTTTTTTTGGTACTTTTCTGTTTAATTGTTTACTGCTTGCCCAAGCGATATAGACTGGGTTTGGGGCGCTGCCAAAATTATAACTCGCTACGACGGAGTCTGAAATTTTGCTTTACTGTGGACCGTTATGGAGGAACGTAATCCTACGTTAAAAAAAAGGGAGGCGGACATGTGCTTTTTTTGTTAACGGGGAGGGGTCAGGGGAGTTCCAAAATTACTAAAAATGGGCTTACGTAATACTTGAATGGTCCCTAATGAATAATTTTTCAGAGCTACATGGCTATAAAGTCTTCACAAATCTTTACTTTTAGTTTCGTAAGCAGAACCACATACCCGGCTAACAAATTACCAGTATGTGGACGGAAAAAAATGTTTTAGACATATTTAAGTCTTAAATCCCATTGATGCCGGATGCCGCTTTATGACTGCGACTAGCTATATTCGGTTGGTGTGCCTGTGACCTTTTTCTCAGAACTGCAGGAAGAGAGCAAGGCACATACACTTATAAAGACGCGCAAGATAAGATGAACAAGCATCCGTTGAGATAAAGAAGAATGTTATGTAACGGCAGAGTGTGACGCAGCATTCATTAATAGAGTGACACTTCCGCAAATGAGTGACACTTCCGCAAATGTGGTAACTGTCATTGTTCCAGTATCTAACACTATCCCTTTTTTTTTGTTTGTTTCTTATTCATAAAGAATTGGATAAAAATAAATTTTATCACGGGTAGTTATTTACTGATTACTGTGACACAACGAACTGATATATCAGTAACACAGAAAAGTAAATGGTCGATAGTAACTTTTGCAAACCTCTCCTATTCTAATCTGATAATATAGTCGAACCCTGTTATAACGAACTTCAAGGGACCAAAAGTTTTGTTCTCTTTATCGGGTGGTTCGCTATATCCGAACCGTTAAGAAAAATGCTAGAGTTCACAAAATGTATAACTCATTAGTTGCAATGTGTATTCAATAATGATGTATTAAAAAAAGATAAAATCTGTTAAAAATGATCATTAAGGAATTAAATCGACTAAAATCGATTACAGTCGAACCCCGTTATAGCGAACTCACGGATATAACGAACGAAAATTTTGGTCCGCCCCGTTTTCCTATTGTACGTAATTTAATTAGTATTGTGTCAGTTTAATGCAATCGATTTTAGTCGATTTAATTCATTAATGATCATTTTTAATAGATTTTATCCTTTTTTAATACACATTGCAACTAATGAGTCAAACATTTTGTGAACTCTAGCATTTTTCTTAACGGTTCGGATACAGTGAACCACCGGATAGAGGGAACACATTTTTTTGGTCCCGTCAAGTTCGTTATAACAGGGTTCGACTGTACATTAAACTGACACAATTAATGAATTAAATTGACTAAAATCCATTACATTAAACTGACACAATACTAATTAAATTACGTACAATAGGAAAACGGCGGGACCAAAATTTTCGTTCGTTATATATGTGAGTTCGCTATATACCGGGTTCGCTATAACGGGGTTCGACTGTACCAGTTGCTATAAATTGCACCCTTAATGAATTTTGCATAAAAATTTTCCTTTAAAAATTAATACTAAATAAATAAACTTCAATTTTCACCGACGTGCTTTTTTTCCATAGATCATAAATAAAATCCAAGTGATACGTAAAGGTGGAGTACCATAAGGCTTCTAGCTGTCTAAGTTGACAAATCTGCCATTTCGTTGCCCATAGTCGGCAATTTAACCCGATACTTAGAAAAGCATTTTTCCTCTAATTTTTTTTTTTAAATTCCTGTATTTATGAAAAACTAGCTGAGTACCCGTACTTCGATACGGAGTACATTCAAATTAAATACAACCGTAAATGTATGCAATTAATGCAAATATATATATATATATATATATATATATATATATATATATTATATATATATATATATATATATATATATATATATATAATATAAATACAATGATTAATGTATGCAATTGATTAAAAAAAACAAAGAAATATATTTATAAAAAAATTGTAAGGGATGTTTTTATAGGCAAAATAATGTAGTTGAAAATATTCAAATTAAATCTAATTGAACATACTAAAGAATATAGTGCAGTTAATATAGCACAGTTTGAGGAACTGTGCTTTTACTGTATTTTAATATTGTTTTGGATAATGACCAAACGTCTGCCACATTAGCAAGAAAATTTTTTTTTGTCTATTTCGTTTTTATGCACGTGACGATAAATTAATTTAAAGTACCAGAAAACAAATCACGTGATCAGCATTTAATAAATTGAATTCTAAAAATTAATCTTTAAAAATTCACCAAAAATCAGAAAATGGAGGAAAAGATTCGAAAAAGATTTCATTTTAAAGGAATTTTTATGATCTTTCTCATGATATAAATTTTATAACTCTCAGATCATTATTTTAAATGCAAACTTGAAAAAAGTTATAAAATCAGCTTAAAAATTTAATTTAAAAAATCTAAGAAGAATTTTTCAAAAATCTTTCTTAGTGCACCCCTATACTATAAGAAGAATCGCCATGCAAAATTTCAGCCCTTTAGGTCCAGCGGTTTGGTCTGTGCGTTGTCTGTCAGTCAGTCATTCAGTTAGTCAATTACGGATGTGTTTTATACATATAGATAATATTTCATTCAGTTTTTAAAGCTCTCTTGAGGGGGAGATTAAAATCTACATGATTCTGAACATCTTCAAATTTGAATTTTATACACCCAGTAAGATTTTTACTTGGATTATCCTTTGGCATATATGTATGCAATGTATCAGCCTAGAGTGGAATGATAATCGAATTCGTCAAGTAGCAAAAAAGGGGAATTTTAACTTGGATGTTTCGTAAACTGGCGTTGGCACATTAACAAAAATATTGCATGGCGCACGGTTTGGCAAACTTGAGAAACAAAATGGAGGCTCAAGAATCAGACTGGATATTTTAGAATTCTAGCTCATTAGTTGACCTAATTTTTTTAGCGTTATATTAAAACGGTCACATATTATTTACGATCTGTGATAAAGGCTATTGGAAATAATAAGTTAACTACTAAATAAAATGACAAAAGCCGTATTAAAAGTGTCTTTTATTACACTTCTCTCCATAGTACTTGACATATTAATTATATTTATTGCAGTAAGTATATCATCCCTCTATATAATTAATGTATACTGCATAACAATTCAAGGATCGCTATTTTATAGTGAGAAATATAAATATCTCTAAGGCGGCGCGCCATTTGACCTCTCATCTTCAATCCACACTTTAATCTTTGGGAAATTTTCTCTTCAATATTTTTTTAATCATAGACTGACAATGCATTTTTTAAAATTCTTTTTTCTGCATTTGAAAACAGATCTTTAAGTGTTACGCGTGTGTTTTAAATGTAGGATTACGTTCCTCCATAACGGTCCTCCGGAAAGGAAAATTTCAGACGCTAAAACCGTCCGTCCGTACCTCTGGAGTTATAATTTAGGCAGACCCAGTCTGTATCGCTTGGGCAAACAGTAAACAGTAAAACAGAAAAGTACCAAAATGCGTTAAAATTTTGACATACATATATGTATATATATATACATACGTAGATATAGATCCATATATTACATAACACATACATACATATACACATACAAATGAGGTAAGCAACGATAAGTAATCCTACATTAATAACCCGTGGTAGTTTCGTTAGAAGAGACTACCTGAATTTTTTTTAATACACTTGTTATTTTAATTTTAATTTTTCAAAAACAATTTTGACTTTACAGCTCTAGACATCAATAATTTAATGCCCTGTAAAAAACCAACTCAAATGTTTAAATTTTTTAAAGCTATAAACATTTTATTAAAATGTCGATCTTCATATGCAAAAAACAATTAAAAAAGGTGCATTTGCTTACCTTTGATAACAAAACTACTAAGAGGATAATTTCGCATAGGTCAGCATAATAATTGAAGATCTATGATGTCAGATGATACGCCGCCTTAAAAAGTATGAAATCAGAACTTTTTGATGAACAAACCTAGATTTAATAGTTATAAATCTCTTGTCTCTTTTCCTTTTTTATAAATAATTACAGTTTCGCTGTTTTAATTTTTCCCTTTTATTTCCTTGTATTAAGCAGGTCACTTGTATATTTTCTTTCGTCCTTGGTTCTGCTATGTATCTCTAATTATGACAGTTTTCCTGTTTTATAAAATGGCAACGTTTCCCTTTTTTTTCAGTAGCATTTGACAGAATATTTACCTAGCTTTAATAAACGTTCTAAATCTGCTGAAAAAAAGAGAGCCGAATGTTTTCAGCTGATGAAACAGCTTTTGACTGGAAATTACATTTTACGTTGTTGATATGCTCTTGTGATAACGTTTGTAAAATATGAACTCATTAGCTGAATACCCGTGCTTCGCTACGGAGTACTTTCAAATTAAATACAACTGTCAATGTATGCAATTAATGCCAAAAAAAAATTAAAAATTATGTTTATAATAAATACAACAATCAATGTATGCAATTAATGGCAAAAAAATTTATAAAAAAAATCGTAACGGATATTTTTATAGACAAAACTGTGTAGAAGAAAATATTCAACTTAAATTTAATAGAACATACTAAAGAATATAGTACAGTTAATATAGTACAGTTTGAGGAACATTTCTTTTATTGTATTTAAGTGTATTTTTTTTTGACAGTGTCCAATTGTCTCCCGCATTAGCAAGAAAATTTTTTTTTTTTGTCTATTTCGTTGTTATGCACGTGACGCAAAATTAGTTTAAAGTATCACAAAAAGAAAAGAAACCACATGATTAGCATTTAATAAATTAAATTCTAAAAATTAATCTTTAAAAAATCACCAAAATTCAGAAAATGGAGGTGAATATTCGAAAAAGATTTCATTTTGAAGGAATTTTTATAATCTTTCTTGTAGTATAAATTTTATTACACTCAGATTATTATTTTAAATGCAAACTTAAACAAAGTTACAAAAAATAGCTTAAAAATTTAATTTTAATTTTCCAGCGGTTTGGTCTGTGCGTTATCTGTCAGTCAGTCAGTCGGTCAGTTACGGAACTATTTTATATATAGAGAGAGAAATTATGTAAAAGCTTAAATTCATTATTCTTATTAAGTTATCCATTTTCAGTTGCTGTCAAGTTTTCATTACGGCGGGCTGAATTTCAAAATAGTAGCTTAATACGTGATATAATATACAGAGGCTGTTCACACATTTTTTAGACGATGTATATTGTATTCACAAAACTAAATTACATAAAGTTCTTGTGTTTTAAATGTTCTATTTGACATCCCTTATTCTGAATTATCTTTCGACACCGCAATTTCCAGGATAATAATGCCTTATGAAGTGTCAGAAGAGGTATTCTATCCCATTCCTCCTGAACAGCTTTCCAGAGTCCTGTAAGGGTTTTGGGACGACGTTTGGGTAATGCAGATTTTAAAAGTCCGAAAGCACAAAAATCCACAGGTGATCATCGGGAGATTTAGTATTGATATCCGTGAAGGGTATGTCCTTGATACCAGTTTTTTGTTCCATTTCTTTTAGGAAATTTACAGTGTATTTTGATGTGTGACTGCTAGCTTTGTCCTGATGGAGTCTCACAGATTGATGGCACTGTGGGTAAAGCGATGGTATTTCATTCAGAAAAATTGGCGATAAAATATGTTCCTGATAATATTTGGAGTTAATCTTGACATTTTTTTCCACTCTCTTTATTTTAACTTGCCATTATAAGAAAAGCCAGCAACAATCATGAATCCCTTAGAAAAACTTTCTTTCGATTCTTTGACCCATGTACTTAAATTTTTTTCTCCCCTTTTATGATAATAAATGGCTCTTTTTTTTGTTGCAATCATTTAAATACACCCATGATTCATCTATTGTGACAATTGTTTTCCATTTTTCTTTGGGTAAGTGTTTCTCATATAGAATTCTGCAGCGTGTCCTGCGTTCAGCGATATGATTTGGAAGAAGACGGTGCACATTGCGTTTTTTCGCTTTCTTAAGATTTAAATCAACGTTTATCATTTTGTTTACAGTGGACACCGATCATTTTAATGATTTTGCAACTGTCCTTTGACTAGGGGGATTTTCTTTTAACATTAAACAACGTACCTTTGCAATAGTCGAAGATGTCCGTTTTTTCCTTGGATACTTGTTTGGAATTTTTGTCCCACTTGAGGCTCCAATTTGACGTTTTTTTTCCCTTTCTTGTTGACGATATTACCTATCGACGCTTTAGATATCACAAAACCATGACTCTCACATCGTTTTTGGATAACGGAGTATGCATATTTCTCTTCGGAAAGAGCATAAATGTAGCCTTCGAACCACTGCTTTGTTAAAAACGCCATTTTGAATAAAAACAAAACTTTCAAGCTTCAGAAGATAATTTTGCCTTTTAAAAACATAGTACAATTGCAATTATTTCTTTTGCAGCAAAAGATTTTTTATTACCGCTTACCAAAATCGTCTAAAAAATGTGCGAACAGCCTCTGTATTTCATGTACGAAAAGTATGCATGTCTCGAGAAAAGAATCAGCATGGAATTTAAAAAGAACCGATTTAAATTACATGACGACGCAGCAATTCGAAAGTTCCGGACTCCAGATTTATTTTTCAAAGCACGAAGTCCCAAGTTTATAACACACTAAACCACGGGAAAAGATTCAAAATTTAATCACAATACTCCAACAAAGAAATCCCATTCCTGTTCCGATTCAGAAAAGTTTGTTCTTCAATTCTTGCCGAAAGTTACATTCTGTCAAGATATTTGCAGCTCAAATTCCTTGGTGCTTCTGAAGATTTTTCTCCGGAGAGAACAATTCTAAGCTTTATGGATTCAATCTTGAGATTAAATGTTATTCTCAAGTGGTTTGGGAACAGAGAATATAATATTCTCAAAAAAAATAATAAAATAATACTCTTGTTATCAAATTGATTCCATCATTTCAGTAGGAGTCAGGTTAGTATGTTATGTATTTTATATTTTCCCTTTTTTTCAAAGCGAGGGCGGGAAAAATTCTGTATGATAGATTTATTACAATTTGGGTAGAGTATATAATTCAAACGATAAGTTCGACATTTTATTTTTAAAGTTCCAATATTTTATTGTCCTTTTTTCACCTCAAGTTCGTATTATAATAATGTTTTGAGGGAATTTTAATCCTGGGCTTTTATATACAACTTTTAGTCGAAGTAAATTTCTGAATCATTTTTGACCAAAATCAGTAACAGAACCAGCTGACTGAATCGATAACAGAATATCGAAATTTTCATTTTTTGAATGAGGAAATCAATTTTTTTTTCTTAAGCGAAAATTAATAGGTTTAATGTAGAACAGAATATTATTAAAATATCTTTTCCTCCGATTGAATTTTGAGGAACATTTTGACAGTTTAATTTATTAATTATTCTTATTCTGCAATTAAAAAAAAATTCTGCGAAAGGCTCTGATAAATTTTTCACATTTGAAAATAAAAAAAAATGGTTTAATGATTATTAAAATTAGTAGGTGTCGAGCTACTAGGTAGCAAGAGGTAAAAATAGAAGTAAAATTTAGTTTTCATGCCTTATCTTGGAATGTAATTTCTAAGAATTTATTTCCAAATTTTCCTCACTCCACAGTATGTTTTTTCCCAATTTTTTTATGTAAGAACAAATACGGCAAAGTTTTATGTTCATCTTTCTTCTCAAACAGAAGTTGGATAAAGTAAAACTGGGAATTCAATGTATTTCTAATTAAATGCAATTGTGTTTATAGACATTAATTTGATCTCATTTTTCCTCAGCGTTTTCGGTAGTACCTAGGAAATATTTACACGATAGTATATGACGATAGTATGCTCTTCACCCTTATATTTAAGACATCTGGAATTTATTTATAGGTGTAATTTTCGCTCCCAGTGTTTGCACAATAGCTTACATTATACAGCCATATTTTTTATCTGATATTTATGCAGACAGTAAAAACACGAAATTCGTGGTACTTCTCATCGCATTAATGGATAACCACCTTCTAAATTTACTCTCAAGATAAATATTTGCGCATGAAATAAGAAAAAGAAAAGTTCATTTTACGTACTTATCCCGAAATTCAGTCTGTATTAGGCTTATAAATATAAATTTGATCTCATCAGGTTCTTCAGAATTTTAGAAAACATTTGCGCAATTTTCCCTGCTGCATGCAGCATTTGCGTTCAATTTAATAGCTGCAACACAAAAATAGTGCTTGTTGAAAACATTTTTTTCTCCAAATATCAAAGCCAAATATCATCTGTTTCATTTTTACCTAATATTTGTGACAGATTTGAGTCAATAAAGACATGCAATGTGTGGTGCTTTCATTCATTATAGTGCTCGTTATGCATACGTGATTTCCTCAAAGGAAAAAAAAAATTTTTTTTAGTCTAAAAGGAAATAGTGAAAATTGTTTTCAAAAAATGTTAATTTTTCGTCTATTCTTTCCACACACGCGCACACACACACAAAAAAAAAAAAGAAAGAAAAAAGAAAAGAGAGAGAGAGAGAGAGAGAGAGAGAGAGAGAAAGCGGCAAAAAGCGAAAAGAAAAATTGTAGGTTGAAGGCGTACTCGGTTCAAACTGTGAATATTATGAATGTCCTGATTTTACCTGAATGGAATTTGGATTTTACTAAGCTCGTATGATAGATCTGCATCTTCTTGTCATGATGATTACCATTTTATGTATAAAGCATTCAAAGATTACGTGCATGTTATCTATTAAGTACGGAACCACGTCAGAATAATAAATTATCCGAAGTAAAATGATATTTTAAGCACCCTATTTGAGGCATAATATGCTGATGATAATGATTCTATATAATTTAAGGTCGAAACTCATTGCCTTACACTAATTGCTGTATAATATCGCCCCTTGTCGAGTTTTTAGATCTATCATTAATGTTTAGACTACCATCGGAAGCACACTTTGAGGAAAAAGGCCAACCATTTTAATCACTTTTTTTCTTTTTCTGCGGCTAAAAACAGGACGTAAAATAGGAGAGAATGAAAAATTACTCGTTGATGGAAGGAAACTGGTAGCCATTACGCAGATGTGCTGTATTTTTTTTTAATCGTCTGCTAATAATTTCTAACGGGTTAGAGTCCTATTTGAACACATCTGAACATACTGCCAGGGTTTTTTTTTTCATTCTATTAATGTCTCTGAAAACATACTACTGAAATAATTAGTTCTACATGAAGAACATGAAATTGTTTCCGTGAAGCATTCTAAAACGTTGTCATCCTAGAGCTACTGTCTGATGAAATCGAACGATGGGGTCAGTTTATATAGGCAGAGAAGTAAGGCATGCTTTATAAAACGAAAGTTTGAGACATCCAATCTTGAATATCTTGTTTGTTGATTAGTTTGATAATTAGTTGATAGTGCTAATATATACTATGTAGGTTCAGTTGGTAGACCACCGGTTTCATTCAAATCGTACGACTGGCAGACGGTCGTTATAATGACACTCGACCACTGGTTTGGTTTAGAGCGCTACGGTCAATTTTTCGCTGCTCGAGAGATAATCAGGCCGGGCCCTACAGCTTAGAGCTTATTCCGAATGGCTACAACTGTCCATGCCAAAAGTGGGACTCGAACCCACAGACTCTGGTACTGATGCCAGCACCTTAGACATTCGGCCATCGTCCGGCGTTGACCTCTGGAAAGAACGATTATGGATTGTTCGTATATATATATATATATATATATATATATATATATATATATATATATATATATATATATATATATATATATATATATATATATATATATATAAATGAATGTATGTGTGTATGTTCCAGCTAGAACGCCTGGATCAATTTCACCTAAACATGGTACACGTATGACTTATAATTTGGGAAGAAACATTAGGGGGGTAAGACACCCCTAGCACCCCTATGGGGAAGGGGGCAAGTAAAAATAATCGAAAATGACTGATATTACTGTCGAATGCATAGTTTTCGGGGTCGCTGAGACGAATAGTGACACTCCCGATGACGTTTAAGTGCAAGTTCAGCCTCCGATCAGCATTGGGGGAAGAGGGGGGAAAGAATGGTTGAAAAATAAAATGACCGAGAATAGTGTCGAATCCATAGTAAAGGTTAGCAAAGAAGAGTTCACATACCGTTCCCAGCACGTTGTCATTAAAATTTAATAAATAAAAATCATTTTGAAAACAGAATACATGTGAATTTAGTTTGTTTGCGAAAATATTGCGCGAAAACTTAATAAAAAAAATAAAAGGTAGCAGTTTATAAAGTCTGAAAAAAGTGGAAACGGCTAAAATGTGATTAAAATTAAATAAAAGAAAGCGAAAAAGAATAATTAAGTGAAGTTTGTGCAATTAAGAGAGAAAAGGAGAGAAAAATAAAAATAAATACAAGTGAAAAATAATTAAAGAGGAAAATATTAAAACTGTGATTTGGCGAAATAGGGGGTCTTTCCAGTAAGTTTGGAGCAGTCAAACTCTTCGATGCGCACAGGGCCCGACTTAGCCTAATTGGGGCCCGGGGCAAAAACTTCTTTGGGGGACCACCTCTGCTTCACTACTTTAGTAATGAAGAACCGAACTTTATGGAGGTATTTAAATTTTTCACATCATTATAGATATATAACAAGAAAATTGACTAGAACCTAAAATAGCTATAAAGTCCCCTCCTCCAATGGTCTGACGAAATATCGTTCTGTCCATTTTATTGATTTTCTGACAATTCTATGTCCATCATTAAAAGGGATACAGCACATCTAAGAAAGTTCATTAAAGAAGGAAACGTAAAATAAACTTTCTATTCGATTTGGGGGCCCCCCTCTAATGTGGGGGCCCGGGGCAACTGCCCCGTATGCCCCTGCCTTAGTCAGGCTCTGGATGCGCAGTCCTTCCAAGGTTCGAATTCGGCTTGGCGAAGAGTTTTTTTCCATGGTACAAAACTGCGTGGTTCACGGTACATCCTTGCATTTTGTGCACAGTGCAGGCCGATCATTTTCTTTTAAGTTGATGGGATGATTCATCAAAAAATTTTTAGAAAAGTATTTATTAATACATAGAATTGTCAAGTTTATATGATTCAACAGAAAATTTAAAAACGTGGTATATAAAAAGTTCTTTTTATCTTGTAATTATTTTTTCTTATAATTGGCTATAATTTTACTTTAAATTTTATTTTTGTTTCAGTGATGATCGATAAATTACATCTTTTCAATAAGTATTCCCAAAAGCTTAGAGGAAAAATAATCACCAAATGGTAGCTAATTGATACTACAACCTTGAAAAAAACACCTGTAATTCCGTAACCATTGCCTTGATATTAACGAAACTTGATTTATTCCGCTTCTTCTTGTTTTAAAGGTAATTACCGTATTCTCAGAAATATGAAGTATAATTTTATTTTAGATTTTATTTTTATTTCAACGATGATCGATAAATGATATCTTTTCAATAAGTATTCCCAAAAGCTTAGAAAAGAAAATCACCAAATGGTAGCTAATCGAAACTACAGCCTTGAAAATACTTATACTTCGGTAACCATTGCCTTTTTATCAACGAAACTTGATTTATTTCATTTCTTCTCGTTTTAAAGGCAATTACCGTATTCTCACAAATATGACGTGAGTGTGTCCTTTTTTTTGCTGTGTTAAATACCAGACCGAGTCAGAGTTTTGGCTGTTTTAAAAGAGGTAGTATTTATCGTTGGAAATCCAAGCTAAAAAACGACGATGAGCCTATTTGTTTTCGCCACTGATATGAAACGGAATGCAGTATTAATTCCTCCAAGTAATTATTTTATCCGCTCTTTCTTTTCTCAAGATAAACTTAACTACCCATGAATGCTGGATGCTAATGAAATCACTTCAGTTCGGTTGACATTATTTAATGCATGTTGTAATTGATCAATTATAGAGGTTTCTTAGAAGGACTCATGTGTAAAGAAATTCTTCCCCTTGGCGAAACTGCGTACTCAAGGCTTCCTATTACGAAAATGATTCATCAACGGGAAATGCAATCCGACCGATGTCTTTGTTGAAACAGCTTTAGTATGGCTTCGACAGATGTACAAGAGAATTATGGCTTCTCTTTAAGACTTTAAAAAAAAAAAACCCACAGATAACCTGTTCTGTGGTTTATAATAACAGATAATTGCATTGATGGTTACCTTTTTAATTTTTTTTTCAGTGACATAATGCATTGCCGCAGTATGTTAAAAGATAGGTTGTTCCACTTATCCGTATAAAATTTCTGCATATTTTCCATCCATTTTCATGAAATTAAAAGAAGCAGGTTTAATGAAGATGAAATAAGAGTATTTGGAAGAAGAAGAAGTACAGGCTAAATTTTTGTTGTACAAAATATCAATTTTTGGCAACGATCCGGTACCATATAAAATATTATTTGTTAGAGTTTGGCCCTGATTACCACCTAAGGGTCCAAGGCTTTGCGTCTAAAGAACCCCTAAATATCATCATATAATTATGTCTTGAAACCATCGTAAAATTTGCTCATTTATTTAAAAGTTAATGACTGTAACATAATTCTAAAATTGATTTTGAAGATGTTATTATGCTTTCCAACAATGAAAAGTAGAAAAAAAGCATTTCCCATTAATTTTAGAGTTATACCAATACTTTTTGTTCAGTAGAGTTCAGTTTAGACGCCCGGTGGCGTAGTGGTTAAAAGCGTCAGGCTGCCACATCACAGGTCCAGTGTTCGATTCTGCGACTGGGCAAGTTTGACTCAGCCTTTCATCCCTCGAGTGAGTCGTTAAAATGAGGACCAAGCATGCTTGGGAACTAACTCTGAGGTCCCACGTCAGATTGACCACCTGACCGAGACATAGTTTCTATGGCACCCCAAGCCCACGGTCAAGAATGCGGCGATGGACACCTCCGGCCTTGGTCCACAGCGGACTATTGAGCCATGAGTTTAGTTAATTTAGAGTTCAGTATAGAGCAGTTCCAGTTTGATGAAATGTCTGATAACTTTCCCACCCAAATTTCCCTTTGCATTTTCATATTCTTATAGTTTAAGATCTCTAAAAATTTGGCATTCAAATTTGGCCCTGTGAAGCCCACTGCAATGAGAATTTACCGCATTTTCCCATCAATCAGTAAGTGGATCATTTAAATGAGTTGAATATGCATTTTGTGTCTGTTAAATAAGATTTAAGAATACTCAAAGAGTCTTAGAGCACTTGTAGTTGGCGACTTGACAAATAATTCCAAACGATGTAAAAAAAAAAATTGCGCAACATTAAGTTTTCGAAGTTATATGAACTGAACTAATTGGAAATTATTTTGGCTAATGATAGAGGACCTTTAATAATGCGGTTTGTCGAAATTGAATAAATATGCAGTAGGTTATTTTTTGATTAATTCATACATACCGTTAAATGATTCAAAGAAATTTCACTGCTATAAAATCAGCTGCTATTTCAATTATTATTCAAACCCTAAATATTTTTTTAATTTAAAACGTGAAACTATAGGAATTTTATTCAGAAAAGTAATTTAAAAATGAAAAATAAGCTCGTTTTATTTCTAAAGAGGGATGGGTGTATCCCTAAAACCCGTGGACCCCACCCGACCACGTGATCTGACGGGGAGAGTTCAACAACACGCCTATTTCATTATTAATCTCTTATTTTTGTTTGAATTTAACTACACAAGGTGATGATTACTTGAAGAGAGTCACTCCCCTGGCGTCACTATTTAAACAATAACAACATGGAACAGCTCGTTCCGTGTTTAAGTTTCCGCTCCTCCGACAAATTTGTTTTATTACCGCATTGTGTTGTCTGATGCAGATATATCTTTTTCTTCGGTCCTTTCAATTTATCTCAACTACATCTCTCTTGAAAAGAGTTGTTTCACCTGCTTTCAATTTCTTTTTGCTAGTTCCTCCCAGAGAGCCTTTCGCAGCTCCATAAATATCCATCTGGAGAAAGGGAAAGTTTTTTTTTTTTTTCCCCACCAGCTCCTGAAGATTCTTTCTTTTTTCATCCGAGATAAGAACTTATGTTTCAGTCTAAATTTTACGACATTTTTTTATTTTTATTTTTTTATTATTATTATTCGGAAACTGTTTTTATCTGTGTCCATCCGAACAGACATGAGCAAATATCAGATGTGTTAACTGTCGCGAGAAACGGATGGATGTTATCTGAGACAGTGAGTATAAATAAATAAAAAATAAACTAGTCACTAAAAATAAATAAATAACAATGATACCAAATAATAAAAAAAATCGGTATTGTAAAAATGCATCAGTAAATATATAAGCAAATAATTAATCTTACCTAAATTACCTAATCTAGACAGTGAGAATAATAAATAAAAAATAATAAATAATAAAAAAATATTAATAAAATCAGTATTTTAAAAATGCATCAGTAAATATATCAGCAAATAATTAATCTTACCTAAATTACCTAATCTAGACAGTGAGAATAATAAATAAAAAATAAAAATAATAAAAAAAATATTAATAAAAATCAGTATTGTAAAAATGCATCAGTAAATATATAAGCAAATAATTAATCTTACCTAAATTACCTAATCTAGACAGTGAGAATAATAAATAAAAAATAAAAAACAATAAAAATATTAATAAAAATCAGTATTGTAAAACTGCATCAGTAAATATATAAGCAAATAATTAATCTTACCTAAATTACCTAATCTAGACAGTGAGAATAATAAATAAAAAATAAAAAATAATAAAAAAATATTAATAAAAATCAGTATTGTAAAAATGCATCAGTAAATATATAAGCAAATAATTAATCTTACCTAAATTACCTAATCTAGACAGTGAGAATAATAAATAAAAAATAAAAAATAATAAAAAAATATGAATAAAAATCAGTATTGTAAAAATGCATCAGTAAATATATAAGCAAATAATTAATCTTACCTAAATTACCTAATCTAGACAGTGAGAATAATAAATAAAAATAAAAAAAAATAAAAAAAAATATTAATAAAAATCAGTATTGTAAAAATGCATCAGTAAATATATAAGCAAATAATTAATCTTACCTAAATTACCTAATCTAGACAGTGAGAATAATAAATAAAAATAAAAAAAAATAAAAAAAAATATTAATAAAAATCAGTATTGTAAAAATGCATCAGTAAATATATAAGCAAATAATTAATCTTACCTAAATTACCTAATCTAGACAGTGAGAATAATAAATAAAAATAAAAAATAATAAAAAAAAATATTAATAAAAATCAGTATTGTAAAAATGCATCAGTAAATATATAAGCAAATAATTAATCTTACCTAAATTACCTAATCTAGACAGTGAGAATAATAAATAAAAATAAAAAAAAATTAAAAAAAATATTAATAAAAATCAGTATTGTAAAAATGCATCAGTAAATATATAAGCAAATAATTAATCTTACCTAAATTACCTAATCTAGACAGTGAGAATAAAAAATAAAAAATAAAAAATAATAAAAAAAAAATATTAATAAAAATCAGTATTGTAAAAATGCATCAGTAAATATATAAGCAAATAATTAATCTTACCTAAATTACCTAATCTAGACAGTGAGAATAATAAATAAAAAATAAAAAATAATAAAAAATATTAATAAAAATCAGTATTGTAAAACGGCATCAGTAAATATATAAGCAAATAATTAATCTTACCTAAATTACCTAATCTAGACAGTGAGAATAATAAATAAAAAATAAACTAGTCACTAAAAATAAATAAATAACAATGATACGAAATAATAAAAAAAATCAGTATTGTAAAAATGCATCAGTAAATATATAAGCAAATAATTAATCTTACCTAAATTTATAAATTTATGCGACCTATAAGAACTGCTTATAAGGGAATGGTGGACGTTTTTTTTTTTTTTTTTTTTTTTAACATTTTATCACAGATATACGAAATTTTATACATATACACATTTCACCATAAGTATATAGAATTGCATTTTAATCACTTAAAACTGTATTACAAAAAAAAATCTGGGTATCGATTATTTAATCCCTTGAACAGTAAATTTTTAAGAGTTTTTTTTTCTGAATTCCACCCCGATTTTCATCAAAATTTTGCCTTTTAATAAGTTATAAGACAAATTTAATGAAGTCGAATTGTAAAATGCATACACAGTTTCTTTGCAAACAGTATCAGGATTCTTCCTCATTAATTTCATGAATTTTGAACAAAAATTAAGTCACACGGAACATTTAAAAAATCTAAAAACCTTGATAAATCTGTTTTGAGAGAAACAGATTTAAAGTTTATTCTACACTTACATTTATTACTTACTTCGTAGAAGCTTCATAAATGATTTTTTACTTTAAAAAAAAGTATTTTGGTACTATTATCCTACAGATTTTTTTTTTTTTTTTACAATAACACAATTAATTTTATAATAAAAAAAAATTGCTGAAATGAAGGTCCACAGTCCCCTTGTGAACTGACTAAAATACGTTCAAACTTCAGCGATATGGATATTTCGGATGTTCTGCAGTTATTATCATGTGTCTTCGATATTGTTTGAAGTCCAGTATCTTTTAAGGCGACAATGGACCATGAAAAACTTTTTTTATTTATTTATCAACCAATTGCTATGAAATTTTGTATACTTATACAAAATACGTAAACTAATAATATAATAAACTAATAAAACTAATAAACTAATAAAATAATAAACTAATAAAAAATGTAAGTGTATAATACCGAGTTTAAATACAGATACAGTAATTCCCCGAAGTTTCGCGTTAGGTGAGACCAACATAAGATCGCGTAAGTCGGGGTACTTTGCACATACAGTCGAATCCCGTTATAGCGAACCCGGTATATAACGAACTCACGGATATAACGAACGAAAATTTTGGTCCCGCCGTTTTATTATTGTACGTAATTTAATTAGTATGTTGTCAGTTTAATGTAATCGATTTTAGTCGATTTAGTTCATTAATGATCATTTTTAATAGATTGTATCATTTTTTAAATACATCATTATTGAATACACATTGCAACTAATGAGTTATACATTTTGTGAACTCTAACATTTTTCTTACCGGTTCGGATATAGCGAACCACCGGATGATAAAGCGAACAAAAGCTTTGGTCCCTTGAAGTCCGTTATAACGGGGTTCGAGTGTAAATACATATAAATTTTGTCTAATTGGGACCAAGAACTTACAAAGACACCAGTTTAAAGGAAAAAATATTGTACTAAAATTAAAATATTGTATTACATATGAATATTATACATATGTACAAGTTATCAAAAAATAATTTTTGTTGATGGTTTTAAAGAATCCTATAAAGTTGTCTGCAAATGCAAAGAAAATATATATTTTTGAGATCCTATTTTCGGTGTTTGATGATTTTATCTTTAAATATAGAGCGTAGTTTTTTTAAAAAAATATCTCATATTTTCATTTGACTCTATAAGGAAACAAATTTAATTTTGTAGTGATAGCCATCAATAATTTAATTTCTTATAACATATCTAAAAGCTAAAAAAAATTAAATGAAATAAAGTAATTTTATTTAAACGTCTACTTAAAAAAAAACAGAATTCAAGAATTTGCATTTACTAATCTGCGATTAGAAAAGCACCGAGAGGAATATTTTCCGCAGCTTAATATGGACAGTGTGAATCTAAGAAGTCACTTGATACGACAACTTCATCAATCACTCCATGGGATTTCCTTGAGTCTCACAACGTCTTATTTCGTAAAGCTAAAAATTACTATTTTTCTGAAAAGAAAGCGGGAACAGAAGGTTATAGAAATCGATAACGATGCTAATAAAGCTACAGCTCTGTCAAGCAGTTAATACATAAATCTATAAGATTTTCTCGAAAACTTTTTAGATTAGCGAAGTCAAATTTAATTTATGAGTCACTCGTAATTTTTAACTGAAACAGAGGGAAAGTCATGTGTGCAGCTGTAAAATTAGATGAAAAAAAACCCACGTTGAACAATAAAAGGTTTGAATCTTCTCTACACAGACGATACCACTGAATGATTCTTTAAGTACAAACTTCCCAAAATATCGGAATTTTAGCGCAAGAGAAAGCGATTTATTGACTTACCAAAGTTATAAAAGTTGTTCTGTCACTCAGTCATGAAAACACGCACAGTATAAACCAGATTTCGAATAAAATATGCACACAATTTTAATCAGAATATCAGAGCTAATTTTATTCTTCCAGTAGAAGATTTAGCAGAAATAATAAAATTAGGGGCGCACCAAGTTTGAGGAAGCGCCGTGTTCTCCATTAGTGCAAACAAATATTTAAACAGGAGGAAAATAATTTTGTGCCTAAATATTTGCCTTAAAATGTCAATGTTACGTTCAATAAATTAAGCATTGAAGCACACTTTGTATATAATATAACACCGCCTTAACAAACATATTTTGGAATAGATGGTTTTTACATCTTATATTTTTAGATCATATATCGTATGGTATAACATCTTATATTATTTTTGCTAAAGGAAATTTGTTATTATTACTTTTGAATTTAAGAGCAAAAACACCAAAAACTATTAAATGATTTTTTTGTGTTACATATTTAACAGATATATATGTGTGTGTGTGTGTTTGTTTACACACACACACACATGGAAGCATAAGTAAAGAAGGGTTTGACAAAGTCACTGACTTTATGAGAAAATAGCATAAGTTCACGCAAATTAAGAGAGATAATCACTGAACAATCTTACGAAATTTATAGGAATGTCATAAAAAAATAAAATATATATAAAATATAACTGTAAAGGAAATTTTCGAAAAATTATAACTTCAGATTTGAAAATACGCAATTTGAAAATATAACTTAGGTCTCTTAAAGTCAAGTTACGGTGTCAGAATTTCAAAAAAGATAAAAATTTATTTTTCAAAGAATAAAATTATTTTTGCAGCATTTATCAAATTTCTACGCTGTAGAAATTTGTAATGACCTGCATTTTTAATTTCTTTAGCTTTGAATACGGTAGAATAAGCAATTCATTACAACATTGCATCAGTTTGCTAGCAATTTGCATTGCGAGCAAACTGATTTGACAGCAATTTCCATTGCTGTCAAATCGGTTGACTTAGGAAAAAAAATTTGTAAATTTTTAATGTCCATTGTACAGATACCCCCAGTAATTTCATTTGTACACACGACCTAGGAGGATATTCTTTTTAGGAAGATGGTTTTTCGCGTTTCTCATGATTTACTTAAGTTTTTAGGAAACTTAGTAAGGCAGATGAAATGCAAAATACATTCTCCCAAGCCTTTATCTTTCTGTTACCCTACTTCTCAAAGCAGAATTTAACACCCCTAATTAAAAATTTTAAAAGGATCATTTATCAAATAACTTGAAACTTGTTTACATAATAAATACCATAAAATGATAATAATAGTTAAAGTTTTGGATTACGCTAGCAACTGCAAAGACTGTTCAATTCTTAATTCCTTATTTTCATGCACAAGTTGGGGATATTCTAGTCACGGAAAGTTACATAATTATCCCCATCACTGAAGATAAGTCTTTCAAGTATTCATTAATATCCATTTAAAGCCTATTTTATCCTCTTTGAATTGAAATAAAATCTATCACTGCATTTATAAAAAAATTACCTCTAGAATTCGTGGCAAGAGTTCAAAAGAAAATATGTTTCTTTTCGATAGAGCGGATTTCAGAAAAATAGACAAATAAATAAACTTTGTTTGCATAGAGAAACGCTTAGTTTCCCAACCCATTAAATTTTATATTCATTTCGTGAGCTTGTGCCAAGTAAAATTGCCAACTACGACGAAACATACTTAATAACTCACGAGTCAGGAAGATGTGAGAAGAATACTCTTCAATAAATATACGTTTCATTAATATGCTATAAATAACCATCTTATAAAATAATGTAACACACATTTCAATTTCGAAATTTTCTAAAAGTTCGGTCCCTATTAACTTGAGAGATTTTCTGTCAAAAACTTTGATACCAAGCCAAAATTTATGGCTAATTTTTTTTATTCGGATTTCATCTGCGTCTCAACGTTTTAATAATAAAAAAAATGTGTAACGAACTGAAAAAGGACACCAACACATTAAGTTGTAGCTTTACTCCAGCCCGTAGCATTTCAAGTGCATACATTTTATTCTAACTTGATGGATCATAACTCATTTTTAATTCCATTAATTAATTTTCAGTGATTTGGCTTCTTCTGTTCTAAAAAAGGGGTCAATGCATTACATTTTCCACCTATCAATAGCAATATTCTGCGTCATTTTGTGTTTTTATATGTAAGAAGGAATTTTAAAATTTGTTTAGTAAATTCATTTAAGTTGTCCGGCATTTTCCTCTTATAAAAGTATGACTACAGTGCAACCCGGGCAATGGTCGAATGTCTAGGGCTCTGACATCGGAATAAGAGTCTGTGGGTTCAAATCCCACTACTGGCAGGGATGTTTGTTACCGTTCGGAATCAGCCCCCTGTAGCTCTCAGTCTAACAACCCCTCGTGTAGCAAAAATGACCGTAGAACTTTCAATCAAGCAGTTAATCAGTACAGTGCAATTTTAGCTATTAAGTAATTATTTCAGTTTCTTTGTTTTTATATATATCATGTAACAGTGTATATATGCACTCATTAATAGTAATCAGTAAAATAATTGTATGTATGTATGTATGTACACATATAATTTGGATCGATTCAAGCTGAACAAACGCTTTTGCACATCAAATTGCCCTTAGCCGAGTTGAAAAGTGTGCACACACACACACAACTTAAAATACAGAAGTAAGGCAAAGGTAATTTTGTGTTATCGGCTTTTAAACTAAGATTTGAAGTCATTTTTATGTAATGTAACCAAAAATTGGAAGAACAAATCAGCAATATCTGTTTAAATAAAAATGAAGATTTCCTTTGAAATAGCCGTTGCTTTTTACGTATGCTAAAAATTGTTGTCCAAACAGTAAAATAAACTTTTAGATTTTAGTAGGAAACACTGTTATCCGAAAGAAATTAATAATTTTTTTTTTGTATTCATAACATTCTGTTTATTTTCTCTTAATTTAATTCCAAATTCTCTTTTTTTTACGCAGATTTCCAAAGTGTTTTAAACTGGTCTCAATATTTTACCGTATTTGTAGATAAAATTGCAGCGTTCATGTTTTTGTGTAAAAAAATTTATTTTTATTCCACGATTTTTTGCAACGTAAAGATACTGGAGTTCTCTCCAGGATTTTTGCAATGTATAAGACTTTCGTATATAACTAAAGCGAAACATTTCTTTAAAATCCAACGCAAGTTTTCCTGCCTTTGAGTCATGAAAATTCAGAGTGCAGCAGTAACAAATAGAATTACGAATAAAATATGCATAGAATTTTAATCTCAATGTCAGTCACGTACTATATGCTAGAAATAATTTAATAGTTCCTGCTGAAACTTTCTTAGAATGAGGAAAGTAAATTATGATTCAGTTTGAATGCTCTCAAGATCCTCGGCGAATAATATAATTATCCTTTGAACAAAGCATAAAATAATAAAATATGTTGCGTTTAAATAAGGCTGCATCAAATTGATTTAACTGAAAACCGACTACAGTTACAAAGAAAAACATAAAATGCATTTCAATCATTACATTGTCTATGCTTCACTTGAAAAGGAAAATAGCAATTTTCAGGAGTAAGTACAAACAGTACAGGTTCGCTTTTTTATGAATACACACATGAAGGCAAAAATATATTATACAGCTCCTCCTAAAAATTACATGTCAGTTGCAACATGCAGGTTACACAGTGGTTTTTAAATCAGGTCACTGAACTTTTTACTTTGTCTTTTAAAGTTTTGAAATTTGTAAAAAATCTAGTAACTTCAGTGCTGTATTTTTTTTCCCTTCTTTCTTTCTTTCTTTCTTTTTTTTTTTTTAACGTCGGATTACGTTCCTCCATAGCGGTCCTCCGGAAATCAAAATTTCAGACGCTAAAACCGTCCGTCGTCGAGAGTTATAATTTTGGAAGCGCGCCAAACCCAGTCTGTATCGCTTGGGCAAGCAGTAAACAGTTAAACAGAAAAGTACCAAAATGCGTCAAAATTTTGACATATATATATATATATATATATATATATATATATATATATATATATATATATATATATATATATGTATGTTTGTATGTATGTCAAATGAGACTACCTGAATTTTTAATTTTTTTCTAAAGCGGAGCCCTTGTCCCGAAACATTCGCAAGCGAACCGCATACTCACCATACAGGTGAGTCAGCATTGTTCGCTTGGTGCCACCTCAATTTGTCCTTGCTGACTGAACGACCCCAAGGGTGACAAATGGGGGAATCGTACCCTCTCCCACTCTCTCTGACCTCATGGAAGGACATTCTGGTCTACGGATTTAACGTGCCCCATTCCGGCCTAGATAAGAAAGTATTTAACGGCGCTCGTCGGGATTTGAACCGAGCACCCTCGGGGCTGAAAGCCAACGCACTACCACTAGACTACCCAGGGCCTTTTTTTTAAACCTAAAAATGAAATTTTGTTTAAGTATTTATTTGTCTTCAGACCAGACATAGGTAAGATTTATGTCATTTATTTTTTAAGCAGTTAAGTCCTATTATTCGAGAAGTTTGGGTTCAAAGATATATTTCATTTAATGGCAATGTTGAGCGCTAGAAATACCCATTAAACATGGCTTATTTCAAGAATGTCTTTGAATTACAGATTTCAGTTTCAACTTTTCAATATGCAGGCGTATCTATCCATACTTACCTTAAGAATTCGATACTTTGTCGAACTTCATGGAAATCATCGTATTTTTGAATTCCGTCCTGCAAGAGAAATTACTGCAATAAAATACGTTATTCATGTTAGATTTCTAGATTTATGTCCTTGATTTCTCATTCTGCATGAAGAATTCTGTGAGGAGACACGAAGAATAAAAATTCAGATTCCCATCTCATTCCCATTTCCTGCCCTCTCTCTCTCTCTCTTCAAACAGCAGAAACAAATGGATTTAAAAAACAAGCTTATTGCTTTTCACTTTCTACATAATGCACTTTCCGGAAAATCGAAAGCGTTCTGTTTTTGCCCTGAGCGCCCGTTTATCTGGAGATAGTACCCCATAAAACTAGAAACTCATTTCTCGGGATAAGGGCCTCTTTTCGTTGCACTTGGGGCGAATTTAAACGGGGAATTTTTCGCCAGAGTGGATGCTATTACCTTCGCTAATAGTCCGGGCCATGAGTATAAAACCTAGAGCAGGAGACGAAAATGCACTGCAGACACTGTGCGGAAACTACGGCAGTACAGAGGAGCAGTTAGCTTCTGTAAAAACTTTTTAAGGACAGCCTTTGCCTCCCACGTGACTATCAGAATGGTCACAGGTAGTGCCATTTCGGAAGAGAAGAGGACGGCAGCTGTTTTAATCGTCATTTACTTTTTCTCGGGTGTGCATGCAAAAGATTGCGTTACTGCTTTTTACCGGGAGCAAGTAGTGCAGCATGTATAATGAGCTGAATGTTAGAAAAGGTCGAGGCGAGCTTGGCGTATGATTTGAGGTTTAAAAGCTTGATTAATTTACCTTCAGGGCCTGCTAAAATTTAAAAGGGCGCGGGACCAGAAATAGTTTTGAAATCGTATGTTCAATTGGATATGAGACAAAGAAAAATGAAGACCTTACAAGAAATTTTACATGCCCGAATTTTTTTCATAAACCATATTACTACGAACTTCATTTAAAATTTTTTTGCATTTCAACATAATGTAGGGATAATAAATAAACGAATAGCATCAATTTTAATCAATATTTAAACTCGGAAATATTGATTCCTAGTTGAAGTTGTTCTTTTTTGTTATTCATTAAATCGCTACTATGTATAATTGCATACTATAACTACGCATTTACAAATTACTAGACAAAAGGAATAATCTGTATTTATATTAACAAAAGGAACAATCTATATTTAAATCACCGAGGCGTTTTAAGGACAGAAGCTGTTAAAAAATAAAAAAAAAAGTCATGGTTTTTCAAGAAAATGAAAGCTTTAAAACATTCCTTTTTCAATTTGGTTTAATGATTTTTTTTATCGATATTCACTAGTCTGGAGTCACTACGAAGTATGAACGCTGAATACAATATTAACTGAAGCATGTTTTAAATCGATTCTCATGAGGTAAGTTCGAATACGTACATATTTCGGATATGTATATTTCGGATCCTGTATATTTCGGATTAATTTTTTTACGTGCCCCGGGAATATCGGACAAAGGATATTTTGTATTATAGGAGCTCAAAAATTTCAAAATTATTTTTGAGGGTAAAGCATGTTTGAAAATAAATGTCATATGCTTGGAAAACATCATAAACTATTTGATGAAACAGCACTGAGGATGAAAAAAAAAAAACACATTCTAAGGAATAATTAAGTTCGTTTTGTAACGATGAACGATCTCCATTTCCGCGAAACAAACAGTCGTTCAGGTTTATACGCTTGACTTTCCAGCGCAATGTAAGATGTTATCCATGTTGATAAGTCATGGTCTATCTCACTACAAGGAAGAATTATAACTGTTTAGTAATAATAGTTTTAAAATGAACAAGTAAATCGGATAAAAAAATTTCAATCTATTTTAGAATTTAAAGAATTCTTAGAAAAGTATATATGTGTATGAATGTACAAAAAATACATACAAGAGTATTAATTTTTGAGTAAATGAGGATTCTTTATTTTTACCTATAAAATATCAATATTATTAGTTCCGTATTATTTTAATTAATGTAATGTACTATGTGAGGTCTAGTAGGCTTATTTTACCAGGGAAATAATTGTGTACAGGGGGTATCATATGATCACCATTTTCGGACCAATACTGATTCATTTCTTCCCAGTTTTTCTGGTATCCCTTCGTAAGTAAGAGATGAGTATACTTTAAACAGAGATATCCAAACCTGCTGTCATAATGCGTCAATTGTATCAGAAGAATTTAGCTCAATGGTACAAAAATACAAGTTACGATGAGCACTTTATTCAACTTTATGCGACAAACGTTGAGATTTTATGCAGCCTCAACAACGTTTTATTTTTACACGTTTATTTAAATCCAATGAAACATTAGCATTCCGAGCTCGTAACACACTATGCTGTTGACATTATTATGCACCTCTAAATAAACAGGATGACTCAACAGCATTTATCTTATTCCCCAATCTCAGCAAAACGCCCGTCGGTTTAAACCTGTGAAGATCTATCACCAGTTTACAAAAAACAACGATCTTAAGTGTGCTATGGCTACCTAACGAAACGTATTATTTTCTTCTCTAGGCTGATACGGTTCATATGAACATGCAAATTTATGTAATTCAAAGAAAAGAGTCTGCCATATGATCTTTATGCAACTGCAGTACATTTTCTAGCGTGATTACTATGCTATTTGAATTTGAGAACTGGGGAGAGAGGCGTGTAATTTCTAACATTCATCATCAATGAGCTTTTAAAACATATTTTCTACAAAAGAGACCATTTACGAAATTTTTAGAAAGGAAAGAAACGCTTCAATAAGCATCAGATCAAAATGGCGACTTCATTTTGCGACGATGGACAGTAAAATGTCTTAAGCCTATATTACATTATCAAAGTTCTTTGACAAAGATCTTTTATAAAAGTTTTTTTAGGGGGGGGGCTTAACCCCTTAAAATTCGAGCTCTTAAAAAAGATTTATTGGTGTGTACATAGGGCTTAAGGGAAACCACCATACAAAATTTCAGCTTCCTAGGCCCTATGGTTCCAAAGATACAGTGGGTGTTTTTTAGAGGTGGAGGGGGTTAAGCCCCTTTTAGACCCCTTAAAATTTGTATTTTTTAAAAATATTTCTCAGTGGGCACGTAGAGCTTACGAATAACCGCCATACAAAATTTCAGCATCCTAAGACTTTTGCTTCGAAAAATTTGCGTTTCTTTTAACATACTCATTTTGAATATTCGTGTATTTCCGATTTGTCATTAGAACGCAATTTTTAATTAGAGCTAAAATTATTTCGAATCGAAATCTTGCTCTTTATCTGCCGCGTTTTCCACACATTTGTATTTTTTTAACATGCTATTGTTCTAAATGTTGTTTATAACATCCGGGCACCGAAATCTTTTATAAAACTTTGACGAAGAGCCCAACTTTTATAAAAGAACTTTTTATAAAAGGTATCTTTTATCAAAGTTTAGGTCATATTTCTCGTCAAATTTCTTTCATAATAGATCTTTGTCAAAGAACTTTGATAGTGTAATATAGGCCTTATGCATTAGCTCTGATACGTAGAAGTTTTAACAGGCAAGGTAACAATACTGTGCCTAGATAGCAAAATATTATAAATCACTCTTTTTTTTTTAAATTTACGTGAGAGCAATTCTAAGATTCAAGATGGCATGAAAAATCAGTAATTTGTTTTCTATTTCTATTATATTGTATTTATATATGTATTAATAGTTGCTATAACTTAATAGTAGTTGCAGTAAACATAAAATATCGGCGAACGAGAATCCGCATTGTGAAAAAATCAATTTTTTAAGAAAAGTGACTTATAACATTTTGCTATCTGAGCATAATTAGTTCATTAGAGCGGTGGTGCTCAAAATGTGAGTAACGAATAGTCTGAAGTCAATTTATATGATACTGAATTATTTAATTCAAAAACATGCTTTGGACTTTCTATAATTACATCTTTTTTTTATATATTTTCTTGTGTTAAAATTTTTGTTAAAATTTGATGAATAAGAAATGTATAATCGAACTTAAATAGGTTATAATAAGGTCAAATTTATAAGTCCAGTTGGAACACGGCAAAATAGAAATTAGTTTTGAAGCTGTCGGTAGAATTGATGGTTTAAGAAACTTAAGAATTTTTTATGTTTTAGCACCTAATTAATAAATTAATTAACAAATTAAGGAATTAAAATTGTTGCCACTGAAATAGTTTAAAAAAAAAAAAAAAAAAAGGATTTGTTTTTAAGAATTAAAATTTTTAAGATACAGGTCGTCGCTTTTTGCGCGGAGGTTGTTCTTATATAATCGCCGTTTAAGCTCACGCTGTGGTCGGCAGAACATCTCGAATATATATATTTTCTTATGTGTTATAAATATATGACATTGTTAAATAAGGTGACAAACAGTCATACAAGGCAAGACTGGGTTTTCAAAATTATTAGCCACAAAAACTAAACAACGATAATATGACAGTAGCAAATATTTACCAAATATTGAATAAACACTATCTAAGGTTCAGATTCACTCTTCTCATTATTTTTTTTCTATTTTAGTTTGATATAAATTAATGAAGTTTATTAATTTCAATGTTTTAATAGAAAACTTATAATTTTAATTTTAAGCTTCTGTTTTTTAATTTTAATTTTTGATCATTTTTACATAAATTAAATGCAAATACAGGTAATCCTCTTTTAACACGGTAGATATGTTCCTAGAAAATACCGTGTTCTGTGAAACCGTATTAAATGAGACCCAGAGCTAGTACAAAAAAGAGGATTATGTTCCGAAAATTTATTAAAAACAATTTTTTTTAATTCCATCTAAACAACTTAATTTTTATTAAAAATATAAATGCATGTAAAACACAAAACGAAAAGAAAAAAAAAATTTTTTTCATTTAATGCGACCTTAATTTAATTAATTTCTTCCTCATCACTGCTCAGTAAAATCAAACGAGAACGTTTTTTCGGTTGAACGATATCACTTTCACTTTTAGAACCTTTTTATTCGTTTAGATTGTTTGCACCTTCTATCCTCTTTAAAAAATCTTTAATTTTAGTTTGTCTGGTTCTTACAAGGTCATTGTAGATTTCACGGTAGGGAGATAGGCAATTTTGCAGCTCCCTTTTGAATTTTTGGCTTTTTTCAGCGGAAGGGTCTGCATTCAAGATTTTCAACTAAGCTTAGGCCTTCTTGTAATGCCGTGTTCTGTGAAACCGTGTTATATGAGACCCAGAGTCAGTACAAAAAGGGGGTTACGTTCCGAAAACTTATTAAAATCAAACTTTTTTTAAAAATTCCATATAAGCAACTTAATTTTTATTAAAAATATAAATGTATGCATAACACAAAACGAAAAGAAACAAAAAATATTATTTTCATTTAATGCGACCTTAATTTAATAAATTTCTTTCTCATCACTCCTCAGTACAATCAAACGAGAACGATTTTTCGGTTGAACGATATCACCTTCACTTTCAGAAGCATTTTCTTCATTTAAATTTCTTGCACCTTCTATCTTCTTTAAAAAATCTTTAATTTTAGTTTGTCTGGTTCTTACAAGGTCATTGTAGATTTCACGGTAGGGAGATAGGCAATTTTGCAGCTCCCTTTTGAATTTTTGGCTTTTTTCAGCGGAAGGGTCTGCATTCAAGATTTTCAACTAAGCTTAGGCCTTCTTGTAATGCCGTGTTCTGTGAAACCGTGTTATATGAGACCCAGAGTCAGTACAAAAAGGGGGTTACGTTCCGAAAACTTATTAAAATCAAACTTTTTTTAAAAATTCCATATAAGCAACTTAATTTTTATTAAAAATATAAATGTATGCATAACACAAAACGAAAAGAAACAAAAAATATTATTTTCATTTAATGCGACCTTAATTTAATAAATTTCTTTCTCATCACTGCTCAGTACAATCAAACGAGAACGATTTTTCGGTTGAACGATATCACCTTCACTTTCAGAAGCATTTTCTTCATTTAAATTTCTTGCACCTTCTATCTTCTTTAAAAAATCTTTAATTTTAGTTTGTCTGGTTCTTACAAGGTCATTGTAGATTTCACGATAGGGAGTTAGACTATTTTGCAGCTACCTTTTGAATTTTCGACTTCTTTAATTCGGAAGGGTTTGCACTCAGGAAAAATTATTCAAGATTTTCAGCTACGTTTAGGTCTTCTTGTAATTTTATAGAGTTATAAATGAATAAATTATAATTTGTTTATCCATTTTCATGTAAAGCCACTATAGTTCATTATTCCTTCCCGTCATTATTTTAAGGTAATTTAATTTTTAAATGTGTTAAACAAAAATCATGTTATCTATTGCTGTAGAAGTACAGTGTTGTGCAAAGGGTTTCGCACTTTTTTTTATCGTGTTAGAGCGAAACCGTGTTGTAAGATGTCATGCTGTAGGAGGGCTACCTGTACATATTTATATTTAAACGTAAATATATCGTAGGGTTACAAGTGAAACAGACTAAGTCAAAATTATCGATTTTCGGAATTTCAGCTTTTCTTGACCAGAAAAAGGAGACGTTTCTACTGGTGAAACCCACTACGTCATATCTTTATTTATTCCATTTTTTCAAAGTTTTGTAATCACATTAAGTACTCAAATCACTAAGCCTAGTACTAAGTAATCACCTAGTAGTTTCTATAGATGAAACACACTGTTCGTAGTTAGCCAAAAAAAAAATAAATAAATAAAAATGCCCGTGCTATAACTTGATTTAATAATGTTAATATCAAGGAAATTAAAAGAAAAAAAAATCTTTGATCAGCATTTTCTCAAAATCCTGTTTAGTGTGTTTCACCTGTAACCCGATATATATCCAAAGTATATATGAAATAGTTTCTCAAAATTTACTTATTTCGTTTTTCTATGCTTTTCTTAACATTTTCTCAAATAATAATAATAATAATAATAATAATAATAATAATAATAAAATAAAAAAATAATAAAAGAAATTTAAAATTTGCTTTTACCAATAAGTTAAATTTTCATCGTTGTCGCGTGATATTTTACCGAAAGAAAATGGGTCGCGGACGGAAAAATTTTTGTAAATCTCTGCATTAAAGCAATAACAATCAACACATGATTTAAGATCTTATTAAAAAGTTATCATTTGTTCATTTTCAACCAAACAGTTGTTCGCGTCTTCATCTAATACATTCCTATAACAGCACCAATGAGAAAAATGCTTAGTTCGTGCCATTTGAATAATTGAATTGTTAAGGAATGGTAATTATATGATCGAAAATTAATGAACATTAATGAACGATGTGTATCTAAACTAGGGAAGGTCGGTGCGAAATGCTGGATTAAAAAAAAAATTCAGAATTGTTCCCCGTTATTTCTCCTCTCATCCCCTCTTTAGCTACTATTCTACATCACCAACTTCGATCCAGTCTAGAAAGATTATTATTATTTTTTTCAATTAACTGCGAGCCGTCTACCAACTCTCTCTCTCTCTCCTTAATCCACCCCTAAAGAGTTGCATCTATCGCTTAGCGGAAATAATATCTCTGATTTTATATGCGGAGGGGAAAAGCTAGAGCATAAAATATTGCAAATAAATCGAAACAACAAATGACGGATTTGGCGAAAGCGAGCTCATTATTTTCTAGTCCTAATGAAACGGGGGGTTTGAAGAATCTTTTCCGCGTGCAAACTATTTCGGATCAAGCCGGGAGAAGCAATAACTTTCCTTCGTTTCTTTTTATATCCCCCTCCCCAGTTGCTTCTGTTCCCGTTCCCCCTCAGTATCCCACCAGCAAAATAACACTCCATCATTCTGACGTTAATTCTCACTTATCTCTCCCCTCTCTCTCTCTCTCTCCCTCCCCCATCTACATTATTTCTTCCTCCCCCCCTTTTCCCTGCCTCAACGCAGAGCTACTATCTCCTCTCCCAGATTTATTTATTTTATTTTATTTTCTCCCCCCTCCCCACCGCTTTCTGTCCCCCCCCCTCGCAGTGACGTTACTGAAATTTCAACGATGGCGCAGAGCCGACCGAGTTTGTTTCTGCTCCGAGGAAACGAACGATTTGCCAAGCCAGAAGCGAACTGGAAATTGAAATTCAATTAATTCCGTTCCACCAGTGCAAAAGGGAGGATTCGTTTTCTAGCTGCTTCTGCTACCACTACTACTGCGGTTTTTGGGGGGAAGAGAGGGAAATGTGTGTGTGTGTGTGTGTTCGTGTTCGAATGTAAATCTTGGGGATGAATTGCAAGGGATTTTCGGCGCAGAGAGAGATTAGATATTAGTGTTTCTGCCGCGCGCAACAAATGTATACGGTTTTAAGTAATTTGCATTTACTTTTTGAAAGGAATCCATTCCGTATTAGGAGGTTCGTTTGAATAACTGCCTGTGTTGTATACGGCCGGTATTGATTGGGATCGCAATAGACGTGACAGTTGGTAAAAGGCTGAGCTGGGATTCAAAGCTATTACATTTGAATTGCCGCAAAGTTATTGAAACTGCAAAGGAGAGTACGCCCCAGAAAAAAAGTCACCAATTCATGCAAACATTTCAGTATTTTAGACTGCAAAGACTATTTCCATATGACTTTTATTTTCTCTGTGTTTATTAAGGAGTTAAAAGGCTGCTATGTACTAAGAAAAAAAAATCGTATTTCCCTTTTCCTGTTCTTGCAGACACTTGTGGTGGGAGGAGTCCAGTTGACAGTTCGAGAATTCCATCCCCCTTAGGATTGACATTTTGAGGGATTGTAATAGCTCTCTCTCTCTCTATAGGGGGGTTAAGCACTGTCCCCCAAATTTTTTATTTAAAATATATTTTTGTCAACTATTTACAGGTACATAAATGCTAATGATCCAATAAAATTGGTATTGTCAGATAGCCTGAACTTTTCTGTAAAGCGCTACAGGATTCATTTTATAAATTTCGTCCACCGAAGGATTTTATGAGCGTTTAAAACACACTATACCAGATTTTCCCCCGAATAATTTAAATTTTAAAATATTAATTGCATTTTTAAAAAAAACGAAAAATGTACACAAATGTGAAATTTTTTTCTCTGTAACTGAGTACAATTTTAAAAAAAAAATCTTTGAATCCAAGTCGGCAATCCGTGGACAAATTTTCTCCATAGGTTAACATTGAGGTGAACGAATCCAATGCGGTTAGTACATAGCAGCCTTAAAAAGACTCAGCTGCATGATAACGTATACAATAGACTAGTCAAAAGTCGTCGATATATATTCTAGCAATTTTAGCTTTATTCACCTAATTTAGGAATATATTGCTCAATCAAATTGTTTAGTATTGCTTGGCCTTCTTGATTCTGTTGATTGTCCAGAAAAGCCGAAATCGCCTGTAAAATAGAAGCAGAAATAGCAACAGTGTAGGGTTCAAAACATTTTCAATAAAGCCAATATATTTTCTATTTTTCCTGTTGTTGTTGTATTATTTTCAATACGTAAAGTCTGATTGTGCATAGTTAAATAATAATTAATTTTAGTAATTATCCTCATCAAATTACAAAAAGGAAATTTTCCGTTGAATCCTGATTTCCGTCAAATTTTAAACTTGTATCTTTAGCACTAGGCCAGATGGGAATTCTTTTTTTGACTATTAACTGAGAAGCTCATCTGTTGACGTCTGAAGTATAAAATCTCAACGTTACAATAAATATGTGCAACATTTTGAAATATGCCTGTACATTTCAAGTGAAAGCGAAACAAGTTATTTTCACTGTGGTGTTTATGCATGATTGTACTGAATTTTTTATTGTTGTGTTGACTTGCGAACTTTGTTTATTCTCATACCAAGGTCTAAGAAATTGTCACGTCATGCAGTCACAGTTTCAAGCTACCTATATTGAAATGAAGTCATGTTAAATGTCATTAATTTGAGATTCATAATGCTAAACGCTGTTTCAACATCATCTGTGAATACATAGGAGAAAGCGTTCCAAGATTTATCGATTTATCTTAAAGTTCTGCTGTCTACTAACCATATTGGAATCGCTCACCTCAATGTTAACCTATCGAGAAAATGTGTCCAAGGATTGCCAACTTGGATTTAAAGATTATTTTGAAAAAAATTGTACTTCATAATAGAGAGAAAAAGAAATAATAAAGAATAATAAAGAAATTCTACACCTTGGGGCATTTATCGTTTAAAAAAATGCAAATATTTTAAAATTTAATTTTTTTTTTAAAATCTGGTCTAGTGTGTTTTAAACGCTCATCAATTCCTTTGGTGGACGAAATTTATAAAATGAATTCTGTTGCAAGGTGCGGAAAATTTCAGGCTATCTGAAAATACCATTTGTATTGGATTATCAGCATTTATGTGGCTGTAAATAGTAGACAAATTTTCTCCATAGGTTAACATCGAGGTAAGCGAATCCAATAGGGTTAGTGCAGAGCACACTTAACTTTTTTAAAACTCGAATTTTGAATGTCCATGTCAGTCGAAGTCGTAAATTTATTTCTTTGAATTTTAAAGAGGGCACAATGCAGACAACAGCTTTACACTCCGGCAACTGAATCACTTAGACAGCAGCCCAAACTCGCTGTTAACAAACCGGGATTAATTTTCACTGCGGATTTCCTTTCCCGAATCATGGGGAGCGAGTGGAAGAAAGAACCAAGGCGTAACTGACAAGATCCACTAATGCAGAGAGACAAAAGCTACCGCAGCGTGACTTCACTAACTCTGCTTCCTGTCAAATTTACTTTTACACCCTTTGTTAAGGAGGTTCGTTTTCTTTTCCCACAACTCAAGTGCACGGCTGGAAATAGAATAAAGCATTTACGAATAACAGGATGGAGTTGATTCTGTCCGGCAGCTGTTATCAAGGAAAATGTGAATAACTGCAAACACACGTATTCTCCGGCGCTTACATGGGTCGACATCTGTTACATGAAATTGCTGACTTTTCTTTTAGAATTGTAATTAGGCTGTTGCAATATGATGTCAAAACTTGGCGCATTTCGTGAAAGTATTTAACGACCGGTTTTTTCTCTTTTTTCTTTTCATTTTAAGTAATATGAAAAGAGTGTTAGGAGTGCTACGGAACACAGAGACGTGCAAGGCAATTAATTGCAGCTCTAGGCATGGAGGCCGAATTATCCAGCCCTTGTAAGCTACTTTCAAAAACTTGTAACAGATTACGTACCCATTTTTATATTCTGTCTACATGTACATACACGTTTATAAAGTTTTCTGCAGAGATATTTCGAATACCATAAATTTCACACATTAGTGTCTGTTTTGACCCACCCATATAGAAGGCGCTTTGCGCGCAAAAGAAGGAAGTTAGTAACGTCCTAGAGTTTTTTTTACTCGGTTTTGGATCTCACCTGACAACGAGCAACATGCTGCTCTTGAAATTGATAGTTTCTATTTGTATATAAATGTAAATAAACCAGTATATATTAAGCTCTTGCACTCTGGAATCTTTATTGAACTTTGGACTATCTAATTTGAAATTTCCTCGACTTTTCGTGTTTTTTATTTTTTTTATTTTTTATTTATTTATTACGTTGGACTTCGATCGGCTTCAGTATCTATATTTTTGGATAACTGAAATTAAATGTGACCTGAGGTTTAGTTTTTATAATTTCGGCAGTACGACTCATGGATAACACAGGTCTGCTATGAAAATATTTCCTGAAAACTACGCATTGTTTCCGATGTATTTTTGAACGCTGATTTCAGCAAAAATAACCAAAAATTCCATCACGTATAGTTTTTTCACAATAGGAAATTTTCTGTTTTCAGTCTTTGTATTTTTATGGATAAACAATTAACATGTAATTTATTTTTGTTCGAACGCTAAATTTCATTAATATATACATATAATTTATTTTTTATTTTTTATTTTATAATAAACAATTAATAAAATCAATAAATGTTCGGTACACATAAATAAAAAAAGGAAAGAAATTAATAAAATAGTGTAGCCAATGAAGTGATGTTCATTCATTCTGTCACTTCCTCTTAAGACAGACATGTGGCACCTGATGTCTCTTTTACATGGTTTAGAAGCCGAGAAAAGGATTTCCTTCCTTATTTTTCTGAAGATGTAGATTTAGTTTATTGCAGCAATCTTCCTGGCTTGGTGGCACAGTTTCAAATTGAATATGGCACATAGGAAAGGAGGCTCTTCACTGACTTATGCAAAAGAAGCCTCAAAGCTGTGCTACTCCATAACGGAAACAAATATGCTTCAATACCAGTTGGACATTCCGTGCACTACAAAGAATGCTACGAAAATTTAGCCATCATTTTGAACAAACTTAAATACAAGGATCACATGGGGACCATATGTGGGGATTTAAAAGTAATTGCCATGCTTCTTGGACTCCAAAGGGGATATACAATATATCCATGCTTCCTGTGTGAGTGGAACAGTAGGGAAATGAGTCAACATTGGATTAAGAGAGAGTGGCCAGTAAGAGAGAAAATGGAAATTGGCAGCAAAAATATTATTGAGGAACTTTGGTTGACCGAGAAAAGATTCTTCTGCCTCCACTTCATATAAAACTTGGTTTGATAAAAACAATTCGTGAAAGCTCTAGACAAAGAAGGTCGGTGTTTCAAGCACTTGCTTCATGCATTTCCTGGATTATCTGCAGCCAAGTGAAGGAAGGTAGGTGTCTTTGTGGGACCAGATATTCGAAAACTTATGAAGGACGAAAAATTTGATGCATGTATGACAAAGGTATGCAAAGGTATGTATGACAAAAGCATGTATGACAAAGGTTGAAAAGGAAGCTTGGAGCTCCTTTGAAGAAGTTGTTAATACATTTCTGGGAAATTAAAAGGATCTAAACTTCAAATAAATTGTACAAAGTATGCTTGAAAATTTCAAAAAATTAGGATGTTCTGTCAGCTTAAAAGTTCATTTCCTAATGTGTCATCTGGACTATTTTCCTGAAAATCTTGGTGCCGTCAGTGAGGAACACGGTGAAAGATTTCACCAAGACATTAAGCAGATGGAATGCAGATACCAAGGAAGATGGAACAAAACAAGTAATATATAAAAAAAAATGTTTAAAGTCAATTCCTACTTAGGTCAACAAAGAAAAATTTGAGTGTGAACTAATAGTAGGAATTGAAAAAAAGGATTGCCTGCCAGAACCTTGCCTACTGCGCGAGATTAGGAGGGGGGAAAGAGAGAGAAAAAGTTTGTCAGGTTGGGGATTCGATCTCGCAACCTACAGGACGAGAGAAGCCCGCGATACCGCAGTGCTACCGTTTACACAGTAACAAGAGGGAAATTACTATTCAAGAGCAAGAGACGCTGTAGGTCTAAAACTAAAATTGATTAATTAAATTTAATTAATGAATTAATATGTGAAAAAACTGTATTAACATCAAGTGTCATCCACTACAAGTTTTAAAAAATGTATTTGAACTTGAGTGGATGAATAAAAAGTACTTTTATTAACGATTGAAAATTTGAACAAGATATATATAGAGAGAGTGTGAACTAATAGTAGGAATTGAAAAAAGATAGCAGATTACTGCTTGTCTCTACATAGAGAACAGCCGCAAGTTACTCACAGAAGATTTGCTTCCACGCGGAGAATTCAACACAAAAGAAAAAGGTACTACAAAGCCTTAGAAACTTGACGCCATGCGGCCACTGCTGAATATCCAGAATCATATGCTTTTGTACTAATGACAGTAAACGACTCAGTAATGTGGATTCTAAATATATATGCGAGTATTAAAGTAATTTTTCACACGAAACTTCTTACCTATTATTTTGTTTTACCCCCCTAGAAGTGTTTTTACATGGAATATAAAGCATTGTTTTCCTAAATTTTCAGACGCAATTTTCAAAAAACTATTACGTGATGGACAAAAATGAATGACATATTTGAAATTAGCATACCAAAAAACATAAAAGTCAATTGCTACTTTGCAAAAAAATATTTGTTCACTGAAAATTTGCAGACCTGTGTAATCGGACACACCTGAATAATTTTCACACCAATGATTTTCATCCTCCCTATGAAGGGACTGCTAGCTAGTTTTTCCCCTTTACATTCTTCGACCACTGTAACGTCACGGAATAAAAAGTAAAATTATAGACAAACAATTCGCGGCATAAATACTTGGACCGAACCGAAAAGTTCTCTCATATATAATTTATAATGACTAAGTATAATAGCGCATACAGATTGGCACAGAGTTCTCTGCATCTGCCAGTGATTTATGTTCTCTCTGTACTCTGTATATGCGTGGATCTCCTCCTCTGGCGGTCCGATACATAGCATCAAAGGAGAACCCGAGGTCCCGGGGGTCAACTGGTGACAGTGGGGGCGGTGAACACTAGATCAAGAAACACGAGGGACCTTGGGGGCTTGAATGGGGGGGGGGGTTCTAAATTGGGGAATATCTGGAAGACACGTGTTCATTGGAATGGGGGTGGTTCTAAATACCGTGTCTAATGTTACCGCGACTAATGTGGTGACAGGAGTCGGGGATCTGCAGGCAGAGAACTCTGTACCAATGTATATGCACCATGAGAAATTATTGTGGTACAAAGAGTTCAAAGAAATTCACCTTAAAACTCTTTATTAATAACATTTGGATAGTTAATTAATTTTTAATGTATTGATAATTTTCTTATTCAAACTTTTATTGTAATAACTCCATTTTACATTACATTATGTAATTTTAGCAAGAAATTTCTCATAAAGGAGGATTTTTTACCTTTTAAAATGTAAAGTAACTTCTGCCAGCTAGAAAAAAAATAATGGAATTGGGCGTTGACACTGTCGTGTTTAGTCACATTTAGAAGCCGTTTAAGAGGACGTTAATGCATACCTCTGCTGTCTGGATATGTGAACGATGCAAATTGCATTTAATGGCTTCTCTGACAGCTTATATGTCACATTTTCTCCCAACTATGCTGCTACTCAAGCATATTCTTAAAAGAAAAAGAAAAAAGAATGAAAAAAAAAATTCTGCCCCCAGGAATTATGTCCTATAATTTATCTGTATAATTATGTTATGAAGACAATTTATCTTTTCTTTTATAAGGTCTGATCCTGGGGTTTATTTATGCAATGAATGTGCTAGAAGTTCTATTTCGTTTAATTCAGTAAGAGCCCCTTCCAATAAAAATTTCAAAAGCTAATTTAACTTTTACTGTCTTTTGTTTTCTATGCTAGTTTCGAAATTAAAATTTTTACTCTGTTGGAGCTCCTTTCACAATTCGAAATTAAAAAAAAAAAAAGCCTAAAAGAAGTTTCCTTTGTGAGGGAAATAGAAATTTGTTTTTTTTTTCCCTCTAAGCATTGTTAGCCTTTAATGAATTCTGTCAACTTTTATCGAATGACGCCTTTGTTTTCCATCGTCACAAAAGCTGTTCGCTGACTTCTCACGAGATGGAAAAATAGCAGCCTGTCGTACTGCTTTTCCTTTTTACCTTTTTCATTCTGCATTGGGTTCGCGCATAATTGATTAAAATATTTTTCTTTCCAGCCAATCCATCTCATTTATGTTTCTTTACACAATTCTCTTTGGTTGATTTCTCGAGAATTTAGCCGTGACGTCATCCTGCCATCACTTTGGCGTCTCCTAAAGCAAACACACTGTCATCTCTAGCCGTTTCAACAGTTTTCAAAACCGAGGCAGTTTATTTACATTGCTTCCTGAATATTAAATAAATTCTTGGAGATCCAGTACTGTTAAGTCAGCAGAGAGGAGGGGGGGGGGGGGAACTAAACAGAATAAGAATAATAATAACAAAAAAAGAGGGACATGAAACTTAATTTTCTTTGGCTACCGATCAATATTCATAAATGTCAGCGCCATCTGGCGGGGATTTTTTTCCTCGTTAAGAATTTTTCTCGGGTAATAAGAGAGGGAAAGGAACAGAACATGTTTTACTCATCCTTCCTCCTTTTTATCCCTTTACCCATCTGAAATTGCTTTGTTGTGATTCGTTATAACAGAGCAACATCTGATGAAAGAATAACATATTAGTGCAAAATTACTTTAGTTTTCTATTCTGATACGAAATAACATTTCAAGGCGTCATACTGAGAGAAATGACGTTTGACGAGTGATTTTTATTTTTTTTTTTCGCCCGAGTTTTAATAGCCTCCGTGCTTTGAAAAGAAAAATCATCGAATGGCTGGAAAATAACCAAAAAATTTTTAATTAGATTCTTAAAACTTCCATTCTTATATTTATCTGCGTTTCCTCTCGTAACTGTCCACTTATAAATTAATATTTTGATGCATTTTTTTATTTCCTTTGGCGTTTCCGAAATTGCTCAAAAATATTAGATTAACTTTTGAAGTTGAAAAAGAAATAAGAAAAAGATATAGAATCGAGTTTTGTAAGGTTTTTTTTTTTCCACTTTCCTAAACACATTTATTTGACAATTCTTTAAGTTATTTTTATTTTTGATTATCAATTTTTAGGTTCTTCAACCCACGACAAAGGAATAAAAACTGCAAAAATAGCTTTAATGCTACTTTTTACTGTTTCCACGAGATCTTTCTAGATGCCATTTTCAAAATGCTTTTTTTAATCAGTCCAATTTTCTAACCGAGTATATGTAGTCTAATAAAAGAAATAAATTTTTGAAAAGAACTTTATCGCATTTTTTTTTCGGAATAAAGGACGTCTTTAGATAACTTGTTTTCTCTAGATGTAAATTTTTATTTTTCCACGTTTTTATTAACTCGCTTTTTTGTTTGTGTGTTTGTCCAGTACAAATCTTGCAATCGATTTTTAACTTACTTCCCGATTAGTTAGACATTTGAAACGTTTAGAATAGCTCAGAACACGATGACAATGCATTCTTTTAATACTTTTAGCCATCTGTAAGCAGAATTGAATTCATTTTCAGTTAATTTTGTGTTGTATGGAAAGTTAGTTCGGAAAAATCCGCAAGGTGGCGCTACGATCGAATTCAATGCTTGCATTTTTGCGTAACGGCGTTTGACGATTTTGAAAACAGAATACATGTGAATTTAGTTTGTTTAAAAAAAACATTGTTTGAAAAATTTTTTTAAAAATTCTTTATTATGCATTTGATCATTTTCTTTCAAGTTGATGGGATAACTCATAAAAAAAATTTTTTTTAAAGTTTTTTATTAAAATACATAGAATTGTCAAATTTATATGATTCAACAGAAAATTTTAAAACATGGTATATAAAAAGTTCTTTTTATCTTGTAATTATTAATCATTTAATCAGGTTCTGAATTGGCAATTTTTGCAGAAATAAACATTTCATGTTATCGATGTACCTTGTGCCCAAAAAAACAAACTGAAAGAATTATTTCCTTTAATATCACAATATCATGAATATTAGAGACTGATAACATAATTATCTGATTCAACGCACACGTATTTAAAAAAAAAATTCTTTAGTGCGCATTTACCACTCATAGTTAATAAGCTTTTTTTACTGTATAAAAAAAATTTCTTACTCCTAGTTCCAATCGATTTTCAATCTCCTTTCTGTGAACTTTGCTGAATGATCTCGGGAGATTTTCTTCTAAATTAACTTCACTGATGTAAATAACTCTCCGGAAAAAACTAAAATGTATAAAGTAAAGAGAAATCGAAATCAGATATCAGTCAATTAAATAGAAAAGATATCACCGGACCAGTGAATAATGATAGGAAGGAAATAACCTTAAACGATTCGTTATAAATAAGCAATAAAAAAAAAAAAACTCAATACGCGAATTTCAAAAGCCGATACTGCTCTCCTTATCATGAACGGAGCGACAAATGGCGCCTAACGAAAGCAGAGACGGCAGACGATTGCCATTCTATCAACAGTAAATTTAATTGGTAGAAATTGCCAGACAAGAAACAGAAAAGAGAGGAGAAAACAAGGAGCATCGGAAAAACAAGAAAGAAGGTATGGAACACTAAGTAGCTGCAGAAATATAATATATGAATAAAGAGTAAAGTTTACATAATAATCTTCCAAGCTGAATGAATAGAAAGAGCAGAAGGTTGTTTTTTACATGATTCAATTAGTTAGACGAATAATTGACTACCAGTCACATAGCGATTGACTTCTCTTTAACAAGACATGTCCCCAAACTCTACAATATAGAATTTTTTTGTCTACATTCTGTTGTATGAGGGAAATCTACAAACATAATAAAATTAATTGCATAATTTTTCTTCTTAAGTCTCGAGAAGCATAAACAAACGAACTATTCACTTAATAACGAAATTAAATTTAAATAATAAATTAAATCTATTATATAGAATCGCGTACAACGGATGTATAAGGGTACCTTTTGTTATTATTAATTTTTTTTTTCCAAATCCAATGTGCAATAATTTCGTGGCATTTTTCGCTTCAAATGTTTCAAAACATTTCCTGTTTCTATTAATTAAAAAGAATAAGCGAGAAATAACTACAACATTCCTATCCTCTGTTCGCGGCTTTAAAATGAAATTATCCATTCGAAATTCCACTCGAAACGCACTTAAAATGCATTCACGCTCCTAAATCTTCGTCAGCGCTGATATTCCCCCCTCACAAATTATTTTGAAATTGTTCAACCGCGTAACGCAATAACCAATACAAATTTTATTCTAATGTTTCTTCGGCCATAATTAAAACGATCACGCGACGATGAATCTGGAATTATAAATGAAAGGGCTGGAAACATAATTTCGCGAATTTCAAATTATATTCAGCCGTTTGGAAAAGAGGAAGCCATTTTAGTGCTGATCCCGTCCATTTTAGACGCCTGCGGAGAGAGCGTGGCTAATAATGGCGGACGCATTAAGGGACTCAGTAATTAAATAATCTTACATTAATAATACGCTTTATTTCGGAGAAGAGAGAGAGAGACGTTATGCACAACGGAAAGGCGAGTTTACACCGAGTTTTCTCCTCTCAAATGCAAATGATAATTATCTCATTATTGCTACACGGATGAGCGGTAAATTTTTCCACAAATTAGTTTCAAAGAAAATGCGTAACACGAGGAAAACTTTCAGGGTGGTAATTTTGGGTATTTTGGGATGTAAATCATGAATGTTGCGAATTTCATGATAAATATGCGCTCGTATGCATCTGATGATGTGTTTATTATTGTGAATGTATCCAGTTGTACTTGTAACAGATTTAATTGCATAAGAACGATTAACATTTGAATGTGTTATTATTTTAAACATAATATAAACATCTATTGAGGAAAGGACATTATTAATGAACAGGATATTTTCATGGCTCGTAAACTTTTTTTTTAGAAATTGTGCCAAGCATACACGCACGAGGATGGACTTAAAATGTATAATAAATAATAAAGTTTTAATAATAAATAAGATGACATGCTAGATAAATCACCATTTAATATAAAAAATTCTGTCAAAGCAAATACAAAATAAATGACTGCGGAAATGAAAATAGTTAGATATCTGTTGAGAAATATTTTGTTACTAGTCACAGGAAAAGGGAAATAAAAAATCGAATTTTTGTTAACTGGTGGCTGAAGCTGATTTCTTAGCATTAAACGCTGTTTCCTTGCTTTTATGTTGGGTAACATTAACTAAGATAATGAATATTAAGCAACGAGTATGATTAATGAGAAAAACTTCTCTGTAGAAAAGCGTGTTATAATTTTAATACTTTTACTTGGTTAAAAGTATTTTCCGAATTAAATTTAAACCGTGATTTTTTTAATACGTGTTTTGCTACTGATAAAAATAATTCAAAAATATGCGTTCGTTAATCAGTAATAATAAAAAAAATATTGGTGAATGGAATATTCCCCATTATTTAACAAAGAGGATGAAGATCGGCGTCTTCTTAATAAATAATAGAAAGAAGCATTCATTGATTGGTCAAAAAGAAATTAGATTAGAAATTTTGGAGGAACATAATGTAAAAAAAAAATTTCAGGTAGTCTCATCTAACGAAACTACCGCGGGTTATTAAAGTAGGATTATTTATCGTTGCTTACCTCTTTTGTATGTATATATGTATGTATGTGTTATGTATATATGTATCTATATATATATACGTATGTATATATATATATACATATATGCATGTCAAAATTTTGACGCATTTTGGTACTTTTCTGTTTAACTGTTTACTGCTTGTCCAAACGATACAGACTGTGTTTTGCGCGCTGCCAAAATTATAATCCGCGAGGTACGGACAGATGGTTTTAGCGTCTGAAATTTATCTTTCCGGAGGACCGTTATGGAGATATGTAATCCTACGTTAAAAAAATTGTAGCATATTTTGTTTCGTATGTTCAGTTTTTCAGCTTTAATATCAAATAACATGGCTACAATATTATGTATTTTTAATAAATTTAGGTATAACTACTAAATGAAAAAAAAACATTTACTATCTGTCTTATGTAAAATTTTGAAAACAGGAGCATATTTTAAAAGGAGAAAAACACACATTTTGACCGTCTTCCTGTACCAATTAACCATTTTTAGTAAACGTTCCCTTAAGCAATGATTTAAGGTTCAATTAAAGTTTTCGGTTCATCTCTGAAAACTTTAATTACAATAATTTTAGTACGATTTTCTGTCATACAAAGCACGAAACAAAATCTTTAATTGAGATAAGTACAGCTTCAAGCGAAGAAAGAGTGTGAATGTACATTTTCTCGAAATGGACATTATAATTTTACAGGATTTTTACTTATTTTAAGGTGGTCCTAAACACAAAAGCTCATTTTAATTTTCTTAGCTTAAAACATACCATGTTGAATCCAATAACCCAAAGTTACGATGATTCGCTTGCCAGATGCAATATTTTAAAATTCTGTACTGTCTATTTGTATTCTGTTCTAATCGGTATATTAAGTCTGCTGTAATCGGAATACAACTTTACGCGTTTAACCATCTTCAAAAGGATAGATCTAAAATTCCTTGAAATGTATCTGTATTAAATTTGCGTAGAATTTCTTTGTTCTATTTTCTTTAAACTGACATAAAAATGACAAAAAATTCCCCCCACCCCAATTTATCCAAAATTACTCTAACAATGATTTATTTTTGTATGCCCTTAAAAGTTATTTAAAATTAATAAATTCTTGAGATAAATTACTTTAAAAAGGTAAAAAGGTAAGAAAGTTGCAAATAGAGCGATTGGTTCAGCATCCACAGCTAAACATGCTTTCAATTGATTCAAATATTTTTTAAATAAAATTACATATTATTCAAGTATATTTTAGATGCATAGCGATTTTTATATAAACTCATATTTGAAGAAAAAGTCATAATAAAAAATATGTAAACAAAGGGAGTCGAGAACTTAATTGTTTAGTTCCATCTTTTAGCTGTTTATATACTTTAAACCTAAAAAGAATGTATAATAGAATTGTTTCCATAATTTTATTTTTTTTTAGAACTTTTAAGACTCGAAAATTTCAAACATTTTATGTGCAATGTGCTCTGAATTTCAACATGTCCTCCTCATAAAAATAATTCAAGGAATATTTTTTGTTAACATTGGGTGGTTCTGATATCATATACAGTCGAACCTCCATGCATCGAACTTTCCTATATCGAACTCTTAGCAAATCTCCATGTTCATTACATAGAAAATCTGTTTCTATATATCGAAAAAAATCTCTATATATCGAAACTTTTTTCACGACATATTGGGAGATTTTATTCCACTTTAGAATAAAATCTCCCAATTTTTGGCTTTTGAAACAATACTTCGTGGACTTCAATTCGTGGAAAAAATCCCTGATGAAGTTTTTAATGGACTGAATAAATGCGAGCATTTCTTTAATGAACTTTCCTCAAAACTGGCTGTTCAGCAAGATATTCGTAGTTTTTTTTAAAAGAATGTAACTGTGATCACTGTAACCACTAACTGGATTATTGAATTTTTTTAATTTATGTCGTACTCAGTAAATCTTTCACATTAATTTATGTTTTAGTTATTAACTTTCATTTAATGTGATTCGCATATAAATTGAAAATGGAGTTTCTTATACGAAAATAAGCTTTAATTTTAATGTTTTAGGAGAATTATGATAAAACTAAGATCAATTCTATATATCGAAATTTCTATATATCGAATTTTTTTCCGGCATTTTGCTACTTCGATATATGGAGGTTCGACTGTATTTTCATTTTCATACTCGGAAAATAACATCTTACCTCCCTCTAGAATTAGATAATACAATCCAATTTTCACCACCCCCAAATTGTTCAATTTCACAGGGAGCATCTGTTAGAGAAAGGCAAACCCCGAAAAAACAATGAAATAGAAAAAATAAATAAATAAAAATCAGGAAATATTTCCTATCCTCATAAAGTTACAAAGTATAGAGAAACCCAGTTATTAGATTATTGTTAAACAAACGGGTAAAATATAGGTCACATAAAAAAGAATAAACTGGCCCTAAGTAGCTATCGAACGACACATAATGCAATTTTAACAGATAAACGCCATTTTATATCACCATAAATATTTATCTCGGAAACATAAACACTTCAACACGGGAAGAAGAGCGAGGGGGGGAGGGGGGGGATTGAAGGGAGGACGAAGTTAGAGATATTCTCCCGGAGTCTCTGTGCTTTCACAGAGAAACTCAACTCGAAAGCGTTTTATCGACAAATTAGCGCACAATTCTCCTTTTTCTTCGACTAAAAGAGATAACGCCTCCACTTAAAAGCATTATCCCCCGAAACTGTCAGTCTGAAGAAAGTATCGATTTCGCAGTTGTTTTTAACTTTAATTATTAATTTCGGTTAGACGGATGAGCCCATTATTTCCCTCTCAAAATGAGTGCCTTTCAGCACTCTCCCCCCTTCTCCCCCACCCAGCTTTGATTGAAAGCTAATCTATTCAGAGTGTTTAAGTGTTCATTAATTTCGCCCGAGTAATTGCGAGGGAGGTTGCAAGCGTTTTGCAGTGTTTGACATGCAAGATTACGGACGCAGTTAGAGAGTAGTTGCTCTCTCTCTCTCTCGAAAGAAGCGAAATTAACAATGAGAGGCATTATAGTTTTCCAAAGTAGCAGTTAGAGAGGAGTTGCTCTCTCTAAAACAAGCAAAACTAACAATGTAAGGCGTGAAAGGAGTGCATTATAATTTTCAAAGTAGACAATCAATAACGGAGTGCAAATTTCGAAACAAAATATTTTGACAAAAATAAGCGTCGGCAGAGAAAAAGTAATGTTTTTATTTCATTTCATCCGCATCCGAGTCCCATCTTAACTCATGTGGGACAGCTCAAAAGACTTGGAAGTGGTTAGGAGCCAAAACTCCCTCTAGGAGCCTAAAAACTAACAAAAAAATTTTCAGGTAGTCTCTTCTAACGAAACTACCACGGGTTATTAACGAAAGACTACTTATCGTTGTTTACCTCTTTTTTTTTGCATCACAGAATGATAATAAAAGCAAATGACTTTTAAATTTAAAAGGTCAGTGCGATTGATAATGGTAAAATAAAAAAAAGCTAGCACGCGCCATCTAGGGGAAGAAAAATTGTGTAATTCGAAATTAACAATTCGCACGACGCGGAGATCTTAATCTTTAAAATGATACCTCATTTATCGATTTTGGTTAAGAATTAAGGAAGAAAAAGGGAGAAAAAACACCTTTCATAAATAATATTCTGCCACTCTTGATTTAAAACTCGCGACGACGGTTTGAATGTCTGAAATTTTGCTTTACCGTGGACCATTATGGAGGAACGTAATCCAACGTTAAAAAAAATCAATTCAAACCATCATCCGATCATGAAAGGGGAAATTTTTCCAACTTCCATTAGAAAAGAGTTCTGATTGCGACACTGGTAAGCATTTTTAGTGAGTAAAATTCACTCATCATTTCAATCATATTTTCCCCAACACTTGCAGGTAAACGAAATGGCGGCAGCTGTTTTTGTTCAACATTGTCATCTTAGATTCACAAGTTGGTTGAATTGAAACTTACAAGGAGATTATGCCTTTTTTTTAAAAAAAAAAAATTAGTTTTCTGCGGTTATATACAACTATCCCTGGAATCCCTGTTAAAATAAAAGATGAAGATGATGGCAGTTTCACTGTGAGATGTATCCAAAGAAATTTATATCCTCGGTAGTTTTCGATTAAGTCCATTAGTGTTCAGGAAGATAGACTTGTTCGTTTGAAGATCTTCTAGTTGGTCTATTACAAAAAATAGAAACAGACTTTCAGATGATAACACGAATGTCATTTGTTAAGAATTTCTATCGGGGGCACAGTCGTTATTTCGCCTAAAATAGGCAGGGAAAAGCTCGAAGAATTAATTCTAGAGAGAAAAAAGGCTCTGTACTCTGGTAACTCGTTATTCATTTGAATTTATTAAATTCAATTTTTTTTATAACCTTAAGTCCTTTTAAGTTTTTATTCAAAAGAAAAAACCTAATTTTTATGTTTAACATGGTGTTTAACATGGTGGAAAGCAAATTGTATTTATCGGACTAATTTAATGAGTCCCTTCTAATGCCCAACGACCCACGTTTAGAGGATTAATTTTGCCAAAAACTACGATGAATTAGAAGCTGAAATTTGGCATTCAGGATTTAAATTGAGTGTGATTTGCCAAGATTAATATGGTGTTTCCAAGTTTTCGAGTTAAAAAGATATTCTTAAGGTCTCTTTACGCGAAATAGTAACGCGAAAGTAAACCTCGTGAATAATGTTTTTCAATGTCAAAACAAAATCGTAATTAAAGCAGCCTCAACTCGAAAGCGAATAGCAAAATCACCCCCCCCCCAAAAAAAAAAAAAAAAAAAAAAAAAAAAAATCAATTAAAATACAAAACGTCATAAAAGTAGTGTGACAACAATGAATAACCATATAACCATATAATTAGTAATTTTTAAAAAATATAAAAATAAATTGTTACGCAGTCACCAAGAATCAGTTGGGATTTATTAGGTAAAAGAAAATGAAACTAAGAAAAGGATCACCAGAAGGGAGCAAGTTAGCCAGTTTGACACATAAATATATCCAAATTTCAATCAACTATTTATCATTACGTTTTCCAAATTATTTGTTGTTTTATGCATTAGTGGTCTCTTAAGAAACGTAAGAAAAGAAGTATTTATTCCGTTTGGAACTGCAGTTCACGTTTTCAGATTTATTTGTTGTGCTGTGTAGTAGAAGCCTCTTAAGAAATGAGAGTTAAAAGTATTTATTCCGAACAAACAAAGAAAAAAAACATTTATTTCAAAACTTGGGAAATTGCCTGGTGTGCTGACAAGTCGCACGCGACAAGAGAAAAAAATTAGCACTCAGATGAGAGAGGATTGGAGTGCCATCAACAATTAATGGTCCGTCGGGGATCCATCTATATTTGAGCAACATTCTCTGGCACTTGAGAGTGCATAGAAGAATATTAATTTCAAATCTTGTAGTGTTTGTACGGGTATTTTCACTGTAAAAAAACAGTCTTTTTACTTAATTTCTGTTTTCGGTTTATTTTTTAAAAACACGAGTAACCCTTATGAGCATCTCTCAACAAACAAACAAACAAAAAATATAATAATTAGTTTGATGGAAACTGAGTGATTCCATTCAAAGACCGGCTTTTTGCTAGTATTAGCGTATTTTCCTACGTATAACGTGCAACTGTATTGTTAAACTACATTTTTTAATTTTTAGGTTTATTCTCCATGTAACGCGCACCCTTTTCCTGACGAAGAAACCTGAAATGTACGTGTGCGATGCTCTTATCGTTTGAAGTCACTTATTCGAAGGATTTCCCCATGCTTTCGAACAATGGTATACTGAATTGGCAAGCGATAGGGAGGAACAATATGTGTGTGGGGGGAATGCTTGAGGGAGTAAATAACTCTGCAAACAGGGGGTGAGAACGCACTTCTGACTCGAATGAATTCGTGGAATTAGGAGTCAGATGTTTTCTCTTTCAGAACTCTCTTTTAGAAACTGAATTCGATGATGTGCCTGAAGATATAACGGAAGACGAATATGACGAACTATTTATGTTATCCGATAATTAAAATTTTAAAGTTGTTAAGGTATGTTATTTCTTTTAAATAAATAGCACTTAGGTGCATGTTGAAATCTGATTTTTTTATGTTCAACTTTTCCTTATTTTTTAATCTATCATTTTTATATCCGGCGTATAACGCGCACCCGTAAATTTCGATCTTATTTTTTGTATTAAAAGAGCGCATTATACGTCGGAAAATACGGTAATATTAATATCATTTTGAACCCTTAAAATTTATAGGTGAATTGCCTTGCTTGAATTTGAGGATTTTAAAATGACCACAAAGTTTGAAGTAGGGAGTCATGCCTACACATCACAAATTGTTCAGGAATCTACATGTTAACTCCTCATTATCTTTCACAGCCGTATAAAAATGACCGTATTGACTTGGCTACCTATTTAGTGTTTCAGAAAAAAACGATCTCCAAATAAATCCCCCGAATAAACATTAAAAATTCAGAGCATGTGAAGCAGAAAAATAAAATGCAAACTAGATTTTGACCCAAAGTGTTTCATGCCAGGTTATCGATGTTTTAGAACAGGGTAAATATATCGCACAAAACTGCTTTCCATGAAAACAGACATGCAGGTTTCCTCATTATATTTATTTCGAGGTAGTTTATTCTATGTAAAATCTTTAGCAGTGTAAAAGCTTTTAAAGTTGTGCGATCTCATGAATCAGTAGTGAAAACGGGTAAATATTTATCACTCTTTCAAAAGAGGATGTAAAAGCTTTCCTGCATGTATCCAAGCAAGTTAAACTCGCACGTTATGAAAATGTATCAAAAGGATTTATTTCAAAACATGAATTATTTGGCGAGCCCACACCATCCAAAATTTTGCCAAATAAAGGTGAAGAATTTTAATGCGACGGCACACTATTACGGCATTATGCTCTAAGCAATGAATCATTCTCTGCATTTTTACGCCGCAGAAAAGTTTATAAATTTGGCGCATTTTAGAGCGAAAGAAGGGCATAAAAAATAACATGTGACACAAAGCACATTTCGCACATTTTTTTTTTCTCCCTTATAAAATTGCATGCTGAGACAAATGGCTGCTGTTTCAAACTCTCAAAATCAAAATGTTCTTTAATAATATCACGACACCGTTTGTGTAAAATTTGTCTTCTTATTACTTATCCTCAGTACAGAAGTTTATAATAAGTTCACGTGAAAAATTTAACGCATTATGACAACTTTTGGAAAGATAAAACTTGAAATCAGTAATTATCGCGTAATGATTATAAAGTTTGAGCAATTTTTGAGAATTTCTCTTAACAATTTTAGGAAAGCCAGACATGAATTGACATCGTTAGTAAACTCTTAAATAAAATATAAGCGAAAAATTCCAATATGTTTAATGTCATGGTAGATCAATTAATCAATTACTAAAATGGAAGTTACTTGAATTAAGAAGTTTAAAAATAAAAATATGGTTTTAACAAATATTTTTATTACATTCCTAAGACATTAATCAACGGCTATAACATTTCCCTGTCAGAAAGTCTCGGAACTTTATCATGTTTTATCAGTTATAAAAGAAGAATGTAATAGAGGCAATTAGTTAGGGGTATTTAGTTGTGACAATATCGACGCCTTAAAAGAGAATGGGAAGAATAACGTTTTATCCAGTAAGCTAAGTTTTGTAACGCGATACAGTTAATTATTGGTATTTCACTTTGCGAATTGCGAATTGTTGTTAGACATAGATATTGGTAAGCTGCGGGTGGTGTCGACACAGACCCACTCTTTTTAATTTCTCCTTAGCTTATTATTTTTTTCCCTGTCCTTTGATTCCATTCTTTTTCTGCCCAACTCTATCTCCTTATTGGCCCATTTCCTCAATGGGCTAATGCCGCCCCGATCAAGAACTGAATGTAACTAAAGTGCTTGGCATAAGTCGGGTCAAATAATATATATATTGTCATTTAGGAGCACTACGGTCTTCTTTTGAAACACAAGGCTAAATAGATCGGGACCTGCAGCTTAGAGACAATCCCGACCGACTACAAAGAAATATGCCTATCGTAAGATTCGATTCAGCTGTTTCAGCTTCCAGAGATCAGCGCCTTAGCCTTTCATCCTCTGTATTTATATGACAAGAGAAGACTTAAATACGAGCCTCATTTAGTGAAAAACGGTACCAAATCTAAAACTTTCAAATAATTTGGTTTGAACTCATTTGAAACTCATGGACCTAGTCGAAAGAGATGAGACGAAGAGGAATAAGCAACAACAACGTATCTTTCAGGATTTTGTTCACGAATCTGTGGAAACGCCAACTACTCACTTGATTGTAGAATAAATACGATAGAAAAAAAAATTGTCATTTTTCAGTTACCGTCCGATAACGAGTTTCTGAGATATCTACGTATGTCCTGCAGTGGTAGATGAGTGGTATAAAAAAATTACATTGATGCAATTTTTTTCCAGGGAAAAAAATGATTGTTTATCAGAATACACCTGTGTAACTACAGCTTAGATTTAAAAAAATAAGATTATTTTAATCTTACGAGGTGGCCTGGATCTTTCCTGACATACTTGAGGAATTTTACGCATATTCAGCGTAACCAACAGCTAAGGTCATAGGTTTCACCCATAATGGGGCTCCATGTCAGCTGGTGTTCTGGAGACGCCTATCTTTGAATAAATGACCTCTCTTACTAGGGTCAAGCCCTACACGACGTTCAAGATTGAGCTTTCAGCTGTTTTGGTGGTGGGAGTAAGGAAGGTCAATTCTTCATTAAGGATTCCCTTCATTAAGGATTCTACATTTCATCCAGGAGAAAGATTTATAAGAGGAATTTATCCCCCATTACAGACAAATTTCTGAAATGCTCCTCTCCCAATAAACATATTAAAATTTTAATTTCACCTCTAAAAATACATCAACTTTTAGGCACAAGTGCGCATCTTTTATGGATTTGGTTTCAACTTAAGCACTCATGTCTATGAAAATTCAAAATACTTTCCAATAAGAGAAAGACTAATCGAAGAACACAGCTAAAAAAGTTAAATTTGGCTATTGGGATTGTTTCCCTATGACTGTTTGAATCAGTGGCGGCTCCAGTCCAGAGATTGGGAAGATGGGGGGGGGGGGGGGGGCAACGTCGGCTCTTATAGGGTTATATATATACACCTATACCTCGCTATACGGCCGCTCTTTATACGGCATTTCGCTATAACGGCTTTATTTATGGTACTTTTTCGATTTACTTCGCCCACAGTGTTTCGTTATACGGCCACAACAGCGGAAAGTGATGATGACAGCATATTATAGCTTAGTGATTCTTCATGTTAATGTTCGTCATCATATTAAAAGAGTTTTTAAACATTTTATTTTATGTTTTTTACTATATGTATACATATGTGCATATGATTTCTTTTGTTTTTTGTTTATATGTTTATTTTTTGAACTTCTGTTTATTATTACATTGTTTTGTACTTTTATTTTTATGTAAGCATTTTTATAGGAAATAAAAGAATAAAATGCTTTATGAACTAAAAACTATATTGTTTATAAAATATTGGAACAGATCCAATTAAATTTGTATGGGTTTGTATCAAAATAATTGATCCGTTATACGGCTTTTCGCTCTACGGCCAAATTTTCCGGAACGTATCTAGGCAATAAAGTGAGGTATGTGTGTATATATGCATATATATATATATATATATATATATATATATATATATATATATATAAAAGAAATAAGCATCCTCTCATTTTAAATTTAAACTCATTTAGTATTAGGTCTAGGATTATATAATTTTAGGAAATGAAAAAAAATTCGCCGAGCAAAAAAATTATTTTTTTATTTTTTTTTGGGGGGGGGGGGCAATTGCCTCTACTGTCCCCCCACCCACCCCCTTGGAGCCGCCGTTGGACTGAATCACGTTGAAGAAGCAAAACAGACCATACTGGCCTATAACATGGTAAACACGTAAACTTAAAACGCATGAAGTATTTAACATAACTTTGCATGATGTGAAAAATTAATTTCGTTGAGCTTTAAGCAGACATGGCTGATAAATGACAATATGCTAATGCACGGGTAATAAAGCTATGCATCTTCCTCCATTTGCTCTCAACGCTTTTAGGCTTTGAAAGATAAAGGTCCCCATCAGAAAGATGGAGTAAACGCATGAAAGGAACTGCTAATAAAATTGAATGTTACAATTAGGATTATTTCTCTTTGGTGTGTTTATCGACTCTCTTGAACTGATTAATCATAGCAAGGACAAAAACAATACCCTTCTATGACTGTTCACTAACCTTGCCGTCCATCCTTGGGACAATTTATTTAATGAGATTTTCAGCTGAAAGATCATAAATTCCTTACTATTATAGTGGTTCAGAAAATAAAAGTGCAGTTTCTTTTAATTGTTCCTTGGGAAGTCAAGGAGGGTCTGAGACCTTCATTCTTAAAACGAAATACTTTTTAGTTTTCTTTGCTTAAAACATGCTTTCGGGCATTAACGGTCAAAAAACGCAAACCGCTAGACTAGGTACCTTGCAATAAACGACACATTTCGTTGTCTATCTGTATTTTTTGATGGATGTAGTACCATGTTGTACATCTGTACTTTAGGTCCGGACGGAATATTTCTTGATTTGCCATCTTTGAAATGATATGTCAGAAATTTTTTTAAAGGTATATCTCTGTGGTATTATGGCAGATGTTGATAAGTCATTTTTTCATGTTTTCGGAAAATTTAAAAAATAACTTTTGCTGTGAAATATAAAATCGCTCAATTAAGTTTTTCAATCCAAATATTCTTTAGCTAATTCTCATATTCAACATCAAGCATATGGCTGATCTTCAATGAAAAATTTCAATTAAGGACCAAGTATTTCCTCTTTTATACATAACAGCATTTGACAATACGAATAACTTCGTATTATTTCATAATTCCACTATCAGCTTTTGCCACATTAAAGAACCAATTTTGAGTGTGACATATTAACTTAAAACATGGGATTGAATTTTTCGGACATATCAACATCCGCCATAACGTCACAGATCTATGACATTTTGTCCAGCCTTCTCCAGCTCTGAGATCAATAAATTATCTGTCTACAAAACCTTTCTTTTAGAGTAAAAATTCGGAAAATATTTTCACTTAAACAGGGAAATTTTTTTATTTATTTATTTATTTATATTTTTTTAACTCTTGAAAAAGTTTAAACATTTTGTAATGTGAAGTAGGTAAAAACTGAACACAAATTATTCAAAACCTCTATATTTACATCAAAGTGAAAATATTATACCAATAGGGCTATTGGTTTGGCAGATGCATCTAAAACTGAATATGCTTTAAATTCTTGATTTAAATTTTTTTAAAAACAAATGCTCAAGTATTTGTTTTATGCATAACGATCTTCATATAAAGGTACACTTGAGGAAGAAGGTCTTTGCAAAATATCAGTAAATAAAAAATTAATTTTTTCTTCCCTTATGAGCCAATACCTTATATACTGAAAACTACTTTTTGATTACATATTATGTAAATGTATATCCCTATATACTATAACATAATTTCAGAAACAAAATGGCGTTCTGTATGAGGTGCAGCTTTTTCAGGTGTCGTAATTGGCGCTTTTTGCATTGTTGGTAATATTTCATTCAAAAGTTTCTTCGCTCTTTTCTTTTTCACGTTACTTTTCTTCCTTTATTTTGAAATTTCCTCAAAGATGCTGCAAAATAATTTTGCTTTTTAGAGTGTTACTTAATTGAATATTTTGTAGGCTGATTAATTAATTAAGCAAGGATCTAAAGAGGTCGTATATATTTTTTTTTCGATGAATTTTAATTTCTTTTTCTCTCGCTACAAATGATGTGCCATTATTAATGTGCGAGTTTCTTGAAAATGAAAATTTTACTCTCTTACTGCACTTTTTTTTAACCTATTGATATTTATAATTAAATTTTTTTACGACTCTCCAATGAATATTAGATTACATTTCATAAATTGTTCAATTATAATCTAATTAATTCAAGTTTTATATAAAAGCAACATTTTTATTTTATGATATGTCTCGAAAGAAATTAATTTTGAAAAATTTCGTATTGAAGATTATGCATTAATGCTACTTTTACCAATTAAAAAACAATTACTACTCCCGTCTGCGATAAAAATAAATCGTATAAAGTACTTGCTTTATATCTCATCTATTATTTTTTTTAAATCATGTAAAAAAATATTATTAATGGATATCAACACAACAAATTGTATTAACTAGAAGAGTTAGAATTTATATTTTTCCTGGGAAAATTACTCTTTTTAGGAGGGGAAAATTTGAAGGCGAATGATGCATTTTCGTATTAATCACGTATATGTCTCACTGAGTCAGTCTAATTTAGATTGGCCTAGAAAGCATTTTTATATTTTATTTTATTTTTTGATTCGCTTTAAAACTATACCCGTTTTGCAGTGTTTAAAACTATAAAATAACACACAGTAAAAAAATTGGACTTTTATCTCCCACCTTAATACTTTAAAACCTTTGGGTATATATATATATATATATATATATATATATATATATATATATATATATACATACATACATATACATACATACATATACACCAAATTCTGTTTTAACACGATAGATACGTTCCTGAAGAATACATGTAAAAAAAATTCGTGTAAAAAAAGACATTGTACCTATGGAAGACAAGAAGATTGGTTCCGGGTCTAAAAAATCAGTAAAAATAATTTTAATAATTACAAGATAAAAATAACTTTTTATATACCATGTTTTTAAATTTTCTGTTGAATCATAATAACTTGACAATTATATGTATTAATAAATACTTTTTGAAATTTTTTTTGATGAATTATCCCATCAACTTGAAAGAAAATGAAGTTAATTGGAAGTTAACTTGCGTTTAACTTTTCCTTCCTGTCCCTGCCGATAGATGGCTGCACCAGTCTACAAAACAAAATTAACTGAAAATGGATTCAATTCTGCTTAAAGATGGCTAAAAGTATCAAAATAATACATTGTCATCGTGTTCTGAGCTATTCTAAAAGTTTCAAATGTCTAGCTAGTCGGGAAGTTAGTTAAAAATCGATTGCAAGATTTGAACTGGACACACGCACAAACACACAAACAAACAAGAAAGCGAGTTAATAAAAACATGTAAAAACCATATGAACATATTCGCTTTAAGCTTATTATTTTATTCCAACAAAATACTCATGTAATAATATGTAATGAAAATGAAAAAAAATTCGGCATGAACCAAAAAAAAAAAAAAAAAAATCTGTTTTACGCATAATTTTTTTTATATTCATTTTCACTTTCTGACAATAAATGGCGCATACTTTTGCTTACGACTGGAATATCACTGTTATCACTAAAAATGTTGTGAACATCGTCTTCTTCCTCTATTAATGAAATTCTTTCTCTGATCTCTTGAGCAAAATTAGCACGAGTTTCCTCTGATGGTGATGATTCACCGGTTTTACGAACGAATTCAGTTATTAACCATTGTGTTCGTGTTTTGGTTAGGTCATCATATAATTATCTGTAACAGGCTCTCAACAACTTCAGTTCACGTTGAAACTTCCCAGCGCGTTCCTCATTAGGGTCGTGTTTGAAAAAAAATGATTACCCAATTTTTTGGTCAGTTCCAGACCTTCTTTTGTTAAATCTGCATTTAGAATAGGATCATTTTCTATCATTTTCTCCATTTTTGATAGAATAAAAAAGAAAATGTTTTTTCGAACAAAATTCTTGAATGAAAGCAGAACTGGATACACTATCATCAAAAATAATATGCCACAAATAAAATTTTGTTTTCTTAGAATTTAGGCCAATAAATAAATAAATAAATAAATAAATAAATAAATAAAAATTGAGAAATTGGATTTGACCGCTCATGTTAAATCAAAATGACTCGCGTAAAAAGAGAATGAAATGTTTTTTTTAATTCGTGTTAAATCAAATTCGTGTAAAAAAGATTCGTGCAAAAACAGAATTAGGCATATATATATATATATATATATATATATATGTGTGTGTGTGAGTCAGTCAGCCAGTGGAGCACCCAGGGAGGGGGGGTAAGTGGCCCCCCAAAGAAATAGAAATTACATTATGAATACTGATTTTGCATTATAAATATTTTTATCCGTTCATCTCGCCCCCCCCCCCCAAGAAAAAATCCTGGGTACGCCTTGGTGTCAACACGGCAAAAACACGAATCGAACGACAACTGCGTCAAACACACGCGAAGCCAAAATTCACAAGGGAAAAAAGCAGTGGTTGCGAATTGAAGTTAAGAAACTTGAACTACAGCATGGTGCGTTCAAAAACTAGAAACACTAAGTTGTTCTCAAACACAATAAAATATCACACAGATATCAACACAACAAACTGTATTATTTAGAAAAGTTAGAATTCTTTTTTTTTTCTTCTGGGAAAATTTGAAGGAGAATGATGCAAATTCATATCAATCATGGATATATCGCACTGAGTCAGTCTAATTTAGACTGCCTCGAAAGCATTTTCTTTTTCTTTTTTGAAAACTTTGATTCGCTTTAGTTCATACAACAAATTATTTCTATGGACAAATCATGGATATTCGGGAAAATACTTCCAAAGATGATAAAACTGCTAAAAAATGCAAAAGAAAAGTCCTCCAATATTCATTTCTCGAAAAGATGGGAAACAACTTCCAAAGGAGAATTTTGATTACTTTTGAGGGGGAAAAAAAGAAAACCTGCGGAGCTATACAACAACAATTGCAGCTAATATAAAGGAGGAAATAACTGAAAATTCATAGATGGCACGCTAAGGAATTAAATATTTTTTTTTATGAAGATTGCCGAGTTTTGGCTAATGTGGAGGGTAGGTGAATATTCGGCGCTCACAGTAAAAGTTCAACGTATTTTAACTCTCTTTTTATCTAAGTATTTGTGCGATTTGATTATTAGTTCAATTATTTTTAGATGAAGAAATTTTTGTTTACACTTCAAATAAGTAGGAAGAATCCAATGGCTGTTATTTTTGTTATCAATATGTTTGAAACTTATTGTACAGGTTATTGTAATTTTAGTAAAGCCAATACACTTATCACATTCCAGATAATATAGAGGAGGAGAAACTGAAAATTCATCGATAGCACGCTAAGGAATTAAATATTTTTCTATGAAGATTGCCGAGTTTTGGCTAATGTGGAGGAAAGGTGAATATTCGACACTCACAACAAAAATTCAACGTATTTCAATTCCGTTTTTATCTAGGTACAGAAGGTCGTTCGCACTTTATGGAAACGATTTTGTAATTTGTTTTTGGCATTTGCATTTTGAGATAAATATTTGGCAACTACAGAACAATCGTCTGCTATTGTTTTGCTTTGATTGGAATGTAAAATAAAAGATTTATTTTGAAAATGGCTCCTAAAATTGATAGATGGCTCAAAGGTTACGTAACTGTACTTTCCGAGGAGAAATATTCGTATCAATAAATTATAAAGCGGTGTAGAAATTTCGGTTATGGCATTTCAAAAATGGGTATTTATAATATATTAAATTTGAAAGGGAAAAAAACGTCTAACTGAAGTAAAAATGAAAACATGACGACTAAATCTCATCCTAAGACTGTTCGAACGCAGGTAAATATCAAGAAAGTGAAGCCTCTGATCCTAAAAGATAATACGCCGACTCAAAGATCGATTGCATTGAAACTAGGAATGTCTTCTGGCACTGTAAGTAAAATCATTCATAAAGATTTGAAGTTAAAAAAGATGTTTAAACCCAAAGTTCATCTGTTTTTGCCAAAGCATATTGCTGAAAGATACACAAATTGTAGAAAATTATATGAAAATCACCTAGCTGCTGAAAAATGAAAATTTGTGGTAACACTCGATGGTGCATGGGTGTATTTAAGTGACTGTAGCAAAAAAGGATCAATTTTCTATCGCTCACCTGACGGGAATGACCGTACGAAATGACTACGTCAGTGTACAAATAAGTTCTGAAAGGAGTTCACGATAGCTGCAGGATTTTGTTACAGCCACAAATTAAAAATTAAAAAAAAGTCTCAAGTAAAGCCAAAATTAATTCACTCTACTATCAGCAGAATATTTTAGAACCAATTTTTGTAGAAGGAATTCCAGCCTTATATGGAAAGGACGTTGATTAAGTTAAGCTTCTTATGGACAAAGCCTCTAGTCACACGTCTAAATCTACTGCTGCTTATTTAGCAAAGAAAGAATCACAAATAGTAATAAAGTGTATCTCATTTATTGAAACACCTGTAAAATCACCTGACGCTGCTCCAATGGATTTTTGCGCTATCGGTTTATTAAAACGAGTCTTAGGAAAACGGCATCCAAGAATACTGAACGGACTTTGGAAAACTATCCAATAGGAATGGGGTAAAATTGACATAACAGCACTAAGAAAAAGTTTACTTTCGTGGATAACTCGAGCTAGAGCTATTATAAAGAACCATGGCTATCAGATAGAATTAAATCGCCGCAAAAAATACGGCATTTATGCATAAAACTTAACTTTTAAAATCGTTTCCATAAAGTGCGAACGACCTTCTGTAGATGAAATCCCAGGCAGTTTGAATTGAAACAAAACATTATTAAGTGTTTATATGAAGACCATAAAATCAAAATGAAAAACACGTTTCTGACAGAAAAACGTGCGGAGGGCACTTTGCAAATCTTGAATTACAGTCGAACCCTGTTATAGCTAACCCGGTCTATAGCGAACTCACGGATATAACGAACCAAAATTTTGGTCCCGCCGTTTTCCTATTGTACGTAATTTAATTAGTATTGTGTCAGTTTAATGTAATCGATTTTAGTCGATTTAATTCATTAATGATCATTTTTGATAGATTTTATCATTTTTTAATACACATTGCAACTAATGAGGTATACATTTTGTGAACTCTAGCATTTTTCTCAACGGTTCGGATATAGCGAACCACCGGATAAAGCGAACAAAACTTTTGGTCCCTTGAAGTTCGTTATAACAGGGTTCGACTGTACATCGGTTTACGTAGTCCTTCGATAAATAAGAAGAATGCCGAATTTCTCGTTAAGACTGCAAAGACATGCAAACCCTAATGCAATCTAAAGAATCTTTATTGACAATAGATTTTATTTGTAATCCAAGTGCATACAAATACTCATTTCTCTGTTTCGTGAAGTGCGAAGTATAATATTACTACAGAGCATGCTTCCGGCAATTCATACTACTGACGTGTGGCCCGCCTAATCTTACGCATTTATGAATGCGGCCATTGTCGGCAATGATAGGTTGAAAGCCCTTACTCTAAAACATTAAGCTCGGTTTTCCTATGAGAAAGAATTAATATTTAAGAGCAGAACAATCGGCTGTCTTTAATTTAATATTGCCTTTATTTAGCTTTAAAAATAAGCATCACATTAGCTAAAATATTTATCAGCTCTATTTTTAAGTTTAAATATACGCATGTACAAAGTTAATTTCTCCCCCAGCTGTCTGTCATTCTTTGTATTTATTCAAAAATTTAACTTTCTTCCCGCGCATTATGCTTTGAAAACTCCGTTGATTCGCCTAAACAATTCGTAAACCGATAATATTCAAATTTCAGGATACTGAGCTTTTTAGCATAACCTTATCCATATCAGCAATGCCTCCTTGCAAAATGTAAACCTCCCCCGGGAATAAAATGCGAAAAGATTAGAGACTCCAATGTATTTGTGTCAATACCTCTTCGCTGACGTGAAAGGATTTTAAAATATTTGTTGCGTTTCCCGCCTTAGAGGGGATTCCAAACAAGATTTACGCCGAACAGGGATGCTCTTCTCTCACTCTGAGAATGTACGCATTATTATTATATTTCTTTTCTTTCCGACGGGAAAATTGCGGCGTTTTGATAGTGGTGCATGTTCCGTCCCATCTAGACATGCTCGAACTGTTTTATAGACTGTTTGACGATCGCTTAGCCATGTTAGAGTAATTCCGGTTGAAGCCGATGAACTGCGACGGGAGGGAAACGCCGCCATTTTGGGCCACGCTCTTGCTAATTCGGAGGAAAAATTCAGCAAAATGGCAGTGAATTCCTACAAATGTTGATTGTCTCCCTTTTCTTCATTTTTGGACAGTACTGGTGTAATTGTGTTCCCAATACTACATAATATATGTGTACAATGGACGGTGAGGGAAACTACCAACTCTGTAGTTAAAGTGATCTTATTGTTAATTTTTAATTCATTTTCTGTATTCAATTTTTCTCAGTGTTTTGGACTGCAATTTCGACTGTATATATATATATACACTGACTGGACACTGTATTATGACCACCTGGCGATTTTATGCAAATCAGCTATGACGTCCCAGAGTTGCTGTTAGAGACTGAGACTGGAATTGAAGAAGGGATTGCTGATTGATATTAAAGGCAGTTGAAGTGTATTGTTTGGGAAGGAATTGGTAAAAAACGCGACTTAGTGGACTTTGAACGGGGAATGATTGTGGGTTCTAGAAGTACTGGAGTGAGAATCAGCGAAATTGTTTCGCTGATGAAGTGTCCTTTAAATCGTGTTTTATCCCCATTCTTTCACAAGCAATACACTTCAATCGTCTTTACAGTTATCCCGCAATCCCTCTTTATTCCAACCTCATCTCCTAGTAGAAGCAACAACGTGACGTCATAACTGATTCACGTAAAATTTGCAGGTGGTTATAATTAATTGACCTCAGCGTAAATATACCGACTTGTTTACCCATGATAGGATGTTTCTTTTCTCTTCTCCTTCAACTGCACTGTAAAAATGAAATTCTGTTTCAGGGTGTAATGTTTCTAGGTAGCAAATTTACCTGCTTTGGGTTTCCGATATTTGTATCTTAAACATGGTTTCGCACTCTTCTAGTTATACTTCCATTTTTGAAATATACCTAAAACAGAATGCATGCGCTGATACTAAATCATCCAAACAGTTTGCCGACCGACACACGCACACACAGACATATATATATATATATATATATATATATATATATATATATATATATATATATATATATATATATATACAGTCGAACCTCCATATATCGAACTTCCATATATCGAAATTTTCTATATATCGAACTCTTAGCAAATCTCCATGTTCATTACATAGAAAAATTGCTTCTATATATCGAAAAAATCTCTATATATCGAAATTTTTTTTCAAGACAAATTGGGATATTTCATTCCACTTTAGAATAAAATCTCCCAATTTTTGGCATTTGAAACAATACGTCGTGGACTTCAATTCGCGGATAATGTCTCTGATGAAGTTTTTAGTGGACTGAATAAATGCGAACATTTCTTTGAACTTTCCGCAAAACTAACTGTTCAGCAAGATATTCGTAGTTTTTTTTTTAAAGAATGTAACTATGATCATTGTAACCACTGTCTGCACTATTGTTTTTTTTATATGTAGTAATCAATAAATCTTTCATATTAATTCATTTTTTAGTTATTAACTTTCATTTAATGGGATTCGTATATAAATTAGAAATGGAGTTTCGTATACGAAAATTAGCTTTAATTTTTTCTTTTTAGGAGAATTATGATAAAACTAAGCTCAATTCTATATATCGAAATTTCTATATATCGAATTTTTTTCGCGCATTTTGCTACTTCGATATATGGAGGTTCGACTGTATATATATATATATATATACACACACATATATATATATATATATATATATATATATATATATATATATATATATATATATATATATATATATATATACATATATATATATATATATATATATATATATATATATATATATATATATATATATATATATATATATATATATATATATATATATATATATATATATATATATATATATATATATATATATAAATCAGTAAATTCTCTGAAGGATTTAGTATCAGTGCATGCATGGTGTTTTAGGTATAGAACAAAAATGGAAGTATAACTAGGAGGTACGAAAGCGTGTTTAAGATACAAATACGAGATACCCAAAACAGGTAAACTCAGTACCCAGAAACATTACACAATGAAACAGCATTTCATTTTTACAGTGAAGAGCATTTCATTTTTACATAATCCAATATAAAACATAACAGATTATGAGGTGCTTCTTGTAACGCTTATTTTGCTATTATTGGAATGAAATAACCAAGTTTCGGAAATTTTTGTCACACATTCAGTTAAACACCAGTAAATCATTTCAAAAGTATGCATCTGTTTATTGCATAGAATTCATAATAGGGAGCCTCGGAGATAAATACTTCATCGGCCATATGATGCAAACATCAGTTGACCTCACACATCCTCAATCCGCATGCCTCGAGGAATTTTCCTTTCAGAAGATATTTAATCAGATATGCAAATGCATATTTTGAAATCTTCTGAATGGGAAAACAAGCCTTGAATCCACGCGCTTTTTAAAGTTTTTGATTATTAAACAACGTTTTAAAAAAATAATTTTAAGTCTGTAGCGATGGACATCAATAATATAATTCCCTTTAAAAAATTGACAGTTCAAAACTTTAAAAAATAAAAAATTTCTTTTTTGAATGTTAACCTTCATGGGTGGAAAAAAATACAATTCAAAAATACGAATGTGCCATTAGAAAAATGATGCGAAGGAAATTCTCAACACCGAAACAATTGAATGGAAAATCTGCGATGTTAACCGATGCGCCATCATAGTTTCGAAAAATAACAAAAACTTTTGTATGTATAAAGCTTCGTTATTTTTTAAAATTTTTTGTACAATAAATAAAAAAAACATAATTATTCGAAAAATAATCTTAACTAATCTTGAAAAAAAATACATTTTTTATTTTGATGAGGTTTTTTTTTATTCTGTATAAAATAAGATATGTCAGGTAAATACACCATTCAACTCCAGAGGCATATAACTAGGGATACTTAATTTTCGTATTTACGAAATAGATGCGAATAAATGCGAAAATTGCTTTTATAAGCGAATAAATGCGAAAAAATTTTTTTTACTACTTTTCGGCGAAAACTCGGTGATAAACTGATTTATGCGAAATTAGGTAATAAAAGTAATAATTTATTAATATAATTGCTTATTTAAGACCATCCACGTTCTTTAACTGAGAGATCTCACACTTGAAATGTACTTATTACTTATTGCTATAGACTTAAGGATGAGAATGTGGAAACTACTATAATGTTAGCTTTTAACTAAGAATTTTGATGCTTAACCTAACCGAGTAAGTAAAATTGTGAATTTAAAAAAAAAATCACACTCGGTTAGGTTAAGCATCAAAATTCTTAGTTAAAAGCTAACATTATATCTTATTTAGTATATGTTTACAGTGAATTATTTTCTGACTTTTGTAATATATACATACATATATATATATATATATATATATATATATTTAATTATTTATTTGCGAAATTTTATATATTGATTTATATATATATATATATATATTTATTTATTTATTTATTTAATTATTTATTTGCGAAATTTTATATATTGTAATATTTTTTCGGGAAATTTCGATATTTTTTATGGGGAATTTACGTACCCCTACATGCAACAGCTAAATCAGTTACTACCACTTATAGCAGCTGAATCAATTACCACCAAACATCTTGTACTATCTGGTAATTTGTCATCATTTACATTATGATCAGAGCTTGCGAAAATGACTCGGGCATCACCAAAATGAATGTACGCTTCTATGTAATTATGGCTCATTATTATTATTATTTATTTCATTTATTTTTTTTTTTTGCCGTTCATTCTGTCAACATCCTGCGTTTCTTAGCTATTCACTCTTACACTTAATGACGTTTTTATTCATTGGCACTGACAACTGAACCGCAATTATAAAATCCTTTGAATCACATAAATTGTCTTTGAGTTCAGAGAAAGACCTAAACATTATTCTCGGATGCATGTGGGATAAGGGAGCCGGTAGCCTATGTTATTGTCATCTTTTCCAAAAGATCCTTGGTTAAACTCTTTCACATGTCACTTTCTTTGTGTCAAGGATTATTGAAAAAAGGATTACGCATCAGACGCTTCCTTCTCTAGAGGAACATAAAACAGTGATAAAATATAATAAGCGAAAAATTCTATTAAAAAATATTTTTTTCTTTAACATGATACACAGCTTTTTGAATCAAATACAAACTCCATGTTTCAACTATGTGCCAGATGAAGCATTTATATGCTGGCAAAATTACTGAAAAAATTGCTGATTTTTTTCTTTAAAATAATTAAATATTTTAGTAAATAAATCTTTTCTAAATCTTGAAAGCGAATTATTCTGAAAATTTCCTTTATGCACAAAAATAAAAAAGTTACTCAAATAGATCAAAATGGTTTATTATACAAATCAAAAACCAAGCATAGTTTTAAACTTCTTTGAAAAAAAATTCCAACTGTTCTATTTTTTTATATATGCATAATGATCTTTATATAAGATCTTTATGCATAATTCAGTATGTATTTTCACTCTATCTTATTTATAATCTTACTTAATACATAATTTTCTTTAAAGATACAGATGAGCTGAAAAAAGAAATGAGAAATAAAATTTCATTTCTCAAATCTCTTAAATTTTATATATACACACACACACACACACACACACACACACACCCATACACACACACACCCAATATATATTTCGATAATTTTTATGCAAAATTTACGTTATCCTTAGTCGTTATGCAAAGTCGCTTGATTAAAACTTGAAATTTTTTGTAAAGGATATTGTAATAAGCAGAATTACACTCAATCGTCTTTATCATGAGTGGACAAAAATGGCGTTGGGAACTGAACTTGTATTTCAGTAGAAACCTGCAATCCAATTTCAGTGGTCGTAAGGCTTACCATTTAATAGCCGGGAAGACATTCGCTTTCCCAGCCTCAGTGCCCTTGCTTCTCTCTCCTTTTGCAGCGGGCGATCTTTATTTTTCAGGTTCATTTAACGCGAAAAGCAAGTGTTCAGAAAGAAACTCTACATTGTTGCAGTTTTGTATTCCAGGCACTGGACATGTAGGTGTTAGCGCGATAACAATCGCTTTTATAGCCCGACGTCCCTTGTTCGCGCCGTTTCAGTGCGTGAACACGTTTCCAGGGGGACTCTGGGAATTAATTTTGCTCCGCGAGGAAGTGAATTTAGTCAAGTGTCAACACCGGTGCACTTGATTAAATTTTGTGCTTCGATGTAATTGCGATTAAAATGAAATTTCGGCTGCGAGGCCAGAGCAATTGAAGGCGCGAGCATTACCTGAGTTCTGAAGCGTTCGCGGTGATGTCATGTCAGGAAGGAACGAATAAACTACACATTTCGGATGTTCCGGAAGGGACATCATGTTATTAAAATCGTGTTGAGAATGTACCGGATCGACCGTCTTGTTAGGGAAAATGAAACAGAAATGCAATGCTGTCAAATAAATTACCGAACGAGTCGATATTGTAATCACATAACGTGAGGACATGAACACGAACGGGGGATAATTGAGTTTAAAGGTGAAGCAGGACGCAAACTAGTGTCAACCGCTGCGGAAATTCGTGGATATATTCTCCGGAAATATGTGGAAGCGCGAGCAAAAAATACAGATAGTCAGCGGAAACCTTCTAAAAATCCGAGCTACTGATAAAAAAATGTGAAAATCAGTTAGAACATATTTTTTTATTGAAAAAAAAATGTATATCGTCTCGAATTTTCGAAAGCAGTGTGTTTACTTCTGCCCCTCTGAATAGCTATTTTTTATAAAATGAAAATTAAAAAAACCCTACTGTAACTGAATAAACATATGCCGTGCACTTTAGTTTGGTGTTTCTCAACAATTTCATAAATTCGCCTTCCAAAACACGTGTTATCTAACCCGGAAACTCGCCGGAAGTGTTCCTTAGACCGTTAACTTATGAAGCATTAGGCTTGTTATTAGGGAAAATCGGCATTATTTTATTTCCCACAAAGGTAAAAAAAAATCTCTATAAGTTTGCTGTATTACTTAATTATAATTCTATAGTATACTTTCTTCGACAATGCTTGCGTGAAAAGACAATGAACATTTACAATTTTTTTTTCTATAAAGTGATGCAATATCTAAACTTAAAGCCTTTGCGGTCTTATTAAATGACGATGAAAAATAAACTTATAAACTAAATGTGTTTGTCCCTTCCTTTTTTAATTTCTTTTTTTCGTCTCTAACTGAAAGATATTACTTCCTATATTTGGAGTTTTTTTTGGAGTTAGTATCCTTAGTTATCAAACAAAAGCGACCAAAGCCTTTTTTATCTATCAAATTATCTGCAGCTTAAATATTGCCAAATGACCGTAAATCAGTCGTAGAGGTCGAGAGTAATAATATTTCGTAATCAGGATTATAATACGGAGCTTGATTTAGCTACATTTTAAGAAGAGAATTTTTTTTAATCCAAAGTGAGAATTCAATCTTATTTTTTTAATATACAAATAGATGAATAATTGATATTGCATCATACATTTGAAAGAAAATCAAGGCGGTATTATGTTACAAAAATTCGGAAGGATAAAAAAAAAATGATTAGGAAAAATTCAACGATCTTTCTAGAAATAACACATCTTTCTGTGACGAGTGTTTGGTAATAATTTTGAACAATTACAGGTATTCCTCGACTTGCGATCACTCTCACTTACCACCGAAATTTTTAAATTTAAAAAAAAATTCTCAAAATACTGTTCCTAGAATGTACAGCAGAGCCCGATTTAGAAAATTCTTGACTATAGGCACAACTCGGGATGAGGGCCCCTCCCCCCTAACACTGATGTGGACTCAAAATTTCCAAAATTGACACACAAAAAAAAAATAATCATGAATCATTGTGAAACTACCATTTTAACAAGAATTGGCTATTTGAAGCGCAGAAGCCTAGAACATTATCAAATAACAAAAAGCAATACAACATATTAACTTCATCATTAAAACACCAATACAATGCAACCAAAGAAAATTACTAATCCCTTATATACACTATAACATACATATGATGAACTATACATATAACTATACATATGACGAACCTATCAATCAAATTTGTAAGGATATATAAAAAAAAATTGCCATTAAGGGGGTCCAGGACACAAAATTGTTCGAATTTTCGAAAATTTTTTTTAATGCATTAAAAAATTTTATGTTCTTTTGCGCATAAAATGATGTTTAAATCATGTTTCTATCTTAATTAGAACAAGAGAATTTATTATTATTTTTTGCAACATTCTAATAGTAGTCAAGCGTTGTTTAAACCTGTAAGTGCGTTTTTTTGCATGATGGTTTTTTTCCCCATTTCTCGTCTTTAAATTGTTATAAATCAAGAACCGTTGACGATAAATGCTTGAAATTTGTAACATGCCTTTTTCAACTATTTTGCTTTCATCTTGATTCAGCAAATTTGAAAAAAATGTTTACTTTTGAAAATATGATTTTTAAAAAATAAGTTACATAATTTTTTTCGTAATTTTTAATCTAAATATTTTTAATTTATCTAAAAATTAATATTTTAAAAAATGGTGAATCAAAATTAAAACTTAAATATTTCTGTTTAGTTAAATGAAAAAATTTGTAAATTCGACAAATAATATTTCGAGTTATAACGATTTTAAATTGCCCCAATTTTATTAAAATTTTTAAATTTTTAAATATTTTAAAAACTTTTTGAGAAGTTTTATGATGTGATTTTGTTTACAAATTATATGGTTAACCATCACAAAAAAATTTAAAATTGTAACTCAATAAATAAAAAATTTTCAAAATGTGTCCCGGACCCCCTTAAAAAAGATAAAATAAAAAAAATTGAATAGGGAATTTTTTCTTTCAAAATAAAAATTTTGGGGGACCCCTCAACATTCTTGGGCCCCTAGGCCCGGGCCTACTGGGCCTAATGGAAATTCAGGGCCTGATGTACAGTACATACCTATATGTATTACATAATTATTAAAAAATATAATGCAATATTGTTCAATACTGAAAAATTTAAGACGCAATAATAAAAGTGTATGATGCAATAATTTCGATATCCACACGATAAATCAAATAAACCTTCATGGGCTTCAGAAATGGCTTCAGGTTTTCATTATATTAATAAAGGACTACAGCAGTTAGAAGCCACGGATCCAAATGAAGAAATATTCACAAGTGTAAATCGTCCTATTCCGGAAAATCTGGCCTGCTACCAGACAATACATAAGGAAAAGAAGACGCAAACTGTCCAACATTGGATAACATTGTTAGAAAACTTGCAGCGTATCTTCAGTCGCAAATTCTGAACAAATGGATTGTACTAACATAACAAGTAGTGATGACAAAGAATTATTTATGTCTTCTAAATACAATGTATTTTAAATTACGTATGCATGTATAAAAGTAAAAAATATATGTATGTACATGTAGAAAAAAAATTGTTTGAAACTCGACTTACGAACAACTCAACTTATGACCAATGTATCGGTCCCTATCTCGGTCGTAAATCGAAGAATATCTGTATATAAAAAAGGATAAATTTGTTATAATTTGTGTATAAGATGTTATAATTTATGAATAAGCTCACTCTTTTCACTAAGGATATTGAAGTGTGGTGTTGAAAATGTACAATTTTTTGGGATATTGAACATTTTCTTACGTGCATTAAATTCATTACGAGGCATAAATTAACAATTACAAATCCCGGTAAAAGTATCGAGGTGCGATCTTGCTTTTTTGTGATATTGTACAAATCTAATGAATTCACGGCAATCGAGTTCTTTCTTCCCACCTAAAATATTGTGTAACTCTTTGTATAACACGTTCTATAACTGTTGACTGAATTACATGTCTATTGAAATAACCATCTGAGTGATTTAAAAGTAGGCTTATTAATATATCCTTGTGCAACAAATTTCGTTATTCAATCTTGCTCTTTCCCCCCCCCCCCCCCCCTCTTCCGCCCTAACAGATTCTGTAACTCTCTGTATATCACATTCTACATTACCCTTGACGGAATTAAATTATTATTGAATTTAGTGATTAAATCAATTAACATTTTTATATGATTATAAAAACGCGAATATAGTACTTAATATCTTAGAGATTAAAGAGTAAACTCACTGAAATTCTTCTGGCTGTTCTGAACAATTTCTCCATTTAATCATTCCCATTTTATCATCACTTCTCACCTGACATATTCTGTAACTCCATGTATATGACATTTTATATAACTCTTGATTGATTTAGATAACTACTGAAATTATCATTTAAGTGATTAAAGAGTAAGCTTATTAATTTTCCTAAGTTGATCTTAAAAAATTGGTCATTAAAGTAATTAACTTTTTATATGATTATAAAAACGTGATTATAGTAATTAATATTTTAGATATTAAAGAGTAAACTTACTGAAATTCCCCTGGTTGATCTCAACAATTTCTCCACTTAATCATTCCCATTTTACCATCACTTCTCACCTGACGTATTCTGTAACTTCATGTATATGACATTTTATATAACTCTTGACTGAATTGCATAACTACTGAAATTATCGTTTAAGTGATTAAAGAGTAAGCTTATTAATTTCCCTAGGTTGATCTTAACAAATTAGTGATTAAAGTAATTAACATTTTTATATTATTATAAAAAACATGATTATAGTAATTAATATTTAATTTTTAATTATATGCTTTTTCATCTCTTCCCTCACAAACCATTCTATTACTGTCTTTCATTCCTCTTTTTTTTCCCTTATTTATTTACGCTCATTACGCCATATTTTCCCCGCATTTCCTTTTCTTTTCTTGGTTTGTATTCTGAGTTTACAGCCAGACGCCCACCACCGAATTTCGACACAACCAACACAATAAGCTGGACTCATAAATTTCCATCACCCACCAAAAGGTGCGAGGTTTCATGATTTACTCGCCTCGTGTTGAGTCAGTCTCTCCCCCTCTCACTTTCTCTCCAAAACCCATTTCCAAAGCTTTCACAAGTCGTGAACTCGGGGTTAATTTTCTTCTCTCTGATGCCGTCTTGATTTTGAGAATGACGGGGAACAATTTCGAATATTTAATTTAATTCCCTGCGCCCTCCTTAGGCGCACGAGTCGCCAAATGGAATTTTCCGGTGGAAGCTAACAAGTCTTAAAGTGCTGTCGAAGCTGTCAAGTTCCCCCCCGCACTAACTAAATGCAAAATTTCGGTATAAGTCTTAAGTGAGAATTTGTCAATAAAATGCAATTTCTCCCGAAAAGGAATTTTGCGTACACCTGGCGAGGTCTGCCGGAAGCTTGAGATTTGGATATTAATGAACTTGGTTGTTAAAGGTGTTTGCTAAATTGGAAATTAATTTAAAATACTTTGTGTCCGAGTGTAGTTCTCGACAGTGGTATGAATTTAATGGATTTTGATATATCAGATGGTTATCGACAGCACTGGAGCTGCAGATTTTGTGGCAGGAGGGAGGGAGTGAATCTCATAAAAGCTGTACGTTATCTTTAAACATTCTATCAGATCTTTAATCATTCTATCATTAATTATTTTATACGAATATGTAGTAAAAAAATTCCTTAACAAGACATAGCACTTATTAGTTTCTGGTTTTCCTCTCTCACGTTAAAAAACTGGATTTGTTATAAACAATATCCTATCAAGAATTTATAATGTGTGATTTTGGTGGCTTACAATTCTTAAGGCGACAATGGACCACGAAAAACTTTTTTTTAAAATTTATCAACCAATTGCTATGAAATTTTGTATACTTATAGAGTGTTGTTTCGAGATGAAAATTCTAAATTTAAAAAAAAAAATCAGAATGTAATTAATTAAGATATTAATCAAAAATCAGTTTGTTAATTACTCTATTTAAAAATGCTCCCTGCGCATCAATTTTTGTCTCAGATATCTAATTTTCTCTCTTAAGCTAGCTTTATATAGTTAAAATAACAGTTAGTAGCAATATTTGATTTACAATCATATTTATAAAAACTAGAAAAGAAATCGATAAAAATAGGTAATTTTATGCAAAATTTTATCAAAATTTTTTTTTATTGTAAAAATTTTAAGTTGTTTTAATATAGCATAATGAATTTATTAGTAAGTTTTGTTCTAACATATATAAATAATCATTTTATGAAATTTTATGAAAATTCCAGAAAAATTATGACGCATGGAGCATTTTGAACTTACCGAAACGACACGAAAACTTGTTTTGAGAAAATAGCATTTGAAGTTTTAATTTGACTAACATTTCCATTGTTTACGTTTGAAAAAAATACTTCTAACTCAGTTAATCGGATCAGTTGATCAGATCAACATACTTTTTTTTAAAATTTAAAGCTGATGAGTTACAGAATCATTTTCTGAAAGAAAAATAAAATCGTTTTGGGGACATATTTTTGTCAGTCTGAAGGTCCATTGTCACTTTAAAAGGCTTTGTTGAAAATTGAATGAATATATATATATATATATATATATATATATATATATATATATATTGGCGTACTACTAGCAACACCTGGCTGCTTCGCGGTTTCTGCGAAGCGTGTATTTTAGTTGGTACTTTTGAACAAATAAAAGCCTGACCCTTGAATTCTTGGTGATAATACATTTCTTGAATTCCTTCAGGCTTATCTTTCTTATACACCTATTATAGCCCTTTTACAGCGAAAGAAAATTTCTGTAATATATTTAAATATGTTTTAAAAAAACTGCTGAAACTCAGTATAGTTATGAAAAATGCCAGTGAGTGTCCTGTAAAATGATATTTTAGGAAGGCTGTACTGCACACGAAGTTTTTACATGTACTACATTTTAAATCTTAAGTTATATCATTAAGCTCTTTATGAAGTGACGTGATCTAAAAAAAAAAATCAATCTCGGGAACAGCCTTATATTATGAGAACCCCCTCATTAAGTCACTACTAATTAGATAATGTTCCGCACAGCGCCGCAGGAGCTAACCTCATAATTTGTGCGCTTATCCAACATTAGGAAGCTAAAAAAAAATTGCATCAAACACAGTGAGTGCAGCGTTTGTAGATCGAGGAACGAATGAGTCATTAAAACAAAACTCGCCTCAATTTATATCCCACCTGGATTTTAGCATTAATTCGTCTGAGCGGGGGAAGTTTGTGCAAGGGGATGGTATAAAATCCACGGAATTAATTAGATTTGGGCTCCTGTCATTTACGAGTAAATCTCAATTAATTGGCAAATAAAAGCAGGATTCCACGCTTTGTAGGATGCCTTTTCAATATCAAAACATATGTCTCTTGCCTACGTAGCGATAAATCCATTCGCACGAATGTGTTAGTGATTCAGATGGCTGGACTCTGAGGCCATATTGCTCACGTGAAGGGTAAAAACAGGAGCACAGTATTTTTAGCAGAAAAGAAGAGGGTACGCACATAAAAAACACCCAAAAATGCCAACTTAGTGATAGAGACAGGGCCCGATTTAGAAAATTCTTGACTATAGGCACAACTCGGGATGGGGGGCCCCCTAACACTGATGTGGGCGTAAAATTTCCAAAATTGACATACAAAAAAATAATCATGAATCACTGTTAAAGTACCATTTTACCAAGAATTGGCTATTTGAAGTGTAGAAGCCTACATTATCAAATAACAAAAAGCAATACAACATATTAACTTTATCATTAAAACACCAATACAATGCAACCAGAAAAACTTATTAATCCCTTATATACACTATAACATATGATGATTATACATATAACTATACATATGATGAGCCAATCAATCAAATTTGAAAGGATATATAAAAAATTGCTATTAAAAAAAATTGAATTGGAAATTTTTTCTTTTTTTTTCTTTTAAAATAAAAATTTTGGGGGGCCCCTAGGCCCGGGCCTACTGGGCCTAATGGAAAATCAGGGCCCGGATAGAGAAATATATATAAGTTCGTCAGATGTGCAACTTACTGATTTAGACGAATTCCAGGCTAAACTGGGATTTTATACTGATTGTTGGCTAATATAAAAGAATTTACTCAGTGAAAAAAATTGTACCAAAAATTCTGTAGACGTTGAATTTTTATTCTTTCCAGCTACTACAAATGCCTTAACACTTCAGCGGGCACGACCGGGTACAGAGTGCAACATTTTCGTAATATTTGAATGGTTTGTTTTAACATGTAAGGTTTGAATGTTCTATGCAGATTCTATCTATAGCTACAACCTTCCTAATGCAGGTCTGTTTTTCTAACCCTTGTATTCCTTTCCATCCATTGTTAGTCGTGATTTAACAGTGGTAAACCAACGATTATACTGGATTGCAATCCGACAAAAGCAGGAGTTGATGTACTCGATCAAATGTGCAGCTATTATACGGTATCCTGCATATCACGAAGATGGACAATCTCATTATTTTTTAGGTATTTGGACATAATAGGAATCCATTTCGCAAGTTGTCCTTTGATCCAATAAACTTAGATACAATAAAATATATTTTATATCTTTTCATAAAACGCAGAATTATTCTTTTCAATTTGAAAAAAAAAAAAATTACAAAAGAAATAATCACGGTTGAAAGAGACGTGGCCACGCGCGCCTGCTGGTGTTGCAAAAATTGTGGGCCCGCTGAAGGGTTAAATCATTAATATGCTATATAAAACATAAAAAATAATTGAATAGTACATCACTCTTACTTTGTTCTATAAAACTAAAAAATTGTTCAATAAATACTTTTCAATGTCACATATTTTCCGCGTACATTCTTACACGATTTGGATTCGCACAAAAAACTGTTCGTGCAGATTTGTTTATGTGTATCAATTACCTCTCACAAACTGAAAGAAAAAAGGTTCGAGCCTACTTAAGACTGTAGCAAGCAATGGCTCCGAGCAAAATAAAAACTCATCTGCTTGATTTAAAGCTAAAGATAAGATGTAACACACATAAAAATCGTTTCGTTGTAAGAAGCAAGAAGCAATAAACCGTATTTGAGTAAATCTTTTCTGTATCTCCTGTGAATGTAGGCACGTATGTAGGTGTAAGCGAGTTCTCCGTAATTCTTTTTCAAGTGTACAGTGAAATAGTTTATTTTTATGTACATGTAAGCAAGCGTTCACTTATGCATCATATAAGTTTGCAAGCTGAACAAAGTAATACAAAAAGAGGCAAAATAAAACATGTTTTAAAAATGTCCATTTTAATAACAAAAAAAGCGAAAAAAAGGTGAGATTAATTTCTGACTCAAGTAGCAATAACATTGTGTCAGAAGACTATAGTAAAATAGAGGACCTTTGAGCTTAAGACATGTGATTTTAGAAACATTAGGGATTTTATTCCTTTGCCCTTGAAGACTTTATATTAATGAAGTAACATGGATTAAAATAAAAGCTTTTTTATTCTAGTTGTTTCCCGTTCATCCTCTCTGATGTTAGTTTTAAATGTGAATAATTAAATTTTAGGATTAATCAACTTTTTTAAGAGTATGATGGATTTTGGGAGTAAAAAGACATATCTGTCTAATAAATACCTTCAGTAAATGACTTTGTCGTACTTATACGCCTCGAAATATGTATTGTTGTTTGGATACTCTTCATCGTGCCACTGCCTTGCTTTTATGGTTCATATCGTGTAAAATACAAGTTGTTTTTATTTCAAATGACACTGCAAAAGTCACTGTATCGCACTGTTTGTGATATCCTACTTACTCTATACGCCTCCAAATCCCAAGGATTACGCTTTTAGCATAATTGTGTTTCTGAAATATATCTAATTTAATTTTTCCAGCTCTCAGTAGTATTTCCATTTGTACTACATCATCAAGCGCGCTTAGTGATTTGCAGGATAATCACTTTAATGACATATTCGATATCCATCATAGATCTGATAAAGAATTTTTTTTCCTTTCCTTTTCCGCTGTTCGCGACTGCTAGATAATTTGTTCTCAGAATGCTGTATACATATTTATGCATTATGAATATGGTAAAAACATGACTGTCTGAGTTTACATCATGTAATATGTGCCCGGTGGCTAAACCTGGTGCGTTTGTGCAAGACAATTGCGTCATTTGTCATTTTTGGACCTACGTTTACAAGCATATTGAAAGGTTTTTGCATACTGTGTAGCAATTTCAGTGTATTTAATATTGCTCTTAATTACGCGTCAGACGGTACCTACATACAGTTGAAAAAATATAAGACAGGATCAGATTTCCCTAGGCGAACCCATATTTTAGAACTAAACACAGAGAGGGATTGAGGGGGGATGATCCCCCCCCCCTCTGCAAGATGCCTAAAAAGTCCAATGAAAGGGAAGGTAATTCTTAGGTTCATTTTCAACAGCCCTCTCCCAGAAACGATAATTTCTCCTTAGTAAAAGAGAAAATTACCCTTGGAAAGTGATTCTGGTTGAGCCACTGCCCCTTACAACAACAAAAACTAGAATTCCTTAGAAAAAAATTCCTAGGAACAGTAAACTTTTTTTTTACCAATGCGGAGGCACTTGTAATCAAACATTCGCCCTTACTACGCCGCAGTTTTTACTGTCCATTTTATTGTGGGGACACCATACAGGCGTACAGCATTACCCCCTATGAAAGGACGATACGAACGGAGGCATTTTTCGAGGCGCAACTCCGGCACTCGACCTGAGCACCCTCAGCACCGAAAACCAGCGCGCTGTACCACGGGGCCGCCACAAGCCCTGGAACAGTAAACTGATTCTCAGGACATCACTTACGAGAGACGCCCTTATGCGACTGTCATTTGATCTCACCTGCGGTTCTCTTAACTCCCGGAATAACTTCGTACTTCTAACCTATTAATTGATAAAAACTGCGTGGGAAAAAAAAGAGATCAGATGAACCTGATCCCGTTCCGGAGGATGGATTTAAGAACACTTCAAGCATTCATCTCTTAAAACAAGAGAGTTCGTTGAGGGATCCCACCTATTTAAAAGCAGTAGCGTCCTATAAATGCCACGAGTGTTTGGACTGTCTGGAGAACATAGCCTTATTGGGAGTCGAAATTTTTCGTTCTCGACCACCCCCTTGGAGCACGTAAAGAATGCTAAAGGAGATAAATTCTCGGTGAGATGTTTACTGCACTCCAGCACGATACAATAAACTGGTTTCACTGGGTGGATGTAGAGCGGCATTCCTCAATCCGAAATGAGATTCTCGCAGAGGGGGTCGGCAGAGGGGACACTCTTGCTGGGAAATAAGGAAAAAGAAGAGAAGAGCTGAAAAAGAGAGAAAAAATCCATCTACTGTAGAAAAAAAAAATCTCTGTAGGTATATTTTTTTCTCCCTCGAATCCGCTTCGTGAGGCCGTAGATTTGTTGAGAATTTTCTGCGATTATGTTTCTTTTTTTTTTTTCCTTCTTTTTTTTTTCTTTTTTTTGGTGAGTAATCGGATTACGAGGGTCGTGATATTTGGAAAGATGGATGCATACATTTTTTTTTTATTATCTATCTTCAAACAACATCTTGGTCAGAAATTACTTTTACTAGTAATAGGAGCAGATTAAGGCCGATAAATTTTACCAGCTTGAGCTGAACCTGTGATTTAGCATAGCGGGGTATTAGTAACTTAGTTTTTGCCGATTTCATGGCAAGAAAGAAAAAAAAAAAATTCTGAGATTTCGTATGGTGATAAAGTGCAAGTTTCACAGGGTAGGTAGTATGGATTTTTCAGTGCTTCAGCATGCTAGTATAGTTTTTTCTCTAGCTTGAATGGTGAACAGATTGCATGACCCCTCAGCGTTGCAAGAGCAGATTAAATCTGAGTACTTGATACTCACCACGTTACACTGTTTGGGTAAAATGGAGTTTCCAGCTTATAAAAAGTAGTCAAAGATTCCCTGGCTAAAGTAGAGGTAGTTTATATGACTTTTATAACCAGCAACTCGTGAAAACAATAAATCCGACATAAAGGAACTTGTGTATGAGGATTAATGGTTTCATGTTTAGATAAAATGATCGTGCAGAACAGTTTGATGAGAGCCATTGGTGAATTTGTAAAAGTCATCTACCTCTACGTAAATATCAAAGTTTTGATTTGTTTAGAATGCCTATCAAACTAGCTTATTAAGGAAAAAATAGCAAGTCATGGGCAAATTTTTGGGATAGACGGATTATGACACTTTACTAAGCATTCCAACTCTGGCATCCATCATGATTCCTACGTCAAAGAATCTTGTTCCGAATACAGGTTTAAAATTTCAGCGAAACAGTCATTAAAATAAAATTAAAATAAACTATCAAACAAAATATCGTCTGTTTTGCAGCTAGATAACACAATTACCTTATGCATTTGGCAACCATGCCTATTTGTTAGTCCTTGAATGCACAGAAGAATAAATGGATGAGTCACCAGTGAAGTTAAAAAAAAATTGAGTTTAAAAATACCTCGTTAAAAGAGCTAATTTCAAATTCAGAGTCACTTACTTCAAGAAAATTGATGCATGACTAGTCTGATGAACAATTACTAAATATAAATACTGAATACAATTTTTTAAATCTCTGTAGTAAAACTGCAGCTTCGTATTTTAAAAGCATCCTAACTTGGGATGAAATTTTACGTTACTTTTTTTATGGAACACAGACGAAAGGCTTTTAGATCTCATGCGCCTTGTGCGATAATTCTCACCTATTACAGATGATTAACCAAGTTCTTAATGGTGCTACTCTCGGGTTTTCAACATTGTAAGTTAAAAACCAAGAAGACGAACCTGATTCTTTGAAAAATAAAAAACTAAAAAAACACTATTAAAACTTTTCTTTCAACTTCTAGCGAAACAGTTATTAAAATAAAATGTTAATTGTTAATGTAAAATGTTAAATGTTATTAAAATAAACTGTTAATTGGCTCAAATCAACAGTTTACAATGTCGATGCACCCGAAATCAGTTCCAATGAGATTCTGTGACTCAAATGTTTCAGTGTCAGAGTTAGAATGCTTAGTAACATAAATATATAAACAGCACGTACTATTTAAATATCTATGAAAACTTGTCAAAGCGACAGGCATCAGTTTAAACAAATAAACTTCAAATCAATATTTGTCAGAGTTGCTACGTATCATTATATGAAAAGTAAAATACTGATATGTCTTTTTTTTAGGAATAAATTTCCGCCGGCATTAATCCCATATAGTTTTGAAAATAATATGTGTGAGAATCCATTGATTCGTCTTGAATCATTCCCCAAGAAATTTTAATAAGATTTTTCTACGGGATAGGACGTGAATAATTGTTGCAGTGTACTGATTTTTCCAGATATTCCGTATGCATACGGTTTCTGAAATGATGAAAGTTAGACAATAAACATGAATGCGATGCAAAATTCAATGAGCTTCTCTCTCATTGAAAATGAACTGTTAAGCTTCATTTATCATTAATTTAAGAACGCTGTTAAATCAGTTTCAGTGGCTATACATTGATTTTGGAAAGGAAAAAAGCAACTTTTTAAAAATTAAAGGAAAGATAACTAAAAAAGAAAAAAAAAAACAATATACCTGAAAGAGAGACATGAATTTTTCCCCCCCAAAAAAATAAATTTTACAAAAGCCGAACAATGAAATGATACGAGAATTACAGACCAGAGAAAATACAGGAAAGAAAAGGATGTAGAAACAGCCAAGGTTTAAAGTTAATGATTCTAAAAAAACTGATACGGCTTTTATTTTTTCTTCCTTTATTATTGAAAGTTAGCATTGTAAAATCCGAACCAGGAAATCTATTAATATCTGAAGTTTAAAAAAAAAAAAAAAAGAAATCATGAAAAGACTATTCTCTCGACATTAAATGCGTTTGACACTCTTCATTAACTTCTCCAACCAACTCAGAAATTGATTCTGATTGCTTAAGTGGACTGTTTATTATTCGATATAAAGACACTTTGCCCAAAGCCACAGACTGTTCAGTATTGATATCCCTCTTGCGCCATTATTGATGCATTGTGCAATGAAGCGGTGAATAGAAGCATCAATTTTAAAAACAAAATATTGAGCCATATTTATTCACCAATTGCTTTGTGAATGTAGATAAACGTTTTTAAGATCACAATACCCTTTGTAAACACTCATACGAGGTCAGAAAGAGTTTGTTGACGACAAAATGAACATCACTAGTTAAGATAATATCTGGATGTTTATTCCCGTCTCTCTTTCTTGTCACGTTTTATAATTTTAACAGTGTATATATTATGTATTTATTTACTTTTTGATATTGGGGGGGGGGGAGGAATCATAGCAGAAAATTGTTAGATGCAGTTAATTTAATCACTGAAGCAAAAGTGGGTGAATGATTGTTAGGTCGAAGCAATTTGAATGGCGTTACAAATGAAAAAAAATTTAAACATAAATAAGACCTGTAAAAACCTTTATAGGACCTTTATAGACCTGTAGGACATATATCATCATGTAAATACTGAAGACTTCCCTGATGACGACCATTGATTTTGTGTCTCATTGCGATATCACTATCAAATGTAAAGGCAGTTCTATGGGTATAATGTTATTTTACTATCTGTCTAACTTCAATAAAACAGACGGTGAACTCGTTTCAGCAACCTCAGCAGACTTGAAAAACAGTCGAATCCCGTTATAGAGAACCCGGTATACAGTCGAACCCCGTTATAACGAACTTCAAGGGACCAAAGGTTTTGTTCGCTTTATCCGGTGGTTCGCTACATCCGAACCGTTAAGAAAAACGCTAGAGTTCACAAAATGTATAATTCATTAGTTGCAATGTGTTTTCAATAATGAAGTATTAAAAAAAATGATAAAATCTATTAAAAATGATCATTAATGAATTAAATTGACTAAAGTCGATTACATTAAACTGAAACAACACTAATTAAATTACGTACAATAGGAAAACGGAGGGACTAAAATTTTCGTTCGTTATATCCGTGAGTTCGTTATATACCGGGTTCGCTATAACGGGGTTCGACTGTATAACGAACTCACGGATGTAAAGAATTTTAGTCCCGCCGTTTATCCTATTTAATTAGTATTGTGTAATTTAATTAGTATTGTGTCAGTTTAGTGTAATTGATTTTAGTCGAATTAATTCCTTAATGATCATTTTTAATAGATTTTATCATTTTTTTTAACACAGTATTATTGAATACACATTGCAACAAATGAATTATACATTTTGTGAACTCTAGCATTTTTCTTAACGGTTCGGATAAAGCGAACAAAACCTTTGGTTCCTGGAAGTTCGTTATAACGGGGTTCGTCTAGTATATAAAAATTAAACACTGTCTGCAGGTTTTAAGCAACAACGGTGGGTTATTTTCTCCAAAATCGCTATTATAGTCTAGCTCGACTACAACAGTTTTGAAAAAAAAATAATATTCGAAACATCAATCATTCTAGTCCTGTGTAATAGAGAGTTTTTCAAGCAATCTAAAAAGTGCCCAACAATCTGTGAAGCACGCTAGCTCTTGTCTGCTGGTTTGGCGGCACCTTGTCGGTAGCCAGTAAAAATTTTAATACCACTTTAGGAATTCTCTTCCCTGCAGCGTCCATGTCGTCTATGGCATGCCGAGGAGCCGATAAGAGCCGATAACAAAGTGACTCCTAAATGGCTGTGGGTCCGCAGGAGATGTATATCTTTAGAACAGTTTTGTTTATATCATTTCCTTCACCCCTTCGGGGTACGTGCATCTGCTGGCAGTGTAGACATCCTCTTTTCCTTTCCTGCTGAGTCAAAGGTCGATAATCTTAACATTCCTGCGAATGGCCCGAGAAGGAGCGAAATTTGAGCCACCCTGTAGAGCAGTGGTTTTCAACCAGGGGGTTGCACCCCCCTGGGGATGTGAGTGGTATTGAGGAGGAGGAGGAGGAGGGGTGCGAATGGTTGATTAAAAATATGTGCAGAATGTATTTTACTAGCATTACTTCAGTTTTTTAGGCCTAGGGAAGCAGGGAAGGGAGGGGGAGGCGTAAGGTCTGACCGTGTAAGGTATACACAAGATTCGATTCACAAGAATCGAACTTTTGAGTGAATTAAACAAGCTGCTTTAGATATGCTAATTTCGGCATACGCGCTTAGTATAAATACCACGCAGCGTCATTAATGCAGAAGGGGGAGGTTGTTAAGGTTGAAAAGGTGTTATCCTGCGCTAGTGCTTAGCGGGCCAGAAGTTTACGTGGCAGTACTGCTGGTTTGACTTACTGTTCGTGAGTATAAAAATATATTGTTCTTGAAAGCTGTGTTTATACATTCCGTACAAGTAGTACGCATGCTTATTGCTGTAAAAGCCAATTATATGTGCAACGAATTCAATAAACATTGTTTCATGTATAAACTGTGTGTGGTTCAAATTCAAATAGAGAGCCACTTCAAATTATATACACCCAAGTCTGGGTAGAAGTGAGTATAGATTCTCTATACTGGCGCCCGAAAATATATATACCCTGGTAGTTAGCGTTACATTTGTAACGAACAACATAATTGAAATTAAAAACTGTGTACTGTGAACTTATATTGATAAAATTGTTGCAAGTACTTATATACTATTTAAAAAATGAGTGTTGTAGAACAAAATCCTGCTGTAAATTTTCCTCGGGTAATTATGGTTCAGCAAATTGTGCCATTCGAAGCCACATTCAATGGCGGCCCCTCAAGCCAATTCCTAAAGAAAATTGAGCATTACTTTCAGCAACAATGCACCCCAGAGGGGGATAAACTTAAAATTGCTCTAGCCGCTTTAAGAGGTAGTGCATTTCAGTGGTACACATGCATGCAAAGCAGTAATCTGATTTTTGACTATTTGTCATTCAAGCAACAGTTCCTTAGTGTTTTTCCATAGACCTTTAATCAAAGTGAAATTGAAGCGGAAATTTATTCGCTAAGGCAACGTGAAGGTCAGTCTGCATTAGATTTTGCTATGGAAAAGATTTCCAAGTGTGAGGAATATTTAGAAGGGGTAACGGAAGCGGTAATCTAAAAAATAGTTATCCAACGTTTGAAGCCAAGTGTTCAAGATTTTTTAGATAATCAAACAATTACAAGCAAGGTTACCCTCCTTCAAGCTTTAGCTAAACATGACAATAGGCATTTCTTCGCTACCCCGTACCCTCATTCAGGTACAAGAAGTTTTATACAACCGCGCCAAAATTTTTCACGAGTTTCAAACCAGCAGCGTAAGCAGTACCGCAGGCAAAATAATAGAAGCGCACGGCGTTATAATGAAATTAGTGCTCTTAAAGTAAATAATATGGAAGCACCTTACTTGCACTGGCAAGTTGATTCACATGATATGGTTCAACCTGTTGAAACTGTGTGGTCAAATGTATTATTTTGTCCGAGTAGTAATCATTATTTTGAGAATAGTGAAAGTCAGGGTATTTTTGTGGCTTATAAAGAAAGTGAGTCTAGCTGGAATGATGCGGTAATTCCAGTACAAATTTCTGAAAATAGTGCCGATACTAATGTTAGTGGTTTAGAAAATAAATCATCTGACACATCTATTAATGCTATACCTGATATTTTAGATGATATTCACACATCTGTTAATGAAGGAAATTTAGTAGATGACGAAGTATGCGTTACAGACGTTAGTGAATACTTATTAGTTGACGACAATAAAAATTCTTTAAACGATAGTAGGAACTCGCTAGGTAATGATGATATTATTTCAAGTTCCCAGCCGAATGGGGATTGTGTAGGCCAGGTTGATAATATGGTTTTAAATAAAGTACATGAAAACCAGACTGAGAATCAGGATGAAAAGTTGACACAGAGTTATACTGTAAGTAGTTTAGCTGATGCTTCGGAAGTTATAGACGTCGTTTGCATTAAAACGCACCAGTACGAAAAGCTTAATCTTCCTAAAACTGAAGCAGTGTTAAAGAATTTAAATGATAACGATTCTGATGTCGCAAGTTTCAAAGAGATTTTTTCGTCAAAAGAGGATAAAACTAAAGTTAAGGGGGATAAAAAACGTGAAAAAGAGCCTTCAGGTTCCAGCATTAAAACTGCAAATACTGAAGTAATTAAGGCGGTAAACAAGAAGTTGCATAAGCACCAATACCAAAAACAGAGTCAGTTTGTTGAAAAACATGACACAAGTAGAGAGATAAAGCCAGTAACTAAACACGTTGGTGCGGCGTATAAATTTGACAAAATAGAATCTGCATTAAAATCTAATACCGATACAAGCAAAAGTACGAAGAAAGGTAAAGTGTGCACTACAAAACCTCCATCTAAGGATGAACGTGGCACACATAAGGTACACAAGGTTATCAAAAGGAAGAATGACAATTTTAAAGCTCCTTTGCATAAGTACAGGAAGCGCAAGATTTCTGCCGCCCAGCAAGGTTGGCCTCCTCCCAAGAGACCTCCTGTCCATCGTCAAGCCGGACCAGCGCCTCAGGACCTACGACCTGCTGCACGAAGGATGCCCACACGGTCAACGAACCCCTTTACTAGGACTGCGACCATCAAGAGAGGTTCCATGGATTGGACAGACTGGTGCAAGGAAGTTGCTGCATTCATGAGGAACAAGTCTTGTATCAATTCTCTTATTCTAACTCCCACCCTTTAATAAAACCGAACCAAATTGGTTTGAAGTTCCCCATTGTATATACTGTGTAAACATTTTGAGGGGAAGGAGTGAGCCACTGAAAAAAAAAAACGGCATACTGTTGTTTTATAAATTTTTGGAGGGGACATGTAGTGACTAGGAAAAAAATACATACTGCACAATATACCAATTAACCACTAATGTACTAACTTCACAAAAAATAACACATGTACATTATAAATTGGGGGAGAGCAGATACAGTCAAGAAATGTCATGCTGTGCAATTGTGTTGTCACTTTTAATTAAAATAGATATTTTAGGGCGCAGTTGGCAGCCCAGTATCCACAACTCTGCAAATCCACTGTTTGATGGTGTCACCTGAACCCTTCGGGGTTAGTTTTGTAAAATGGTAGTGGCGTTTTTCCTCCACACAACGTGTGGAAGGTTTTTTTGACTTTGCCACCCATTATGTCAAAAGTCAGACCAGCACGCGTTTTCATTTAGTTAACTGAAGCCGTTCAGACCTCAGTTACCTAATTTTTTTTTTCGAGGGAGGCCAGTGTAAGGTATACACAAGATTCGATTCACAAGAATCGAACTTTTGAGTGAATTAAACAAGCTGCTTTAGATATGCTAATTTCGGCATACGCGCTTAGTATAAATACCACGCAGCGTCATTAATGCAGAAGGGGGAGGTTGTTAAGGTTGAAAAGGTGTTATCCTGCGCTAGTGCTTAGCGGGCCAGAAGTTTACGTGGCAGTACTGCTGGTTTGACTTACTGTTCGTGAGTATAAAAATATATTGTTCTTGAATGCTGTGTTTATACATTCCGTACAAGTAGTACGCATGCTTATTGCTGTAAAAGCCAATTATATGTGCAACGAATTCAATAAACATTGTTTCATGTATAAACTGTGTGTGGTTCAAATTCAAATAGAGAGCCACTTCAAATTATATACACCCAAGTCTGGGTAGAAGTGAGTATAGATTCTCTATAAACGTCAGCCAAAGGGTCGGCCTACATATAAAAAGGTTGAGAATCACTACTGTAGAGGTTTTGGAGCGGGTCGTTTGCTGGAGAGTCTTCTGCACTGAAGGGATATTTCAGAAGAGGACAGACGTTTCCTTTAACTCAATGCGAAACCTAAGTTTTCCACTGGATCTGGAGACAGAAAAGAGTTTTAAAATGTGTCGACAAGACTGCAAAAAGATGTCAAAAAAAAAAAAAAGATTGCAAAGTTGCTTAACATTCCCAGAAGTACTTTCTTTACATTAATCTAGCATCCCCGTAAAAATCGGAGAGAGTTTTCGTCCTATGACACGACACGTTTGGTATCCTGCATCGAAGAAGCCTTCTATCAAGGTCGCTATTACGCGAGTGTACGGTATGATAAAATGTGGCCGTCCTTCATTTTTTTCCTTGATTTATCGATTTCCTTGATTAGTTTCCTTCATTTATGAGGCCGGCAAAACCAAAATAATAATTATAAAACAAATATGGTTTAAAACAACAAATCGGGAATGCATTTAATCGTTTTTAAACTTTTTTTAAATTTCCAATGGCTATACAAATATAAAGGTAAGAAAAGTACAAACAAATAAACAAAGGAAGTACATAAAAGTGACGAAGTCATTGCCTCAAAAGTTCTCTAGCGCGCCAATAAAATGCCGTTTCAGAGTCGCCAAAAAGTTATAGAAAATTTCTACTTCTACCCTAACTTTGGGTATGTATATCTTGAAGTGGTACTCTGATTAATTTCATTCAAACAGAGTTCTTACATGACAGCAATGTTTATTTAAATATTTGCACATATGTAAATTTTGCTTTTCAGCATAAACCATACGTACTACTAGTACGAGATATATATATAGCATTCATGCAAGGGAAATACAATTCAATATATTCACTTGTATAACTACTCATTCAAGAAAAATACACTTTGCCATACTCACAGATACTTTGAAAGTCAACCAGCAGTGTTGCCAGTGGCGCACCCAGGGGTCCCTGCCCCCCCCCCCCCAAAGAAGTAGAAATGTTGATTTTGCATTATAAATATTTGTATTCGTTCATCTCGGCCCCCTCCCCATGCATTATAAATATTTTTATACATTCATCTCGCCCCCCCCCCCCAAAGAAAAAATCCTGGGTGCGCCACTGAGTGTTGCCACGTAAACTTTGGGCCTAACAAGAACTCGCGTAGGTTTGAAGCACCCTAGCTATGCCTCCAGCGGCTGCTCGCAAAACTCAACTATTATTAAGCCTAGCTCCTGCTCGATACCTCGTTTCGTCAGCTTAACTCCTCCTTTCACTTCCTCTCACTTTGTCTCTTTAATCTAGCTGCTTGGTATTTATACCAACCGCTTATGCCGCAATTAGCATATCTCAAGCGGCTTCTTTAACTTTATTCACCTAAAAGTTCGATTATTGTGAATCGAATCTTATGTAAACCTTACAAAGTGATGCACATCGACAGAGGTGGTCTCGATTCATTGGATCTTTTCAAATTACAAAGAGGGCAGCCAGGGCCCGAAAAAATTCCAATGCGGTGGAGACGCTCCGCCAGGCAGTCATGACCAGTCAAGAGTCGGAACTGAGCAACAGCTTCCCGACGGGGACTACTGGGGATTGATAGGAGATCTTCAATATTCTAACGCTTTAACTTTACCCTATCTTGAATTTGGGATTTATAACTTTTTGCTAATATTTGTTTGATATGTAGCTTGATAGAGTGGAAAGATAGGGCCGAAAATTGTGTTTGTTGTAGTCGCGAGCCCTTTTTCGAGAGACTGTCGGCCCGTTCGTTCCCAAAAATGCCACAGTGACCAGGTACCCACTGAAAAACCACATGTTTCGTTTTTAAAGCCAACTCTATATAATGCCGACATCGGGAGATTTCCTCCGATGGGGGGGTGGAGGGGCTCGGAGAGCTAACGTCCTTTAATGCAGCTTGGGAATCAGAAAAAATGACCACTCTAGCAAAATTGCCCTAAAAAATCAACAAGTGTTTCAGAGCAATCGCGACCTCTTTGACCTCTTCGTGGTGCACCCTGGGCAACGTTCTAGAATGACAAAGTGGTCTACAGTTTTCGGCATGTTTCTCGTTTTTAAACTTAATTTGCTGTAATCAGGAAATGATGACTCAGTTAAAAAAAAATTTAATGTGACCAAAAAGCTTGAGGGAATTCATTAATTAATAATTTTTACGTAACATATGCTTTAGTTTTTTAGAAAATTAAAAAGGTAGAATGAGAAAAGGCCAAACCGGCGCAGCTAAGGCTCAGAATCTCAATTATTATTATTTAAAAAAAAAAATAAAAGATCGAAATTTATTGAAGTTAAAATTCCTGGCTTTTATCTTGAACTTTTTCATCCGCACAAATACAGTCTAAAATGCAATCTTATATATAAAACAAAAAAAGAAAATTTTCTCCATTTGCAAAATTTTAACTCTTCGTAAAATGAACGTTTCTGTTCCGCAAAATAGAAATTAATGAATAAAATTTTTAAAACGCCAGAGACCATAACTTAAAACCCCGTGCTGGAGAATATATAAGGTTTCACGGTCCGTATTTCTTAAATGAATTCGCCATTTTTTTTTTTTTTCAAGTGGAAGGCTATTGTGTCGGAAAGTTATTGCAATACGAAACAACAAAAAACAAAGCAAAATAGTTAAATGATAAATGAAGAAAAATATTTCAGACATTCCAGCGTTCTCAAAAAGATAGTATGTAGCAATCAGTTACTCCACCATATAGCATTATTTAACCGAACTTAAATCATTTTCCCCCAGAAAACAAACGAAAAAGAAACAACAACAAAAAACAACACAGACTATTAAACCAGAAAGTGAAAAAAAAAATTTTCATTGTTTCGGCGGAACAAGTTGTTCTGTTGTTTGAGCGGCAATGAAATAAATCACAACTGTTGTTTGCAAAATGAATGGGAAAAAATCAGGGAAACGGTTCGAGTCAACGTCAAGGTAAATAAGCAGGAGGAAAATATGTTTTCTTTATAGGATTTTCCCTACCAGGATCGTTAAAAATGAATTATTTATTATCTGACTGGAAAACTCTGAATGAGAGTTTTTGAAATATCAGAAAAGCAAATGGGAGAATTAATTTTACTTCCTTTTCGAAGCTGATTTTCCCGAGGTAAAATTGCAGAGTATTTAGACAAGACAATTACTTACTGCCCCGTGATTTGTACAAAATTTATCTTCATGATATTGTAAAGGAAAGCTTCATTAATTCAGCAATTAACAAACGACACTTGATTCCCACACACGGAAGTGTCTACTTTTTATCTCGTTTTTCATTTTCAGTGACATAAAAGCTTCATTTTAATTACGTATATAAATGTAACAGAATATAGAAGAGCAACTAACACAAAACAAGATATAGTCACCGAAATTTAAACTATTCATCATATACAGTCGAACCCCGTTATAACGAACTTCAAGGAACCAAAGGTTTTGTTCGCTTTATCCGGTGGTTCACTATATCCGAACCGTAAGAAACATGCTAGAGTTCACAAAATGTATAACTCATTGGTTACAATGTGTATTCAATAATGATGTATTAAAAAAATGATAAAATCTATTAAAAATTATCATTAATGATTTAGATCGACTAAAATCGATTACATTGAACTGACACAATACTAATTAAATTACGTACAATAGGAAAATGGCGGAACCGAAATTTTCGTTCGTTATATGCGTGAGTTCGCTATAACGGGGTTCGACTGTATATGATGTATTCAATTCTGATAATACTGAAAGGGATTTTTATGTTTCCATTTAACAACGTCACATTTTTTTTTTCACTTTCAGGAATTGACTTTGCTTAATGTATTGTATATTTTTTCTTAGTAATCAGATCCTGTTTAATATCTGTGGACTAGAATGGTCCCGCAAATGAGCAAAGTTTCTTATTGCTCTCTATATTACTTTGAAATTTAGTGATGATTTGATGTTAAGAATGGCTTTTTCAGTCATAATTTTCATATCTATATATATAAAACAGTTCCGTAACTGACTGACTCACTGACTGACATACAACGCACAGATCAAATCGCTGGACCTAAAGGACTGAAATTTTGGATGGCGATTCTTCTTATAGTGTAGAGGTGCACTAAGAAAGATTTTTGAAAAATTCTTCTTATATTTTTTTAAATTAAATTTTTAAGCAGTTTTAGTAACTTTTTTAAGGTTTGCATTTAAAATAATACTTTGAGGGTTATAAAATTTATATCACGAGAAAGATCATAAAAATTCCTTTAAAGTGATATCTTTTTCGAATCTTTAAAACCATTTTCTGATTTTTGGTGAATTTTTAAAAATTAATTTTTAGAATTTAATTTATTAAATGCTGATCACGTGATTTCTTTTTCTGGTACTTTAAATAAATTTATCGTCACGTGCATAACAACTAAATACACAAAAAATATTTTTATTTCCTTGCTAAGGCGGCAGATGATTTGATATTATTAAAAAAAAATTAAAATACAGTAAAAGATACGTTCCTCAAACTGTGCTATATTAACTGTACTATATTCTTTAGTATGTCCTATTAGATTTAATATGAATATTTTCTTCTACGTTATTTTGTCTTTAAAAAATATTCCTTACGATTTTTTTATAAATATATATATATATATATATATATATATATATATATATATATATATATATATATATATATATATATATTTATTTTTGACATTAATTGCATTCATTCACCGTTGTACTCCGTAGCGAAGTGCGGGTTTTCTGCTAGTCTAATCATACAACAAATTATTAGCAAAGCATACATCGAACCTATGGGGATTTCACAGATTCTTCTCTAATACAAAATTGCATTTGAATGCAGCATTACTTTTGCGAATAAATTTTTAAATAAAAACGCATTTACTATAGAAATAGTATAAAACTGCAGTAAACAATATATCAGGAAGCGTGATAAACTGCCTCCAGTCCCAAATCTAAACTGAGCTTCACGTAGGAACTCTGTAAAAATACGTTTTTTGCGATATGACAGCACTATATCTGCTCTATTTTTAGAATATATTCCTGCTAGAAATGCCAACTCATGCCATTTGAGTACCAATCTTCAGAAAGTAAAAAAAATATATATATAAAAAAAAATTCTCACCTTGCAAAATCGCCATGTCATCAAAATATCTCACTTCTCGGAAGCAAGCTTCAATTCTCTGAATATTTGATCCCCGGCCTCATCAGCGTTATTGCAGGCAATAAACCTCGCTCAAACTAGAAAAAAAAAAAAGGTATAATGTTCATCATATGGACTCGAAGATTTAATGGGACAACGAAACGGTATAACTGGAGAGCTAAAACGCAAAGGAACAGAAATTGCCTTTCTTGAATTATGCTAATAGATGTTGAGGGAAGACGTCATCGCCTATGGACCTTTGACATGACATAAAACCTCAATTACTTAGAGGTCAATCAGATAATAGTTAGGTGTCTACATTTCATCGGGTCTATCCTCAAACGACTCTTTAAAAAGCTGTATGAAGCATCCATTCAGTATGGACAAAATATTAAAAAAATTTAAATTCTCACAATAACCGAAAAAAAATTAATCGAGCTATTGGGTTAAGGTTCCGTAGTATTTGATTTTTAACAAAGCAGTCTCCTTGGTTGTAAGTCATGAGCAATATTTTCCGAGGAATACGAGAAAATTTACACCGCTATATATTAAACTCGCTTTTGATAGTGGGCTTTTTACAATCAAACCGACTGAATGCTGCACTGAATACCCAACATATCAGATATTAAACCTGTGGCGTGATAATGTGTCTAAAATACATTATCATCCACTGGTCAATCACCCACAAGAACTATCAGATTCATGTGTAAGATGTAATTATTTTTCTGACGACGGACTTTGAGCATTGCGAAGTTGCTGTACAAATTCAACCTTTTCTACCACTGGCGAGATAATATGTCTGGAGCATTTAGAGTCCAGTAACCTTGTCATGAAAAGGGGGGGCCTAAGTTGCATCAAGTAGGGGTAGTAGGTTTCGTTTTTTTTCTTGTATGGGATGTGACTGAGATGCAAAATCCAAGTTTTCGACCTCGGCAGCCCCTCGGATCACTTTTGAATATCCAAAAAACTGCAAAAATTTCACATTTTTTTTCGGTTTTTCCCCATTTGGACCATGAAGGAGCACATTTTCGACAAAACCATAATACACATTTTTAAACTATATTAAATTTGCTATAATTTGAGACCTAATAGTTTCCGAGACCTAATAGTTTCCGAGATACAGCTTTTCAAATTTTGGCAAATTTTCGAAACTTTAAAATTTTAAGCTAATTTTCATGTTTACAATTAATTTGTCCCTGCATATTAATAGTATTTAAATCAACCGATGTCAATACAAAACCCAATAAGGTTTTAAGCTCATTTTTCAAGAATTAGATTCTTTTGAATCTTCTAGTTTTTTTTCGCATTCTTTTCAATGGTTTGATTATACTTTCTTCTTATATTTTCGTAGTAATCAATAATATCGTTAATTATTAAAATAATTCTCTAAAATAATTATTTTTATCTTTTGATATAAATAAATTAAAGTATTTAATTTCATTTTGCTATGTTTGGGAACAATCCCTGTAGAATTTTCCTTTCCGTTAAGATGGATACCTCTGAATATTCACTATTTATGGCTGATGGATTCTCACCATCAGGCGTTCTCAAAAGTTTTGGTCAGGTGTATGGTCAGACATGACCATTGAACAGGTGCTAATGTGCTCAATGAAAAGCTATGGAGGTTTGACCCGGGGCCGTGGCATAACTGAAACTTTCCTTACCCAATGGACATTGGGGATGATCCACCTACAGAACATATGTGCAGCGGTTGAGGATTTCTGCAAACAACTCGCAAACAACTGAGGAACTCGCAAACAACTGAGCAGCACGTAGAAATGAGACCATCGCGAATTACTCGAGATGAAGCTGGTACAATAAAGCTGTGCGACTTGTTTTTGAAGTATCCTCTATTTCGTAAAACGGATGTGGTCATGTCCTTAAGCAGTGGACTTGTAGGAGAGAAAGGGATCAACTGTCATATGGCCCGTGATATTAAGGAAAAAAGCAATGTTTAAGATTGTAAGGCAAAATTTCCAAAACGTCAAATTTGAGAGTAAAACCGAAGTTATGTATCTTTCCTCTACTGTTCATACTGTTACTGTTGACAACAGACAAGTGACTATCGATCCACTCACACTGTTTCACAGGATATGCGCTTTGTAACAATCGGATGAAGATTTGAAGAACTTCTCCCAGTACGAGCTTTCACCATTCCCGATGTCTCTATTTACTCAAGAGGGAATTAGGAAGGGCAATAAGACCTCTTTCTATGCAGCATTCCAACCAGTCAATATTGATGAGTCACGAGGAAAAACTAATTTTGTGGTTGTAGATGGTGGTACTCTCCTTCGCAAAGTGGTGTGGCCCAAGCACTCCTCGTTTGAGTTGATAGCAGCCCGATATGTAAAATATCTCGAGGCACGGTAAGGTCAGAACATAGCTGTAGTGTTCGATGGTTTCCCAACAGAGCCTGACCAAAAGAGAAAAAAAGAGCTCTGAACGTAATCGCCGAGCTCAGGCACATTCATCTCCTGGGGTGATATTTGAGGAAATAACAACTCCTGATGTTTCCCAAGAAAATTTTTTATCCAATGATAAAATCAAATTAAGATTCACCCAGCTGCTGAGGGGGAAATTTGAAGCCAAACACATTGAGGTTTTTCAGGCTGAAGAAAATGCTGACACGCTAATCATCACTACAGCTATCAAAAAGGCCTATGAATTTCAGGTTGTGGTTATTGGAGGAGGGGACGTAGACTTGTTGGTCATCCTCACCGGTCTCAGGGATCCCACACAAGGTACCGTATACCTTCAGAAGTGTGGAAGAGGTAAAACGCCAGAAGTCTTCTACTTAACCACCTCAATATCTGCAGACAGTCAGCTCATCACTTTCACTCACGCCTTCAGGGGTTATGATTCCACCTCGTGCTTCTTTGGCCAGGGGAAACTCAAGTTGCTTCATATACTACAGAAACATGTAGACCTTAAAGAGAAAGCTGCAGTTTTTTCTAATCCAGCTGCGACACCTGCCCAAGTAGTTGAAACCAGGGAGAAAATCCTCATTGAGCTGTACGGTGGGGAAAGGTCCAGTTAAATCCTCAACGACCTGCGCTTCCAGCTCTTCACAAAGGCTACAGCCAAGATCAGTTTCAACCTGGCCAGACTGCTTCCCCCGCAAGATGCTGCAAAGCTACATTCATTTCGCCCATACCACCAGGTGCAGCAGTGACTGGGTTACAAAAAGAATCCGCACGAAAAGGGATGGGTTGTTACAGACCGAGGCCTTTCCCCAAATGGTGCATATACATTGGTGCAGCGTTCTCTGCCTGTTCCTTGGGGAATCCAGTGATTTATGTCACTCTGTACTCTGTACTATGCGTGGATTGCCTCCTCTGGCGGTCCATCAAAGAAAGGGTGAGGGGTCAGCGGGTCAAATGGTGTCGAGCGGGGTCGGGGGAGACACCACATCAAAGAAACCTTGCGGGCGGGAATGGGGGTGGTTCTAAATATCGTGTCTAATGTTACCGTGACTAATGTGATGACAGGAGTCGGGCAGAGAACTCTGCACCAATCTATATGCGCTATAAGATGATGTCGAGGGAAGAGCCCCCTCAAACCTGCTGAACATGATTTCCTGCAGTTGCAAGAAGGGATGCAGAAATGCTTGCAGCTGTAGGAAAGCAGGTTTCAGTTGTGTGCAAGTGTTCAGTTGTCTGCGGAACCTGTAATGGCCAGTCCTGCGAAAACCTGCCTGATTTTACGGTAGACGTCGATGTCAACACCCCCGATTTGGGCGAGTTCGACGACGACGACGAGATGGATAGGCTGTTCGACTATCCTGTCAGCCAACTCACCGGAGATGCTGTTGAACAAGTCGAGGAACAATATCAGGTGTACTTCCACTCGTATGTTTATTGAAAGTTACCATTATTTCTATTAATTAATACTTACCCACATGTTATAGATACCATTATTTCTATCAATTAATACTTACCAAGATGTGTGTTGCATTTATATTAGGACTTTTTGACAAGGTTTTACCTTGGGATATTCAACAAATAAATATTTTCATTCCATTTTATGAGGTTCAGGACGATGAATATGGCACTGAAGGAGGCGGATAGGCAAATTTACTTCACCCTGGTCCTTCGAAGAGGAGAAAACACGTTTAATTCACATTTCGTTTACACTTTAAATCACTCCATTTACACTTTTTGTATAAACTTGTTGTAAATGTTTCTTAAATAAATTTTGTATTTAAATTTCAGTCGTCTGGTTGTAAATAGTGCCCTCCCCCCCCCCCTCCCACCAAACCTTTCCTCTCCTCCCCCACCCCCTTCAAAATGTTAAATTGAATAAATGTTAACTTCACTGACTCATATCAGACAGGTTATTGAAGATATAAAGACAATTGCATATGATGAAACATGAAAATTAGCTTAAAATTTTAAAGTTTCGAAAATTTGCCAAAATTTGAAAAGCTGTATCTAGGAAACTATTAGGTCTACCGAGCCCATTCTGGTCTCAAATTGTAGCAAATTTAATCTAGTTTAAAAATGTGCACTATAATTTTTGTCGAAAATATGCTCCTTCGTGGTCAAAATGGGGAAAAACCGAAAAAAGTGCGATATTTTTGCAGTTTTTGGGATATTCAAAAGTGATCCGGGGGGCTGCCGAGGTCGAAAACTTGGATTTTGCATCTCAATCACATCCCATACAAGAAAAAAAACGAAACCTACTACCCCCACTTGATGCAACTTACGATGTACTAGGTTACTGGACTATTAGTGCCCAAGGTGAAACGTGTAATTCAACTGGTCCGTTTTCTTTCCCCTTCTCTGTTGTAGGTGGTATTTACTGTGGAGATCCTAGCAGTATATTGCGAAGAATGCGTGTACTTTTCGATTTAACTATATTTCAATCACAGTCTTCGATAATATGATGTCACTACAGTAGGACTGTAAACCAATGCGATATTCAAAAACTACATTTGTTTTGAAATTAAAATGCAATGTTAAAGATTTTTCAAGATTACAAGTTGCTTCTCATGATTGTTGTTAATTAATTACTAACTAAAAAGCAAGGAAAGGGAATATTGATGTTTTAACAAATATTCCTTTATAAAAAAGTGTCCAAGGTGTGGGAGTTTTCGAACCGCTTGAAAGGCATTGTCTCTCCATCTATAGAACAAACAATGCATTCTCCGTTCTGTAGATGGGGCTGAAGTTGGACTTCACTCACCTCACCCCTTTTTCCTTCCTCTTCCTCAAACAGTTAACCATGCAGGCTCAAACATGTAGGGGTTTGGTTTGGTTTGGTTTGGTTTGGAGCGCTACGGTCACCTTTCTGCTACACGAGGTCTAATTAGACCGGGACCTACAGTTTAAAGCCGATTCCGACCGGCTACAAACATCCATACCAACAGTGGGACTCGAACCCACAGGAACTCTGAACCACAGAACCCTGAACCGAATGCCAGTGCTCTAGCCATTCGGACATCACCTGGTTGGAAGTGTGTGTGTGTGTGGGGGGGGGGGGGGGACCATGCAGGGGATAATTTACACAAAAATATTTTTAACCTCCAATCAAAACACTTTTCCTACAAATACAAACATCTTAGATCATGTTGCACCATTTTTATTATTATTTTTTATTTTATACCTAATTTATTAGAAATAGCTCAGTTATTTAATATTTCACTTGCAACCTCAAGCCCTCCTCAAATAAATTACTCACAACTCGCAGAGAAAAGTTCAAGCCGCATTTATTCGTGTTTGCTTCATGCGTGCACCGGAGGGGAAAAACCAGCATTTTCAAATAAACTAATTTTGGGCAAATAACAGGAAGCTCTTTTTTATTTTGCGCACAACAGATATAATTTTAAAATAACGCATACGCAAATCGTTAGATTGCTTTTGAAATAAAACAATTCATTTGATCATGAGCGAAATGTTTTCGAATGTTTCGTAGCTCATGTGATTACTTGTGTTTCTCCCGTTGATTGTCCATTACGATTGTTAGTTTCCATATTGTTATGCGTGCAATCATCGGGCACACGAAGAATTGCGGTCTATCGCGCATTGATTTCCTTTATCATCGTTATTTTCAGAAATAGTCCTTTTGTTTTATAAAATGGGAAGCTGAACAATTCACTTCATTAAGGAGTCTGAAGAAAAAGAAACGCTTATTTTGGGGCCTCATTATCTGCTCCGAGATAATTTCAAAGGAAAAGAATTTATGCCCGTTTGCTGTTTTGTTCATTTTTGTTCAAATAATTTTTAATCTTTTTGAGTGCAGTGTGGATAAATGTTTTAATGGTACTAGTTGCAATTTTTGTTATAATCGAAGCTAAAGAGCAAATAAATGAAACTAACAGAAACTTTGTTTCACTAATGATTCGGCATTTCATTAATAAAATCATGATGTATATTTTGAAGCCCTTAGCAAATAACTGTTGCTAGGCTGACTAGACTTTTTCTGTTCTAATGCATTCTCCAAGGAGCTGTCAGTAGCAATGTGTTTTGCTCATTTTAATTCAAATAATTTTAACCTTTTCCAGTGTCATGTGTGCATAATGTGTTAACAGTACAAGTTGCAATTTTTATCATAATTTAAGTTCAAGAAGAAATAAATCAAACTAACAGAAACTTTGTTTCACTAATGATTCGGCATTTCATTATTCAAATCATGATGTATATTTTGAAGCCCTTAGCAAATAACTGTTGCTAGGCTGACTCGACTTTTTCTGTTCCAATGCATTCTCCAAGAAGCTGTCAGTAGCAATGTGTTTTGCTCATTTTAATTCAAATAATTTTAACCTTTTCCAGTGTCATATGTGCATAATGTGTTAACAGTACAAGTTGCAATTTTTATTATAATTTAAGTTCAAGAAGAAATAAATCAACTAACAGAAACTTTGTTTCACTAATGATTCGGCATTTCATTAATCAAATCATGATGTATATTTTGAAGCCCTTAGCAAATAACTGTTGCTAGGCTGACTAGACTTCCTCTGTTCCAATGCATTCTCCAAGAAGCTGTCAGTAGCAATGTGTTTTGTTCATTTTAATTCAAATAATTTTAATCTCTTCCAGTACTATATGTGGATAATGTCTTAACAGTACAAGTTGCAATTTTTATTATAATCTAAGGTCAAGAAGAAATAAATCAAACTAAGAGAATTTTCATTTATTTATTTATTTATTTGGCTAACGATTCAATATTTCATTTATCAAATCGTAATGTAGGGTCAGGTAGGTTAACTAAATACATTATATGAATAATCGAAATATTTTGATTCATAAAAAATTATGATTAGGGTTTAAAAATAGAATAACTATCAATAATAGTTATTTTATTCTTTCTTATTATGTTGCATATAAAAAAAGTTGATAAACTATCATTATTAAAGTGCTGTAAAATACAATTTACATGCAATCACCCCATTCGTTTACAATTACCCAGACAACATAGGGCTTACAAATATTTACGTTATCTTTTAACACTAGAAAGACGGCTGCCGTCATTTTGACGGTTTCGGACATATTATTGAGCGCTATGTTTATATTTATGTCCTCAGGCTTCTGAAATTTTATGATTTTTTCTAATTTTACGTGAAATATGCACACACATTTACAAAATTATATTCGATAGTAAAGAGGGTGAGAAAATGTGTTGCATGCCTACTAAGTCGTCGATTTGACGGAAATAGAGAAAACAGGCAGAAATCTTTAAAATAATACCGGAAAAATGTTAGTTACTTTTCGTCTCTTCCCCCTTTTGCAAATAACAGAAAAATTGGTGTTGGAAATATTTGTGTTGAAAAATAAGGTCTGCACAACCATGCATATATTTTTACGGATAAAGCATACCAGGTTGTCAGCTCGACATACCTGCATAAAAATATATCTAAATATATACTAATTTATTATATATTGGTATGAAATAGTTCAAAATTTAAAGTTTTTAACCATATTTAAAAAAATTAAATATTTTATACTCTTGATTTTATTTTTAACCGTCAAAATGACGGCTTTCAGTCTTAGTAAGAAAGAAAGTCTTAGTTAGTAAGAAAAAAAATTCCCCTCTTTTCAGTGTTAAATAAAAGACAGATACAGAAAGGGAGGTATTTTAAATTAATTGACATTGAATCGCTTCATGTTGTGTTTTAAAACTCAACCGCATGTTTACAATTACAATTTCAAATGATTTATCATTTGCAGGATGGCGCTAAAAGAAGCAATAGTACTAATCCTGGAACACCATATTTAAATGGTGAATTGGGATTGTTTGCTTTAACATATTTAGCACCAGCATTAACAATATCATATTTAACACAATATTGAAAACAATATCATATTTATTGCGCGGATAACCCATCCGAGCCAACTAAATCTACTTCATCGACTCAAGTTTATCACCAGCACGTCTCGGATAACTTTGTCCATGAAATTCACCAAGTCTATTTCATCCTGATGCGATAACGGGACCAGCGCCTAATCTGTTAATCGAACTTTTCTACATTTTATTCGATGAAAAATAACACTTCTAGGCACTTCATAACATCCCTGCGCTTGTGAGTGAATGCAGTTTTGATTTTCTACATCCCTGAGTGCTATTATTACATCTGTTTGGAGTAAGATGGTCCACCATAATCAAAAATCACTTATGCCACTAGGTAATGCCCCTTTTTATTATTAAAACTGAATTATATTCTTGTGCCATGATGCTATTTAGCAAATTATTTATTAAATAACAATATCCCCAACTACCCGAAAATCATATTTAAATGTACCCCAGTGAGAAAACTTAGTGGGGAAATAGTAAATTGACTCTATCTTGAGCCTATCTTGTGAATACCTACACATGACAGTATAACTATTTAAAAGAGAAAGTTATATTTAGCTTGATATTGTTTTTGTTCAGTATTAGCTGTATTTATTCTCAAAATAAGGATTTCATCCAAGCATTGCAAAATCATTTATCAAACTTTTTGGACAGAATAACTTCAGTCACAAATATTAACAGTTAACCTCAAACTAAAACTTCAACAGCACGCTGTAGTTATGAAAGGAAGTTAAAGACATGATATAATGACAGTGAAACCGATAGTCCCTGCCTCAAAACAGTAATTTCCCTACAGTTTACGATTACCCCACATTACTCTGTATATATATATATATATATATATATATACATATATATATATATATATATATATACTAGAAGGTAACCCGTCAATTTGACGTCATAATACTAATAATGACGTCATAATGGAAAAAGTATATGAAAGTTAAAAAATATCCCGAATTATCTAACAATATTGCATTTAATCGACACCTTGTAAAAGCAAACCCTTTCATTATTTTTTATTTATTTAGATTTTCATGTGATTGGAGTAGAAGTCTGCCATCCAGTTTTTTACAGCTCACTACGCTATATGAATACTTGAGCTACTTGATTCATTCACATTCAAGTTTGTTTACTTTCGGAATTCATCGAAAAAGTAAACAGATTTTTAAAAACTGTTAAATATACAGCTAAAAGCATCCAATTTTTTTTAGTTCTGAATGTTTTATAGAAAAATAGGCTGAACAGACATGATTTGATGGAGAAGATATTAGTTTTTAGGTAAGAAAAAATTCTGATCCACATCTGAACTTGAAATTAAGCGTAACCGGCCGTTTGTTTACTGAGGGCTTCAATTGAAAGATGAGTACAGCCCGGAAGTGTTATACAGAGACAACGTCTATTATATATATAATATATATATGTGTGTGTGTGTGGATATAATTTTTAAAGGTATTCAGATATTGCCAACCAGGGGACTCACATACATTTTCTACCATTAAACATTGAACTCGTTACTTTTAAATACACAATACATGCAGGCCGAAAGTGACAAGTAAACGTTTTTGTTTTTACATTAAAAAATTCTCTCGATGAGTTCCGTTTGTAAGAGAAAAAAAAGGAATCTGTTCCCTTCACGAGATTATTCAAATCGTGCTCCTAGACGACTCACGATCTATTTAGTCTGCATCGTGATAGATCGGGAAGAAAAAAAAAATTATCAGAGTTTAACCGATGTTCCACAAGTATAAATGATTTTCTAATCTGGGCACATTACTGACCCGCTTTCTGCTTTCTTTTAGTGGGATGGATCACGCACCGAGATTCTTAATACACGTAAGCGCGATTTCTCCTTCCAGCTTATGGGCGTGGCTCAGTAACCACTTGTCGAAATGAAATCTCATTTATTTCACCTCTCGGGTTTAATCAAGAATGGCACCAGCAGCGTGCGAAGGGTACTTAGTTTTTTTTTCCCGATGAAACACAGAATTTTTCTGCTAATCATCTATTGTTAGGTTTTATGCTGCAGCATTTTGCTTGGTAATGTATCCTCTCCGCAGGGAAAAAGTTTAAGCTCCACCCAAGACTTAAAATGGGAAACGTTTCAAGCCACTGAATTCCGTAATCTTTCTATTCTTGTTTGCTAAATTCTGAATGGACGTAATTATTTTCTTATTGAAAAACAATCATGGATATTGTCCTGTAGAAAGCTATAATTTTTTTAAGACCAATGTATTGTTCCCTATTCTTTCTTAAAATTTATTTAGAGTACCGTATTTTTCGGCATATAACGCGCACTTTTAATGCAAAAAATAAGATCGAAATTTACGGGTGTGTGTTATACGCCGGATATAAAAATGATAATTTAAAAATAAGGAAAAGATTAACATAAAAAAAATTAGATTTCTACATGTACCTAAATGCTGTTTGTTTAAAAGAAATGCCATACCTTATTAACTTAAAAAATTTAATTATTGGATAACACAAATAGTTCGTCATAATCGTCTTCCGTTATATCTTCAGGCAGATAACCGAATTCTGTTTTTGAAAGAGAAACATCTGACTCCTAATTCCGCGAATTCATTCGGGTCAGAAGTGCGTTCTCACCACCCCTGTTTGCAGAATTATTTACTCCCTCAAGCATTTCCCCAGCGCACATATTGTTCCCCTTATCGCTTGTCAATTCAGTATACCATTGTTCGAAAGCCTGGGAAAATCCTTCAAATGAATGACTTCAAATGACCAGAGCATCGTACATGTACGTTTCAGGCTTCTTCGTCAAGAAAAGGGTGAGCGTTATACGAAGAATATACCTAAGAATTAAAAGATGTAGTTTGAAATTATAGGTGGGCGTTATACGCCGGAAAATACGGTATGTTATTTTGCGCTTGGACAGAATAAATCAAGAGTTTCCTTTAATATTTATCAACACCACATTTGGAAGCATCATACTTGTATATTGCAAGGGTTCAACAACCGAAATAAAGTTGTAGGATAAAAATTCAGTCGAAAGGTTCCCAGGTTTAATGCTTACCCTCCTTCCACATAATTTTCACAAACAGAAATGAAAATCCCTCACTCAAACACTGGAACCTCTTCTAGAAAAGTCTTCTGGGCGAGCCACTGTTAGATTAGATGGGATTATAAGCATGATATCAGTATAGACAAGTCCACACAGATGGTATAGTGGTTAACTTCTCAATCTTCCCCAAAGTAGGTTCGGTTTCGAATTCGGATAAGGCATGGACGTATCTGTGCTGTTCCCTCATAAGAGGCAATGTTGTTTCACCTATATTGTACACCCATAATAAAGAAGCCAACAAAAATCTCGGTGTGGATGGAAAATGTCATCAAAACAAGTGGCTTCATTGTTGGAAAAAATAAAGAGTTTGACTTCATAGGTTCAAGCAGAATAAACGAACTCGTTTGAAATATTTTTTGCTTTACTACGGATTACTTGATCTAAAGTAGCCTTGCCAAATATTTGGAAAAAAAAAAAAACCACTCATGTGGTGGAATCACCAGTTAGTTCTGAACACCGCTCGTGCCTTTACCAACCTCACCAGAGGCAAGATTTGTTTGCGTCTGCAAACGGTTCTCACACTTTATTTTTCAATAATTTTTATTGTATTACACCAGAGGCGAGATTTGTTTACGTCTACAAATGGTTCTCACATTTTATTTTTAAAAAAAATTTTACTGTGTTACCAACTTCACCAGAGGCAAGAAATTTTTGCGTCTACAAATGGTTCCCACACTTTATTTTTAAATAATTTTTATTGTGTTACCAACCGCACCAGAGGCAAGATTTGTTTGCGTCCGCAAAAAGTTCTCACATTTTATTTTTAAATAATTTTTATTGTGTTACCAACCTCACCAAAGGCAAGATTTGTTTGCGTCTGCAAACGGTTCTCATATTTTATTTTTAAATAATTTTTAGTGTGTTCATTGTTTATTCATCAAGATGTCGAACTTTTGAATTCCATGCTGTTTTTTTCTCATCTCAGAATAAAGGTGGAAGTATTGTCACGAAGTTTCCACGAATTCCTATAGAGCTTGGATATGAGATTACAACGACCATGAATTTGATACGAGAAAACTTTTTAAGGTAGGCTGAAAGTATAAGCAAGAAAGATAAGTCAATTTTAATTTAAAAAATTATACATAACACGAAGCTTTTATTTTTTTAGCTTTATTGACGCATCAATACGTTAAATAAGTAAGGGGTATTTTTAAATGTCATATGAGGTTGGTAAAAAGTTAAAGTTAAACCGACCTCGGCGTGAGCCTATACGGTGAAAGTTGACTACTGAATCCTAGTCGCCACGACGCCAACCCGCTCGACTCTGAATCTACAAGACCAGCCACTGGTCATAGCCCCTCCCTGCGTCTACGGGGCACATCGCGCCATCTCTAAACCGCCAATGCCACTTGACACCGTCCGCTCAGTGGTCTTACGATCAAAGTCATCCAAGAGCTATAGTCGTTACATATCGCATTTACTAAATATCTAGTTCATTCCGCAGCCACCATCTCTGCGAAATACATCGCTCATCACCTTTATTCCATCAGATCTACAATGGAGTTAACAGAAGACCTGCACCCCTTGTGCAGGTACCGCAACACAAACATCGAATCACAATCAATAACATAGCTACTCGACTTGAGCAGCAAACAAAAATGTTCATTTCAATACAGCTCTCAAGTTCCGACATCATCGATAGGGGACGGAGGAGCCCCAGCTTCCCTACAACCATAGTCAGTCGTCCTTATAATTCTTTCCACTTCCGCCTTGTATCTGCTACATGAATGGTCCGTTGGTAAATGCTTGATGTCCATCACCTTCCCTGTCTTTTTCTGGAACTTCTGGTTACCCTTGTTGACACAGGCTGGTTCCCCTTTGCAAGGTTGATCCTCATGTTTCTCTTCTGCGCAAACCCTGCATAACTTGTTATTCCTACAATGGTTGGCCACATGGCCAAGCCCCCAACATTTATAACAAATTGTTGGCTTTTTATAGTCCTTCCATGGACAAATCTTCCATCCTAGTTTAAGCCCCCTTTTGGTATTAATCCTTCCATAGGTCACTCCCTTTATTCTCAAAATTTCATTATACGACCCTTTCTTCGTTTTGAACTTAGTCAAAATTTCAATCTCATCATTAACCAGCTTGGAGTTTTGCTTTTTCAAAACGTTTTCATGTCTCCTTTTTCATAATCGTCCTCTACATCCAGGGCCCGACTTAGCCTAATTGGGGCCCGGGGCAAAAACTTCTTTGGGGCCCCCCTCTGCTTCACTACTTCAGTAATGAAGAACTTAATACTTAATACTAAACTTTCTATTCGATTTGGGGCCCCCCCAATGATGTGGGGGCCCGGGGCAACTGCCCCGTATGCCCCTGCCTTAGTCAGGCTCTGTCTACATCAAATATTATTATACATGGATCTCTCTTTTTTGGTGTTCGCGTAAGATGAGGTTGGTAAAGTGCCATCTGTGACGGATGTCGAGTTGAAAGTCCTTTTTTTTTTAAAAACTAGAACCAGCTCTTTTAAAAACATGTAGTTTATTATGAGACAGAGCACAGCACGGACAAGTACAGGAGACGATATATATAACAGGTAGAAGAACAATATTTACAGGAACAAATTATCAACGTAACCTCAACGCTCTAAAGCAAATACCAGCTACGTTCGGAGTCTTCAATCACCTCCGAACTTTTCTCTCTAAAGAAATATATAAGACACGACCGGAGTCTACAATCACCTCCGTCGTTCTCCGTGACAGCTTATCAGATACGTCTGGAGTCTGCAATCACCCCCAGCCCCCCAGCGTTCTGCGTAGTACCCCTTCCCCTACGATAGGGGGCGTTATTCCTTATTATAGTGACTCGCCTGTCTCTACACCATCTATTGGTACTGTTCTTTGAACGTTTTAACTACGGAATCGGGTTATGCCGTGGTTATGCGACAGCAAAACATAGCTTTAAAAAAAGCTAAAACACAAGTAAAAAAGTAAAGTAACCGAATAAGTTTAATTATGTTTAATTACAGAGAACATACAGTCATAATTTATGGAGTGTATCTGAAAACATCATTATAATGCAGGCTGTAATTACAATTAACGTCTATTAAAAATAAACAGCTACCAAAGCTGTTTGATAAAATCAGCCGACAAAAAGATATTTCCTTTACAAAGATAAAAAGATATTTTCCCTTGCAAAAAAAAAAATATAAACAAAATGCCCTGCTATAAATAAATAAGTAAACGAAGTCATAAAAAATTAGCTCGGCTAAATTAATTCCGTATTTTTATCCGCCGTTCTTAAATATTTTATGGGAGAAAGAATATGAAAACTAATTTCGTTTCAGTAAACTTATATTTTGCAGACCAATAATGTCTTTTTAAGTTAGGCTCTGTTTAAAATTAAATGCTAATGAACTCTGATATTTGTAGAAATAGAAAGCTATTATCCTCAAGCATGTATATAAGCAGTTGAATAAATAAATTTAATGTTAAATAAAAAAATGAGAAAAAACTGTAAAAGAAACAGTGTTTATATTTACGTTTTAACTGTGTTCATTAGTATCATTGATTCAATCGCAACTGTATCTTTGGTGTAGAGGAAGTTTTTTAACGTTTTCACAAAATAAAGTTGAATATAACAGGAACAAATTTACAGAATAGGGGGGTAACTAGCCTAATTTTTTTACTTCCTCATGTTGACTGGAATCAATTTAATACATCGCGCAGTTAAACAGATATTCTCATGCAGTGTCGTATAATACTGGTAAATCAAGTGAAATAATTTCTGTCAATGATGCCATTATATGAAATGCATGAAGAATCAGAACTGCAGTAATATAAAAACTGTATCATTTTTACGTTACTTTGATCGAATCCTTTTCACATTCTCATTACATGTGTAACTTTAATAGAATCTGTTTAATATGCTACACAGCGATTCAGAAATCTCCATTTATTACCAGGGAATCATGTAAAGTAATTTCCATTAAAATAACCCTATTTTACATTTCAGATAATGAATTAGCACTGTAATCATATAAACGATTTATCATTCTCTTGTCACTACTTCAGAAAACTTTTTGTCACTCCCCTTTTTAATATAGCATTAATCATTTTTTTTACTTGATTAGTAGCCGATTAACACAAAGAGTTCCCTTGAGAATCTTTTACTGTAGTTTAAATTTGTCTTGTTATTCCCGTTTCAGCTTTCTGAATATGGTATAGTTCGTAAATTTATTTCGTTTCTATCAGCTAATATTCTAGGTTGTAAATATTCCAGGTAAAAAGCAGTCCAATTATCTAGAAAAATCTATAACTCACAACTTTTTAATGCTGCTGGTACTAACATTATTGGATTCGCTCACCTCAATGTTGACGTATGGAGAAAATTTGTCCAAGGATTGCCGACTGGGATTTAAACATTTTTTTTTAAATTGTACTCCGTAATAGAGGAAGAAATTTTATACCTTGGGGCAATTTTCGTTTTTTTTAAATGCAAATAATATTTTTTAATTTAAATTATTTAGAGAAAAAAAAATCTGGTATAGTGTATTTTAAACGCTCATAAATTCTTTTGGTGGACGAAATTTATAAAATGAATCCTGTTGCAAGGTGCATAAAAGTTCAGTTCAGGCTACCTGAAAATACCATTTTTATTGTATTATCAGAATTTATGTAGCTGTAAATAGTAGACAAATTTTCTCAACTTGTATAAGAAGTCTCAATTGTATTAGTCTATCATTCTGTAATAAACATAATAAAACAAATAATAATAAAAACTATTTTGATCCAATCTATATTACATACGATAGTATAATCAATGAATGACATATCTTACTGAAGAAGAAGGAACTAAACTCCTATAATCATATGACTAATACGATTTTCTTCCCTCTTTACCGCTCATTAAAACCTATTGTTGGAAATTCCATAAGGAAACGGGTAGTTTCATAACAATTGTAAATTTATTATTGTCCTTTCTACACTTTCACACCATCTGTATTCAGTGAGTTGATATCTGTATTTATACGCCTTTGTTACGTCATATCGGCGTCGCTTTCCCGTGGATAACCATATTAACTCACGGCTGCTCGCTTATTACTTCTTGCTTCCTGCGTTTTCCTGTACGGTCTTTGTCCCTGCTCATGCACTAAACGAAGCATCTTTCGGGTATTTATTATTTTTAACTCAAAGCAAAGTTGCGTGCGATTTGGTATATTTAGATTTAAACGTGAGGATCGATGCCGCTTCCTCACTTTTTAAGGGAGGGGGGGGGGGGGAATGTTTAAATATATATAAAAAAAATTCCCCGTCAGCGTACAGTTCATAAACGGTGGAAAATTGTGTGATAGGCGCATGACTCAGAAGAAAGAGGAAAAAAAAAAGTTGAAAAGTTCCCCCGTTTCGTGTAGCTGGTAATCAACGGGGCCATTAACAAAATATCTGATGAGCTCACCGGAAAACGATGCTTAAAATGAAACATTCGTAAGAAAAAGAGGGGAAGGGGGAGGTAAATGGGAAAAAAAATTTGCTCTTGTAAAGGTTGTTCAATATAAATTGTCATGCAACACAATAAATATACCGAGTTTGTAAATACTAAGTAAAAGACGATTGAAGTCATCTCTTGCAATTTTAATACGGTGATTATTTTAATTATTTAAAATATGTAAAGGTGATGGCAAAATTAAACGGCGTTTAGAGCCATTTAAAAATGTCTACATACTTAGAAGTGCCAAAACAAACAAAAAAGGGTTATATTTGATATAAAAGAAATTTTAAGCGTTATTTTTTTCCTAATGTTTATATTAAATATATCATTCTCCAATGGTTAGAATAATTAATATTTCTGAATTCTTAAATAGTTTTAATAGATTTAATAATTACATTTTTCTTTAGATTATTTTGTCAAATTATTCAGATCGATCACATATTGAGTTGTTGAAGTTCGTGGCAAATCAGTTAGATTAAAAAAATATAATAATAAATAAGCAATTTTATAAAAGAAAATTCAGAAAACAATTTAAAAGAAATTCTTGCGTAAATTATTTGAAAATTTTGAAGAGCCACAAATAAGTGAAAAGAGCAAGGGTAAAATTGATAAAAAGCAGCATGCGGCTAGCGAGCCTCCATTTGGTCACCTTTTAACTAAAATTTTTTCTTAGGAATTTTCTCCAGCAGGCAAGACTTAGACAGAATTAAATTTTTCTTATTCTTTTATTACAATTGTTCTCTAAAAGCAATTGCATTTTTCTTTCCGTGAATGCTAAAATTAAAATGTGTAAAGTTTGTTTCACCGTGTTTTCTTTTGTGATTGTCCCATGATCTCTTGTTTTGGTCTCATTATTTTCTCTGTAGCTGAAAATTTACTCAAAAAAAAAGAAGGAAAAAAATAGGAGCTAATTTTTTGGGGTAAATAAAGTTTTTTTTTTTGTGCAATGTCATAAACTTTCTCTCTTACCACATTCTGCTCTGTAGTTAAAAGTATTAAATATTTTAGAGTAAAACTGGATGAATTTTATGTATATTATGTCACTGTAAAAATATGCCATTACCTCCTAACTTTCTACAGCATGGTAGAGATGAAAATGAAAAAAACAGGAAATATATAAAAAAATTAACACAACTCTTTCAAGTATAGCAACTGTTAATGAAAAAATATAGTTATGAGGTTTCTGCATTATGCATGAGTTATTTTTATGAAAGAAAATTTCTGGAAGAATATTGGATGAGCAAATCCATTTCTAATGCATGCAAATGTGGTTGAACTTCTTTTAAAATGTATGAACACTTAAAATTAGCTTAGCAACAGTGATGGCAGCAGCGGAATGAATCGTCAAAGCGAGGACATTGTCAGTTTAAGCCAGTGATTCATCAACCTTTTTTTTTTTTTTTGTCGCGGCACACTTTTAACGATTTCCAAATTGGCGGCACACAAAGAAAAAGATAAGTTTAAAATTTGTTTACTTAAAACGGATAAAAACAGTTAAAAATATGGCATTTAACTGTAAAAACAACAGTTTTCTTTTACAGTGCACTTTTCTTTAATTTAAACAAACTTTACTCGTAATAAAAAAAAAGCATTATAATTTTTACTATATACATTTTTAAAATTTGGCGGCACACTTTAAGAATTTGGCGGCACACAAAAGTGCCGCAGCACAGTGGTTAAGAATCACTGGTTTAAGCAAACATCTAAAGCAAAATTGGTTCGAAAAAATTACCAAGAAGGAAAGACTTCTTACTTGCCAATTTTCAGGATTATACTATAACACTATAAATACCCACGAAACAAATATAATTGCATGACAAATAATTCTTGAATAGAATTGAAGGGTTGTTTCGCTTTGGTATGCATGCGATGGATATTGTTTTCTCTATTATACCAAATGCGTGTAAAATGTTTCCGAACCGCCTTTAATACTTTATTGCACGAAGTATCAATCTTCGTTTTCTTCAGTGAAGGTCACTTTTTGAGTCCTATTTTTTTCTCTGTCGCAAGGTTGGGGAATTAAAACTACATGATTTTTGCATTAACAGTTTGGTTAAAAGAAACTGAGTATAATAAAACCCAACTGTGAAATCAAAGTTGATAGAACGAGTACAATGAACTTTTTAAAAGTAATTGTTAAAGTAAGGAAATCTTGAAATGCGAAGTATGTTTACGAATTTTTCCTTCACGATCATCAGCAAACAGTTTTAACAAACCATTCGCAATTGATTCGTTCACATCCGCATTCATACTTTGCTTTTGCTATCTGTATTTGTTAACAAATTTGCTGCACGTCAAGCCGATTCTAGCCTTAAGGTTGAATCAGGTTTCGATCAGGAGAGTAGGGCCCCACTTAGAAGAGAAGAGTCAAAACGCAGGAGTGTTGAGTTCCTCAAGTTTTATAATGTTGGGAGAGTAAGAAATTCTCACCACACTTCTAAATGAACTGCACTAACATTCTTAATGGATCCTTCTCTGCCGGCCTCGAGTTTAAAGGCCTGTTCACACTGCATCCTTAGTGTTGCGCTACGTTACTACGTTGATTACGAGATCGTTCACATGACCTGTGATTGGTTTGCCATATCACGAGGTTATTGCGTTGACCTCTGGTACTGGTTAATATTTCTAACGCTGACGCTACCTAACGCTCCGGATTCAGTGTGAACAGGCTGTTAATTTCGGTAGTCATCAACTAGCCTAGTGTGACTAATCTGCCTAGCAATCAAACCCAACAAGCTAGCCCCAACCTAACTCTAAGAAGCAAGTAGTCTTTTTAGGAACTAGGTAGATTAGTTTGTTGGGGTTCCAAGGAGCAAATAAGTAAATAAACAAGTAAATAAGTTGCCTTGAGCGTTTCATATGCATTTTTAGTTTTCGCATTTCAAATCTGCTCTTCTTTATTATTATTAATCATAAAAATACAGACATTAAATGTCATACCAATAGAAAAATTCACCTCCACCACCCCCCCCCCCCTCAAAAAAAAAAGAAAAAAAACCAGTAGATTCAAACTAAACATAAACAGATGTTGATAAAAGTGTGCTTGTAACGCAGAAAGATCTGTAAGAGAGGTTACTTATGCCATGGTTGGCATCTCCAACACACTCAGAAGCCATGGACAGTTGTTTATCTCTTATTATGGGCACATTAACACTGCGTAACGAACAAGTGCTCCGGAGGGGGGAAGTTTGATTGTTAAATTTTACCATTTTTAACATTTTTGTATGCTGAAAAGCCCATTATAAAGGTGAAACTATGGTTCGTGGTTGCTTGGCAAGCTGGAGATGCCTGTCTTAGCACAAATTGAACGCCCCCCACATAGTATAGTTGTTAGCGTTCTGAGCTCCCAAAATCCCAAAATGCTCGGCCTTTTCTGTGTCGTTCCCCTCATAGGAAAAATACTGGCTCACCGAAATGGTGCTCCCATAATAAAGTAGCCAGCAAATCTACGCGGGTCTTCGTAGGCCAATGTCAGAGAAGAAGAAGTACCTACCGTTAGAGACAAGTGCCTACCGCCTTGAAAAAAATATATACATGAATTGAAGTATTTCCGTTCCTCTTTTAAATATTATTTTGAAACGTGTTTTTTTAAAACTAAGTGTATTTTAAAAAAAGTTTGTTCTGCTTATAAATACAACAACAACAAAAATCACTGTATTTCTGCTCATGAAATATAAACGTAGTATAATATGTAGGAGAAGGCTCCATCCAGTGATGTTGCCAGTGGGGTCTCATATTCTAGAGGTAATTGTAGCTGCGAGAAAATCACAACATAAATTTAAATTTCCTTAGATATGAGTCGTTCATTAGATATGAGTTCCATATGAGTCATTAAGAAAATAAAGATTTTTTCCCCTCTTCTTTAAAAAAAAAATGCATTTCTCTTGCAAGCATTTTTATATACCAAATATTTCCTGCTCCTGAGAGAGGCAAATTAATTACACTCGCTTCCCGTTTTCATAGCGTTAATAAATAAAACTTAACACAAAAAAGTTCGTTGAAGGAAGCGTATTTTCTGTTGCCTGTGTAACGAACTATAACCGTAATAAAAATGATTTACATCAAAATAATCACCGGCCCAAAATTAAAAAAAATTAAAGTAGAAAAGCAGGAAGTAATAAGATTTACTTAGAAATGTGAAAAAATAAATTAAATAGATAAGTTTTTTTTTTCTCAAAAGACCTTAAAAATGTACAGAATCATGAAGGGTGAAAGAAGTGTAAAACTGTTAACTGACTAGTGCATCTTTTGATAAAAAAGAGAGAGAGAGAGAGAGAGAGAGAGAGATTGATTTAATTAAAAATAGAAATGATGTAAAATTTTCCTTTAAATTGTGAGAACAAGTTCTGTCTAAAGATAAAAGAATAACAAGTGCGCACAGGAAAATACCATTTGTATAGCCAATTAAGCTTCATGGTTCAACAGATGGGAAGATTATTTGTTAATTTCCTTCTAACCCAGAGGTTTCGAAACTTTAGTTAGTGGACCCTTGATTGCTCGAAAGATAACAGTCAGATTTTCACAGATGAAAAGTTTTGTGTTCTTAGATTCCGTGATTTTCGAGCTTGTTTTCTTTTATTCTCTCGAAATGAAAGCTTATCTAAATGATAAATAAATAATCGCATGAGGAATAGTTATCAAAAATATCCGTGTAAGTCCTGGAGTAACTTACTTTTCTTTTGCAAAACACTTTTTCACTTAAGCGAGCTTTCTTCATGTTGTTATATTAATTGTGAAACATTATATGCTTACGAAACATCGTTAAATTGTGAAACATCATATGATTGCGAAACACCATTCATTTGTGAAACATCATATGATAATTAATTAGTCAAATGCTGAGTCTTGATTACGTAAATAATATATACATCGTACATCATTTCCCTGTTCCTCCCTCAACCCTCAAAATTTTATTATTTCTTGTAGTTTTATATATATATATATATATATATATATATATATATATATATATATATATATATATATATATATATATATATATATATATTCCTGTTTAATTTCATTTCTAATGATAGATTAGTTTAGTGAAAGTGACATAGTCAAATTATAAAATAAATTAATAGTTTCACAATATTTGCTTTTATATACGAAAATTTTTTATTACTTATTGAAAACTATATTTTGCTGTTCTTTACTGTCTCTATTACAAGAATTTCAGGAGAATGTGTAAAACCCAAAAACTTGAAACTGTTTCGTCAGTTATGAATAAATAAATCTTCTTAAAACTTATTGCGACAGATATTTAGCATAGTTCGATGGATTTTTATTATTATCAACATCACTATTGTTGGCATCATCATAGATGTTCACTAAAGATGTCTATCAACACCATTTTGATTAGTTAACGTGTACTGATCTTTCATTAAATAGGAAAACATCCTCTTATAAAAAATGCAATTGCAGTTGTGTACAACTGCTTCTTCTTGTATGAATGCCTAAAGCCTCAATTTTAAATAAAAGACAATCGTTGAATCACATAGCCTGATATCAAATAATGGCGAATGTAAATTCAATTAATTTCGTAAGTTTGGTATATTTTAGTGGGAAAAATCTTTTAACAAACTTTAATTCACAAACTTTAACAAACTTCACATCTTTCTTTCATACCAAACTTTACATTCTTTTAACAAACTTTACGTACATTAAAAACAACAGGGCGGGTGAATTCGATCCTCTTTCACAATGATCATGCACCTTGCAGAAAACAAATCATACAAAAAGAAAGATTGGGAAATAAATCTTACAAAACAGGTGAAGACACGTACATGGCTACAATTCATAAGATGACTTGTGATAAATGCTTTTCTCCAAACAGTAGATTGGGACATTACGCTCTTACTATGCATAACCAACAAAGAAAAAGACTTCGATATTTCGCTCTGAAATCATCAAATTGTTCTGACGTCATTATGCAAATATCAAGCCCCACAAATGTCTGTCTGAATTAAATCAACATTATTCGAGATTCATTTAAGCGCATACAAACACATGCGGTTAAACTTCCCATAAATGATTCGAATAAAGTTTTTATTTTGCACATAAAACGGGTACTTAGCCAGAGATAAAAAAAAGGAAGAAATTATTGCCTATTTTGTTGGAAGTACCAAAAACGTAACCCTTAAAAGTTCCCTCAAAAATAAGGTTCCTTTCTATAACGATACGTTTTTGTACTCGCATTGGCATGCTAAATTTTTTAAAATCAAATTTATGAAATTATATTTAGTTGCTAACATTTGCTTAGGGGCAGGCAGTTCAACTTTTTAGTCGATACTTTAAAACCACGAATTTTCAGCCACCTTTTCTGAAGACATCTTCTTTTAATATTGGCTAATAATAATAATAAAACGGAAGGTTTTAAAATTATGCATCATTTTCTTACAGCTTGCTTCCATCTACCAAATGAAAAGGTCTTTTTTTTTTGTCAATTTTATTTATTTATTTATTTATTTATTTATCTTCCCTCTGTGTTTACGAATTTTCAATCTTGAACAAAAAAACGGAGCCCTTTCATTGTTGTTCCGCTGCGCATTGTCATTAAGTAAGCAGAAATAAAAAACCACTTCTTGGGAGAGAGAAAAAAATATATAAACGAATATCGCATATACTTAACCACAATACAAAAGCCCTGACAACGATAACGCCTATTTCGCCTTTTCCGAATTCGACGAAGAAATAAATGCCTCTCTCTCTCTCTCTCTTCCCCAAAACTCCCCTAACGCCATTTCTACCTCATGAATTATTCCCAAACTTTCACAACCAACCCTTCTCTGATTATCCTTCGCCTCACGACCGGTTTTCACTTTTTCAAAAGAAACGACCGCCGTCTATCATTACCTAAAGTACGTGCTTCGCATCCCTGAAAGGAAGGATGACTTGACCAGACGAACATTTCAATCAGAAGTCATTAAATGGCTGGCTCTCGTGTGTAATTACGGAGGAAGGGGTGGAAGGGGGGGTGGAAGGGGGGTTGGTGGTGGCTGCGAGAGTGGTAATTGGGGTCATTGTTGGAGATTCCTCACCAAAAGCATCATCGGCATTTAGTCGTGGCGATTTGTAAGTCTGGAAAGTAAACTGCCGGTAAGGAAGTGTAAAGGTAAACACTCGCAAGAAATGGAATGTCTGAAGACAGAGGAAAGTAAATAGGATAGTATAGGGGTCAAGGTCGAGTTGTATGTAGTACGTGTTGACACAGGTGCAACAAGGAACAAAGAGCGCAGTATACGGGAAAGAGCATCTGAGTTGAAATATATATATAGAATCTAATGGTGCATATACATTGGTTCAGAGTTCTCTGCATGTGCCTTGGGGAATCCAGTGATTTATATTCACTCTGTACTCTGTATATGCGTGGATCGCCTCCTCTGGCGGTCCGGATACATAGCATCAAAGGAAGGGCGGGGGGGTCAGCGGGTCAAATGGTGTCGACCGGGGTCGGGGGAGACAGCAGATCAAAGAAACTCGAGGGACCTTGGAGGCGGGAATGGGGGTGGTTCTAAATACCGTGTCTAATGTTACCGTGACTAATGTGATGACAGGAGTCGGGGGTCTGCAGGCAGAGAACTCTGCACCAATGTATATGCACCATAAATAGAATTTAAAATGAGTTGCGTTGTGACTGATGCCCCTTGAACGACAGTATATTGTCAGTTCAAGTCCGTAACGTCCATTGGGCAAAGTGGTACGGCTACGGTTTTGAATAGCAACACAAAGGTTGGAGTCTGATTTGGCTAAAGGACCGGCCCCGTAATTTTGAACCGAGTCAAGTGACGAGACCGGAACACCTGACCCCGCACCTCCTGAGGTAAATTTGAGAACTTGGAGGACATTGCAGCCATTACAGAATTTTGGTGCACCAGCCGCCATTAGTGTACACTGCAGCAGATTTGTCAGAGACCGGCATCGAACCAGAGACGTTCAGATCACTGGCTCGCTGCCTTTGCCAACCGGGCCCCTGCGCCCATAGAATCTAAAATAATAACTCGAAATCCCCCATACACATTATGCGTATTAATCCGACAAACGACGTCGATTGGGTGGACAATTTCTCAAAATTGCGACTGCATTCGTAATCTAGAACAGTGGTTTCTGTCAGTTTTTTCGATTATGTCCTTTGCTAAAGACGAAGAGTCTAATGTACTGCTATTACAAAATTTCCTAACATATTGGTATAAAAAAAGTACTTATCTCCACTCGTTAAAATTTTCAGACAATTTGTAACGTATCACAAAGCAACATACCCTCTTTCAAATGCGTTTAAAGACTCTGTTGTATTTCAATAGACATAGAAAGCAATTCTATGTGTAAACTGAAACTGATGCAATTAATTTACTTACTGAAGAGAAAAGTATATACATTTTTATTTACTTTTATCTTATTTTATAGCAATATTCAGTACTTTAATAAGAACCTTAATTTTATTTAATTAAATAAATTAAACGTTTAACTATGTTCATGAGAAAAAAATATATATTTTTTGGCAAGTTTTTCATTAAAAAGGAGAGAAATATCCACCTCGTGGTTTTCTTGTCATTTTAGCAACTTTCTGAAGACAGCTACTCTGATATCCCTTTGAAAATCCCCGGGGTTGCGCGTTCCATATTTTGAAAAGAGATGCTCCGGATTCTAACGATTTAATCAAAATCTAACAATTCTACCAATAAACGTTATTAAATTTGACAGTATAATAATGTAAACAAATCAACACAATCTAAGACCTATAAAGGGGGCATAGACTGCCAAACAAATTAACTGAAAACCTACGCTAGCGTTGAAAACTTTTAACTTTTCAATAAAAGTTTGCGCAGTTGCAACAAATCCTCATATTGAAAACGGACAAATATAACTAAATTAAATATTTCAACAGATCTGGATAATTTATAGGAAGAAAGTAGACAAAAAATAAACAGAAATCAAGCACTTAGGGGTCTACGCACCGTAAGGCAAGATTCTGTAGTAGTGCCGGAACTAAACCAAATATCGAGGTCTCGTCATCAGGAAGCCTAACCAATGAATAGGATGCAGGTCTAACCAAAAGACATCCCAAGGCCCTGAGATCCCCATTGAGACAGATATAGTAAATGAAAAATAAATGAAAAAGACACAGACAACTTGCACTTAGGCTCATTGCACCATAAATGCAAGTACACATACAATCCTAAAGAACACAAATGAAAAGACAGAAATACAAAAAGACAGAAATTATCTACCTCTGTTAAAATATTTAATTTAGTTATATTTAATAAATTTGACATCCGAGAGAAAATTTGTTACAAAAATTATAATTTTACGGATATGCATCACTCTGAAACCTTTATTTTCATAGTTTAAGGGCCTGTTCACATAGGAGTCCGGTAGCAGAAGCGTTAAAGTATTGAAATACTATATTTAACCAATGACAAACCTCCAAACGATCAGTAACGAAATTTTTAACGCCTATGATATTGGTTTATTTCCGTCTCAGCGCCATCTTTCATTTTACGCTTCCGCTACGGGACTCATATGTGAACAGGCTGCATCAAAGCAGCCACATTTAGCTAAAAAAAAATAGTCGAAACAAAAAGTTATGAAAAATCCTGCCATAAACAGGGTATAGAAATTGAAAGTATAAAATCCCAGAGTAATTGTGATCGACTGGAAACGTTAAGTTATGGACTAATTAGACAGCCATTCAAGGCGAAGACTAGTCACTGACATGTCCCTTTCCATGTTGGATATCTTGGCTTGTATGATTACGCTCATACACGAATACAAAGTGTGGGCAAAACACTGCGGGCACTTCATATTCATACCCCAGTCAAAATAGACCCGATTTTGACGAATGGCTAAAAAAAATATGAAAGTTTTGAAATTTGGTGGAGATGTTTGTTTAGGCATGCTAATGAACATACTAAAAGTCCCCACCGATCAGACTTGAGCTTTCGCCGCCATCTTGGAAAATGTGTGCACTTTTTTGGTTTTTTGGAAAAATCTTTAAAAATATTGATTTTATAAAAAATAATTAAATACAAAAATTAAAGAGCATTAAATTATGAACAAAAATCATTCATAATATTTTTTTATATGTCTAACAGGAACAAAGATAATTGACTTTGAAAAAAGCACACTATCACACCTGGGACGCGCAAGCGCGGTTCCCCATCGCGATGGGGGGAAATACCCACGCATGTGCATACCATAATTAGCCAAATTAGTTTTACACTAAATGGGAAGGTTTTTTGTATTTTTTCAAATAACTAGGGAAATATTAACTTTGCGTAAAAAAAGTAATAAATGGTAATAAATGCGATTTATTACCAAGATTGCTTCATGACTTTTTTTCTACACACTGCACCAATCAGAAAGAGAGGGCGGCCTGAGTCGGATTACGTCTCAGCAGCTGTAGACGAAATAGCTTTCTTCCTTGATAATAAGGACGACTGTCAATTCTCACTACCCGAACTCAAATCTCAAATTACAGGGCTAGTTCCACACGACATCACTTTGAGAAATAAGTTGAAACAAAAATACGGGGATGGCATTATTTTGGCTTCAAACTCCAAAAAAGTTACTGTCTTATATTTACGTAACACTGGAATGAAAGTCTTATCAGACTCTTGGTACGACAAAAGGATACGAAATGATCGTGAGGAGCGTCTACGAATAGTACAAACTGCTGCAGCCATAATAAAAGAAGATATCCAGACACCAGTTTATGACACTCATTGCTACCAAGTGATAATTTTTCAGAGATGTGAACAAGGGCGTTCCAGAAAGCCAAAAATCTTTTTTGGAGCACTTGATTATTAAAAATAGACTGCTAAGGCAGAAAAAAAGTCACTTCAATAGCTCACGTCATTATATCAGCGCTAAGGCCACGATCATTTATGTCTCCTCTGCTCAATGGTCTTGCTTTATTTTTGTACAAAAAGTTCTGTTCCAAGAATTTAATAACAATGCTCTCGAATTTGGGATTTTGTTCTTCTTACTATGAAGCCCAAACACTTGAGATGTCAGCCATTAATCATCCGCAACCCCAAATGCGCGAGGGATCATTCTACCAATTCGTATTTGACAATGCAGATTTCAATGTGTCGACAATCGATGGCCTGAATACGTTTCATAGCATGGGGGGGCATTGCTTGTTTTACTCCAGCGTCAGCAGTGGAACCCGGGACGAAGATAAAAAAATTAACCGAACTTACATCCGCATCGACCGTAGGCAAAATGGGAATCATTCCTCAGGAAACGTTTGAAAATGTTTGAGGGCCTGGGTTAAAAACAATTACTATCGAAGATTTGAATGTCTTAAATCCTTTAGCGGAAGATTTACAACTGCCTAAGCCATCTGATATCTCCTGGATGTGTGCTAAGTGGTTAGGTCTTCCACAGATACCTGAATGGAAAGGATTTTTCCATTGTATAACCAGAAACCAGCCTTGTGAAAAGACCAAAGGAATACCCCTTCCTTTTGTTTATTCACCACCAAGCAAGTATGACACCAGTTTCACTGTGTTGAAATATGCTGCCCAGCAGTGTGTTAAAATGCACCAAAAGTCTTGCATACTCACGTTTGACCAACCACTGTATATTAAAGCTCGAGAGATAGTCGCAGCAACTTCCAATCCATTATTATCAAGTTGTATTGTGAGGCTTGGTGGATTTCATCTTTTAATGTCATTCTTAGGCTGCATTGGGTACACAATGGCTGGAAGTGGGTTAAAAGAAATACTCACTTTGATTTATGCTCGTACGTCAGTAGAAAAAATGTTGCCTGGCCATGCATACGCTAGGGCCGTCCGAGCTCATTTATTGACCCAAACAGCTTTAGCAAAAATAATTTTTGACGGCATGGACATATCGGATTTGGAATGTAAAAATCTCCGTGAGTTGTTTCGAGATTTTGCTATTGAACCACCATCACAAGAAACCTTAAACGCACACACTCAAATACGAGCCATCGAAATTAAAATGAAGACTTTGGAGAACCTGAAAAAGAAAGGCCCAACTGTCTGTGGGGCTGGAAGCGTCAAGAGAAAATTCTTGTGTTCCATCACAACTATGGATGCAATAGCTCCCGATTCAGTTTTAAACATGGTGTTTTGCAACTGTAAGACTGACTGTGGAGTAAGATGCGGATGTCGGAAAGCATGCATCAACTGCACAACGGCCTGCAATAATTGCAATGGGGTATGTCAGAATGACATCAGCCCTGTTGATGATGACGATCGAATGAAAGAAGTTGATGAATGGGCCGATGCTAGCGGATCCATAGACGATCTATACATGCCTGACGAAGGGGAGAATCCCGTACCGAAAAAAGCACGTAAATCCTGAAGTAGGTAAGCTTGAACAAATATTCGCAAAGGAAATCTGATAGTGAATACCCACAAGTTTACTACATTCATGTATAAAATTAATAATGATTAATTATCTACATAGCCAAAAACATTAAAGTCTATTTTCTTGTGTTTAAAGAATGCCGAAATGTGGGAGAGGTTAGAAATTCAAAGAAGAGCGCCTGCAACGAGACTTTGAAGCTACCTCCATTATCAACTCGCATTTTATAGTCAATACCATCGTTCCTGTTAGGTTTACGACAAAAATGTATAAAATCGTTTTTGTACATAATTTAATGCTTTTTAATTTTTGAAATAAACTTTTTTTACGCAAAGTTAATATTTCCCTAGTTATTTGAAAAAATACAAAAAACCTTCCCATTTAGTGTAAAACTAATTTGGCTAATTATGGTATGCACATGCGTGGGTATTTCCCCCCATCGCGATGGGGAACCGCGCTTGCGCGTCCCAGGTGTGATAGTGTGCTTTTTTCAAAGTCAATTATCTTTGTTCCTGTTAGACATATAAAAAATTTTATGAATGATTTTTGTTCATAATTTAATGCTCTTTAATTTTTGTATTTAATTATTTTTTATAAAATAAATATTTTTAAAGTTATTTCCAAAAAACCAAAAAAGTGTACACATTTTCCAAGATGGCGGCGAAAGCTCAAGTCTGATCGGTGGGGACTTTTAGTATGTTCATTAGCATGCCTAAACAAACATCTCCACCAATTTTCAAAACTTTCATATTTTTTTTAGCCATAAAACCTATTTTGACTGGGCTATCAGGCAGACTTTTTCTTTGCACTTGCTACCATTTAATAGATGAGCCATTATTAAATATGAAATATGACCTTCTTTGGATTTCTAATAATAGGATGAGATTTGATGAACCGGTTTTAAGCATAAACTCTCCTGTCTGATCTCTATTGTTTACATTACTGATTATCGGAAAGAACAGGTTGCTTCTCGTAAAACGGAGGCCATTGGTGGTCGGTGTTACACCCCCAGATATGGCTAAAGGTACTAAAGAGCTTAACATCAACACTATTTCTTACATCTTCGGATGACGATTGCCGGTTCCAAAATCTAATAAAGAAAATCGATCGGGGGGGGGGGGGGGATTATTTTTTTCTATAGATTCGTCGTTTTATTTTTGATTAACATTTTTTGTAGTGAAGTCTGTACTATAGAAAACTGTACTATAGAAAGAGTCTGTACTATAGAAAACTGCGAGTGAAGATTTAACTCTGGTTGCAAATTAAATGAAATACATGACTCGAGCACTAGTGGAGCAACGATCAAGTGACCTTGAAAGAATCAAAATTCTCTTAGATAATCGTGCAAAGATGCATGCAGATAATGCCTATAAATAATTACAAGATAAAAAGTACTTTTTATATACCAAGTTTTTAAATTTTCTGTTGAATCATATAAACTTGACAATTCTATGAATTAATAAATACTTTTTTAAAATTTATTTGATGAATTATCCCATCAACTTGAAAGAAAATGAAGCTAATTGGAAGTTAACTTGCGTTTAACTTTTCGTTCCCGTCCCGGCCGATAGATGGCTGCACCAGTCTACAAAACAAAATTAACCGAAAAAGAATTCAATTCTGCTTAAAGATGTCTAAAAGTATTAAAATAATGCATTGTCATCGTGTTCTGTGCTATTCTAAAAGTTTCAAATGTCTAGCTAGTCGGGAAGTTAGTTAAAAATCGATTACAAGATTTGTACTGGACAAACATACACACAAACAAGAAAGCGAGTTAATTAAAACATGGTAATTATGGAAATTCTAGGTGGGGGAAATATGATAGATAAATTTGTTGTTATCATGACATTTAATTAGCAAACAATTCTTAAAATTTATTGCTCATATTAAATCTTATATGAGGTCTTTCTCCTTCAGTAAGCATTTTTGTTCTACGTACCCATAGGAAAAATTAGTTGAACACTGTTTGTGGAGAACGGGTAGGTTCAAGATGAAAGCCCCCCATATCAATAATGAACCAACCATCCGACATCCGCATTATCCAAGATCCATCCAAATTTGTGGATTTAAGAGACTTTATTTTCAGCTTGCACTCACTGGCGCATTGCATTTTGTTTTTTCCTGTTTTTGAGTGTTCGTATGATTTACTTTCGTCTTTTTTTTTTCTATTCCAGTCGTTCTCGCTGTCGCTCGAAGTTGCACAAAATCCTCGCTGGGGGATGCTTTCACGGTAAATCACCAGGTGTGATGCTTTGTTTCACTTCGCTTGCGCCCGCTGGAAAAATCCCCCGTATAACAACTCTCAACGCTCCGGCTGAAGCTGGAGCAATAAACGTTACTTCTGATGACAGGGCAAATGCCTATATCTCACACTTGTCACCCCGGCGCTAAAAAGTTATATATCATCTGCCGCACACACGCTTGTTTCCTATCTCCTTCTGGCGACGGCAGTTTCCTGAAAAGCCCCGGCAAATACAAAGTCCCTCTCAATATCGCCCCGTTCTCCAGGCGTAAAGTATATCTTTCGACTCCAGAAAAGAAAATGTTGTCATTTACCCGAAGGATATCGACGGCGAATGCCATTGTAAGGATATTGTAGAGCCTCGGTTGTCTGTGTAAAAAATAACCCGTGGAATGGATATTTGTAGTTTTGATGTCTAGGCAACAGCAAAAAAGAAGTAACGCAATTTTCCCCGAACTGTATCCGTAACATATCATTGTTTTGGGCAAAATTTTAAAACAATGTTCGTAAAAGTATGAAAGCACTCTTGTAAGATAGCAACGCTTGAGATGAGGCTTTTCTGCTGTGTGCCTTGCCAAATCACTCACATAAAGAGGTGGATTTTGTTCCTTCTCAAGGTAAAAGGAGATAAGCTGGAAGAATAAATACCGCATTTAAAATGTCATGGAAATACCTGTAGTTATTTTCTGAGCATTATAGATCAAAAAACTAATTTAGATTTAACTTTTCGATAACAGTGACATTTATTTTTGTATTCTATTAAGCTTTTGTTGTTTATGGGGGAATTTATATTTTAAAACCCTAAATTCTATCCTGATAGTTTTCGGGTACATAGAATCTCTTTTTTTTTCTGCACATAAAATTCATTGGGTCTCAAATAACGAATACTGGTACACAGAATTGAACTGCGGTAACCAAGTTTTTGCTCTCATGCAGGGCCCGATTTAGAAAATTCTTGACTATAGGCACAACTTGGGATGGGGCCCCCTTACACTGATGTAGGCGTAAAATTTCCAAAATTGACACATAAAAAAAAAATAATCTTGAATCATTGTGAAAGTACCATTTTACCAAGAATTGGTTATTTGAAGCGTAGAAACCTAGAACATTATCAAATAACAAAAAACTATACAACATATTTACTTCATCATTAAAACACCAATACAATGCAACCAGAAAACTTATTAATCCCTTATATACACTATGCATATAACTATACATATGAACAGGCCAATGAATCAAATTTGAAAGGGTATATATAAAAAAATTGCTATTAAAAAAGGTAAAATTAAAAAAAATATGAATTGGGATTTTTTTTTCGTTTAAAATAAAAAATTTTGGGGGCCCCCGAATGTAGGCCCGGGCCTACTGGGCCTAATGGAAAATCAGGGTCTGCTCTCATGTATACCACTATGAATTCTAAGGGGCTTAGAGGGCTGATCGCAAAGGAGCTGCCGTAGCAAATACTCAGGTATTGATGTTAAATATATCTTTACATGAATCCTAATTGAATCCAAATTGTACTATATCGCTGATGGAAGAATTGAAATTATACGCAATTAAAAATGTTATACACGACACAGTTTTACTACATTTAATGAAACTGTTATAGAGACCATATCTTTACAGCAATCCTTCGTTAAAGGTCTCGTCAGTCAAAACAACATATCGCCTTTTTTTCATTTATCTCTTAAATTTTTACATCCAATGAAAATCGTACCTCGTCCTACAAAACCTACAAAATATAGCATATATTTTGTACGTTACTTGAGCTTTTTCATCCCCAGATTTTATTTGTAAAGTGTAATGTAATTATTTTTCCTTACGGTACACAATGTGCTATTTTGGGTAATCCATTTCTCTCCTATGTTTAATTCGTTTTATAATACACATTTAAAAATTTATTTTAGATTGATTTTAAATTATTATTAAGTTAATTCAATTTTAAAACAGTTAAAATTAAATTATTTTGTATTAATTAAATTAATTGTTAGCTATGAAATTAATATTATCTTTCTAAATGAATTAATTTAATTTTTTAAAAAAATATTTTGTTGTTAAAAATGATTAAACGTTGAAAATTTTCTTTGAGTGCTTTTTTTAAAAAGATTTACTCTAGATAAAAATTTTAAATACGTTTAAATGTGTAAACAAAAGATGGTCATTATGACAAAAATATTTTTTCTCTTTAATTTTTAAATAGATATCGAATAACTAAACTAGAAAAATTTCTATACTATTTTGAAGTACGCTAAACCACAGTTACAGATTTGACTAGGATGCTTTCCATGTGAGGGTAAATTTATTTCCATTCCGGCAATTGAGATAAATATAAATTTAGATATTTTGTCATCTTAGGCAATGAGGAAATAAAGAAATAGTGTAAGCTGAGTTGCACATTAACATATGTTTATTCGTTAGTAGATAATATATTAACCTCTGGACCTAAACCTCTAGACCTAAAGGGCTGAAATTTTGCATGGCGATTCTTCTTATAGTGTAGGGGTGCACTAAGACAGATTTTTGACAAATTCTTCTTAGATTTTTTTAAATAAAATTTTTAAGCTGTTTTTGTAACTTTTTTTAAAGTTTGCATTTAAAATAATAATCTGAGGATTATAAAATTCATATCACGACAAAGATCCTAAAAATTCCTTTAAAATGAAATCTTTTTCGAATCTTTACCTCCATTTTCTGATTTTTGGTGAATTTTTAAAGATTAATTTTTAGAATTTAATTTATTAAATGATGATCACGTGGTTTCTTTTCTTTTTGTGATACTTTAAACCAATTTTGCGTCACGTGCATAATAATAAAATTTTTTTCTTGCTAATGCGGGAGACGATTGGACACTATAAAAAAAATATATTAAAATACAGTTAAAGGTATGTATCTCAAACTGTACTATATTAACTGCACTATATTCTTTAGTATGTTCTATTAGATTTAATTTGAATAGTTCCTTCTACATTATTTTGTCTATAAAAATATCCGTTACGATTTTTTTATAAATATATATAGATTTTTTTTACACCAATAGCATGCATTGATCGTTGTATTTATTATATATATATATATATATATATATATATATATATATATATATATATATATATATATATATATATATATATATAAAATCATAAGTAAAAATAAAAATAAGAATAAAAAAAACTGTAACTAATAATAATAAAAAACTAAATTAATAATGGTTTAATAGTCCTAAAAACAGTAACCATAGTAAGTCAGTAACTGAGTAACCATAATCTCCATAGTTGCAAGTTTTTTGACGTAAGTCATCTTGCGGTTACATGAACATGTTCTTATCTTCCACTCTGTCTAGCGCCAGGCTTGGTGTTCTTTGGTTAAGTAACTCTTTATTCAATATTTATTCAATTTTTCTGTTTTTCATGGATTGTACGGTGTCTGAGTGTGTTTATTGTATAGATCATACTCATCGGAAACAATCCATTGGTTTTTAGACAGTATTGACACCGCTGAAGAAGAGATGCTGTCTAAAACCTCTTTCATACTTATATTTTTTCATGTTATTGGTTCCTGGCTGCAAGTAGCTTTAGTGCTAATACTGGTATTCCCTTTAATCTATTGCTTATATATATATATATATATATAGGGATTAATTGTATACATTGACCGTTGTATTTAATTTGAATGTACTCCGTAGCGAAGTACGGGTATTCAGCTAGTTTCTTATAAAGATTGTGATAAATGATGCTTGAACACTGGGAGATACTTTTGGCGGAGACCGAGATCTTTTCAACCGGGTCAAGCCATAGTATCTTTTTGTTTGGCACGATATTATATCCTAACCTTTTAATAGTCGAGTAAAACTGAATCGCTGGCACTCCTGTGTAGTATATTGACTCTTCCATTAATCTTAGGGCAGGTCTCTTGACGCAGTTTCTTCTAATCAGTATCCCAGAAGAAACCACGTGGGAAATTCCTTGATCTTATTAGTTTCAGAAGCTCATTAGTTTCCGACCTAAGATACTGTGTGAACGACAACCACTTCTGTTCCATTTATCTCTTTAACTCAGTGGGATATAATCATATTTAACGTTGTAAGCCTATTAATTTTCGACCTAATCGCACGAAGTGTTGCTAAGTGACAGCTCCCTTTATTCAATTCTATCGTTAACTAGGTAGATGATTATTTCTTCCAAGAATGCTTGGAGATAATTAAAGATTCTAGATTAACGGAAATCTTCTTAACGTCTAATTTTAGTTATTTAAATCACTTTGCCAGATCGGATAGGGTCTTAAATCAGTCCATGTAAGTTGAAGGAAATAAAGAGCAATAATTAAAGTTACAAATTTTGCATTGTATCACCCTCTATTCAAAATTTTCTCACATATTTTAAATTTTGTCCTTTTTTCATAATAGCTAAAATATGGAGGCGTACGGGGTCATGAAGGTTTTGTATAGGCAAATCTTTAATACTTAAGCGATGGGGGAAAAATCTTTAAAGAAGCATTATTTTATTTAAATCTGCTTTAACCATTCCTTAACTTTTATTTTTTAAGGAGGTCAGGGGCACATTTAAATTTTTTTTTATTTATTGAGGTAAAATTTTGAATTTTTTTGTGATGGTTAACCATACAATTTGTAAACAAAATCACATCATTAAACTTCTCATAAAGTTTTTAAAAAAATTTTAAATTAAAAATTTTTTTTAAAGGGAGGTAATTTAAAATCGTTATAAATCCAAATATTATTTGTCGAATTTCAAAATTTTTCATTTAATTAAGCAGAAAAATATAAGTTTTAATTTTGATGCAGTGTTTTTTTTTAAAATATTAATTTTTTTTTAAATTAAAAATATTTAGAAAAAAAATTTCAAAAAAATTGATGTAACTTAATTTTTAAAAATCATATTTTCAAAAGTAAATAGATTTTCAATATAAGTAACTATAAACTTTTTTCAAAATAAAAGTAAAATAACTGAAAAAGACATGTTCCAAGTTTGAACCATTTATCTTTAAGGTTCTTGACTTATAACAATTTAAAGACGAGAAATGGTGAAAAAATCCAGCATGCAGAAAACGCATTTACAGGTTTAAACAAACATTGGCTGCTATTACAATGTTGCAAAAAATAAAATAAATAAATAAATAAATAACAATAATTATGATAATAATAATAAAATAAAAAATAATAAAAATAATTATTATTATAATATCTCCTGTTCTAATTAAGATAGAAACATGATTTAAACGTCATTTTAAGCGGAAAAGAACACAGAATTTTTTAATGCAGTAAAACTTTTTTTGGAAAATTCGAAGAATTTTGTGTCCTGGACCCCTTTAAGAACAGCATGCCTATAAACAAATATTTATATTTCATTCTGAAAAATGATGATACAGAAAGTAATTATCCCACAGTATTATGCACCCTAAACAAATATTGGATTGCAAATTTAATCAGTAAATTGCAGGGGCATCAGTAGCTGGATTTTCATAGCTAACACACCAAGGCTGGTTGGACGGAGATTCGTCGTTATCTATTGCAACAGGCGGACTAAACAGACCGGGACCTACAATTTAAAGCCAATTCTGATCGGCTACAAACCTCCTTGTCAACTCTGAGACATGAACTTATAAGAATGGTGCCAAATGCCAGTGCCCTTCGGACATTATCTGGTCTAGCGTCATATGGAGAAACAGGGGAGAAAATATGCATACACGAATAAACAAACGAACTTAAAAAAAACTGTCACCTAATTGACATAAACTTCTCACTCGTTCATTAATGATAATTGTCGACATTGTTGATCATTAACCTTTTCCTTATGGGGTGGAATAGCACGTATCCCAAGAATGAATGTATATATATATATATATATATATATATATATATATATATATATATATAGATACATATATATATATATATATATATATATATATATATACACATATATATATATATACATATATATATATATATATATATATATATATATATATATATATATATATATATATATATATATATACATATATATATATACATATATATATATATATATATATATACATATACATATATATATATATATATATATATACATATACATATATATATATATATATATATATATATATATATATATATATATATATATATATATATATATATATATATATATATATATATATACCTTTGTCAAAAACCTCTTTCAATCTTATCTTTTCATGTTTTTAGTTTGTGGCAGCAAGTAGTCTTGGTGCTCATACTGGTTTTTCTCTTTCAACTTTATCTTATAGTGTATATATATATATATAACCTCCTTAGTGACCGTTCTTACAAAGGGGATATGAAATTTCCCATTCTAAAGAGGGAATCGGAAAAATAGGCCCCATAAGCTAAAGGTTAAGCTATTTTTCTCTGCTAACCTTAACCTGGTTTGCCTTCATGTATAAAAGAGAAAGTTTTTTTTAAAAATTATGATTAAATTTGCATAAAAAGAGAGGGAATGACATAGTTGTGTAATTTGTGCTAGTCTTGTGTAGACTAGTCAATAAGCTGAATATATTAGAAGACTCGGAGGAGTACTCATTAACACCCTCTATAGATTTACCTCTTAAATACGCTACTATTAGGTTCAAGTATTTTTTTTTTCATTTTATTGTTACACCGGGGAAGAAAAGCTTGCCCCTAATTAGAAGTTTACATTTTAAATTGAGTTTAGGTCTACTTACCTCCATTAATCAAATTAATTACTTTCTCTTCTTTTTTCTCGTTGATGTTTTTCTTCCCCTTATTTCTTTTGGGAACTCGCTCGGAAGAGTATCCACATTATCTTGGTAAAGAGGGTTCAGAATCATCAAACCAATTTAACCAAGATTGTTTCCTGTCTTCCCCCCCCCCCCCATTACAGCACCAATTCAGAGCATGACGACGAGGGTATTTTTTTTCTTCTCTTCTCTTCTTGTCGGGTTAGAAACTTAAGTTCTATTGCAGTGGTGGAGTAATAAGGGCAATTTAGCTAATGATCGTTTATTAGGTGCTTAAAGCGTGTGCTATAAATGCTAATTGTCAAATAGGGATTCGCTGTTTAATGACTATTCTTGCCACATGCTGGACATGGGTAGTAATTAGCTGGTAACAGATTATGAGACACATTTGCACGGTGGGTTTTAGCTGTCTTCTCTGGAGCGCTCCATAAAAAGGGGAAAATTATCGATGTTGCAGCTCAGAATGAATGGACATCACGTAAAGAACGTAGCCTAATGCGCATATTTTAATCGCAATAATAATAACTCTGTCATGACGATGATGGAGGTAATAATCATAACACTCATGCAGTATTAAGGTACAATATAATGCGATTAATAACATTAGAAATTTTTACTGCTTAGACATGGAATGAAAAAGGGGGAGGAAAGGGGTGATGTAAAATCACCCCTTTCCCAGCCTTTGGTCTGAGGTGCGAATGTAAACCAGGCAGGAAAGGTTTTTCTCGAAGGGTACATACACAATCACTTGTTTGTTGTTTGCATAAGTGTGTGTGTGTTTATGTATATATATATATATATATATATATATATATACATATATATATATATATATATACAGTAACCACCGCTTATAGTGATCAGTGGTTATAAGAATCAACCGTTTATAAGAATCAATATCGCGAAAACAAAAACAAATGTATTATTTCCATGTTAAAATTTTCGCTTTAAAGAATTAATCCACTGGTTTTAAGAATGAGTTTACACTCTTCGCTTTCAATTAATTTTCCAAAAAAGCCACTTAAACCCTCAAAATGCACGAAGTTCTTTCTGTTTTTTTTTTTTTTTTTTAAAGAAAGATTGATAAGATGGGATGGAATATAGTCGTATAATTCATCCCTTTCTTTGTTAGACATAACATAATAGTTTCCCCTTAAACGCTTTAGCACAACACTGTGCTATTAGCTTGACCCAGGGGCATTTTTACCCGTCCGGGTCCGATTTCACTTTTCTCCACTGACAAACATAGACAGGGACTCTTTTTTCCCACCTCCCACATCCTGGTTGCTGCTTCCTGGACCCTGAAACACATAAATCTTCGGCGAAGTGTCCACTATCACTTAGGCAAACGTGACATTAGTAGATTCAGCACGTTATCAAACCGTGAAACGTAAGCTAGAAGGTGAATCTTCGTCTGAGACTATTAGTATTGAAAGAGGTATAAACAGCCTCCTGAAAACTTCCTTACGTCCAACTACCATAGAAAAATTTTCTTGCTTCCTTCCTGTAGTTGAAATGTTAAAAATGTTAAGCAGGTATGTTGTAACAATTATTGGATTTTTTTCTTCTCTTACTATAATCATGTGTATCAACTTATAGGTCTAGAAATTAAGTTGTATTTTTAAAATTATAAAAAATAATTTTAATAAAAGATAATTAATGTAATTTAAAGAGTATTTTATGGTAAATTATCTAATATATGTATATATAGGTGTATGTGTGCCTGTCCAAAAACCTAAATTTCGGCTATAAGAATCAACCGCTTATAAGAATCAAAAACAGTAATAACAAACGTGATTCTTATAAGCGGAAATCACTGTATATATATATATATATATATATATATATATATATATATATATATATATATATATATATATATATATATATATATATATATATATATATACATATATTTATATATATATATATATATATATATATATATATATATATATATATATATATATATATATATATACATATATTTATATATATATATATATATATATATATATATATATATATATATATATATATATATATATATATATATATATACATATATTTATATATATATATATATATATATATATAAATAAGAATAAGATGAAAGAGAAAACCAGTAATAGCTCTAAAGCTACATGAAGCCAGGAACATCCAACATGTAATGATAAGTATGAAAACGGTTTTTGACAGCATTTCTTCATCAGCGGTGTCAATACTGTCTAAAAACCAATGGATTGTTTCTGATGAGTATGATCTATTAAATAAACACACTCAGACACCGTACAATCCATTATTAACAGAAGAATTGAATAATAAATGAATTTGTATTAAAGTACTTAACCATAGAACACCAAGCCTGGCGCTAGTCAGAGTGGAAGTTAAGAACTTGTAACCGCTAGATGACTGACGTCATAACTTGCAACCATTGAGGTAGTGGTTACTCAGTTACAGACTTACTTAGGTAACTTATTTTAAGACTATTATACCATTATTTATTTAGTTTTATTATTGTTACTACTATTAGTTAATTATTTTTTATTATTCTTATGTTTTTATTTTTGTTTTTAGTAGTTATTATTTTTATTTTAACCTATTTATGTTTAACTTATTAATGCAACAGAACAAACTATTCATTAAAACAAAAACAACCAATTATGTTTTTGGATAGACTAACTGGGTAAATTTTATAATATATATATATATATATATATATATATATATATATATATATATATATATATATATATATATACAGTGATTTCAGCTAGTATATATATATATATATATATAACTAGCTGAATACCCGTGCTTCGCTACAGAGTACATTCAAATTAAATACAACGGTCAACGTATGCAATTAATGACAAAAAAACAAAAAAATATATTTATAAAAAATCGTAACGGATATTTTTATAGACAAAATAATGTAGAAGAAAATATTCAAATTAAATCCAACATACCAAAGAATATAGTACAGTTAATACCAAAGAACATACCAAAGAATATAGTACAGTTAATATAGTACAGTTTGAGGAACATATCTTTTGCTGTATTTTAATAATTTTTTTTAATAATGTCCAATCATCTGCCGCAATAGAAAGAGAATTTTTTTTGTCAATTTATTTAGTTGTTATGCACGTGATGCAAAATTAATTTAAAGTGTCACAAAAAGAAAAGAAACCACGTGATCAGTATTTAATAAATGAAATTCTAAAAATGAATCTTTAAAAATTCCCCAAAAATCAGAAAATAGAGGTAAAGATTCGAAAAAGATTTCATTTTAAAGGAATTTTTACGATCTTTCTCGTGATGTAAATTTTATAACCCTCAGATTATTATTTTAAATGTAAACTTTGAAAAATATTACAAAATCAGCTTAAAAATTTAATTTAAAAAAATCTAAGAAAATTTTTAAAAAATCTCTCTTAGTGCACCCCAACACTATAAGAAGAATCACCATGCAAAATTTCAGCCCTTCAGGTCCAGTGGTTCGGTCTGTGTGTTGTCTGTCAGTCAGTCAATTAGTTACGGAGCTGATATGTATATATATATATATATATATATATATATATATATATATATTCCTATAAACACTTGAAAGATGCTATAACAAAATTACAAGAATATTTTATAATCACTTACGTAGATAAAGCAGCCAACAACTATGCAATTATTTGTAAAAAATATTTTGCCATAAGTTTAAAAAAACAGCTAGAAAATAGTGATCTTTTTCAGCCTTTAAAAGAAACTACTTGTATTATTATTAAGAAAATTATAGCAAAATATAAACTACTAGGTACATCATCAAACAACTATCTCTTTCCATATATTACTTTAGTTCCTAAATTTCATAAAACACCTATTGCTTTTAGAGCTGTAACCTGTGGTCACAACACTTATGCTACTAAAGCAAGTGTAATGTTATTAAATTATCTTAAATTAATCTATAAAAATATAACATCTGGTGTTTGTGGTATAATTGATAATAGCTTTAGTCTAATTAGAAAACTACAAACACTAGATAATTGTAAAACAGTAGTAACTTATGATTTTAAAGATTTATTTAATAATATCAATATAATTGATTTAAATAGAATAATCATAAAGTTAGTACAACATAATATTCAATACTTAGGCAACGAAATTAATCTAACTCGTTTCAATAGGCTCCTAGATTTTGTAACTAAACGTAATTACATAGTTCATAATAATAGTATATACTTACAGTCCAAAGGTGTACCACAAGGTAGAAATGCTTCAAGTATGCTAGCTAATTTATACTTACATTATTTTGAAATTAATAATATAGATAATTGCAATTACAATATATTTAGGTATATAGATGATATAATAGTAATTAATAAAAGTAATAATCATATAGACTTAAATTTTTACCCACCTAATCTGGAACTAATTAAAAGTATCCAAGATAATATTAATGTAAACTTTTTAGATATTAACATTAAATTAAATTCTCATAGAAAATTTACTTTTGACTTATACGACAAAAGATCTGACTATGACTTTAATATTGTTAAATTTCAAAATAACCTAACCTGTTTACAAAAATCTGTTTTTAATAACATTATTGTAAATCAGTTAGATCGTATAAATAGGCTATGTTCTAAAGACAATAGGAATGAGCATATTTTAGACTTGATAGCTGTGCTAACACGTAATTATTGCCCCAAAAGTCTATCCAAACACATAATTGGTTGTTTTAGTTTTAATGAATAGTTTGTTCTGTTGCAATTAATAAGTAAATCATAAAAATAAGTAAAATTAGAAAAAATAACTACTAAAAATAAAAAATGAGAAAATAAAATTAAAATCTTAAGTAAAAATAAAAATAAGATAAAAAATTACTCTTAGTAATAATAATAAAAAACTAAATTAATAAAGGTTTAATAGTCCTAAAACACAGTATCCGTATTAGGTCAGTTTCTGTGTTTCCATAATCTCCATGGTTGCAAGGTTTGTGACTTCAGTCATCTTGCGGTTACTTATTCTTAACTTCCACTCTGTCTAGCGCCGGGCTTGGTGTTCTATGGTTAAGTAACTCTTTATTCACTTCTACAGTTTTTCATGGATTGTACGGTGTCTGAGTGTGTTTATTGTATAGATCATACTTATCGGAAACAATCCATTGGTTTTTAGTCAGTATTGATACCGCTGACGAAGAGATGCTGTCTAAAACCTCTTTCATACTTATCTTTTCATGTTTTTAGTTCCTGGCTGCTAGTAGCTTTAGTGCTCATACTGGTTTTCTCTTTCAACTATTTCTTATATATATATATATATATATATATATATATATATATATACACACACACAAATGTATCTATGTATGTATGTACGGATAAAAAAGGTGAAATTGAAAAAAAAAAAGAACACAGGAAGGCAAACCATTGTTATATAATAGAAAAATAAGATAAATAATAAAACATCTTTGTAAACAATACCGACTTAACCTTAAACCGAGGATTGTTCCTGAAAGTAGTGGTTATCCAGATAGATATAAATTGGCAGCGGGCAATCCTGAAAACAAATGGAATGAAGAAAAAGATCTCAAAAAGAGCAGAATAAAAAAACTTGTACGCGGCTTGCAAAATCATACGTAACAAAAGGCGAAATTACAGTTAAGAAATTCAATCGTAAACGTCGGAACATGGAGCACAATTTCAAGCATATTATTATCAAAGCTTTCTCCAAAAACATGGCAGTTTATATAGATTTCTTCTTTTATTGAACAATACTACAACAGATGAAGGGAATTAAACGACTTCACCCCCCCCCCCCAAAAAAAAAAAAAAAAAAAATTTGTTGAAGGATTGTTCAGTGCCAAGTTATGTCGATCTTGACGATCACTAGTTTTAAAAACAATCCTTCCTTTAATGATTATTTTGGACTGCTGATAAACAGATGTTATTATCGAGCTATATATCTTTGAAGCTCTTAATTTGGTTTACCTTTGGTTTTCTCTGCATTTAAACTGGGAGTTTAACCACAGGTTTTCTGCATAATTCTAAGTTGCATTTTTGTTTACAAAGACAACACTTACGCGAATATTTTAATATAAAATCACATGCATGTAATATTACAAGTAAAAACAATCAAAACCGACAGATTATGTTTTGAAAACTAAATAGTGACTAAAACGCTGGATTTAGTAATCTCAAAATGATTCAGTGGAACTTTATTTAATTTAGGGAAAAAAAAGCAAAAATTGTAAGCGAATAGTATTTTTGGTAACAAATGTGAAACGAATAAACAAATATAACTAAAATTAAATAATTCAACAGATCAAGATAATTATTAGCAGGAAGAATGAAGACAAAAATAAACAGAAATCACGCACTTGGGATTCAACGTACCATAAGGCAAGATTCTGTAGCAGTAACGGAACTGAACCATATATCGAGGCAAATGACTGGTCTCGTCATCAGGAGGCCTAACCAAATCAGTTACCTTAAGGGGGAACTTACTGAATAGGATGCAGGTCTAACCAAAAGACATCCCAAGGCCCCGCGATCCCCACTGAAACGAATAAACAAACATTTAGACAGTTAAAACCACTGGGTGTCCCTCTTTAAAGTTGCAATGTTCTAGAGCAGTGATTCCCAACCTTCTTATACTTGAGAATCACCTGAGAACTTTGTAGGATCGTGGCGTACCACTGGTTATCTTATGACTTTTTGTTTTTTTTTTGGGGGGGGCAGATCAATTCTATGCTCATATGAATAACTTTACAAAATGTATTTAAGGATAAATGAAACAAAATACAGAAAATAAATCCATAAAACTAGAAAAAGCCGTTTATACTTAATCGTTAAAAACAAATAGCGAATACAATTTCCCAACACTAAAATATCTTTATTAAGAGGCTTAATGAGAAACTTTCTGTTGCTTATGCTTATTTCTTATTAGAAATTGCACTTATTATGTACTTTTATTTAGACATTTAAAAAGCCCTTCACAAGAAGTAAACTCTTATTAAACGTTAACATTTTTTTTCCCCTGAAAGTCCATTAATTATGCTAAATATTGGCTCTTAGTGAATCAAAGCCTTGTTAATCCAAATTTTGTTTAATCTGGACTACCCTAACATCTGCACAAAATGAAAAAAAAAAAATGCTTTATTTTCCCTTTGTACTTAATATTACTGAACTCTTCAGTATACCACCTCAAATGCTCTCGCGTACCACCAATTGGGAACCACTGTTCTACAGTGTTGTTACATAGGCTAGTGGTGCAGAGTAGGAACCAGACTGGGATGTTCGATCCAGTGCGCTAAATCAAGCCCTGTTACATAAATATACGCAGAAAATGAATGGAAAAAAAACTTTTAGACTAAGAGGCTTCTAATCCAGGATTTTAAAAGTTTATAAAGTTTAGTGGCTTAAGATGATACATCTTAGTTAAAGACACCACTATATTCTGCTCCCCTTCGCCGAGGACACAAAAATTAATTCATCAAGCTACTTAGCCCAAATGAAAGTAGCGTAACTGAGTTCTTCCTGTCGTCAAGAGATTCATAAATTATCGTGATATTCATGGTGAAGAGGCTCGTGAAATATTAAAGCTATTTGTTCTGGGTCGTCTCTAAATGTTACCTATTTCCAGACGACGAAGGCGAGCTCTGGACGAGATACCGAGATAAAATTAATATACACACTTGCAAAAGATCTGTTTATCAATTATGAGTTGTTACATGAGCAGTGAATTACACTGAACTTCCGATTATCTGTGCTTGTTCAGGCACGGATAATCGCGGAAAACCGATGCATGGATTATCGGAAATTGGTTTTGTAGAGTGCAATAAATTGACTACACAGAGCTTTTAAATGCACACGTAATGGTTTAAATGATAGACTGAATTAAAACATTAATGGACTTATAAAGGCTTTTAGTTTTATTCTACTGGAAAGGTTTTTCTTCATTTTCAATAGCAAGGAAGCTTACAGAAAGTAAGCAAAATTTTAATGTAAGAGAAAGTTGTATTCTAAAATTTAATATGTCTTCAAGGAGAAGCTGTTACATTATTTTGTTTACGAGTTGACATACTTTCGGATAATTTCTTATTTGTTATCAGCCATTTTGTCTTTTGAGTTCACGGTGTCCTGATAATCCGGCCATTCTTTTTGTCACTTTTGATTCCATAGATGGTGTTTTGGCTCAGTGACCGTGAGACAGGAGTAGGACTACCAGCTCTGTTGCCATGAAAAGATATGGAGATGAATTTGGCTGAAAAATACACCTGAAAAATTTCCCCGTTTGTTCACAAGTAAATAGAACGTCAGCAAAGTGTTCAGTTGCTTTTTGTATCCCTAAATCTCTCTCTCCACACACACACACACACACACACACACACACACACACATATATATATATATATATATATATATATATATATATATATATATATATATGGGGGGTTGTGTTCCATGCAGCAGGCACTTTGTCCTGAGCACATTCTCTCATCCACGCAGCAGTTTTGTTGGCTAATTTTTGAGAGCATCATATAAGGGAATCAAAACTACCTCCCTATAAAAAAAAAGGCACAGAAACAGCCATGTCTTAATGGGATTCGAATCTGAACCCATTCTGTGGAAGCTAGCGCCGTTAAGCATGACACGACATACATAAGCAGCAATGTGAATATAGTAACTTTTCAAATTTTTATCACAGCAGTTTCCTGTGTGTATTTCGGTTTAAATGTATATTATTTTGAACCTGATAATGGTTTGCTGGCAAGTCCTTTACGATCGCTCTGCATGCTTCGGAACACACGGAACCGCAGGCAATCAGGAGTTTAAAATAATTTGACTATAAGGACTAGTAGAGCTTAAACTACCATCTGAAATGCTTCGACTACATGTGATGTACTAAGAGAAGAAACTTCAGGAGGCTTCAGAGTGATCTAAAGAACGTTAGTTCTTAAATCATACATATTCTCTAATAAATATGGCAATCTAGGCAAGTCCTAAATTAACACGCAGTCATAAATTTGGCAGGCTTGGAAGCATGTGAAGAGTCTAAATAATCGTCGCCTACTTGAGATCAAAGCTGAGAACCGAGACGTTCATTAAATACCTTCATCAAGAAGCAGAGGATGTCTCTCTCTCGCCAACCCTCTTAAGATATAAAGCCCTGCCGACTGCAATTGAAAAGACGCATCGAGAATCCTCTATCAACTCCTCTGACCCCCTCACGGCCCCCGGGATCAAAAGTGGACGGAGGGGGAATCGGTTTTGAGAGGCGTGAGAGTGAAGAGTCAGCAGAGCTGTTTTACAACACAAGTGCTTGGTGAACGAAGAAGAAGAGGCTGTCATCGACAAGGATTTTTACAACCATTTCCTTTCGTTGGAGCTTGTATTAAACGTTTGTTTCAGTTTTAGATCAAGTGTTTTGTCAAATTATCTGAACTGGGCTAGACCCATATTGCCAACTCACGACATTTGAAACAAATCTCACAAGAAGAATGGAAATCAGAGAGGAATATGGGTTTATTTTGCTTCCCTTTGCATCAACTTGATTTCATTCTTGATAAAACTTGATTTCATTCTTGATTTCACTCAGATTACTGTTTCGTTTACAAAGGAATTGCACAAAATAAGGATTTGAGGGGAGATTCAATAGCCCCTATTTCGCACTGTTTTGCTCAATATTTTGTTGTTTTGCAGCCTGGATGCCTTTTTTGTGATGTTAAAACATTAGGAATATTTCTGCACCTATTTAAAATTTAAAACACCCAAAAATATTTACTCCAGGGCAATCAGATTTTTAAAAAAAATGAAAAAAGCCCATAAAAATTACAAGTCAAATACTATAAATTCATAGTAAAATAATTTTTTAAAGAAAAAAATTAGGTGCATATTTTTGGTAGCATCATTATACACCTATCCTGAAAATATGAAAGCAATATCTGCAGTAGTTGACTTTATACAGTGCGCGCAAGCATGAAAATGATCATTTCCAGAAAAAGGCTTCTAAACTTCCCACACTGGTAATGTTTCCATTAGAACTGCTTCTTTCATGTCATAGTTTTTAATGTTCTATTTGGAATATTTTAACGTGGTTAGCTTTAAATGATTCAGAAATGTTCAAATATTCTAAAAATGCAAAAAAGTAAGATTCAATTTTTTGAAGGTTCAAAGGTTCTCCTTAATAGAAGAACGGGAGGGGAATAATCTAATATTATGTCGGTTCAGACCCCGATAAAAAAAAAAAAAAAGGCATATTATAACATCCAAAGTCAGAGCTTGATTAATAGAGTAATGTAACTCAAGGTTCCACACTTAGGCTAAGACACTGTAGACAACATTTTTGCGAGGCCTTCCTATGACGACAGTGTTAAAAAGAGAAAAGGAAAATAGTGAACTCACTTCGACAGTCTATCATTACTCATGCAAAAGGGAAAAGTGTTTCTTTTAACTTTTATTTGGTTTTACATTATGATTGAATTACCGTTATCAGTGATTTTACGTAAATGAATTTTGATCGATAATGGTTTTTAAGACTTACTTTAAACGATTCACTTACCTATTTACCGATTTAAAGAAAATTACACTGCAATCACGAAACAGTTTTATTTCAAATAGGCCAAACATGCGCGCTTATTGTACTTGAGGTTTTGAACTATTGGAATTTTAAATTGGAATTTTCCGTCATCAAAAAATGCTGCTATATTTTGATTCAGTAAAAATTTGTTAATTCAGAAAATTAATAAAAACATTTTGATTCAAGATAATAAAATTAATTTAAAAAGTTTTTTTTTCTACTTTTATTTTCATAGAAGACTTTTTAGCAGCATTTCCAAAATTAAGAATGAAATTCTGCTGTATTAAACAGATAATAAAGTTAAAAAAAATAAATGTATCAGTTTTAAGATGATTTTAGGGTACAATTATAAGATACTAGCTGGATACCCGTGCTTCGCTACTGAGTACATTCAAATTAAATACATCGGTCAATGTATGCAATTAATTCCGAAAAATATACATATTTATAATAAATACAAGGTCAATATATGCAATTAATGCCCCCCAAAATATATATATATATTTATAAAAAAAATCATAACGGATATTTTTATAGACAAAATGATGTAGAAGAAAATATTCAAATTATATACAACGGTCAATGTATGCAATTAATTTGTATTTTTAATATCCATAAAATACACTAATTTTAATTAAATTCTTAAAAAACTTCAATCTCAATTAATCTAGGGGTTAAGTTTTATCTTTTACAGTATTTAAATATTTTTTTGTCAATTTATTTCGCTGTTATGCACGTGACGCAAAATTAATTTAAAGTATCAGAAAAAGAAAAGAAACCACGTGGTTAGCATTTAATAAATTAAATTTTAAGAATTAATCTTTAAAAATTCACCAAAAATCGGAAAATGAATGTAAATATTCGAAAAAGATTTAAAGGAATTTTTATGATCTTTCTCGTGATATAAATTTTATAACCCTAAAATTGTTATTTTAAATGCAAACTCTAAAGAATGTTACAAAACAGCTTAAAAATTTAATTTTAAAAAAATCTAAAATGAGTTTTTCAAAAATCTTTCTTAGTGCACCCCTACACTAAAGAAAAATCGCCATGCAAAATTTCAGCCCTTTAGGTCCAGCGGTTTGGTCTGTGCGTTATCTACTAGTCAGTCACGGAACTGTTTTATATATATAGATAATTTTGTGATTCCCTAAAATCTTCAAATCTAAAGCTTTTGTGGGCATAGGAGGTAATCAGTGTCTGATTAAAGTTGGAAAAACATTGATTGGAAACGTGTAATATCAAATGGAAAAACATTCAAAATTTAAAAGCTATTTTTCCTTTTCTTAATTTTCAAAGCGAAAGGGCAACGATTTATTATTTGTGCATAGTTCTTCTCGCCCCCCCCCCCCAAAAAAAAAAGATATATGATACCACTGCACTTTCACGAGGAATATACATGATTAATACAAAACAGGAAAAAAGGCAAGCAACTGCTATGCACAGGTGCAAAAGTTACAGGTGATGTTTCCTGATTTGAATACGTGCTTTGAAAAAAAAAAAAAACCTGTTTAAACTATTCATTAATAAGAATAATATCGCACCTGGTTCTTCTGCTTGGTTCAATATTCAGAGGAATTGGACGGAGGCAATGAACCACTCACAGCAATTCGCGTTTACATTTTAATCGCGTCTCAAAAGCCTGAAATGTAAGAATTTTTTACACCTGGATTCCTCATCGTTTGCATGTTTGCAGAATCATTTCTTCACGACGTTTGATGATAAATCTTTCCTTTCAAAAGTTAACGATCTGCCATTTGAAGTCTTGCATACCCCATAAAGAAGAACTTATTTGAAAAATTTTTGTATCTCAGCTGGTAGCTTTTTCCTTAATAGAAAATATTTTTGTACTTTTCCTTAAGAAATGTTTTTTTGTCTAAAGCCACTTTCGATCTTTTCATCGAAAAAAAAAAGGTTAGAATGCCAGCAAGAATATGAACGCCATTGGCTTGAATTATGATTTTAAGGGGTCCACGACACAAAATTCTTCAAATTTTCGAAAAATAATTTTATTGCATCAAAAAATTGTCAGTTATTTCCGCTTAAAATGACTTTTAAATCATGCTTCTATCTTAATTAGACCAGGAGATATAAATTTTTTGTTTTGCAACATTCTAATAGCAGCCAATCTTTGTTAAAACTTGTAAATACGTTTTACTGCATGATGAGTTTTTTCACCATTTCTCGTCTTTAAATTTTTATAAGTCTACATCCGTTAAAGATAAATGGTTCGAACTTGGAACATGTGTTTTTCAATTATTTTAATTTAATTTTAATCCAGAAAATTTGAAAAAATTAGTTACTTTTGAAAATGTGCATTTAAAAAAATAAGTTACATAATTTTTTTTACTCTAAATATTTTTAATATTTTAAAAATTAATATTTAAAAAAATGCTGAATCAGAATTAAAACTTATATATTTCTGTTTATTTAAATGAAAAATTTTTGATATTCGACGAATAATATTTCGAGTTATAATGATTTTAAATTACCCCACTTTTTTAAAAATTTTCAATTTTGAACTTTTTAAAAACTTTATGAGAAGTTTTATGATGTGATTTCGTTTATAAATTATATGGTTAACCATCACAAAAAATTCGAAATTTTAGCTCAATAAATAAAAGAAATTTTGAATGTGTCCCGGTTTCTCCTAAGATAAAAGTTAAATTGTTGCCTGCAAGCTGCTATGAATCTCTCCGAATGATAACGTAAGGAACTCTTCTGCTCAACCGCATCTCTACTCCGGTCATATTAATTTTTTTTTTCTTATTAGACACGACTTATGACCAGGGCTGAAAAAGCCCGTACCAAAAAGAACGAAATGTCTTCTTTTGGTACTCCCCCCCCCCCCCCAAAAAAAAAAAAAAAATTCAAGTGGGCTGGACTGACTGTAATTTATTAACCACCAGCAAAAATGCAGAGGAGCTCAACAAACGGAACGTTTTTGCCTCCAGCTTACTTATCAGCCATGACATAGTGATAAACACATCATAAGGGAGTAACATAGGTTACTCCCTTATGATGAGTCCCCATAAAGATAATGTGTTCCCCATACTTGTTGAATTCCCAGACGATACCAGTTTTTACAGTAGTGAGTATTCAGGCTACTAAAATAGAAGGGTTCCCGTTATTCCTAAGTTATGAAGAGAAAGAGCCAAAAATGAACATTCAGAGAGAAATTTTTGTGTTATAAATCTGTTGTTGTTGCTTATGCTATTTGACCGACAGCAACATCACATCATGTTCCGAAGGCTATGGGCGATGAAGGAGCGGCTCCTGTTTTGAATTAGCACCACAAGGGTAGGAGTCCGACTAGGCTAAATGACCGGTCCCTATAATTTTGAACCGAGTCAAGTAACGAGACCGGAACACTTGACCCGGCACCTCCAGAGGTAAATTTGAGAACTTGGAGGACATTGCAGCCACGCCCTATTTTACGTGCCCCGGCCACCATTAGTGAACACGTCAGTGGATTTGCAGCGACGAGCATCGAAGCAGGGACGTTCAGATCACTGGCCCGCTGCTCTTGCCAACTGGGCCAACACGCCCCAGTTATAAATCTCCAAATGATAAGTTTTTTTTGCGATTGGTCCAATGCCATTAAATCAGACCCATAAGGTGGGCGATTTAAAATTTATCTCCCACAATGTTATGCAAGTTACCGCCGGTCGGTGGCCGAAGGGTTAGGGCGGTGAATTTTGGTAGTAGAGTGTGATTCCTTCTGCTTGGTAATTATAAGCGTTGGAAAACGACTTTAAACTGAAAATTCCAGTTTGATTATACCTCGTATTGTAAAAGAAGAGTGTAGCATACCCTACCACCCCTAAAATCTCGAGGATTTCCATGCACAACCATACTTTTTCTTCTACTTCAGACAGTGTGGTTCCTTGATTTCCCAACAAAATGTTCCAGGACAATCTGTTATCAACCATTTTCCGCCAGTCATAAATTTCCAAAGAGCTTAGATCTTTTTCAAGGCAATTGACCCATCTACATTTGGGCTTGCATCTTGAACGATAACGTTTTGACCTGGCCAGAAACATTATCATCAGAATTCTCTCATTATTCATTCCATTCCATGATCATACCTGTTTTATTTTTTTAATTTCAAAATACTTGACATTGTCTGACTTCTTAAAAGTGTGATGTAACTCCAAAAATGCTTCTGTGTATTTTTCTTTCAAAAACTTTTAAGGCCTCTTCAACATTGTATAAGTTTCATATGAATATGTAAGCGCTGATCTAATTAAACTTTTGCATAATAATAGGTCAGTCTTTCTTTTTGTTAAACTTGTCTTTAACTAAGCACAGACATTCCTTACGTCAAAATATATTTTTTTTAATAATAACAAAAAATAAATCAAATGCAAAACATTACATCGCAAATGCTAAATACAAGCCTCGAAATTTCTTAAACGTAAAATTTATAGCCTGTCGTCACTAATTAAAACCTAATAAAATGAAACGTTAGGCAAGTCTTAAAATGCAACAACACCCTCATCAGTTTCCTGGTACAATGGTGCGGTGACTAATGATAAAACCTGAACAAAGATTAAACATTCGCCGTATTTGAACTGAAATGTTTTTAGTATTCATGCAGAAGTGAAATAAAAGATCTGGAAACGCCCTCAATTCATTTTAAAACGAGTCAAGTTAATAAATCCCCTTTACGCATAGCAACATTCAGAGCGTATTTGTTTCTGACTGTGATGATTTTTTAAAGTAAATTATATAATGTGGTTTTAAAATTATGTATACATTCAAGCAAGTTATGGCAATTTTTTTAGAGGTGTGTGTGGCGATGGTATTTAATATATTTATGTATGATGAATTGTGTATAGTTGCTGATATGAATGTTCAATGACAAGTATGCAGTTTTCACGGCACTAAACCTTTCATATTTATAGCAATTTCGCCAAACGGAGAAACGCCCGCCAACAAACATCAAAGTCTTTACTGGAATTTTACTTTAAGTATACAATTAGCAATAACTTGTTACAAATACATTAGTTGGATTAATTTTGTTTTCATAAAAAGTTTTATAAATTAATTTTTATGATATATCTTTAAAATGTGGGTAGATTAATAAATGAGATTTTTTTTTAAAAAAAGTATTGCATTGAACACAATGTATAATTTCCAGAGCATAAAATGTTGGTTCAAAAATTTTCTAATCTAATTATATTTTATCAAGTATAATTCGGTCAGTAATTGCCTTTTGACAAATATTATACATATTGTTAGTGATATATAAAGTTAAAAAATAAAATTCCTGTATTTTTCTTTTCTGTTAAAGGATGGCTCGAAGATTTTTTATCTTTCAGGATGGTACATTTCAGAAACAATCTTACATTGAACTACATTACTAAGAAGCTGCTGAAGACGACATTTATTGGTACAGTCTTTGCCGAAAATTTACTTTATATAATGAGCTATAATTTATTGCAAATACATTAATCGGAGTTAATGTATTCGAATTATTGGAATTAAGCGTCCAATTAATACAAATACGCTAATTGAACACTGCTGCAGACGAGACTTATCAGTACAGACTTTAATTTCGGTACAGCCATTACCGAAATTAGGCTTTAAGTATATAATCAGCTGTAATTTGTTGCAAATACATTAACTGGATAAATTTTATTTTCATAAAAAAATTTTATAAACCGATTTTCATCGTAAAATTTTAAAATATGATTATATTTTTAAAAAAAATGAGCATTTAAATAAAGTCATATAATATTTAACGTAATATATAATTTCCTGTGCTTAAATAGTTGTTCAGAAATTTTTTAATCTAATTTCAAGATCATTGTCAAATCACGGGACACGAGCTATACACTAAATAACTTATATTTTACTTGCATAGATTGCTCCTGGAGGGCTCAAGACAAAGCAGTAATATAAAATTACATGACGAAAGGTACTGAAAACTAATCAATGAAATTCAGATCGATGGAACTGCAGGGAAAATTTACAAGTTTATTCGCCGTCTCTTGCACAGTGGTACAAAAAATACAAGCATGAAACTTTGTCCAGTTGGAGTTGTTTAGTCGCCCCTTTTACAGAATTAACTGAAATTTCAACGAGATTCATTTTAACTGATACAGTAATTGTGAATTTTTTTAACTATTTGATACTGAAATTCGGCTTTTCACTCGTGGTTTATTTACGCCTGATGGTTTAATTTTTAGTTAATTCTGTGGGAGATTTACATGTGTATAGACATTTTCTTTTTTTTAAGTTCAGACAACAATACTATTGATAATATTATATAATTGTTTACATAATTCAACCATTTGTCTTCAGCCCGTTTATGACCCTTATTAGGATAAAACGGTGAAAAAGGTTTTAAAAAAATGAGAAAATTTATAATCACAAAATAATGTTCTATCCGTGAGCCATTCGCATCTAATGCCCTGTAAAGTCTATTAAATGTTAATCCGAAACTGCTTGCCTTTTAATTATTTTAAGGAGGATTTTAGGAAGTTGTCGTTTAATGAACTTGACCTGTTCCTAATACCGTATTTTCCGGTGCATAAAGCGCACCTATAATTTCAAACTACATTTTTACAATTCTTAGGTATATTCTCCGTATAACGTGCACCCTTTTCTTGGCGAAGAAACCTGAAATGTACATGTGCGATGCTCTTATCTTTTGAAGTCATTCATTCGAAGGATTTTTCCAGACTTTCGTACAATGGTATACTGAATTGATAAGCGATAAGGGGAACAAAATGTGTGTGTGGGGGAAATGCTTGAGGGAGTAAATAATTCTGAAAACAGGGGGTAAGAATGCACTTCTGACCCCAATGAATTCGCAGAATTAGGAGTCAGATGTTTTCTCTTTCAGAAACATAATTCAATGATGTGCATGAAGATATAACGAAAGACTAAATGACAAACCATTTATGTTATTCGATAATTAAAATTTTTAAGTTCATAAGTTATGTCATTTCTTTTAAATAAATAGCATTTAGGTACATCTAGAAATCTAATTTTTTTATGTTCATCTTTTCCTTATTTTTAAATCTATCCTTTTTATATCCGGCATATAACGCGCACCCGCAAATCTCGATCTTATGTTTTTGTATTAAAAGTGCGCGTTTCATGCCGGAAAATACGGTACTACGGTAAGTACTTTTCCGAAGCACGCTTTTTTATTTGCTACGATTTTGGGGATGCTAGTGACATATATTTTTTTTCCAAATGTTGCTCCCATCTTGACCTCGACGCTGTTTGATATCTTTCTTTGATAATCTATTAATATATTATATAACGTGTGCATGTTATATAATATAGTTATGTATTATAAATAGACAATCTTTCTTTGATAATCTATTTATAATACATAAATATATTACCTCACATGTGCGTGTCATATAACATATTTAGAGCAAAAAGCTCTTGCAACCGAAGAAGAAAGCAAAGGGGAAATTTTAGATTTTTTCTCGGAACCGGCAGCTACGTTTCCTGTTACGTAACTACCGTTCGTATAGTTTACCAGTAAACAGCAGCGGAAATGGGAGCTGTTCTCGTAGAACGGCGAGATAAGAATTTCGACTGAGAATTATCTGTATTCATCCTAGCCTCCTTAAGCATTCACTCTGAGAATGAAATAATTTTTGGAGACAATTATGTATCCATAAAGAATGTGTAGAAGAGCCGTGTACCCCATTCTTTTGTTCTGTGCGAAGTTTTTTTTTTTTTTCCATGCTTGTAAATTCACTTATTTAGGTACGTATTCCTTTCTAGGGTACGCATTAAGTGCGCATTGGCCCTGTCAATTCCAGTATATGCATAACAGATGTACGTTAACGATATCCTATTTATATTAAATACGGTAGACTGAATTCACATTGATAATGCCTGACTGTTTGTGCTCGCATCTTTTTAGTTTATAACGCATACATCATGATGTTAGTTTTAACCTTGCCTTTTACTTTTTCGCTTAAATTCTTTTTCGCAAATGCATTCCCCTATAGTAACATAGATATATATATGGCGCAACCAGAACTAACTAACGCATGGCACAAAAGTCCGGACTGCTTTTCAGAACTGTGGACCAAGGCCTGCGGTGCCCATCTCCGCTTTCATGACCGTGGGCTTGGGGTGCCATACCGCATATGTCTCGGTCAGGTGGTCAACCTGACGTGGGACTCCCAGAGATAGTTCCCAAGCAAGCTTGGTCCTCATTTTATCTACCCACTCAAGGGATGAAAGGCATGAGTCGACCTTGCCCTGTCGCAGAGTCGAACCCTGGACCTGTGGTGTGGCAGCTATATATCTATATATATAAAACAGTTCCGTAACTGACTCACTGACTGACTGACATATAACGCACAGACCAAACCTGTGGACCTAAAGGGCTGAAATTTTGCATGGCGATTCTTCTTATAGTGTAGGGGAGCACTAAGAGAGATTTTTGAAAAATTCTTCTTAGATATTTTTAAATTAAAATTTTCAGCTGTTTTAGCAACATTTTTAAAGTTTGCGTTTAAAATAATAATTTGAGGGTTATAAAATTTATATCACGAGAAAGATCGTAAAAATTCCTTTAAAATGAAATCTTTTTAGAATCTTTACCTCGATTTTCTGATTTTTGGTGAATTTTTAAAGATTCATTTTTAGAATTTAATTTATTAAATGCTGATCACGTGATTTCTTTTTTTGGTACTTTAAATAAATTTATCGTCACGTGCATAACAACTAAATAGACAAAAAAATATTTTTTTCTTGATAATGCGCAGACGATTGGAAATTATTTTGTCTATAAAAATATCCCTTACGATTTTTTTATAAATATATTTATTTTTTTCTACATCAATTGTATATATTGATCGTATTTATTATAAATATATATATTTTTTTTTTTTTTGGCATTAATTGCATACAATGACCGTTGTATTTAATTTGAATGTACTCCGTAGCGAAGTACGGGTTTTCAGCTAGTATATATATATATATATATATATATATATATATATATATATATATATATACATTTCTACACGTGTATACGTCTCGAGAAAGGCGATCAGGTATTTCGTTTAATTGAGACACAGCTCTATTTTGGAAGCCTATATTTGTGCTCCTGATCAATTATAGGTTTCATTAAATAACTCTAATATGTGTTATATGTTCAGCCTAATTCTTTATTATCTTCAAGGTAAATCATGTTCAAATAGATTAGATGAGCAGGAACAGTTTTCTCGACAGTAAATTTTAAGAATAATCATCAACATCACTGGCACGACAGTCCGGTTTGGGCCCTTCTCAAGGAGTTTCTTCCATTTTGCCCTGTTCCCAGGAATAGTTTTCTCGTTCTTACATTTTAAAAGGTGGAAGTCTTTGTCAATAGTTTTAGACCATCTTTGCTTTGATCTATCTCTGGGTTGTTTGCCAATTGGCTTTTAATATTGGCCATCATTACGCTGCCGACTGGCAAATTTAAAAAATATTAGCATATTCTAAAAATTTATTGTCGAGGTTTTATTGCATATAATTTGAAAGCACTTGAATACGGAGATGGTTTTTCATTCATGAAATAAGTTTTGATTTTTTTTTTCTTCCGTTCACAATAGCCTGAAACTAGCTCTCATGTCTGTATGTCTGGGAATCTTCTTACATGCACTTAAAACTTATACTCTACCAATCTGGATTTACAATTCTTATCCCACGCTTGTTTTTCATCCTCGCGCAAGAAAAGTTTAGAGAAATTCATAGTTTTTTCTCTTCCAGGGATCTGAGCCTCATTTAACTCAGACCAGAAACTTTTGAATGAATCACGAGTTTCCACTCCACGACGCGTTCGCACATTAAAATGAAGAAAAAAAAATTTCACGCCCCTCCCTCCAACAAACCACAGTCTCGTGAAATTTCACTTCCCAGACCTTTCGTAAAATGCCGCATGAAAAATAAAAACGCGTTCTGAGAATAAAATCTCCAATTTCGGTAGCAAACGAGATAGATATTTCGCGATATAGCTGCATCCGGTTAGAGGAAGTCCTCCCGACAATGTAAAACAATGTGAGATAGCGATAATAATGATGTAAAAATGAAAGTACTATGGTGGTTAATAATATAGTCATGAAAATCCAGTTCCAGAAACGGAAAACTCCTCCCCTGAGAGATGTGCTCTGCAAACAAATATAACTGTAATATATATAAGCATATAATTAAAATACTCATCATTTCTGGGTGATTTGTTAAGTAAGAGCGCTAAATTAATTGATGGCGACAAAAATTTGCCGGCAAGTCTTAATTAGGTTTGTTTGTATTCTCTCCATCAGATGCGGCCAGCAGTTCGGTCGCGATCGACTTGTCTAACACTGAGGATTTTTTCGGCAGATCGGATAAAATTTTTGCTCCTCTTCTCTGAGATCTATTGTGGCGTAAGATCACATTATTCTTGCTATCAGTTTTGTCACGTGGATTTCAACAGAGGTTTGTTTGTATTATCTCTTTCAGATGCGGCCAGCAGTTCATTCGCGATCGACTTGTCTAACACTGAGGATTTTTTCGGCAGATCGCATAAAATTTTTGCACCTCTTCTCCGAGATCTATTGTGGCGTAAGATCACATTATTCTTGCTATCAGTTTTGTCACGTGGATTTAAACAGAGGTTTGTTTGTTTTATCTCTTTCAGATGCGGCCAGCAGTTCATTCGCGATCGACTTGTCTAACACTGAGGATTTTTTCGGTAGATCGCATACAATTTTTGCTCTTCTTTTTTGAGATCGATTGTGGTGTAAGATCACATTCTTCTTGCTATCAGTTTTGTCACGAGGATTTCATCAGAGGCACATAAAATTTTTCTAGGCATACTATAAAGTTTTAAAAACTTTTATTTAGCCCCTTCTGGGTAAACTAGAGTTTTGAATCGTAAATATAAGCTCCACACTCCTTCTTAAAATTTTTCCGTATCGACTAAGTATTTTTTGTAATCTACTTTTGCCGTTTTCTGGAAATAAGGTTACTAAATATGCGGAAATTTGATCCTCAATTTATATAAAGTAACATTTCTAAGATTAAGGTGTTAAATATTATAGCATAACTTAGGGTTTAAGAATATAAACTGCAATTAGTGTACTTTTCCGTAACCCTTTCAAAAGAAATTTCGATCCAAAATAAAGAATTTATAGTACAGTTTTATTTAGATACTAGCGGCCAGACCCGACTTTGTCCGGGTTGAACAATTATCTATTTTAAGTAGATATTAGGTAGGTATAATTTATTTTAAAACTTTATCGTATACCACATTTTTCATTTCGTTTTTCTGAGGTTTTAAAATGAATTGATTCTCCGTATTTCCTGACCTAGAGAGACCAACATATAATTAAAGAGTCCATGAGTAAAGCAATCTTCCCGTAAGTCAAATCCAATATATTTGCATGTTTGACATTGGGATTTGTTGATGGTGATGGCAAAAGAAATTTTTATTGGAAACTGTAACGTCAGGCACTGAATTGTGTCCGGGGCCACCCGCATGCCGATTTTGATACGATTCGGCCTCATAGCCTATCCGCTACAGAGTCCACACACAAAAGAAAAAACGCGAAAAAAGCACCAAAAATGGCACAAAAAATTTAATAACTTTTTTAAAATTAAAAATTCAAAAATCCGGCTACGTCAGGCACTGAATCGTGTCTGGGGCCACCCACGTGGCGATTTTGGTATGATTCGGCCCCATGGTCTCGCTGTCAGCGAGGACAGCTGCGGAAGCTGTCAAAATAAGCAACTTTTAGGGGCAAAATCAATAAACATTAATTAAAAATACTCCGAGGCCCGATTTTCAAAAAATAATATGCCTATGTTTTAATCTGAACTATCAACTATACCTATGCAAAATTTCAGCTCAATTGAAGCAATACTTTTTCACTTATAATGGAACAAACATAGGCCTATTCGAAATAATTAGTAAATTTCACAATTTCAATGAAACACACTGATTTTTCAATAAAGTTCAATAATTCAAGTTCTATTTATGCAAATTATGCATAAAATGGTACATAAATTCAAAAACATAAAGTTTATAAGTTAAATAAAGTTCTTTAATATTATACCAATAAATTTCCAGTTCATAGCCAATAAATTGTAAAACTTTTTTTACCTTAAATGTCCAATAAAAAGCGTAGTTCCAAATGTAATTTTCTTCAATAAACCTTTAACGTTGCCAATTTTAAAAATCCTTTTTATATTTATCAATACCTCCTCCACTTGAATTTTAAAATATTAAATGTTTTACTAATAATAAATGAAAATATCGTTTGATCTGTTGCTATGGTTACTTGACTACGGTTGACAAAGGAAAAGTTGTAAAGGTCAACATTTAGGCCCCTAATTTTCTTTCTACTGATCCGATATACATAATATATAGCCTATGTCCATCTGGAATAATATACCTTTCAAATAGTGAAAGAATTTTTCAAATGGGTGCAGTGGTTCCGGAGATTAACCTCCACATACAAAATCCGCTCTCTCTCTTTATATATTAGTATAGATTAAAACACAAAGATCTTAAGATTAAGTAGAAAAAAAAAAATGGAAAATATGTATATAACCAATTTCTCCGCAAAATAATTTTAGAAGTTTAAATTTCCCTTTAGCCCAAGGGTGAGTGAAAATTTCTTCATTCTTTTTACAAAGGTCATAACTAGACGAATAATAGATTTTAACACGATTTAGGTTTTGTCTAAACAATCAAATCCCGTTTTAGGTTGAATAACAGCCACTGGTTGTCGACTTGAAAATGCTGTTTTTTCAGATATATTGTCTCACTACTGCTTCTCCCAAATGTCATTAAGTTGTCTCTTTTGATAGCCATTAATAATCCTCACAATCAAAGAATAGCTCTTTTATCTTTTAGCGGGAGCAGAAAAATAACGGTTTTATAAATGGAGTTAGGCAATCGTTACATACAAACTGGAGTTAAGTTCCTTTATCAGTTTGATAAACGCTTTGTTTTTTCTTTAAATTCAAAGGGAACTCTTTCTCGGTTTGAAGGGTACAACCAGTTCAAGGAGATATTGGTAAAAAACACTGACACCACAGTTTTCAAATCTATTATTTTTTTGTCTATGAAACATGTATAAAAATTTCGCTATTTAAAAGGTAAGAGCTACTAAGTGAAATGTAAAACAAAGTACAATGACTTAAAAGCGTGAAAAAAAAATTATAGACGATCAGGAAGCAACAGTGATGTTATCGTTAAGATAATCTGATTTTAGAAGTATTCTCTCAAAAGATTGAAATATCTGACATACAGAAAAAGATACGCTGAGAAATTTCAGCATTAATTACCGTGACTGGATCTGTAGTCACGAATATAGACTTGGGTTCGGAAATTCCACAATGGATAGTTCCTAAAACATGTGAAGTAACATTAAGAAAATTTTATGGATTATTCTGTCCTTTCTTTTCAGCTTCTTATTCATATCCTGTTAATTTTACCAACAGTATCGTAACTCAAGCTTAAAATCCATACACAAAAAATCCCGATCAACTGATACGAGGTAATTAAATAAAATGTCTTTCTCGCTTCCATTATTTTTCAGAGTACAGTTCCACTGAAGAAAGGAATGCAAAGAAATCTATGAACTAACAAGCTTGAGTTAAAAAATGGTTGTGATCTATTTAAGAGAAAATTTAGACTGAGAAAAGCTTGCTTGCTGACAAAGAACTTTCTATGAAAAAAATTGAATGAAAATGCAATGAGAAACTTTTCATTTATCGCATATTGTATTTTGTACTATCTCAGAGAGGGCTTATAAAGTTATTAGAAAGGGCTCAGCTCCTCCCCCCCCCTTCCTCTCTTAGCCCAGCACTATGGTTACAGCCCTGAATAAAGCTAATGGCTTTGTAGATTTTTTTTTAAGGCACATCGATAAACTTCAGCAAATGTTGTGTAGCTGTCAAATGCATGGTTTTTTTTCTTAGCCATGCGTGACATCTTATTTAATTGATAACAACTCATCTTTCATATCGCACACTTGGATTCAGGGCTAACACAAAGGTTAACACAGAGGTTCTGCAGCAAAGCATATCTGACGCTTCGATGATCTGGGGCACGGCCATCCCTGCAACCACGCATGCGCAAGACAAGTGGGAGATCGATTTTGTAATTATCTCTTGCCCTGGTCCCTCCCTCCCCAAGGATGGGGGTCGGCAGAGGCGAGTGTGGGGGGGGGGGGAGAAGTGAGAGAGAGATTGTTCCAAATTACTGCAGCAGCTGCGGGGAGAGGGGGGGTGGAGTAGAACAGAGGATAATTCCTCTTCCCTGGGGGGAAAAGGAGGTTGGGTGGGGTGGAGGGGGGTACGGTAATCAATGATTTGGGAAGTGCTCTGTGCGTTCGGCTCAGTGCTTAATAAAAGTTCCAGCTTAGGGTTTGGCAAATGAAGTGATGTTGTACAATAAGTGAAGCCAACAGGAAGAATTGGGCTGAAGCGGGGAGGCGAAATCTTCCCCCAAAATAATCTATTATTTCTCTAAACTCAATAGCGTGAAAAAGTTTTAGTATTTTTCTTCTTCTTTCATACGCATTAACTGGTTTTGTAGAATCGTTTTATGGATGAATCGATTCAGAATCGTTTAAAAGATATCGACTGGATGTCAAAAGGGCAACAGGAAGAAAGAAAAAAGAGGGGGGCTTTAAATTACAAATCGTTTATCCAGGTATGGGTATATATATAGAGTCCATTCAGAAAATAGGGAGGAGGGAGGAGAATGATGTTTCTTTTGTCGAAGTTAATTTTTTTTTAATCAAAATAAAAATATTTCACCATTTACTCTAATTTTGTGGCTGTAATCGGCAGTTCAACTATACATCATGTCCAAGAAAGAGACGCTTATTTTATTTTTATTTCTTTTTCTGTATAATTTCCTTCTCTTTTTTTTTCAGTATCTTTCAAAGCAAGACAAACGGAAACCGTTAAGGTACTAATTTTATTTAATAAAGTAGTCATAAATTAAGTAGCCATGAATTGTTTTGTGGCACGAGAAAGTAAATCCCTGTTCATCCAGCCTCTTACACAAAGTTCCAGCAACATCCATCATGGTACTGGCGACAACCTCAATTACTGTGTTTTAGAAGATTAAAGCGTAATCATTTATGTTCCACTCGATTTATCCCATTTTATCAGAAAATGTGTGATCAATGGCTAAGGATATTTCTTCGAAAAGGGCTTTTGATATATCCCCAAAAAAGCATGAGAGAATATCCGACATTGCGGCTTTGTTCAAGACGATAGCAATAACAAAGGGCTTACAGAAATCAGGATAATATGTAATCGTTTAGCGCATAATATCTAAATAAATAAATGCGAAAAAAAATCAGATTTGAAAAGAATTTTTTTTTCGAGGCACAAATGCGTTTATTCAAACACAACGCAGACAATACAAAGCATTTATTCATGTCTATTGAGGATAAAAGAGCATAAAAGAGACACATACCAAAGGATAAAACGGCATTGATAAGTCTGTTTTCATTCGCGATTCCAAATAAGCTAAAATTTAATCTAAAAATCCCCTGTGCCAAAAAATCCATTTTTATGTGTTTATATTCCTTTACAACGTGGTACCAAAGAAGCATTCTCAGAACTTAATTTTATACCTCTGAAACATAAGTTATTAAAGATTTCGATGTTGGTTTATATTGTTAAAATTGATATATTTCAAAAACACGCATTTAACATAAAATATGTCTTAGCAAAATATTTACTTTTCCCGGTCTTTATCTTCTCACCCCCTTTATTTACAGAGATAAATTATAAAGTAATGCTTTTAACAGTCTGTTGAAATAAAATACGGGATCTTAAAGATCATTTGAAATATTTATGTGTATGTTATTCACGACGACAGGATTTACTCTCTCATATTGTTTCAGGAGCGGAGAGGGTATTTGGCTTGCCTGAAAAATTTGAAACGGTACTGAGCATTTGTTCGTTAAAAAGCTAATAAAAATTCATGGAAAATGTAGTAGATGCGCACATTATTTAACGTTATTTCTACTGAAGACAGAAATAGGACATGTAAATAAACCCTTTTTTTTTAAAGTTAATATTTTGTGATAATGGAATGATTGAGCCATGTAAATCCTTAATGTAAAAACTGGTTTTCTTTCTGTCAAATGTAACCAGTTACTGGCAGCAAAAATAAAGACCAAAGATCTTAAGAATTCTGTTACTGTAGAACTGTAGATCTAACCCAGGGCCGGCTATCTGGGGGTGCGGTGGATGCTATGCACCGGGGCCCCGCGATTGAGGGGGCCCAACATGATCAAGAACTAAAATAATGTACTCTTGCACATGAAAACTTGACAATATTCCTATCGTTGTCAGTATGACGAAAAAACATGCATTAGAAACATGTTCCAAAAACTTTGTAAAGTTTTATAACAAAGATGTAGATGAAAATCTAATCCAGGAAATTGGTTTGCTACGGGATTTGATTTTGAATGAAATGGATGTAAATAACGCACAAGACATATTGCAATATATACTAAATAATAATTATAATGAGTCATTTCTAAATGTATTAAAACTTTTCTTTACGTTGCCAGTTACTATAACAAGTGCTGAGCGTTCTTTCAGCAAATTAAAATTAATAAAGAATTATCTTCGGTCAAGCATGTGTGCAGAACGCTTAAATGCACTTGCTATATTTAGCATCGAAGGAGAAATTGCAAAAAATTGTAATTTTTCTGAAGTAATTAATGTATTAGCAAAAACAAAATCGTGCGTTAAATAAACATGCATTAGTAATACAGTGGAATCTCGATCTATCGTTTTTCAAGGGACCGGTTGAAATGAACGATAAATGCGGGAAAACGATAGATGCGGAAACATAACAAAGCAATAGGATAGTTGGGACTGGATAAAATGAACGACACATACAGAAAAACGATGGATCCGAAAATGATAGATCGAGATTCCACTGTATATGTTCGTGTTTGTAATTTTTTTTTTACGTTACAAAAAATGTAGGGCCCCAAATGGTTTCTTGCACCCAGGCCCCTTTATAGAGAAGGCCGGTACTGATCTAACCATATTATCTAATTAAATTTTATACTTAGGAAAATTTCAGGAGCACTACTTGCATATCAAATGGAACTGTTTCTTGAAGGTAATGCGTGATGAATAATTCAGTGACAGATGTTTTAGCTATACTGTGTTATACTTCCAAGAGCCTAAAAACTATTTGAAAAAAAAAATATTCCTTGTAAAATCCCCGATTCCACTCAATCCAGAGAGTGACTCTGGTTGTACACCTTGTTTTAAGAAACTACTAATTAATTAATATATTAAAACAGATCCTGAAGGAAGAAATAACACCCAATGAGTGTTTTAAAGAAATCTCGCTTTTCTTATGCGGCAGGTGCTTCAGTTGACATCCTAGATTTTCCATCTCCATGTTATGTCATAGAGAACTTTCCTCTATGTATTTTCGTAATAATAGATTAGCCAATGCATACTTATGGATTCTGTTTTTTGTATATGAATGTAAACGTTTAAATAAAAAGCTTCTACAAAGATTCTTCCTTTTTTTTTTTACCGGGCATTAAACTATTGATCCCTATAGCTACAAAATAAAATTTTGTCTCAAAAAGTCAAATTAAAATTTTCAAATAACACCCATTCTGAATTTAAATATAGAAAAACAATTACAAATTTATTTGTTAATCTGTTGTTAGACAGTTACTGAGTAGAAATTTTCCTATGGCTTTACCTATAGACAAAAGATATGTGAGATCAAATGTTGCGCCTCCTTATGGGGACTCACTACCCTTAAATCTTTAAAACATTCGATTTTTCGAAAAAAATATATGTTAAAGCCTGATCATTTCTGAACAAAATAAAGCAAATAATGAAAATATTCCTCTTAGTTCCGGAGATATTGATATTCTAAATATATAATTACTGATCAAGTTGATGGTATGAAAAATTTTAAACTCATTTTTCTCAAAATGTAATTTCGCATCATTCCGCAACTGATATCTTAAAAACTATGAAACATAATTCCATGAAACTTTTATCACTGCATAATCATGTTATTTTATTGCGTCTGAACTAGAGTTATTGTAGTCACTGCACATTTTGTTATTTTTTCAGGGATAAATTACTGCAAAAATTTAAGGAAATGTTAAGTATATTTGGAGCAGTTTTAAAAAAATTGAAAAAATATTTTAATGTTGAATGTTTTATGTTCAATTGTATTTTGAATTATTTATTTTAAATATAAAACAGGAATTATACATTTAAGTGTAAAATTAATTTCATAGTTCTGCGCGCAAGCCAGTATACAATAAAAATACTTAAAAAACAAGGTATGTCTAAAGCATTAAAAAAAAAAATATTTAAAATTATTTTGAGGGTTGAAAATTTGTTTATTTAAATAAATATACCAATTTATCATATACATAAAATTTGGAAAAATTGGGAGTAAATTGAAATAGTTACAAAGAGTCAAAAAGTATGAAAATATGCCTTATTTCCTCGACTTAAGGGTCGTGAGTCCCCTTAAATTTAATAAAATTTTATCAGTCTTCTCGGATTAAAAAAAAAAAAATGCCATAAGAAGGGACCAACTGCATGAAATTCATCTTACTCGACTGTTTTTGCACAGGCCCTTTCGCCTTTTTCGATTTTAAATAATCTTTCATGCGGACCGTTTGATCGTAACAATGCACTCACCTCTTCACAACATTGTAAGATAAGTGAGCGATCTGTGGACATAGGGTTCGAGAAGAATGAAACTGCATTTGTACTACAGAGGTCTACAAAACGTGGTCTGTTTTAGTCGTCACTGCCCTTGTCGTATACCTCCACTGAATGGACTCACGTTCGATTTCCCTTGTGGCGTCACGACAAGTAGTAAGGCTATTCTCTCTGAGGCATTTTGAAGAAATTTCACAACTATTGATCCATACCAAAGAAAGACAGAGTTCTAATTAAAAGCTAAGCCAAATTTTTAAAACAAAAATTTAACAAGTAGATTTATTTACAAGAAGAATTAAACATTAAACACTTCCGACATAATCACTTAATTTACGTGCAGATTCACAAATGCACGCTCCAGGGCCCATTCTCGGCCCAACAACACAGGAGCCTAGCAAACACACGTCTATCTCGCTCGGATTTTATACAACGTCTCTCTCCAATGTCTGGATTTTCAAAAGGGGTGGGGGGGGCCGGCAGATTATCGGCTGACAGATCTTCTTACACGCCGAACTTTATTACATTGCCGAAACGTTAAGATGACAGCTTTAGTGGCTGCATCTGTGAGGAAAACGGTTTGTAATCCCTCCACGTGTTCCGAACTGGTGGAACCGAACAACACATTCCTCGAAAAACACGAAGCTGTGTTTCAAGCGCTTGTGGGGTCTCGGGAAAAAATAAGACCATATTTCTAGTACGCTACACCCTCTATGAAGCGTGGACTTCCCGGTGCTGTCCGCTCCTACACGAAGTAGTGTTGGTTCGCCTTTAAGTTACTCGCATAATAAAGTAGCTAACAAAATCGCGGTGGGAATGGGGGAATGTGCCCGAGGCAAAGTGCCTGCTGCGTTGGAAAAGAAATTAGTTGTGAAATTTTAAGCATATTGTTCGAAAAATTATCTGAAAAAAAAAAAGTCTGATTGTGATTTTTTAATGCATCATCCCGTACATATCGTTGTTGTTTCTTAAGCCCCCTGGCTTGAACGTAGTTCCAGACCAGGTCCACATAGGCTACGGGCTGAAGTGAGCGGCTCTAGTTTGAATAAGACCAAAAGGATCGAAGTCCAATTTACCCAGGTTCCACCTCAATTTTCACCCGGCACCCCAGGAGCAACAGCTGGGGGATCGTACCATCCCCCACCCTCTCTGACCTTCATAGAGGGACATTCCGATCTACGGATTTAACGTGCCCAGATCCGGCATAAACACGGAGGTATTTAATGGCGTGCGCCGGGATTCGATCCGAGCACCAAAAGCTAGCACGTTACCACAAGGCCACCTCAAGCCCATATTCTTAGATATGTAAAATATAAATTTTGTCTGAACTCGAGACTACTACCTAGCTGATTACTTAGGGACCATGACCACAAGTGCGTGTTTCCACCCATTTTTTTTAACTTCAGGGCACACAGAACATCTCCAAAATGAACACAACCAAAATGAAGCAATTTTATGAGCATTTATTTAATTGCAGAATACAGATATATGCAAAATATTTATGTACAACTAAATACATTATAATTTAAAATTATAGTGAAATGGAGAAATTATGTTAAAAATTTAATTTATGGTAGCAATTTAAAACTTGTTAAATGTTTGATACTACAGTAACCACCGCTTATAGTGATCACTGGTTATAAGAATCAACCGTTTATAAGAATCAATATCGTGAAAACAAAAACAAATGAATTATTTCCATGTTAAAATTTCCGCTTTAAAGAATCAATCCACCGGTTTTAAGAATCAGTTTACACTCTTCGCTTTCCTTTCGTATTTCCAAAAAACCTACTTAAACCCTCAAAAGGCACGAAGTTCTTTCTTTTTTTTAAAGATAGATTGATAAGATGGGATGGAATATAGTCGTAAAATTCACCCCTTTCTTTATTAGACATAACATAATAGTTTCCCCTTAAACGCTTTACCACAACACTGTCCTATTAGCTTGACCCGGGGGCAACTTTACCCGTCCGAGTAAATCTTCGTCTGAGACTATAAGTATTGAAAGAGGTATAAACAGCCTTCTGAAAATTTCATTACGTCAAACTACCGTAGAAAACTTTTTCTTGCTCCCTTCCTGTAGTTGAAATGTTAAAGCTGTTAAGCAGGTATGTTGTAACTTGTAACAAATATTGTATTTTATTCTTCTCTTACTATAATCATGTGTATCTACTTATAGGTCTAAATATTAAGTTGTATTTTTAAAACTATAAAAAATAATTTTAATAAAAGATAGTTAATGTAAATTAAAGAGTATTTTATTTTAAATTATCTAATATATGTATATATAGGTGTGTGTGTTCCTGTCCAAAAACCTAAATTTCGGTTATAAGAATCAACCGCTTATAAGAATCAAAAACAGTAATAACAAACGTGATTCTTATAAGCGGAAATCACTGTATTTGTCAGTTAGGTAGACTTTTCTAAAAATCTATTGAATTTATCTCTTCCAAATTTGGTACGGTAACATATAATATAACAGTTGACAATAATACAAATATAACTAAAAATAAATCATCCAACAGAGCTAGATAATCATAAGAAGAATGCAGACAAAAAACGAAACAGAAATCAAGCCCTGAGTGCTTGATTTCTGTTTTGTTTTTTGTCTGCATTCTTCTTATAATTATCTAGCTCTGTTGGAATATTCATTTTTGGTTATATTTGTCCATTTTCAATATAAGGATATGAAGCAACTGAGCAATCTTTTATAGAAAAGTTTTATGTTTCCATTGCTAGGGTAGGTTTCAAGTTAACTTATGCTCGCTTTTAAATTTTTTTTGTTAGTTTGATTTGTTTATTTTATTTTTACATTGACAATAATAATACGAAGTATTTTGCCTCTAGGTGTAGTAAAGTTGAAAATTAACAAAAATATGTAATTAAAATTTTTATGTTTTTTGAAGCTTTCCACTAAAAATTTTTAATTTAATTTTTTTCTTACCTAGAAGCAAAATACTTCATATTATTATCAACTGATATCTTTTATGTTACCACACCAAATTTGGAAGAGATAAATTCAATATATTTTTAGAAAAATCTACTTAACTGACAAAAAGTATCAAACATTTAACAAGTTTTTAAATTACTACAATAAGCTAAATTTTTAGCATAATTCTTCCATTTCCCTTTAAATATACAATATTAAGTATGTATTTACTGGAATATAAGTATTTTGCATATACCTGTATTCTGCAATTAAATACATGCTCATAAACATTTCACTAAAATCACTCCATTTTGGTTGTCGAGATGCTCTGCGTGCCCTTCAGAAAACTAATCAGAATATAACTAGAAATAAAAGCTTATTTATTTCCGCCGATCAAATTAGTAATGCCTCGAAGTCAATTTATTAAGAAACTATTATATATATAACAGCCGTTGTCTCTGTATAACACTTCCGGGCTGTACTCATCTTTCAATTGAAGCCCTCAGTAAACAAACGGCCGGTTAGGCTTAATTTCAATTTCAGATGTGGATCAGAATTTTTTCTTACCTAAAAACTAATATCTTCTCCATCAAATCACGTTTGTTCAGCCAATTTTCCCATAAAACATTCAGAACTAAAAAAAATTGGATGCCTTTAGATGTATATTTAACAGTTTTTAAAAATCTGTTTACTTTTGCGATGAATTCTGAAAGTACACAAACTTGAATGTGAATGAATCAAGTAGCTCAAGTATTCATATCGCGTAGTGAGCTGTAAAAAACTGGATGGCAGTCTACTACTCCAATCGTATGAAAAACTAAATAAATAAAAAATAATGAAAGGGTTTGCTTTTACAAGGTGTGGATTGAATGCAATATTGTTAGATAATTCGGGATTTTTTTAACTTTCATATACTTTTTTCCATTATGACGTCATTATTAGTATTATGACGTCAAAATGATGGGTTGGATGGCAGTCTACTACTCCAATCGCATGAAAAACTAAATAAATTAAAAATAATGAAAGGGTTTGCTTTTACAAGGTGTGTATTAAATGCAATATTGTTAGATAATTCGGGATATTTTTAAAATTTCATATACTTTTTCCATTATGACGTCATTATTAGTATTATGACGTCAAAATGATGGGTTGGATGGCAGTCTACTACTCCAATCGCATGAAAAACTAAATAAATTAAAAATAATGAAAGGGTTTGCTTTTACAAGGTGTGTATTAAATGCAATATTGTTAGATAATTCGGGATATTTTTAAAATTTCATATACTTTTTCCATTATGACGTCATTATTAGTATTATGACGTCAAAATGACGGGTTACCTTCTAGTTTTCTTAATATTCCTGGATCTTCAAAAGTTGAAAATAAAATTGAATGAAATATTTCCTGGGAATGGTCACCTATGCAAAGTTAGGCAATTCTCAAGTATCAGGAGTAGATTTATGTTTCGTCCTCATTTTGATCTATCCACGCTTGGAACAACAAATCGTTAAGGTGCTTAAGGGGACAAGGGACCTTCAAACTCGACTTTTCGACTAAAATTTTCAATTTTTAACTCTATATACAAAATGAGAATAATTAATTTTCTTTTTTTACTACATCGAAAACCCTTGAATTCAAAATAAAGAATTTTTGGCAGAATAATGCCTGTTTTTTCAAAATTTTTCAAAAATGCCAACGTTTTTTAAAATGCTTTATGCGCATTCTATATTAATTAAAGTCTTTAAATTTTTTATTATAAGTTTACCACATGTATATAAATATAAATGTGCATTTATTTATTTATTTATTTATTGTAGGAATCTAAAGTCTTAAATGTTTTTTTTTTACTATTCTGCCTGTTATTTTTTTATGTTTTCTTATGATTTTACTTTATTCTATGGTCTATAAATTTGAAAAATATTTATGATTTCAAAGAATTATGCACACTTTTGTGACAAACACTACAATTAACAATTCTGAGAAATTTGGAAGATATCAGAAAAAAATAATAAAGTCTTAATATTTTTAATATTAAGACTAATTTTAATATTAATATTAAAAAAAATAAAGTCTTAAATATTTTTTTTCTATTCTGCCTGTTATTTTTTATGTTTTCTTATGATTTTACTTTATTTTATGGTCTATAAATTTGAAAAATATTTGTGATTTCAAAGAATTATGCACACTTTTGTGACAAACACTACAATTAACAATTCTGAGAAATTTGGACGATATCAGAAAAAAATGAATAAGCATGGAGCCTTTTGAAAAATTTTAGCATTTTTGAAGAATTTTTTGATAAACAGGTCTAGTTCCTCCACAAAATACTTATTTGGGAATTCTAAGGGCCTGTTCACATAGGAGTCCGTTGCGTTGCGTTAAGGAAAAGATGACGTTGAGATGAAAATAAACCAATCATAGGCGTTAAAAATTTCATTGCTATTCGTTTGGAGGCATATGATTGGTTTATTTTCGTCTCGACGTCAACTTTTCCTTAACGCAACGCAACGGACTCCTATGTGAACAGGCCCTAAGTATCTTCAATATAGTAGAAAAGAATATTAATTATACTTATGTGGTATATAGAGCAAAATATTGAAAATAAAAGAAGAACGAGATTCAAGGTCCCTTGTTCCCTTTATATTTTTTTTTCGCGGAGGGCAAGGGGGGGGGGGGTAGGTTACTGACTATAAATTGTAAATCACCTGAAAAATATTGAGAAATTCTAGAACAGATTTCTTTCCAGAGCACTCTTTGGCTATGCTTTGAGGAGAAGCCCATCAAAAGGAAGATAACTCTGTTCGTAGCTGCTTGATGTGCTGGAGTATCTATTAAAGAGTTAATAAAATCCAAGTAAATTGTGACAAGTGTTTTTAAAATACCTGTTACGAACTTTCACAGTCGTAAGTAGCTGGAACTTCTACCGGATGTAAAAAAAAAAAATAAAAATTATGAGATTACGTTGAATTCGAATTAGGAATCCCATTAAACTAATCTTCCGACGACATTTTTGCACGTCCGCCTTAAAAATATCCCTCTTTATCAGGAGAGAACATTCAAGAATCATCCTCTCCCGTGGTAATTACTGCAAATCTAATAATTTAAATCACGCATTAGCTTTATTGCCCAGGAAAAGATTTCGTAAATTGTTATCTTTTTTTTTTCCCAGCTTAGCATAATGGTTCGAATGATAGTTAAGGAAATTGCATGTTTTCTTCCCGGCATCAAAAGACGCTGTTCACAGAGAGAGAGAGAGAGAGAGAGAAAAGAAAAACATGATTATTACCCGGGTCTTCCAGATCTCTGAGGACTTTTTCTGCTCAGCCATTTCCCCTTAACCAGAACAAAACGCACATTTTGGAAAGGAAAATTCAAGAAGTTTTTTTTCCTTTCTCTTTTTAACTTTTTTGTGTTCCTCTTTTCGACTGTTTCATAGATGGTAGTGTCCATATTTTCTGTCTTTTGCAGTTTTCCTTTATTATTTACGTCCTGGCATTTCTCCAAAGTTTTCCTCCCTACAGGTCTCGGAGAAGAAATAAAAACTGATAAGAAGTTGAAACAAAACGTGAAATTCTACTTACAGTATGCCAGTCATAAATTTTCTGCCGCGTCTTTTTATTTATTTATTATTATTATTGTTGTTCGCTTTTAGGCGCTTTTCGGAAGCGAGGTCTCCTTTAATGCTATTGCTTGGTTTGTAATATTTCTACTTTGTTTCAAAGTCAGAGAAGACCACTTATTTAAATAGCGGCATGTTTTTGAAGCGGCTCGAAATTTTCGGAATTCCGCTTTGCGGGAGGGATGTTCCCTGAAAAATGGCACACCAGTCTTTTGTGCGATTGTTTTTCTAATGATATTCCTTTGGTAAATAATGCAACCACATTTGCATTTGGCTTATATTTAAATTCATTTTATTTTTATCTAACACAATGTAAATGAAAGAATATTAAGGAGTTTTTATGCATAAGATAAACATGGAAGAATAAACTAACATGAAAACCTAATTTTATAATATATATATACATATATGGAAGGTTCAGGCTTAAAGTGAACCAAGTCAATTAGAGTCAATTCTGAGAAAATTGACCACTAGGTTGGACAGCTGCATTAATTAACCACTGACTTTCGTTTCTTTCGTTTCTTTAGAAAAAGACCGTAGTCTTTATCTTAAGACTCTCTTAAGATAAAGACTACGGTCTTGATTCACTCTTGCATTGAAAAATAGGATGTTTTTACTGTATCAGATGCACTAAGAAAGATTTTTGAAAAATTCTTCTTAGATTTTTTTAAATAAAATTTTTTAAGTTGTTTTTGTAATTTTTTTAAAGTTTAAATTTAAAATAATAATTTGAGTGGTATACAACTTATATCACGAGAAAGATCAGAAAAATTCCTTTAAAATGAAATCTTTTTCGAATCTTTACCTTCATTTTCTGATTTTTGGGGAATTTTTAAATATTAATTTTTAGAATTTAATTTATTGCTGATGAGTAATCAACAATAAATCGTGATCAGCATTTAATTTATTTAAATGCTGATCAGGAGATTTCTTTTCTTTCTCTAATACTTTAAATTAATTTTGCGTCACGTGTATAACAACGAAATAAATTGACAAAAAAATATTAAAATACGGTAAAAGATAAAATTTAACCACTAGACAAATTGAGATGGAAGTTTTTCAAGAATTTAATTCAAATTTATTCAAATTTAATTCTCTAAAAGGCAATTTCCTTAATTTTTCATTATAATTATCCTAAAATGTACTCCGTAGCGAAGCACGGGTATTCAGTTAGTGTTATAATAAAACAGAACAAGATGTATTATTAAGGAAGAGGCTCCCGTAATCATGAGCTTATTCAGAAGTTAATTAACACTAATCACAAAACTACTCACAGAAATTAATTAGTAACAATCAATATTAATCGCGTATGTATAATAAAACGTCTTTAGCCATAAAAAAAAAATCTACACCGCAATTGGTGTTTGTTTCATTGTAATAATCTGTTCTATCATCTATGTTATGTTCAAGAAGAAAAAAAATATTCAAATTGTCTGAAAAAAAAAAGAAGGATAAATGCTTCGGAAAGAGTTACTCTAGAACTAATTTACACGAACATTCTATTCCAAAGGCTTATCTATTGGGTAATAAAATATCCAACCAATAAACGTAATTAGTTCTCCAGCGAGGTAGAAAGGCCAAAATTTAATTCTTAAGAAATGTTCTATGTCCGCTAATGTCTTTTTCCATTATTGAAACTGCTAAACTTTTAGCGCTTCCCCCCTTCTATCAAGCCGATCCTTTCTGAAGAGAGAAAAATGATAATAATAAAAAAAAAAAAACCACGGAGCACTTTTCTAAATAAAAGGCATTCCAACAAACTAAAGAAAATGGATGCAGTAATGGAGGGGGACTATGGATCGATCAGTCTTCTTCATCGTTAAGATCTTTTCCTTTCACAGACCTTCCAAAAGAATTCCCCCCGAAACGAAAGTCTGAAGACATATCCATCCCTGAAAAGAATCGGGTAAAGACAAAAGCTGTTTTCTTCGGGGCTCTCATTCGAGAGAGACTATTGCACTTGAGGAGGATTTTTCTTCTTTTAAATAAAGTGAAACAAAGAAAAGGGGGGGGGGGGGACAGAGAAAAAAATGGCAGTTGCCATTTTATTGCGCCGCCATTGTGGTAAAGTTGGAAGATGTACCCTCAAATAGGTTGAATTGAATAAAATGGAAACCGGAGTCGTTAGGAATTTTTTTTTTTTTTTTTCTGTCTGAAGAGTTTCTCAGAAACAGTGTTTTCACGGTAGTCTTTTATATGTGACGCGTTTTATTTTGAGTTGATAATGTCGGCGGATGTGTACAGAGCTTTAAAATATATAAATAAATAAAGCTATAGAAGAACATTTTTAGTGCTATTTGAAGTATAAATCTTACAGAGTCTGTGCTAGGCGTGGGGCGAATGGCCAAAGTCTATACGCTGCAATCCCTCTGTTGCCATTCGGAACGGGCTTTAAAATGTATTTCCTTTGTGTAGCAAAAGAGGACTGTATCACTCTCAATTAACTAACTTTAGTCTGTATACCTTACTTTCTGTGGCACAGATAACGTTTTATGGGGGGGGGGGGGGAGAGAGGGGGTTGAACGGTGAATTTTGACACTTACTAAAAACCCCGTCTTTCCTGCTTTTAGCTTCCCTTTGAAGCTTTGCAATTATCTCAATACAAAGTTGCATGCCCCCGTGGGGGCCTTTGTTTAAATTATTTTGCACTTCTGATTTATGCACTTTTTAATTTTTTTTCTTTCTTAAGAAAAAAATACAAAAGAAAATATATATATATAAACTTGAAATAAAAAAATATATATAAAAAATACAACTTTAAACTTGTGTATTCTGCTATGGGCCTATCTCTTATCTTGAAATGTTTTTTACCTTTTAATAAATTTCTGACTCTCTGTATTTTAATATCTTAAAATCTTGTTTAATGTTTTTATCTTTTAATCTAAAAACTAGTTTTTTTAAAAGGTAATCTTCTTTTTTTTTCCTCTCAATTATATCCTATCAGTTATTATTTTAATTCTTCTTTAAATTTTTAATTTTCTTTTACTTTCTCGTTCAATATTTTCTTAACTTAATATTTTTTAATTTACTCAGCACATGTACCGGGATATTCATAACTTGCTTATAGGAGATAAAGTCTTCACGACCCAGGAACTCCACTATCAGCAATCAAATACGTTAGAACTTACTAAAACCACTGCGAATAACGAAACTTTTAAAGCTTTATTGTACATAAATACTAACATTTGGGGGGCTCCGGGGAGATTTAAACCTGAATCCTCATTCGCTGCGCCATATGACTTCCCCATGCAAGAAAATATTAATTAAACTTGTACAAAATTGCACAAAAGTCCAATCATTCCTCTCAAAAATTTCGTCCTAAAGGAAAATTAGTGAAGCAGAGATAAACTTAAGTTGTTTAAACTAAGTATAATAAAGCTGAATTGGTCATTTTAAGTAAATTTGTCTATATTGTACAATGGAAGACCATTTGATCATTGAAACATTTTTCAAAATTTCAAGCACGACGTATTCAAAAGCTGTACATGTATCGTGTTCCATGTACAATCCTAAAATGTAAAATTATTCTCCATTGTACAGTATGTTTCCCGACTAGTTGTGAGGAAAAGTCTTTGTGAGGAAAAATAATAATTCCTCGCTTTGCCGGAGTAAGTCAGTTGGTTTAATACTGACTTCGATGATTTGGATTCACGGGTTCGAACTTTTGGGAGATCGTTGCATTGGCAACAGACGTCAGTAAGAACGATATTTGGCTGATAGTCAAATGTATGATACAAATATACACCTGAAAAAATGAGTGAACGAATAAAAATGTATCCAATACAACATGCTGAATCGTTGGCCGTAAGGAGAAAGAAGGTATTGGAAATAACACTTTTTCAGATTGCTCGAGATGTTGAGTTGGCAGTATGGCTTTCAAGTTTGGAGTGCGAGTTCCATAAGGTATTGGAAATAACACTTTTTCAGATTGCTCGAGATGTTGAGTTGGCAGTATGGCTTTCAAGTTTGGAGTGCGAGTTCCATAAGGTATTGGAAATAACACTTTTTCAGATTGCTCGAGATGTTGAGTTGGCAGTATGGCTTCAAGTTTGGAGTGCGAGTTCCATAAGGTATTGGAAATAACACTTTTTCAGATTGCTCGAGATGTTGAGTTGGCAGTATGGCTTTCAAGTTTGGAGTGCGAGTTCCATAAGGTATTGGAAATAACACTTTTTCAGATTGCTCGAGATGTTGAGTTGGCAGTATGGCTTTCAAGTTGGAGTGCGAGTTCCATAAGGTATTGGAAATAACACTTTTTCAGATTGCTCGAGATGTTGAGTTGGCAGTATGGCTTTCAAGTTTGGAGTGCGAGTTCCATAAGGTATTGGAAATAACACTTTTTCAGATTGCTCGAGATGTTGAGTTGGCAGTATGGCTTTCAAGTTTGGAGTGCGAGTTCCATTCTCAAACCGACAAGCACTCGTTACAAATTTTTTCTACCCTTTTGTTCCTAAAAATTTCGCGCATGTCTAAAAATTGGAACATTTAATCCTTGATGTTCTTTTTAAAGTGCCCTTTCTGTTGAATTAAGCCCATCGAATACTGCCCCCCCCACACACATAATTAATTAATTAATTATTTTTAAAATTTATTCAGATAATTTTTTATATTTTTTATTTCGGGATTTATGAACATGTAAATGTCTTTCAAAGGCAAGGTCTCCCAACGAAAGATAGCTTTAAAAATATGACCCTTTTTCACTTTCACCTGGGTAGTCGAGAAGTATAATGCTAGTGTAGCGTACTGGAAATATGGACTTATTTTTTCCCGAGACCCCACAAGAGCTTGAAACACAGCTGCGTATTTTTCAAGGAATGTGTTGCTCGGTTCCACCAGTTCGGAACACGTGGGGGGATTCTTAACGTTTCTGCAATGTAATAAAGTTCGGCGTCTAAGAAGAGCTGTCAGCCGATAATCTGCCGGCCCCTCCACCCCTTCTGAAAATCCAGACATAGGGAGAGACGCTAGAGAACGCGGCCTGTGAGGATGTGTGTTTAGGCTCCGTACGTTGTGAATCTGCATGGGATTTTTAAATTGAATATGTTGCACTGTTTAAATGTTAATTATTTTTGTTAATAAATTGTTAAGTTTTTGTTTTAAAAATTTGGCCTTCGCTTTTAATTAGAACTCTGTTTTTCTTGGTATGGATCAATAGTTGTGAAATTTCTTCAAAATGCCTCAGAGAGTTTATCAGCCTTGTCGTGACGCTACAATAGGTTGAACGTTTCTTACCTGTCCTTTTAAAAGTACGATAAGCAATATAACTCATTTCATAATTGAGAAATTAGCATCGAAACTAAGAAAACAAGTTATACAACAGAAAAAACCTTAATAAATTAACTACTAACAGCAGCTGAGTTGAATTTCCAAAGCAAACTCAACAATTTTCGTCAAGAGCGGAGTAAGAGAAAGCCTGCACAGTCAGCTTAGTCAAGCAAAAGAATTCCAAGGCTGTGCTGCCATTCCACTACTTCAAAACTGTGGATGTTGGAATTGGGGACAAAAAAGCAGAACAGAGTAGAAAGGATAGAGTAAAGAAAACACATGAAGCATACAAAGAACACGAGAATACAATACAAAATATAAAAAGGAAAGGAAAATTTTAGTGTATTTCAAGCAATTATTTTGAAAACTCCTCAACAACTCGTAACACTGGAAACGTAGTTAACGATAAACAGTTCTGTCACTTACTCTAATGCAAATTAGAGGGCTATCAATCAGGACCCGACTTTGACCCAATGGGGCCCCGGAGAAAGCAGACTTTGGGGGCCCCCTCCAAGGACAGATCCAGAGGGGACACTTGCCACCTCCAGGACCAGATTTCCCCATGAACATGTGGGACACTCACCCAGGTCCCCGCATAAATTGGGACCGGATATTCAAAAAAATTTCGACCAACAAGTCAAAAATTTGAGGAAGAAAAAAAAATAATAATAAGTGTTAATTTATTAATTTTCTTTTAATGTTAATAAATAAATTCATGAAATTTTCTTTTGAAATTCAAAATAGATCACAGTTTGAAATTATTACACTCCCCCCCCCCCAAAAAAAAAAAAAAAAAAAAACCAGAAACGCTTACGGATGTAAGTATGATTTCACTATAGTGGGTGCTCTGTACCCCACCCAGGACTTTTTTCTGTATCTGCCACTGCCCTCATATACTGTATTAACCAAAAACCAAATTTTCAAAAATATGTGCAACTTAATTAGGGGGCCACGTAATTTTGGGGGCCCTGGGCAAGTGCCCCACTTGTCCCTGCGGAAATCTAGGCTTGCTATCAAGTACTAATTTTTTTTCACAGATATATAAATCTATTTTGGCATATATCCCGCTCAGAGCAACTAAGTATATAAGCTTGGTGTAAAACATTTGGCAACCAATAATGAACCGTAAAAATCAAATTAGTAAAAAAAGATATAATTTTTTATTGTTTATTTTATGAAAAATATGCCCTCATTAATACTCTCCTGCCACTATCAAAATAGAAAGTCTGCCATGATTAACGCCAGTTTTGTATAAAAGTTTCTCATTTCTAATTAAGGGGATGATGGATCTTTCAAAGCGAATTTTGAAATTTTTGCCTCAGAGATATGAAATTTTGCATATATATTCATTAAAGTATAAAAATATTAAACCCCTTATAAAATTTTATAAATATTTTTTTAAAAAATATAATTAAAAAATTAAAATTAAATTACTTTTTTTTTAAATGCTCCTTGCGACTCAATTTTTAACTTTCCCCTTAATTTTGCATTTATATTGCTTGTAAATACATATTGAAAAAGTTATGTATTTTTTGTACTTTCGTTGAATAGTTAATTTTTAGGAAATCTGTACTTGTACTCTGTATGCTTGTACTCTGAATTTTCGTAAAATATTTGCACTTTTCTACACTTAAGTTAAACTTTAATAACCTGAATGACCTCGAATCCTAAAATGGATACTTAACTTTATTTTCATGTATTACAGGAATCTTTATTTTAAATTAAAAAAAAATTTCGTCAAATATTATGACTCGAGGAGCATTTTACAGACCTGCAAATCTGAAAATTCCTCATTTTGAGAAAAAGCCATTTAAAAGATGATTTTTCAGTCTACCTTTAATACTCACTTTTGTAAAGCCACCAAGTTTTCATTTTACTTTCCACTACATATCTTAAATGCATTTCATTCCATTATTTACATGTTTTTAAAATATTAATCCCCCCCCTAAAAAAAAGAAGAAAAATTCCACCATCCCCTTAATATATAGCCAACTCGTTACCTCAAGCTATACACAGTCGAACCTCCATATATCAAACTTCCTTATATCGAAATTTTCTATATATCGAACTCTTAGCAAATCTCATTTTCATTACATAGAAAAACTGTTTCTATATATCGAAAAAATCTCTATATATCGAAATATTTTTTCAAGACATAGTGGGAAATTTTATTCCACTTTAGAATAAAATCTCCCAATTTTTGACGTTTGAAACAATACGTCGTGGACTTCAATTCGCGGAAAATGTCCCTGATGAAGTTTTTAGTGGACTGAATAAATGCGAACATTTCTTGAACTTTCCGCAAAACTGGCTGTTCAGCAAGATATTCGTAGTTTTTTTTTTACAGAATGTAACAGTGATCATTGTAACCACTGTCTGGATTATTGTGTTTTTTAAAGGTATGCAGTACTCAAAGAATCTTTTATATTAATATATTTTTAGTTATAAACTTCCATTTAATGTGATTCGTATATAAATTAGAAATGGAGTTTCGCATACGAAAATTAGCTTTAATTTTAATGTTTTAAAACAATTATGATAAAACGAAGATCAATTCTATATATCGAAATTTCTATATATCGAATTTTTTTCCGGCAATATACTACTTCGATATATGGAGGTTCGACTGTATATCACTTTTAAATGCTCGGCACGGGAACGGACAAAACGGTTCGCTACCCATGTCCTAAGATATGCTAATGGCCAACACAGCTAAGAGCTGCAAGGGAACGATCGCAAGGAAATGACAGGATCAAATTCACGGGCATGCTCGCGAGACTCCGAGGCCAGGGTTCATTCAACCACTTTTATAATGGAGACGGTCGCACGGAAAATAAAAAAGAGAGACTGACTTCTGCTGCGCCAATTTTTATTTCGGGACGAGAGAGAGAGAATTCCATAAATTGCCGCAAAAACCAACATCGGTCATGTCGAGAGCACGGCCATGCAAGAATGCCGTCCGATATAAAAAGGAAATGGAAATAAAGAGCAAAAAAAAAAAATAAATAAATAAAAAGGAGAAACCGCGCGCGCAGAGCGTTCGTTCGTTCTTCGCCGAGCCAGTCGAACATGAAAAGGATGCAGCTGCAGTAAATCAGAAACGAACCATTGAAAACCGGGAGCAAGTTCTCTGGAATAAAACAAAACCTCCGAACACGCGATGTATTCGAAATCGCACTATTGTAAGCCTCTCTTTTTCTTTTTTTCCTCCCTGCTCCTTTCAAATAAGCGCGAGATACGAGAAGAAATGTAATCTCGGCAATTTACGAGAAATGAAAGGCCTTTTTTGTTCCTCCGTCCTCTGAGAGAAAACATGTTCCCTTTTCGGGACGGTGGCATTAAAGCTCCCATTCGTTCCAAATCATATCCGCAAACACTTGAATCTCGCTTCTCATTTTTTTTGTTTTGTTTTTTAACACTGTAAATATAAATTACAGTAAACTCGACTCAATAAACACGCGCAAGATTTTCTTTTGAGATATAAGCCTTTGATGCGTTATTTGTGAAATTAGTGATATGCAGTTTAGATGATTTTGAATGAGACTCGAAACACCTGCTTCCAGCTTTAAAAAATAAATTTAAAAAAAAAAAAAGTAGAGAGGTAACGCTATCTGTATAATATGAAAAAGGAGATAAAGAAAAACATTTTATGTTAACGTGACTTATTTACGTAATCCCATTAGTTATTCAAGAGAAGTTAACTTTAGGAACTCAAAAAAAAAATAAATAATAATAATAATAATAATCACGCTTACATGTGAAATTAATTTTTTCAGTCATTGTCGGTCGAGATGTGTACCATTCTGAAAAAGAAAAAAAAAGACTCTTGTTAAATTGTGGGTTTTTATTTCATTTATATATATATATATATATTGTTGGTATATATATATAAATGCTACAAAGTGTTTTTAACTTTTCACACCAGATGGTGCTAAGTGTCTGTATTTGTCCTTTTGTATGTAAATGTATATTTTATGTAAATAAAACTCAGTTGGAATGTAGTCCTTGAACGTGTGAGACACAACATTTGGCAGCAGAGCTTGTTGTTTTTCTCCTCGAAGAGCCAGTCGCATCGACATCCGGTCGCCGATGAATTCAAAATGCAACTGTGAGATTTCCTAAAGCGAAAGTTTAAACGATAGCGAAGAAAATGGACAACATGAAAAGCATTCCGTTGTTGAATAGTGGAAATTATCTAATCTGGTCTATGAAAATCAAGGCAATTTTAACTTTAAAAAGATTAATAGATGTTATCTATGAAGATAGACCACAGGATTTAAAATTACTAGAAGATTGGAAAACAAAGAATGATGACGCTGTAGCCTATATTTTGCTATCACTTTCAGATGAACAGAGTCTCCAATTTGCAGAAGAAACCAATGCCAAAAATTTATGGGAAAAAATAAAAAGGGTTTTCACAGGAAAAAATGAAGACCGGAAGATAGATGCAGGAAATGAGCTAAAGAATATAGAAATGCAAGAAAACGAAAATGTATCTGACTACATAGCCAGAGCAAGGGGACTTTCTATGAAGTGTAGCGCACTTGGTTTGAACATTTCAGAACGTGAACTGGTTTACTACACAGTTCGTGGACTTAACCATAAATTCGGGAAAATAAGAGAAATATTGAAGACGCAAAGAGAAAAAGAAATTGATGAAATATTAGAAATTTTACGCGAAGAAGAGAATACCCATTTAAAAATGAACTCAAATTCCATATCCAGAAAAGGAGAAGCTTTCCATGTTAAAAACAGTAATAGAAACGTAAAACTTTGCTGGATCTGCAACAAATCCAATCACATAGCCAGAAATTGTTTTTTCAGGAATAAAACAGGAAACAGGAGTGGAAATGCACCCGACAACGTGATAAGAACATTACCTAACGACAAAACCAAAAACAAGCAAAAAATGAGATTCGCGAACGCAGCATTTGAAAACGAAAATCAGAACTTTGCCCTTATGACAGACCCAGAACATTCCGACGCTACTTGTGAGGATATTTGGATTTTGGATTCTGGAAGCAGCTCACATATGTGCAAGGACCTTAAATTTTTTGAAAACTTTAATTCCGATGTTGGTCATATTAACTTAGCAGGTAAGAATTCTGTTTTAAAATCTATTGGCGAAGGAAAAGTTAAAGCTAAGACATTTGTAAACAATATTGAAAATACATTAACTATTGATAATGTGATTTATGTACCTGATTTAAGATGTAATTTGTTATCCATGACTAAATTAATGGAAAGAGGTTATAGTATTCAATCATATGATAATTATGTTTTGGTTTTAGGCAAAACTGGTCAAATTGTTTTAAAAGCTGAGAAAGTAAATAATCACTTAGAAATTATAATGAAACCTTGTATTGATAATAATTCATCTGAATTATTAGAGTGTAACTTTGTTAAAAATGTAGAAAATTATGAATTATGGCATAAAATACTTTGTCACTTGAATCCTCAATATATGTCTAAAATGAAAGATATAATTGATATAAATGTTAAAGAATCTGAAATTTTAAATTGTGAATCATGTAATATCAGTAAATTAACTCGTAAAAAACATTGCAAAATTAATATTGATCAAAGTAATTCTGTTTTGGAATTAATTCATGCTGACTTAGCTGGTCCTATAAATATTGATTCATTGGGTGGTTCTAAATATTTTTTAATGCTTGTAGATGATTATTCTGGTATGTATTTTTCTTATTTCATAAAACATAAGTATGAAGTATTTGATGTGTTTACAAATTTTAAAGAAAGGTATGAAAACCTAACAAACCGAAAAATCAAACGCTTAAGAACCGATAATGGATTAGAATTTGTGAATAATGAAATGACTAAATTCTTACTGAAATTTGGCATATCTCATGAAAGAACTGTAGTATGCAATTCAGAATCTGGCGGAAAAGCGGAAGAGGCTATAGGAGTTATAGTAGAACGCGCGAGAACCTTATTATATGAGAGTAAACTACCTCAAAAATTTTGGGCGGAAGCCATATCCTGCAGTACTCATGTATCGAATATTACACCGCGCAAATATAAAAATAAACTTCCGATGGAAATATGGACAGGTAAAGAACCCAAAATAAGTTATTTAAAAACTTTTGGCTGTGTAGCTTATTATCATATTCCTAAACAATTTCGCAATAAATTTGATGTTCCAGGGAAACGCGGAATTTTTGTCGGTTATTCCAGAGATAGAATAGCATATAGGATTTATGACATCGCAAAAAATACAGTGATTGAGGAACGATCAGTTAAATTTGACGAAAAATTAAAAGGCAGCGAATTCATAACGAAAAATTCGGAATCCTATTTATGGAATGTTGAAAATCTGAGTCAGTTCAATTTTTCAAATTTAGAAGCAGAAACAGAAATTAACCCGCGTGAAAATAATCAAAGTGAAATTAATGACACAAAATCATTACAAAATGAAACCGCAAACGATCAAAGAGTGGAAAACTCAAATCATGAGTTATCACCTAAATTAAGGCGTTCCGAACGTATAAAAAATAAGTCAACGGCGAATTTGGCCTTAAGTAACTCTACTCGGGAGGAAAATAATTCAATACCTGAAAATTATGAGCAAGCAATGAATAGCATTAAACATAATAAGTGGAAAATCGCGATGCAAAAAGAATTAGAGTCAATGAATAAACATGATGTCTTTGAAATAATTGAAAGACCTAAAAATGTAAAAATAATCAAAAGTAAGTGGATTTATTCAGTTAAAACAATTAATGACGAGGAAATTTATAAAGCAAGACTCGTAGCGGCAGGTTTTAATTTAATTAAAAATAAAGACTATTCAGAGTCTTTTTCGCCTGTTGTTAATATAGAATCATTTAGATTATTGATATCATTAGCTGCAAAATTAAATTTATCTGTAAGATTTTTGATGTCAAGACAGCTTACTTGTATGGCGATATTGAAGAAACTGTTTACATGGAAATCCCACCAGGTTATGAAGAACAATTTGGTAAGAACAATGTATGTAAATTAAAGCGTAGCTTATATGGTTTACCACAATCTGGTAGAAATTGGCATATTAAACTTAAAAATGAACTGAAAAGGATTGGCCTCAACCAGCTTGCATCTGACAATTGTGTTTTTATTACAAGTAATGAAACTGATTTTTTCGCAATTTGTATTTATGTAGATGATTTGGCAATATTTTCAAATAATTCTAAATTATGTGAAGACATAATACTTAAGCTTAGAAAAACTTTTGAATTAAATGAAACTACAGAAAATTCCAAATTTTTAGGTATAGAAGTTCTACAAAATGAAAAATGGTATTAGTTTATCGCAAACGCATTACATTGAATCTCTGATAAATAAATATGGATTGGAAAACTGTAAGAAAGCTAATACACCAATAACTAAAGGTGAGGATAGATGTTTTAATCCCACGGATGATTTAGTCAATCAGACTGAATATCAGGAAATAATAGGTGAGATTTTATATTTGGCTAATAGAACTCGCCCAGATCTCGCTTTTGTCACTAGCTATTTATCACAATTTAATAAACGACCGGAAAAAAAAAGGCATTATACATTAGCTAAAAGAGTTTTGAAGTATTTAAACGCAACAAAAAATAAAGTTTTGTTTTATGACAGAGAAAATGGATTTTTAAATTGTTGCGCAGATGCCAGTTGGGGAAATGCTGAGGGAGGCAAATCATTTTCAGGTTGTGTTATAATGATTGGTAATTCACTTCTTACGTGGAAAAGTAGAAAACAAAAATGTGTTGGACTATCCACATGTGAAGCAGAACTGCTAGCTATCGCCGATGTTGCAAGAGAATTAACTTGGACTCTAAACATGTTAACTGAATTAAAATGTGAAAATTTTGTTAAGAGACCTGTAGTCTTATATAGTGATAGTCAATCAGCCATCGATTGGTTAAATAGTGGTAAGTCATCAAATAAAACTAGACATGTGAATCTGAAATTCCATTTTGTCAAAGATCTCATTGAAAATGATACTATAAAGACTAAATATGTGAATACTAATGAGATGATTTCTGATTTCTTAACCAAGGCTGTAACATTTGATAAATTGTTATTCTCATTGAAGAATATATGTTTAATGTAAATGTGCTGTTAATGTTCTGAAAAGATAAAACCCCTTTTCGCAGGGGGAGAGTGTTGGTATATATATATAAATGCTACAAAGTGTTTTTAACTTTTCACACCAGATGGTGCTAAGTGTCTGTATTTGTCCTTTTGTATGTAAATGTATATTTTATGTAAATAAAACTCAGTTGGAATGTAGTCCTTGAACGTGTGAGACACAACATATATATATATATATATATATATATATATATATCATACCAATGGTCATCCCCTTTTTCGCTCTGTTTCTGCAATTGACTTGGGTATTACTTTTGACACAAAACTCGACTTCTCCCGCCATATGGCTGGTATTGTTTCTAAGGCCTATAGAATGCTTGGTTTTCTTAAACGTAAAACTAGAGATTTTTCTAATGAACAAGCTCTTAAAATTTTATATTTCAGTTTGGTCCGCTCAAATCTTGAATATTGCAGTCTTATTTGGGATCCATATTATAATAATAAAATAAATATTTTAGAGCAGGTACAGTCCAAATTTATGCAATACTTATATTATAAAACTAACTACTGTTGTCAACTGGATTTGTCTCCTTCGTTCCTACGTAACATTTTTGATATTCCCAGTTTAAAATCCAGGCGTGATCTTTCCTGTATGTTATTCTTTTATAAAGTCATTAATAATATTATTGATTGCGTTGAAATTCATTATTGCATTGAGCTTGCTGTGCCGAGCAGATGTCTTCGTGAGCGGCATTTATTTGTAAATGTATACAGGAAATTTAATTACATAGGTAATTTCTCTTTGTACAAATTTTATAAATTTTTTAACCATCTTTCAGAAGACCTTGATATTGTTAATATGCCCTTTATTGTTTTTAAGGCTAAATGTTTGCAACTTCTGTATTCGTAATTCATGTATTGTTTTGTGTATTGTATATGTATATATTGTTAATGTAGCTTTGTATGTTTGCTTTGGTGCTTCTTTTGTCTGTGTGTTTTCAGTTGTATCTTCATACAACACTGTAAATGGAATTTTCTGTAGTGTGCATTTTGAATAGATAAATAAATATACAGTCGAACCCCATTATAACGAACTTCAAGGAACCAAAGGTTTTGTTCGCTTTATCCGGTGGTTCGCTATATCCGAACCGATAAGAAAAATGCTAGAGTTCACAAAATGTATAACTCATTAGTTGCAATGTGTATTCAATAATAATGAGATTAAAAAATGATAAAAATCTATTAAAAATGATCATTAATGAATTAAATTGACTAAAATCGATTACATTAAACTGACACAATACTAATTAAATTACGTACAATAGGAAAACGGCGAGACCAAAATTTCCGTTCATTATATCCGTTAGTTCGCTATATACCGGGTTCGCTATAATGGGATTCGACTGTATATATATATGTATGTGTTATGTATATATGTATCTATATATATGTACGCATGTATATATATATATATATATATATATATATATATATATATATATATATATATATATATATATATATATATATATATATATATATATATATATATATATATATATATATATATTCAGTGGAGTCTCGATCTATCGTTTTCGGATCCATCGTTTTTCCGTATGTGTCGTTCATTTTATCCAGTCCAAACGATCATATTGCTTTGTTATGTTTCCGCATCTATCGTTTTCCCGCATTTATCGTTCATTTCAATCGGTCCCTTGAAAAACGATATATCGAGATTCCACTGTATATATATAAAAATTTTAACGCATTTTGGTACTTTTCTGTTTAACTGTTTACTGCTTGTCGAAGCAATACAGACAGGGTTTGGCACCCTGCCTAAATTGCAACTCGCGAGGACGGATGGACAGACGGTTTCAGCGTCTGAAATTTTGCTTTCCGAAGGACCGTTATGGAGGAACGTAATCCTACGTTAAAAATTTTGGCATCTGAAAGCAGATTATAAATAAAAAGTGTATAATGCCAAAATTTTTAAAGTTTTGTTGGTATATCTTTCACCGGAATTTAACACTTTCTAGCTTGGCCCTTCAAAATCTAAATCCCATACTATGATATGCCAGTAAAGTATGGTGGCGCATCACTTATACCAATTTCTACACTCGTCGAATTTAAAAAACGTGATTTACTTTGGGACTTACGTTGCAAAAGCAAAAGTTATGCGTCAACTGCAAAAGGTTTGGCAGTATGACATGAAAATCTTCAAATATTCGATCTGAAATATACTTTCATTACATCTGACTTCAGAACATAATTTTATATAGAGCCAAGCAAGTCCCTCCTCTCCCCCCCCCTTTTTTAAAAAAGCTATTTAATCCTGAAAGAGTTAATCCATTAGTGTGCTTTCTATGAAATTAAATTCCCCGTTTTTGTGATAAAATATTCATAAAAAATATTTTTAATAAATATACGCATTTCATTTCAAAAAGAATTTTGCCCTGGTTCGGCATGGGGACTGAAGTCTAAAGAAGTCAACTGATGCACTTCAATGATGTAATCGCAGAGGTGTAACGCTTTTATTTGATTGAAGGTGGTCTTTCGAAAGTATATATAAATAAAGTGAAGAGTCTTTTATACATTACTGGTCGGGTCCAAAACAACGTAACTGTAAATATAATATAAATGAAATTTCCGCCAGACCAACGATTATATTGAAATATAATAAATATGATATTTAAGTAAAAACATACGGAAAAAATAAAATAAATAGCTTTGCTTACCATTGATGGAGTGTATTCCATTTTAATTAGTCTATTTTGCACATTTATGGATTTTACGGATAAGATAAATAATCACTTTAAGTCGTACCGAAAAATTTCTGTATTTATCTCGACTGACATCTATTCCAACTATATTTAATATCTTGAAATAATATTAAATTTTTTTTTCTAAATTTAACCCCTGGTAAAATAAAACCTTGACTTGTTGGTATAATTGAGAATTCTTTGGGAAAAGTTATTTCTATAGGGATATTTCCATAGGAGATTATGACATTTTTAGAGCCCTCTTTATATTCACTTTCAGATTAACTCTAAATAAATACGATTTTAAAGGATAAAATATGTCACTACAATTAAGTTGTCTTGAATTTTTTTCCTTCGTCACTTCTTTTCTGCATCCCTTCTTTTATTTTTTAAACAGTAGCCAATAGTTGCACGTGAATCGCCATCTTTAGCCCGTCTGCACACGGAGCAACTCAAAAGAAACTGATAACTGACTCAAATCACAAACCAGTCCGTGATGAGTCGTAACCTATGTAATTGAATGGAGCCACGCACACGGCGCAACTGGTTACAAACCCGTCTATGTAATTGAATGGAGCCACGCACACGGTGCAACTGGTTACAAACCCGTCCGACGGGTTTGTAACCAGCTGCGCCGTGTGCGTGGCTCCATTCAATTACATAGGTTACGACTCATCACGGGCTGGTTTGTGATTTGAGTCAGTTATCAGTTTCTTTTGAGTTGCTCCGTGTGCAGACGGCCATACTCTTTAAATGTCCAGTGTCTCAACTTAACGGAAAAATTAGTATATAGGTATACTTGTATGCTATTTTTTATTACACATAGCGTTATACCGCTATGCGTTATTAAAAAATAAATTTAAGCATGCTTTTCCTGTTTACGTTAAGTCTATGTAATTCCTAAAGACATTCGAGAGAAATATAAATAGAAACTGCATAAAAATTATTCATTCCTGCTTAAATATAAAATTTAATCCTTCAGTTGAAATACCAAAGCACAATACCAAAGCACCCCACTTCACAAAGCACAAAGTTTGCGTGAAGCAAAACTAAATTTCTCTTTTTCCTTAGCGGTGAAAAATTCGTATTAATGAAATCTAGGCTGAAATCAGTAATGTATAACTGAGGATATTTACTATTATTTTAAGCGACAGCTTTCCGGGGATTTAACAATTTGTGTATAACTGTGAAAAGCGTATTACCGATTTAACATATACCCAGCTATTCAGCTCCTAATTCGATTTCACGCAGTTTGTCACATGCAAAAACCGTGTACAGTGCACAAGGCAATGTAATTTTCTGATTCAAATAAGGGGATAGGGATCCTTAAATCTGCATAACAAGCATTTGTATAATCTGCTTTATATTGTCAGATTAAAAACAAAAATCCTTTTGAACTCACTCGTTGATCAGTAAATGCGTAAAAAAAAAATATATACAATTATTTCTCTTTGTAACCGGATTCGATCCATTCTAGCGGGGAATTTATCATCATTTGGCAGAATCTATACAAAGAGAGTCAACGACTATGAGGGCAAAATTTGGTTAAAATTCACCAAGATTTTCATCTCTTCTTAAGACTGTAATCTTTTACATTATACTCTGGCGTTTCATTTTGCTGTGCATATCCTTTTCATGTTGATGGAATCCTTTTTGGTGAATATCCTCTTCTTATTAATAAAACCTTTTTAACCACAGTATGAAAAACTAAGCTGGCTTTTTTAATTACTTCTTTATACATTCTATTGCATGAGTATTGTATATCTATATTCAGGGGCCCAATGGGGCCTTTGACCCAATGGGGACCCAGGCAAAGCAGACTTTGGGGCCCCCTCCGAGGATAGATCCAGAGGGGGGCACATGCCCCCCCCCCAGGACCAGATTTCCAGATGAACATGTGGACACTCACCCAGGTCCCCCATAAATTGGGACCCCATAAATTGAATTTAAGTATGCTTTCACTATAGTGGGTGCACTGTACCCCCCACCCCCAGGATTTTTTTCTGTATCTGCCACTGCCCCCATTTACTGTATTAACCAAAAACCAAACTTTCAAAAATATGTACAGCTTAATACACAATTAGGGCCCCCAAAATTATGGGGGCCCTAGGCAAGTGCCCCACTTGCCCATGCGGAAATCTGTGCCTGTCTATTTTACTAGAAGCTGACTCTTACTTAGCAGTGGTACACCCAGGGGGGGGGCCCAGGGGGCCCTGCCCCCCCCCAAAGAAGTAGAAATATTGATTTTGCACTATAAATATTTTTATTCGTTCATCTCGGCCCCCCCATGCATTATAAATATTTTTATCCATTTATCTCGGCCCCCCACCCAAGAAAAAATCCTGGGTGCGCCACTGTTAACTAGAATGAAGGAGAAACGCCGTCCTGAATTTTTTCATGTAACGTTTAAAAGTTCTAATGTATTTGCTTTTCGTTTTGCGATATTCGCACAGAGTGCAGTTATGAGCTAGTAGGAAATTTTTAGCTTGATTGTAGATTTGAGAAACCTAGTTTTCTCCTTATTTGGCCTCTCCAAACTCCGTGTGACTCGTTATGACTCAGGCAATCATCAGCAGAAAATTTGAGTTTCATAAAAACCAATATTTCATTAATTTATGTATGTGAAGCGAGAGAAATAAGTTTAGGATCTTCGAGAACCAAGACTAGACCCGAGGGAAAAATTCATACCGGGTTCCTAGGTCTTACGACGCGCGGTTTTAACCGGCATGATTAGATTTCAAACTTGATCTTGTGCTGGGTCGATATCTGCTTACTTTGTTTTTTAAATATTTAAATATTAAAATTAAAGTTCCCTGGAACCAATATGCCCAGCATGTAAAAGTTAATAGAAAAGAGAAAACTCTTATGTATAAATGATGAGGGCCATATTAAAATTCTTTATTTACATGTAGGTTTCAGTTAAATAAATAAATAACTTTTACATGCTGGGCATATTAGTGCCTGGGAATTTTAATTTTAATATTTAAATATTTTTAAAAAATTTCAGGTAGTCTATTCTAACGAACTACCGAGGGTTATTAACGTAGGATTGCTTATCGTTGCTTACCCCTTTTGTATGTATATATGTATCTATATATATGTATGTATGTATATATATTGTGACGTTGTCTCCATTAATCCACGAAAATTGTAACTATATAAGTCTGTGATGCTCGTTCCTACCCCTCAACATGAACATGTCATCTATCGGCAAAAGGTTAAACTGAGCGGTCTCATAGACTCTAGGATAAGAGGCCATAAATTTCGTGTAATATGCGTTTCTGACGTTAAAAAAAGCATAAATACCTGAGTGGTTCGAGGGCTCTCCAGAATTTTCACACTATAGCGACATGTGGAATCTCATAAACTTTGTACCCTTAGGACCACTTAAAACGCCGGAGAAAGCGTTTGAATTCGCCGACCGTATAAAAGAAGACCCCCCAATGCTCCACAAGAGAGAGATCTGTTTTGAGTGCCAGGGAGGACGCAGCTCTGCTGGTCTTTCGGCCTGATAGGCCAGAGTGGTCTGTGAACCCGAAGCCGTCCTGACATATCTAACATCTAAATTCTAACTCGCTGTACATACTTGCTTTTTGTAGTTGTAGCGTGTAGTTGTAGTTTGTAGTTGTTTAAGGTAGCTTAGTAAAGTAATTGAAGCGAAACGCTTGTCTTATTACTGCCTACTTCACAATATATACATATATGTAAGTCAAAATTTTGACGCATCTTGGTACTTTTCTGTTTAACTTGTCCAAGCGATAGACTGGGTTCGGCCCACTGCCAAAATTATAACTCGCGAGGACGGATGGACGGACGGTTTTAGCGTCTTAAATTTTCCTTTCCGCAGGACCGTTATGGAGGAACGTAATCCTACGTTAAAACAAACTAAGCAGATATCGACCCAGCACTTGTACACCAAAACTTCATATAAGACTGTAAAATCAGACCTTTTCCAAGCCAAGATGTATGTAGTAAAGTTCTGATTTCAAAGCATGCACAGTACTGTCTGTATTTAATGAGGCCCCCTCTTTATACTTCAAAAAATGAAAAAAAAAAATTAATGACATTTTTTTAAATGGAACGAGTAAAAATAATCTAAGAAACTAAAAGAGATTGAAAAAACTAAACTAGCCTACTACATACAGTGTAATGAAAGTACTTACAGTGTAGTAAATTTCTTTCGCATTAAAAAAAAAATTAGGTTTATAGCTAACGAGGTAAGATTGATGAACTAACAAGTATTACGCGCATACCCCCAAAAATTAGTTTAATACTCTATTCCCTTTTCTTAAAAATGCATAACAATATCCTACTTCAATTACAAGTAGGAAACAAAAATTTGCAATAATGAAGGCATTCATTACCATTTACATCCTAACCTGGAAAATAAAAAAAAGGAATAATAACGAGATTCTCTGCTGAGTAAAGGAGGCTTCGTATGAGTAGAGGAGTGTTCCCCTAATATCAAATTAATATAAAATTATAAAATTCCCCTAACATCAAAATAATATATCTTTAACGCTTTTTTAAAGCTGATATCGACGTTTAATTATGTCGAATACTTCAGTTCCGAAAAGGAAACTTTGCTTTATAGAATTTTTTTTTTTTTTTTTTTTAAACTGGGGTAAATTTACTCAGCAAATTTCCTTTTAAGTCAAGGCTCTGCCAAACATATTAAATAAATAAAAGATTTTTCTAAAATGAAGTTCTTTTTATTGAGAATTTTCAGTATTTCTTTCAATTACAGACCTGTAATCTCTAAAAAATCAGATTTGTTTACTAGCCAATACATATCAAAAAGAGAGAACATGAAACATTTTTTTTCTCATACAAATATTTATACCTCATATAATATTTATATTTCTCATATAAATATTTATATCTCATAATATTTATATTTCTCATACAAATATTTATATCTCATATAATATTTATATATCTCATATAATATTTATATTCCTCATACAAATATTTATATCTCATATAATATTTATATTTCTCGTACCAATATTTATATCTCATATAATATTTATATTTCTCATACAAATATTTATATCTCATATAATATTTATATTTCTCATACAAATATTTATATCTCATATAATATTTATATTTCTCATATTAATATTATAATTTCTGCTCCAATATTCGTGTAACATTGTCGAAAATCCGTTGTAACAGGTATCTCAAGCTTGAAACGCAATTGCTCAGACAACAATCCAATCAAAACGCATTCACAATTTTCCTCGCTCCGATCTCAATCTTATTTATTCGGTCAAATTTATTAATTTAATTAAATGCGAGCCGAGCGAGCCCCAAATTACTTTAAAATTAATGTTCGAATGAACTCTCTTTTCACCAGATCACCCAATGAGCCAATAAACAGCAAGGTGATTACTGGACAGTCAGCATGTAAGAAGATAACCAGCGCTGTATGGAGTTGGAAATCCAATAAAACCATTAATCAGTGCCCTGCTCTCACACCAAAGGCGGACGCTTTCAGCGCTGACAAGAATTGATTAAATCGCTATTCGCGGTTTGCAGCCGTGAAGTATCCAAACTCGGAGAAATTGAATTTCGACTCGTTTGTAATCCGCACCAGCCGTAAGCACTCAACAGCAATTTTGCAAAAGGAAGGTCGGCCGTAATAAATAGCGGGGATTATATTCTCAGCACGAGGGGGGGGGGGGGGAGGCATCCAACTATAAAAATAATTGCACCGCCGATAAGCCGCATGGAATAGCAGAAATAAAAGCTGCCGGGGTGACGTCACACACTACTAATGATGACGCATTGCACCTGGACCAAAAAAAAAAAAAAAAAAGAGAGAAGAGAGTATAATATGGTAGAAGCTCAAATGTCAAACGACTCCATGTTTGAACACCAGACGCCGTGTTAAAGTTTTATTAATGTGCTAAGAGTAGTAATTCAGGATTACGTTAAGAAAAAACAAATTTTAATAACTAGTTTTAGGACTTAGAAGGCATAAAATTTTATTTGTTGTTTCAGCGTTTTATATATTTGACTCGGGATTTAATATATTGAGACAGACTAAGAAACGTCGTAAAACCATGAATTATGAAAGTATATGGAAGTAATTATCGCTCCGTCTGTGTAGTAAAGCTAACAATGTAGTATTCAGGAATTTCATTCTGAATGCATGACAGCACATAAAATATTAATTCTTCGAAAACACCAGAGAGAAAAATAAGTTTTAAAATTCAAGGAAGCTGTCTAGGCGAAACTAGAGTGATACAAATATTCGACTTCGCACCATTTACTTGTTCTCAATGGTATCTTTACTCAGAATGTTGTCTAGAGTTCATTCATTTCCAGACACAGTACAATAAATTTATGCCATGAAGTTCTAATTTAAATATGTATTTATAACATTGTACCATTTACTTTGAAACGCGTTAAAAACTTATTATTTACTTTGTAAAAAGTTTGGTGATAATGCTATCATGAAATTAATTTCTTTTCTTTTCTTTTGGCTGTATAAACCACCCGTGGCCCATTTGTTCCTTTATTGTTCATAGATTGGGAAAAATTCAATCTAATTTCAGTATTGCAAGTTATTTATAGAAGATTTATTTTAAGACCAATTAACAAATTTTTCGATCGATTCTTGTTAGTCTTACTTGAAGTGCAGGAATTAATTATTCCAATGCTTGATATTTAAACATTCCAGAAGCGTTCTCTCAGAAATTTTCTTTCTAAAAAAAATTGATTTACAAGACACATTTTTGGTTGATTTGCCAAATTAAAAAAAAAAAATACTCGACATCTTTCATTCTTCTCCAGTTTGGGCAAGATGAAAACGATTTTAGCTTTATTTTGTTTCGTATGAACTCCTAATCTATATATATAAAACAGTTCCGTAACTGACTCACTGACATACAACGCACAGACCAAACCGCTGGACCTAAAGGGCTGAAATTTTGCATGGCGATTCTTCTTATAGTGTAGGGGTGCACTAAGAGAGATTTTTGAAAAATTCTTCTTAGATTTTTTTAAAATTAAAATTTTAAGCTGTTTTAGAAATATTCTTTAAAGTTTGCATTTAAAATAATAATTGGGGGGTTATAAAATTTACATCACGAGAAAGATCCTAAGAAGTCCTGTGAAATGAAATCTTTTTCGAATCTTTACCTCCATTTTCTGATTTTGGGTGAGTTTTTAAAGATAAATTTTTAGAATTTTATTTATTTAATGCTGATCACGTGGTTTCTTTTCTTTTCGTGATACTTTAAATTAATTTATCGTCACGTGCATAACAACGAAATAAAAAAAATATTTTTTTTTCTTTCTAATGCGGCAGACGATTGGACACTGTCCAAAAAAATATTAAAATACAGTAAAAGAAATGTTCCTCAAACTGTACTATATTCTTTAGTCTGTTCTATTAGATTTAATTTGAATATTTTCTTATTCATTATTTTGTCTATAAAAATATCCGTTACGATTTCTTTATAAATATATATATATATATATATATATATATATATATATATATATATATATATATATATATATATATATATATATATATATATATATATATATATATATTTGGCATTAATTGCATACATTGACCGTTGTATTTAATTTGAATGTACTCCGTAGCGAAGTACGGGTTTTCAGCTAGTAACGATAATAAAAATGTAATTTTTGCTTTTGTTAAAACATTTTTAATGATCTGGTAAAATGTCCCAATTTTATTAAATCTGTTATTATAATTATTTTTTCGAGAATAATTAAGAATCATAATGGGGAATCAAAAAAAATTCGGGATTCTAGTTACTCTATTGAATACAAAACTTAATTATTTATATTTCTAATTTCAAAGTCCTAATTTCTAATTTCAAACCATCTTATTTTTACGGAAAAAGATCAGAACAATAGATCGGAAACTAAAAATCCCGCTCTAAACTTCATTCCAGTTGATAGCAATTAAATTGAACTGAACTCAAGTGTCATGATTACATCTGTCACGGAGGTTTAAATTTAATGAATAGACTCTGAAATTAAAACACCTTACGTTACAGTTCGGTAACATAAAGCTCAATTTTAACAAATTTTGCTTCATTCAAATTGTAGTCACTTCCAGGGTGTCGTAGTCTCGTAAGACTACAATACCCTTGAAACAAAAATAATGCACAGCAGGGCAATATTTGTTTTTGCATTGTTTGTGATTAGAGATATGTAATTTTCGCATTTACGAAATAGAGCGAATAAATGCGAAAATTATTTTTTTTCACTACTTTCCGGCGGAAACTCGGTGATAAACGGCTTTTTAAGCGAAATTAGGTAATAATAGTAATAACAGTAATAGGTAATAATAGTAATTTATTAACATAATTGCTTATCCAAAACCATCCACGGTCTATGACTAAGAGCTTGCACTCTCGAAATTTGCTTATTACTTATTGTTAAAGTCTTAAGGAAGAGAATGTAGAGACTACTACAATGTTAGCTTTTAACTAAGGATTTTGATACTTACCTATCCAAGTAAGTAAAATTGCGATTTTTTTTATTAAATACAAAATTTTTTAATTTATATATATATATATATATATATATATATATATATATATATATATATATATCTATATCTTTATCTATATCTCTCTCTTTCTATATATATATGACATAACATGTCTTGTAGAAGAAGCTGGAAATGAGTTGGTTATTGGGACGCAGTAAATTGGCGATATAGTTAATATAGTTTTATTGTCATTCATATGCAGTTCCCCATAGGGAGGGAGGTAGACTGAGTGCCATATAATATGTAACAAACAATATCAGAAAAAGAGCGCTGCTTTCAGCCGTGTTCTCATTTTTATATCGGGAAAATACTGAAGAGGTGATGCAAAGGTTATTCCCTATGACTTTATGTTACGTCATGGACTAAGGTGTGTCCAATGATTCTTATCGCCTCAGTCTCCCTAGACAGGGGTTGTTCTAAGTCTATAAGCATCTTTCTCTACAGGGGACGAAGGGATTAAGTACTGCAATCTTTATGAGAATTACATCAGCTTTAGAAATCAAATAAAGTATGCTTTACAGGAACATGGAGAAGTCAAATTATTAAAATAAAAAAGTAATTTTTATATTTTATATATATATTGTAAGAATTCGTTACGCCCTTTCCGAATAAATCACCCAGACAGCCGGACCTCCCACAGCAGGTGACCTGCGAACAGTTCTATAGATCAGCGTCAAGGTGTCTGGAAGCAGAGAATGGTGTTGCTCCTAGCCGCCGCCCCTGGGAAGACGTAAAGTAATGAATATTTCGACGTGAACTAATGATTTTCAGATCAGCTGATTTATAAGAGCCGACCACATGACTTCGTCGTCAAGGGAATCACAGCCACCGAACATGACATCACAAATTGGACCAGCCAACCTAAAAATTTGCAGTCACGTGACCGGAAGCACGAGTGCCAACGCTGGAAAAAGAAATCCAGTTTTTAGAACAGACTTGGTCGAGACTCTCATCCAGAGAGCACCTTTCGTCTCAGAGGTCCTGGAGTGACCGACTTCATCCTGAACTTTATTTTTCAGAGCAACCCGCTCTAAGCTTCTCGTCAACTAATACTTCACCCTGAAGTATAGCTATCTCAGAGCATCCTGCTCTACAGGCTTCTGTTAGCACGTTACTTCATCAAGAAGTTATCTTCATATTTCAGAGCAGCCCGCTCTATAAGCTTCTCGTTAGTTATAACTTTCCTTACGAAGTTACTCTATTTTCAGAGCTGTATGCTCTAGAGGCTGTGTACGGACCTTCTAGTTCAGTTGTGAATGTACTTGCCGACATCTTCTCATCGAAATTATTTGGCTATTACGAAGGCCAGTTCCCTCTATGTCTAGAGGTAGATCAACATTTGTAAATAGTGTAAAAAGTTTCCGACTTAAATTTAATAAAATTGTATTTTAATGTAGTAGACTGACTCTGAACATTTTTAGCTACCCGGAGTCTTAAGTTATCACAATATATATATATATATATACATTTGCGATTAAATGCAAAATTTTATATATTGTAATTTTTTTTTGTTGCGAAATTTCGATATTTTTTATACGAAATTTACGTACCCCTATTTATAATGTACTAAAATACAGGCAAATGGACTTGGAATTTTAGTATAATATAAGTACATAAGAATGAATATGTATGAAAATAAATATTCAAAAATGTGTATTGTGTAACCTACGTATATAAAATTGTTAATCGGTTGTTCCCTGCTAAATTAAACTCTACGAAACGTAGCCTCGTCAAATATTTTGTTTAGAGTTATTTCGCAAGACAACCACTGGTTTTATTACTGCTCACTTTAATTCCTACAATTGGACAGTTTTGTAGATCTTTTGTAAAATATAGTTGATAGCAGTATTTTGAAATCTCAGTTTGTTTTAAAATAATGATAGTTTAAAACTGGTTGTGCGTATAAATTGTGCTTTGGGGATGTTGTTTCATTAAATGTACTGTAATATAAAAAATGGTTTTGATTTCTCAAACTGAATTATTCATAATAAAGAATTAATTTCGTTGTTTTTATTTCAACCATAATAGAAAAGATTCTGACAATCAGTAATGCCTTGTTTCTAGCAATTTTCACATTACTATGCTATATCGAAATATTTCTGAAAGATAAAAAAAAGAAAAAAAATCCTGCGTAAGGGATAAAACAACATTAATATAATAATAACATTAATAATTTTTTTCAATAAAATAATTACTCTTAAAGCCCCTATCAGACCACATAAATCCGAGCAATACAACAGTATAACATCAGAGGCAATACTACCCCTGGAAACAGAAAGCATTTTCCTCCACCAATGAGAAAGGGGCAAGCACTCATTTCAAACACCGTTTCTAATCAACGCTCCCTCATCCTTCTACAGATCAAATTTTTACCTTTGCGTGTTATGTTGAGTGGCCTTCTCTGATAAAGGCTTTAGCGTAAGATTTTAAATAATACAAAGGAAGTTTCGTGTAACGTCACCGAAGGGCCGGAAGGACAAAATCTAATGACCTAAGTTTTACACGTAGGTTCATTAGATTGTGGTGTGTGTATTTACACACAAACAAACACATACACACACACACACACACACACACACACACACACACACACACACACACACACACATATATATATATATATGAGGCGATGAAAGGCAAAGTGGTGTAAGTCAGTAAGTCAAGTGGTGTAAGTCCAGAGCGTTTAACTACAAAAACTACAAAAAAAATCCCACTTTAAATTGAACAAATTATAATTCATAATAATTATTATAATATTGCAAATAATAATTATTTGCAATTCCACTATAAACTGAACATGGAGATTACATTTTTGCCCTCTAATAAAAAAAGAAGTTGAAAATGTAACTTACACCACTTTGCCTTTCATCGCCTTATATATATATATATATATATATATATATATATATATATATATATATATATATATATATATATATATATATATATATATATCTGTGTGTGTGTGTACATATGCATACGTACGTATCTGCGAGTTTTAGTAATCTATGCAACAAACATTTTGCTCATCGTTTTAGCCCGAGTTGAGATGTGACATGCTGCGTGAAACTGCACTAATAGTTGTTATTCTAGGGGGAAAAAATATTCAAATATTTTTCATTTCGAGTCGATAGTCAAATACAAAACCCCATTTACAGAAATAATTTACACGGAATTAATTCTGCTAAAATAAATAGATTCCTTTTTCTTATTTTCAATTCTTTATCCGGAATGAAATTTGTATCCGCTCTAAATAAGCGAATTCGTAATGAAACTATTTATTCAGTTCTTACGCAAACTTATTTTTTAAAATTCTTTTAATATTGACTGTGCTCTATATTACAAAATAAACCGTTCTGGCTATTATCAGAATCTTTTCAAATATCTAATCATAAATGGGACATGGGTATTATTCTTGTAATCGTAAATATTTTGTTTACCTTAAAAAAAATATAAATAAATAAAACCGGATTTCTTTCCATTGTCTCCGCAAGTCTTTTGTGAGAAAATTTAATATTCTTTTTCAATAGATTCTCGGAGAGGAATAATCATTTTTTTACGTTTCATTTTTTGAGTGATATTCATCACGTCTGTATCTTAACCGAAGCAATTTGGGTTACATGGTATCCAATTGTTCTTGAAAATCAGTTGAAAATGCGTAAATATTTGTAAGTAGATAAGGGAAAACTTTGTAAAATAAAAAAACGTTGAACAATTTTTTTTTTAATTTTCTTTTTTTTTTACGAAACTTCTTTTTAGAACATGGTCTCTTAATATTGCTGTGTACTAACTCTATTGGATTCTCTCACCTCAATGTTAATCTATGGAGAAAATTTGTCCAAGGATTGCCGACTTGGATTTTAATATTTTTTTAAATTGTATTCCGTAATAGAAAAAGAAATTTTACACCTTGAGGCATTTTTCGTTATAAAAACATACAAACATTATTTTAAAATTTAAAGTATACGGGGGGAAAAATCTGGTATGCAGTCCCCGTTATAACGAACTTCAAGGGACCAAAGGTTTTGTTCGCTTTATCTGGTGGTTCGCTATATCCGAACCGTTAAGAAAAATGCTAGAGTTCGCAAAATGTATAACTCATTAGTTGCAATGTATATTCAATAATAATGTATTAAAAGAATGATAAAATCTATTAAAAATGATCATTAATGAATTAAATCGACTGCGATTTACATTAAACTGACACAATACTTATTAAATTACGTACAATAGGAAAACGGTGGGACTAAAATTTTCGTTCGTTATATCCATGAGTTCGTTATATACGGGGTTCGCTATAACGGAGTTCGACTGTAGTGTATTTTAAACGCTCATAAATTCTTTCGGTGAGCGAAATTTATAAAATGAATCCTGTTGCAAAGTGCAGAAAAGTCTAGACTATCTGAAAATACCATTTTTATTGGATTATCAGCATTTATGTAGCTGTAAACCAGGTGAATCCCTTGAGGGTCCGTGAATAAATTTAAGACAGTCCTAGACGCCCTGAAATTCCAGGGCGGATGAAGTTAAACTATCGATAAAAATAAATTCTAAGTATGCTTTGATTTCCTAAAATGGTCAGCTTTATTTTACTATGGAAATAACTTACAGATAAAGTTATGCATAAACCAAAGGCTGCTTCAGAAAAATTTGTCCACATACTTGCTGTAATTCAGGATGTAGGATTCAAGACGGGAAAAAAAAACATAATAATAATAATAAATCCAGTTCTATATTCTAAAAGGAAGCAACGTGGGGAAATCCTGGTAAATGATATCTTATATTTTTTATGCTCTGTAATTACTGAATTATCAGATTGCTCTCCTTCCATTCTTAGATATAAAAAAATGTTAATTATTATTGAGAAAACAGGATTTTTAATATAAAACTTTGTTTGAAAATGTAATAATAAAAAAACATCGTTTTGGGTTTTTGATCTTTCGACATATATTTTCAACTCATAATGACATCAATTCTTGATTTATTTTTTCACAGGGGAGTTAATAGCGTTTATGTTTGTTCAGATTTCTGACTATTTATTTATGATTTTGAACGTAGATATCTATAAATAAACGGCTACTTTAAAATTTGTTACAGTTTTTCTATTTCTGGTAGAATGATTCACGCTCTGTCTGTTTTGATGTAGGAATACGTTCCTCCATAACGGTCCTCAGGAAAGGAAAATTTCAGACGCTAAAGTCGTCCGCCCGTACCTCGCGAGTTATAATTTTGGCATCGCGACAAACCCAGTCTGTATCGCTTGGACAAGCAGTAAACAGTTAAACAGAAAAGTACCAAAATGCGTCAAAATTTTGACATAAATACATCATATATATATATATATATATATATATATATATATATATATATATATATATATATATATATATATATATATGTACATAATTTATGTACATAATTTATGTACATCATTTTTTAAAAAACGCTTTAAATTTTCTAAAATTACATATTTTAAATTTTTTTTATTTTATTTTTTATGTCAAAAAATTATATGACATTGTTAAACAAAATGTCAAACATTTTTACCAAAAAAATGTGCATATCGTAAGCAAGACTTTTTTTCTATTGTTATTATGTAAAATAAATATGTATATACCAAAATGTACACTTTAGTTTTTTTTCTACTTTTTGTATTAACATTTTCATAATTTTTTTTTAAAATTGTGTTTCTACCAAAAAAAAAAAATTCACTGGGAGCGGGGGTTATTTAAAGAAAGTTTGAGCACCACTGCCATAGTGTATACTGCATTGAATCCCGTGGCTATTTTGGAAACTGTATTCATATATTCCATTCTGGCGTTTATTACTTAAATCTTTCAATAAATAAATAAAATCAGCGATGGGGTTGGTATTTATTTGAACGTAAATTTGACATGTTCCGGATGTAAAGTCCGCTTTGATTTAATATTTAGAAAAAAATTTCAGGTAGTCTCTTCTAACGAAACTACCTCGGGTTATTAACTTAGGATTACTTATCGTTGCTTACCTCTTTTGTATGTATATATGTATATATGTGTGTATATATATATATATATATATATATATATATATATATATATATATATATATATATATATATGTACGTATGTATATATTTACATATATGTATGTCAAAATTCTGACGCATTTTTGTACTTTTCTGTTTAACTGTTTACTGATTACCCAGGCGATACAGACTGGATTTGTAGCGCTGCCAAAATTATAACTCGCGACGCACGACATCTGAAATTTTGCCTTCCGGAGGACCGTTATGGAGGAATGTAATCCTACGTTAAAACTGAAAAACTAAAATTCTTACAAGGATACCCTAAGTATCTAACTTCATTTCCAAGGATGCCGAAACGTATAAAGGTTGGGGAATCCCTGATTTAGTAGTATTTTAATTGCAATCAAACTAATTTCGTTGTTTATTGAGACTTTTGAAAACCTTTCTTTTCGTCCTAATTTAAATAACAGTAATAAATTGATTTAAGCGATGATAAAGTACATACTTAAAAATTAAACTTTAGATTTGACTGAACCATTTAGATTGTAATTTATACAACAAAATACTTAAAATAATTTTAAATTCAAAATCAGTACAGTCTAAGTAACATTTACTTTTGAATTACAACATTTAAGCGACGATCTTGTAACACTGTTAGGGTGAATTTAAATCAATTTCGTAGAATTCTAGCAACTTTAAAAATTCCTACTTTCGTGACATAAATTGATTTTCAAAATTATTATTTACAAAGTAGTATATCACTATAATGAGAAATATTTTATTATTTATAATATATTAAATCCCGAAGTTTTTATTTTTGATTCACAAACGAATAATATCACTTGATCCGAGAAAGCTAATTTAAAACAGTCGAGAATCACACGATTTATTTTCTGGAGCACGAAAATCGTTTAACTCTGCTGTAATCGCATATTCTTTTCAACTCTTGTATCAAATCAAATAGCCTCATTGTAATTTCAATTTAATGGTTGGTATCAATCTGTTTATACTCTTCTTACCAAGGTATTATTAAGTAGTACACAAGATATAGTCTTACAATAAGAACTTATTTGAGATTCCACTACTACAGATTTTAAATTCCTTTTACAACCTTCTCATTGTTTTAATAGTGAAAAAGGTACCATAAGTATACGAGGGCATTATAAACTATTTGTATCATTTGTTTCTTTTGGGACTTAAATAATCTATACTTATATATAAAGAGAGAGAGCGATTTTGTACGTGGAGGGTAATCTCCGGAACCACTGCACCTATTTGAAAAATTCTTTCACTGTTTGAAAGGTACATTATTCCAGATGGACATAGGCTATATATTATGTATATCTGATCAGTAGAAATAAAGTTACGGGGGATACTCTAGATTTGTGTGCACGGCCGCCATCTTGGATTTTTCCGCCAGGGTTTGGCGCATTTCGCATGGCGATAATTATTGCGTTCTGGTAAAAATAACCCAATGTCAAATTCTCTAATTTTAAGATCAAACAGTTATTTCTGATGTGATCTTTTAATTACAGTATAATAATTTTAGGTCAGATCTTGGCTTTGACCTGGAAATCTGAGTCAAATTGACTATACTCAAAAGAGTAAATTATTTTTAAAACTAAGAGTCTTTTTGTTGACAATTTTTGAATCCATTATCAGTTTTTCGTTAACTTATTAAATTTAAGTTGCTTTTAATTTTGTTTATCGATTGTCAATTAGTATACTATAATGATACACCATTTCATTTATTTCAAGTAAAAATTATCTGCCATCATTTTTTCGTAAAATGTAAAATACAGTATACATTTTAAATACAATATATTTTTAAATATTTTATAATTCCAAGTTGTAGTGGATTGCAAATAAATTTAAATAACTGAAGTTCAACTTCTCTCTCCCCAGGAACCTAAGTTAAAAAGTTAGTTAAGGTTAAGTCATTGGTTTAGGAAAAGGTTTTTTTTTTCTTATTTCCAACACAGCAGGACAAATGGTCAAATAATCCTTGTCCCGATTTTATTGTATGCACCAAATATTTGGTTAAGGTCAAATCTGAAGTAAAATTTCCTTACCACAATGCCCTAACCAAAAAAAAAAAAAAAAAAAAAAAAGAGGATCTGGTTACTCACCATAAATTTATGGGTTCATAATTATTTTACATTTTTCAAAGCTGAATTTTAGATAATTTTTAAATTGCAAGTTATTTAGGTGGTACGAAAATGCTGTATTTTTTTCTAATTAACAATATATTGGCATAATATTTTGGTGATTCATTGCTATTAGTCAAAGAGTTAGGGCAAAGTGAATAGATGACATTGAAATTTTATCTGTAAGTAAAATTCATTTGACCAAATTTTTCATATGGATCATAATTTGAAAAGGTAGTTTTTAATTAAAAATAACAAAAAAAAAATCTCAGTCCAACGATTAAATGATTTTTCAAAAATTTTTCTATGTTTCATAATTTAAACAGGTGGTTTTTATTAAAAAAGCTAAAAAAATTCAAAGTCCAGCGTTTTGAAAACACCGCTTAAAACACATTGGCGAAGTATAGATACCTATGTGTATCCATACTTCTATAATAATATCTAAAGAGAGAGAGCAGATTTTGTATGTGGAGGGTAATGTACAACTTTTGTACATTAAAATGTACCTTACATCTTTTCCTTTGTCAACCGCAGTCAAGTAACCATAGCAACATCCTTTAGCTTACGGGGTCCGTTTTTCGAAATCGCTCTTTACAACGGGAAAATGTTATCTACTTCCTATCCCCATTTTACGTGGGGGACATTCAGTGTGGGGGGCAGGGGAAAGAGTGGTTTATTGCTTTCTTACTATTGAAGAAGAATTTCAATAGTAGTTCATCGGCCCTCAGTGCCTCTTTCATCTCTCAAAAGGCTGAAAATAGATGAACCGCGGGTGAACCGCCCTTCTGATGTATCTCGCCTGAAAAGAAATAGCCTGTAGCTAGAACGACAAAAGATTATTATTCAGTCCTTTTCGGCAAGATTCACCCTCCGTTCCCAGAATGTCACCCAATTGTTCTTTGGGGGCAAAGACGTTAGGTAAGTCACAACGAAGAGGAATTCGAGACTATATCTCTGCCGACATCACACCGTATTTTTCGAGAGTATGTGCTTCAGATATATGCTATCCCACCCCGTAAGGAAAAGGTTTAATATTTTTAAGATTCAAGTAGAGGGGGTATTGATAAATACAAAAAGGATTTTTGAAACTGGCAACGTTAAAGGGTTTATTGAAGAAAACTACATGTGGAACCGCTTTTTATTGGACATTTAAGGTAAAAAAAGATTTACAATTTATTGACTATCAACTGGAAATTTATTGGTATAATATTTTGTTCAACCCGGACAAAGTCGGGACGGGCCGCTAGTCTATATATAAAACAGTTCCGTAACTGACTCATTCATTCACTGCCTGACTGACTGACTGACATACAACGCACAGACCAAACCGCTGGACCTAAAGGGCTGAAATTTTGCATGGCGATTCTTCTAATAGTGTAGGGGTGCACTATGAAAGATTTTTCAAAAATTCTTCTTAGATTTTTTAAAATTAAATTTTTAAGCTGTTTTTTAAACTTTTTTTACGTTTGCATTTAAAATAATACATTGAGGGTTATAAAATTTATATCACAAGAAAGATCATAAAAATTCCTTCAAAATGAAATTTTTTTCGAATTTTTACCTCCATTTCCTGATTTTTGGTGAATTTTTAAAGATTAATTTTTAGAATTTAATTTATTAAATGCTGATCACGTGATTTCTTTTTCTGGTACTTTAAATAAATTTATCGTCACGTGCAAAAAAAAAAAAAATAGACAAAAAAATATTTTTTTCTTGCTAATGCGGCAGACGATTGGACTTTATTTTGTCTATAAAAATATCCCTTACGATTTTTTTATAAATATGTTTTTTTTACATCAATTGTATACATTGATCGTCGTATTTATTATAAATATATATATATTTATTATTTTTTTCGAATTAATTGCATACATTGACCGTTGTATTTAATTTCAATGTACTCCGTAGCGAAGCGCGGGTTTTCAGCTAGTTTAATATATAAATAACATTTCAATTTGAATGTGAAACATAATTACATCTGATAAGAAATGTGTTCTGGAAAGAACAGATTTTCTTCTCTCCTTCAATCAGCCGAAACTTTGCTTCTGGGAGTGTAAATGTAGTGACACGAATATCATGCTTAAGTTTGATAAAGACTAAGAAAACATATCCAATTAACCATTCTAAAATAAATATTTTCTCGGCAAAATTTTCTAACTGAAATCAACGCAACTTGTTACCGAAACTGTCATTCCTAGAAAATGTATCTCATCAGCTCAAACTACACCATATTTGGATGACAGTTTTATATTAAACAAAGAACTTTAAAAATCCTTAAAATATCTCCGTGAAACAAGAACCACGCACAAAGCACACTCTTTCTATTAGTACTAGCACGTTATTATTGCTGAAATGGTCAGAGGATTTTTAAAAGGATGATCCGTAAGGTATCTTAACTGAATTAGATTGAAAATTACTGGAGCACAGATGCCGTAAAAATTTAGTTTAAAATATTGATGAGAATTTACGGAAGAGAAGCTCTAAAACTTGTTATTGACGCTACTTCTTTGGTAACATCCTAACAAGTTTAATCGAAAAATCAATCATTTTACTTTGATTACTTTTGATTTTATACGCTTGTTAAATTTCCCCCCCCCCCCCGATAATTGGAAGTGCAATGCCTTTGATTGATGCAGTGACTGATTTATGAATTGTAAGCTATAGACACATTTTAATTTTATCATTAGTATCAGCGTAACTCATAAAGTAATCGTAGATAATTTCATTAACTTACTTCATTGTTGTTCTAAGATATATAATTCAAGCTGAATAACCTTCGAAGAGTGGAAAGTTTAATCGAGCATCTTACGTGTAAACAACTTCTGTAATGTAACGAAAAACGTATCATTACTTAATCTCTAAAAGGAGCTAGGAAAATATTTTTTGTGCCTGCTTATTAAATGAAACATAGGTTTTTTATTATATATTCAAATCTTCACATTAGGAAAGCAACTTTCTTTTTAAATCTGATAAACACACACACACATACACACAAAGAAAGAACCACCCGACATTGTGTAACATAAGCAAGTCGTTAATTATAAAAAGAACTGCAAAATAATTTCACTTTCACCCAGTGGCGTAGCTAGAATTTTTTCCGCCCGGGGCGGTCTCCAATTTGCCGCCCTTTCTAAGTCAATCAATTGGTGGTTTTTATAAATTAATAAACATAAATAAATAATTGTAATTGAGACAAACTGTAGGTGAACTTTTTTACCATTGGATGCCATATTTAAATTAGGCAGTAATAAAGGAGGCCGCGTCATCTCCATGGTAACGGTGGTACTAAGCATTCAATAAACATCGAGCACGGAGTAGTACATAGAACTTCTACTCGACATCGGCACCATTGATGTCTGTATCCGAGCAAAATTTTTAGAGATAATATTTTCAACCCTACATTGACTTGACGATGAGGAAAAATATTCGAAATCATATAGTAATTCATAATTCGCAGAAATCGAATAGTAAACTTATGAATTGAACAAGTGGTTTTTTACAACTAATACTAAATAAAAATATGCCGCCCCAAAATATGTGCCGCCCGGTGCGGACCGCACCCACCGCACCCCCCTAGCTACGCCACTGCTTTCACCTGAAATGTTGTTACGAAATTTTGAACAAATTCTGCAACCAGTACCTAACTTATACGGATTGGGATATTTCAAGGTTTTCCTTTTTAACGATTCATTTTTTTCCTTGACTTAACGCAGAGGATAAATATCTAACCATACTTTACGCTTGGTTATTATATCTCTGTAACTATTGCCACGGAGACTTGGCTTTTCAGCGTTCATATTTGATAAATTCTCAAAGGAAAAGTAAAAATAGACAAGCAACATCGCATCATAAAACTTAAAAACATTTTTCCCATTAAATACATGTCTTCGATAACGATCTGATTGTGATTTCGCCAACATGCTCACGGAAAAAAGATTGAGGAAGCGATACTGGTCATGCATCACTAATGGATCGACATGGCCGCGCAACAGCCAAAGAAAAAAAAGACAGCTAACCGTTTCAAGTTCATTTGCAGCTGTTTGCCACTCTGCTGGAACAAACAAATTAGCTTAAAAGCCCGAAATGGTTATTGGGTCAACTTGATTGTTTTTCTAAGTTTTCGTACCATTCACGCCCATTTATTTTCAATGGCATTAATATTTTAAGACCACTAATAGAATCCAAGTAATATATCAAGAGGGAGGGATTGAGCTTTCATGACACTGTTAATGTTCTCTTGGAATTTTTTGCTGTTGTTTTAATGGAATATATTGTTCTCGCAGAATTGAAGGACAAATTCATACTGTTGCGGTACCGTTGAATAAAAGTTTTGCTTCGCTTTGTCTTTATGAATGAATGAAAACTCACTAAATTTTAACAAAACAATTATTTCCCATTAAGTAATAAAATAAATTAAAAACAGTGTCCAGGTAAATGGTGACAACTTGTAAGTACCAAGATATGTAAATTTTTTAAAGGAAAATATATACCAGGGTATAAATTTACACCCCTAAAATAAAAAAAAGCAAATCATCAAAAGGTTTTGTAAACTAATGATTATTATTAACTTTATGGTAAGATAAAATGACATACCTTCCAGGTTTCGAAAGAATATTTTCTTAAAATAGTTTTAATCGAAACTATCAGTTTTCTCCCTTCTTGGTCCATAATGTACCATAAGTTTTCAATCGTACTGAGATCATGATATTGGGAATGTGTATTCAGTCTGAAAGTCTTTAAAAGAAGCCGATAAGGATAAACAGACTATACTGCGCAGCTACAAAGATTTCGGAAACACCTAGCTTCCAACACAGGCAAAAAAAAAACAGATAATGAAAAAATCGTTTATTATAAATTTTATGAAACGAATACTCTTTTGTAACGTTTGCCGCTTATTTGGAGTCGTTTCCAATTTTTTATGAACTTTTGAATTTATTCGCAATATGTTCTCATGTATTCGAGTATTCAAAATTGCATCAATTACAGTTAAATTACCGGTTCTGCCCCAAGCGATACAACTCATCAACTCAACTTTCTGGCGGTAACATTGTTTTTGCCGCTGCAATGATTCAAAATTGGAACCACTTTTTGAGGAGATAAATCCTTATCATTTGTCCTTCAAACTGGCATGTGGTCATCATGTTCAAATAGAGAGAATTTATTTTCATCGGTGAATACTACAGTCTTACCGAATTCTCGAAGCTTACCGGTACATTCTTTTGGAAACAGTAGTATTTTCCCTCCTTTCTGTTTCTCGGGAACATGGTTTGATGCGAATGTAAACTATAAGTGGACTGTAGAATGCTTGAAATAAAATTGACCAGTCAAAAGTTAACTATGATAAAGTTTATGTACATTATATACAAATATTTCCATTAATATGACACTATAGTCATTTGGTTAACTATATAACCGTAGTAACTAGTGAACCAATACCACTAACACTATAATGGCGACTCCTCAGAGCAGTTTCAGAAACTGAACTGTTGCCATTAGCAACCATCAACGTTTTTTCTAGTAGCGCGCCAAGGTTGGCGGCTTTTACTAATGCCAAGATAAGCCGTAACATTACGGCCCCCATTGACATGTACCAACATTCAATAATATAATGATACACAATACTAAATAAACAAATGGTATACACTGAAGTTACTTTCAAGATACACTATACATATAACAATAGGTAAATAGCATGCCAAGGTTGGCGGCTTTTACTAATGCCAAGGTAAGCCGTAACATGGGTCTATCTTTATACTCCAACTTTATCGCTTGATGTACATATTCTTACAATACGAGATACAGCAATTTAATACCTGAGTTGTCATCGTCTGAGTCTATACGACCAATAATACGACCAACAGGAATTTTTTTTAAACTGACTATCGAATTTTCCAGCAGTCTGTTACCACGAAAGCAAACATAAAGCTGCTATGTACTAACCTTATTGGATTCGCCCACCTCAATGTTAACCTATGGAGACATTCACAAAACAAAAAGTTTCCCACCAGTAAGGCATCAACTATGAATGAACTGAAGACTGGTCACTGCAGTAATTCCTGAATACGCAGTTGAGGGTCCGTCTGTTCCTTCAATTATTATGGATCTGAGAGCCGGACGGCCAGTACAGATCTGCCGACCAATTTAGGCAACCCCGGATCCTTAATCTATGGAGAATGCGAGAAGATTACGTCATCCCGGACGGTCAGTCCAAACGACAAGTGTCAAACTGTAGACCGGAGCTACTGTGTCTGCTATTTACACTACATATATGCTGATAATCCAATATATGTGGTATTTTCAGACAGCCTAAACTTTTCTGCATCTCGCAACGAGTTTCATTTTATAAATTTCGTCCACCAAAAGAATTGAGGAGCCTTTAAAACACACTAGACCAGATTTTTGTACCATTATAATTTAAATTTTAAAATATTATTTGCATTAAAAAAAAAGGAAAAATGCTACAAGGTGTAATATTTTTTTCTCTACAATTGTACAATTGAAGTACAATTGAGTACAATTGTACAATTGAGTACAATTGAAAAAAAAAATCTTTTAATCCAAGTCGGCAATCCTTGGACACATTTTCTCCATAGGTTAACATTGAGGTGAGCGAATGCAATAGGGTTAGAACACAGCAGCCTTAAAATCGTCCTATTTTTGTCTTATTTTCACTTTAGCACATGATTTATTAATGACCTAATATACAACAGATACATTCCACTTAAATTTCTCGTAATGTCCCGAAAAATGCAACCTTTGCTTTCCTGACTTCTGTCACTCGTTACAAAAGATCATTCGCCCATCTTCCCACAGAGCTTTCAGTTATTCACTTTCCGCCTGAGGATGTGAAACAACATATGGAAATGAATAAACAAACTAGTAAAAAGGATATTCCTTTACCTACTCCTACTACTGTATTCCCTGTTAAAGTCTACGTGTCTCTTTACTGTTATACTTCTTTCCCCTAAGAATTTACGAAAGCTTGGGATTTATACGTCACTCTTATCCTCCATTTTTTCCCATTTTTTTTAGAAGGTAAATCCTTGTTGTAGTAGTTGTTGTTGTTTCTAATCCCTTCTGGTCTAGCGGCGCTAGATCAGGTCCACGAGTCCACATATCCTCAGTAGTTCCATTAATAGGCGAGGATCGGCAATAAAGTCCTTCCTATATAAATTTAAGCCAGTTAGGAAATAACCAGGAGTGGCTTGCTCATTATTACACTTTTTACGAGTGGGGAAAGTTTTGTTTTGTCATCAAATTTTAGGCACCTCAAGTGGCCACTTGCAAACTTAGAGATTGCAGTCTGCTCAGATCTGGAAGATAAGAGCTCTACTAGGGTAGACACCAAACTACCAGTAATGGACAACGGCTGCTCCGGAGGGGGGGGGGCAATAGAGACAAGCCCCCCCCCCAAAAAAAAAAGTGCCCGGCGAATTTTTTTTTTGCCATAGCTTAAAATTATAACATCCTAGAACTAATACTAAATGAGTTTAAATTTAGAATGACAGGATGTTTATTTGTTATATATATATATATATATATATATATATATACAGTGGAATCTCGATCTATCGTTTTTCAAGGGACCGATTGAAATGAACGATAAATGCGGGAAAACGATAGATGCGGAAACATAACAAAGCAATATGATCGTTGGGACTGGATAAAATGAACGACACATACGGAAAAACGATGGATTCGAAAACGGTCGATCGAGATTCCACTGTATATATATATATATATATATATATATATATATATATACATATATATATGCAAAAAGTTGTAGCGCAACTTTTTGTACTGCAACCCACTTTCTTAAAATTAAAAATTACTCTACCCCAATGAAAATTCTTTGGTATCAGCAGACTTTTTTTTAAAAAAAATTAGAAAAATATTAACAAAAAATAGAAAAATGAAATAAAAAGCAAATTTTGACAAACTATTTTAAAAATCAGTAACTGTTGATTTTGGGTAGATAACTTCTTTGCATATAAACAAAAAAATGTGTCTTGCTTACCTCCTGCACCTGTTTTTTTGGCAAATCTCATGTGACTAAAACTTTATTTTAACGTAGGATTACGTTCCTCAATAACGATCCTTCGGAGAGGAAAAAAATTGTCCTGCGTCGCGAGTTATAATTTTGGCAGCGTGTCAAACCCAGTAGCAGTAAACGGTTAAACAGAAAAGTACCAAAATGCGTTCAAAGAAAAAAAAGAGGTAAGCAAACGATAAGTAATCCTACTGTAGTTTCGTTAGAGGAGATTACCTGAAAAAAAATTTTAAATATTAATTTGTACTTCAATTGGGTAAAAATTAACAAAAATTGAAATTATAACAGAAAATGATTTCAAAATTATAAGTGACGTACTAAAACTTTAAAATTATAAACCTCTTCTATTCGTGCAAAACTAAAACTGAAAAGAATGAATAAGAAGGGTGAGCCTGAACCCCAGATAATATTTTGTGAAATATGTGAGAGTGCTTCTCTTGTATCATTTCCAGGTACAGAATCTATTCCAGGATCATTTCCAGGATCAGAATTTATTAAATGCTGATCATGTGGTTTTTTTTTGTGATACTTTAAACTAATTTTGCATCGCGTGCATAGCAGCGGAATAAATTGACAAATAAAATATATTTTTTTTCTTGCTAATACGGCAGACGATTAGACATTATCCAAAAATATATAAAAATACAGTAAAATATATGTTCTTCAATCTGGACTATATTAACTGTTATATATTCTTTAGTATGTTCTATTAGATTTAATTTGAATATTTTCTTCTACATTATTTTGTCTATAAAAATATCCCTTGCGATTTTTTTATAAATATATTTTTTGTTTTTTTTATATCAATTGCATACATTGATCGTTGTATTTATTATAAATATATATTTTTTGGCATTAATTGCATACATTGACCGTTGAATTTAATATGAAGTCTCGATTGTTGCTCGGTTTTTATAGCTAATAATTTTGAATACCCAGTCTCACACTGATAGGTAGAAAGCAATGGTTTTTTTCCAATGGCAAAGAATAAAACAGACGTGTTACAAACAGAACAAAACTCTGTGAACGTATAACGTGAAAAGTCAATATCTCATCATTTGGCCTTTAGTTTTCCGATACTTCTCCACCTCAGATGCTCCGCGCAGAGCCGGGCACCATCCGATGTGGGTCCTGTCCATTTCTTCATTTAACCCACAAAATGGGCAATTTGGGCTGGTACGAATACCAACTCGATAGCGATGGCTCGCCAAGCAATCGTGACCAATTTCGAGCTTAAAATTGGCCACTGCTTTATCCCGTGGTTTGTCTGTTATTTTCCTTTCCAAAATATCTCTCCAGCTCTTATTTTGTGACACGCGTCATAAGTTTTTCTCTCCATTTTTGTTTCAAAAATTTACGAATATATAATTTTGCAGAATGGAAGGAACAAATTGTAGATAACTTTTGAACTATTTCAGTACCTTTTTTTTGGAAGTTTGTCGGCCTGATCGTTTTATGTAAAGACCACAATGTCCGGGTATCCATTGTAAGACAATAAGAAAGCAATGTAAGTGTAGCCTTTTTCTGATGGAGATTTTTTTTGTAAAACTGTTTGACATCTTATGTAACAATACCATATCATATCTATATATATAAAACAGTTCCGTAACTGACTGACTCACTGACTGACTGATTGACTGACAGACATACAACGCACAGACCAAACCGCTGGACCTAAAGGGCTGAAATTTCGCATGGCGATTCTTCTTATAGTGTAGGGGTGCACTAAGAAAGATTTTTGAAAAATTCATTTTAGATTTTTTTAAAATTAAATTTTTAAGCTGTTTTAGTACTTTTTTTAAGTTTGCATTTAAAATAATAATTTGAGGATTATAAAATTTATATCGCGAGAAAGATCATAAAAATTCCTTTAAAATGAAATCTTTTTCGAATCTTTACCTCCCTTTTCTGATTTTTGGTGAATTTTTAAAGATAAATTTTTGGAATTTAATTTATTAAATGCTGATCATGTGTTTTCTTTTTTTTTGTGATACTTTAAACTAATTTTGCATCGCGTGCATAACAGCGGAATAAATTGACAAATAAAATATTTTTTTCTTGCTAATACGGCAGACGATTGGACATTATCCAAAAAAATATAAAAATACAGTAAAATATATGTTCTTCAAACTGTACTATATTAACTGTACTATATTCTTTAGTATGTTCTATTAGATTTAATTTGAATATTTTATTCTACATTATTTTGTCTATAAAAATATCCCTTACGATTTTTTCATAAATATATTTTTTGTTTTTTTACATCAATTGCATACATTGATCGTTGTATTTATTATAAATATATATATATTTTGGCATTAATTGCATACATTGACCGTTGAAATTAATTTCAATGTACTCGGTAGCGAAGTGCGGGTTTTCAACTAGTTTTTAACATATAAAAATATAAATAAAAATATTAAAAATGTGTAATTAGAGAAAATTCAAAGCATCTTTTTTAATTAAATAATTCAATATGATATAAATTTTCTTCAGACTACCCGCCACCCCTCCAATTTTTTTTTCACGGTCCTTTGTGGGTCACGACCCACAGTTGATGAATGAAGTGTGAAGCATGAAACAGTTTGATTCTATTCATTTCTAAATGTCTGGCTGTTGGCACCAAAGCCATTAGCCGTTTTGCTTCCTAACACTTTAGAGCAATAGAATTAAAATTATCTAATGCAGAGCACGTGTCCGAATGTCCACCGTTCACAGGATGTCCTGAATTAATAAAGAGAGCAGACCAGATAGCCCCTGGTTGAATATCAAATAGACGAGCACGAACGATACAGTCGCCTTTGTCTGGGTTTAAAATCATATTATTATTATTATGACACCAGAAATCCAATGCTTGCAAAGCATTATTTTGTTTGATGTTCAGACTGTATTGTTGATTCTTAGTTCATTGCTCCATAACACTAGATCATCTGTGAAAAGAGCAGTTTTGATAGGATTGTCATTGGTTAGTGCATCAGTTTAACACTGAACAATTAATCCATTTTTGCTAATATTTCTATGATGCCCGGTATAAAGAGCTTAAGTAAAAAACAGTGATTTTTAGATACTGGTTAGTATTGAGAGAAAAAAAAATATTTTGACTGGTATAAAAGGCTTAGGTCTATAAATTTTGTATACAATATTACATCTCTTGTTTCACAATCAAATTTTCATTCCAGTCAAAAGATTTTTTTTAAAAGAATGCTAACAAGTATCTAAAAATCACTGTTTTTGACTTAAGCCCTTTATACCTGGCATCATAGATTTAATTTACTATGGTATCCAAAATTAGCATTTATGATTGAAGCTTAAAGTACGAATAACAACTTGACGTAAAGTTATTTAAATCCTTTTTTAAATGTTCTACTTTTTAACAGCTAAACATTGTTAAGTTATATATTTTTAACTTTATCAATTTTGAGGGCTTTAGGAATCTAAGCCTTGAGTTAAATATGCAAGGAACTGCAACGTCGATTTACATGTAAACGTAATTCCTCTCAATCGTAAACTGCTTTCAGTAAAAAAAATAAATGAATAAAACAAATATATAACCTCGTAAACACCATATTTACATTTCAAGACCAAAAAACAAAATTAATCTTAATTTTTTTTTTTTTCAAAATGGGGTAAATAAAAATTCTGCAGAAAACTTGACAGCGTGAAACGTGTAGGTGTATCATTACATGGAAAAAGAAACGTAAAATTGCTTTCTTAAACCTTCAGATTACCTGACAAGATCTAATCTCGACAAAATAAAGAATAAAAAAAAAATCCATAATACCCATTGTGTAAAACATTGACGTCATTTCTATGTGTATGTCTGAAGAGGAAAAGGAAAAATCTCTATTTTACACGACAAAATGTCATTTGCGGCGAGGTATTTTTAAATCACATGTATTTCATTTAAATGTGTGTGTATCGGCGGATGTTTTAGATGTTTTTAAGATAATCCTGTTTCTCTCGACAGCTGCTCTTTAAAAAAAAATGTTTTAGTTTCTGTTGATGAGACACTATAAACAGAACGACTTAAAAAACGAGTGGAACGTTTTTTGTACACCCTTTCCGGAATTACATAGTCGTCACTGGAACACTAACAGATATAAATCTGAGATTAAGAGCCACTAGGAAAAAGATAATACAAACAAATAAGGACAACACTTTGGGATAGCTGAAAAGTTATCGTTTCACATGAAGTAAGCTACATATTCAAAGATGGTGAAAGTAGGTCAATTAGACGTTATTGAATCGAATGGAAAAGAAGTAGTTAATTGCTGTTTTAATTAGGCATCCCTGCAGTACGACATTTTTAAAGAATAACTAATTCCATGACTTGAAACTTGTTTTGGGAGATATTCTCCTGGTTTCGTTCATCGACCCGATGCAGTATGAAATTTATCGTATACTAGCTGAATACCCGTGCTTCGGTACAGAGTACATTCAAATTAAATACAACGGTCAATGTATGCAATTAGTGACAAGAAAAACAAAAAATATATTCGTAATAAATACAACGGTCAATGTATGCAATTAATGCCAACCAAAAAAAAATTATAAAAAATTTGTAACGGATATTTTTATAGACAAAATAATGTAGAAGAAAATATTCAAATTAGTTCTAATAGAACATACTAAAGAATATAGTACAATTAACATACTACAGTTTGAGGAACATTTCTTTTACTGTATTTTAATATTTTTTTTTTGGATGATGTTCAATCGTCTGCCGTATTAGCAAGAAAAAAATAGATATTTTATTTGTCAATTTATTCAGCTGTTATGCACGCGATGCAAAATTAGTTTAAAGTATCACAAAAAGAAAAGAAACCACGTGATCAGCATTTAATAAATTAAATTCTAAAAATTAATCTTTAAAAATTTACCCAAAATCAGAAAATGGAGGTAAAGGCTCGAAAAAGACTTCATTTTAAAGGAATTTTTATGAACTTTCTCGTGATATAAATTTTATAGCCCTCAAATTATTATTTTAAATGCAAACTTAAAAAAAGTTACTAAAACAGTTTAAAAATTTAATTTAAAAAAAATATAAGAAGAATTTTTCAAAAATCTTTCTCAGTGAACCCCTACACTATAAGAAGAATCGCAATGCAAAATTTCAGCTCTTTAGGTCCAGCGATTTGGTCTGTGCGTTGTCTGTCTGTCAGTCAGTCAGTCAGTCAGTAAGTTACGGAACTGTTTTATATAGATAATCCAAACATGCGATAAAAAGAGTGTTTGGTATATCACAATATTTAGCATGATAAACAACGTGGTACAGATGTTTGGCGATGAGGGGCGATTTTTTGCCAAATCTGATGGTTGTTTGGCGGTTTTTATATTCTGGCAGGGAGGATTTTAAGATCGGATGGTATTTTAAAAAATTTTTTTGCGATAAGATTTGTTTTACTGACCGCTACAGCCAGCGGAAGCTTATTTTTTACTGTACAACAGCCAGCGGTATGTAGCGAAGCCAACGGTTGGGGATTTTCTGTAATGTTTTTGGACGGATGCGTAACGGAGCGTAGCGGAGTGAAGCAAGGGTATCTGAAGAAAGCGAAGATCCCGTGTGCACCTACGAGTTTCATAAAGCCAACAGTAAGTTTGTTTTCCAATTTATTGTTTACATTTCGCAGTTTAAGCCTAACAGGTCTCCGAACGGGATTTTGGCGCCAAATTGGCGATGGCCCGTTGCGTATACTACATCTGTTCCAACAACGTCAATAGGGACCTCGACAAGGAAAAAAGAAATGAAGAATCTCTGTCGAATATGTTGTCCCTTGCAAATGGTTGTAAAGATTTACCTTTAAATATTTACAGCCATTAAAGATTGACCTCTTTTATCCAGAGTACTGGAATATCCCCCAGTCCATGACCAGTGGCGGCTCCAGTCCAGAGATTGGGGGGAGAGGGGGCAACGTCGGCTTTTAGGGTCATATAATATACAAAAGTTTGCAGTGCAAAAGCACCACTGATTTAATATATTATTGTGGGAAACTGTGATTCCCAACTCGTGTCCTGCAAGATATTGTAGAATATCGCCGGCAAAATATGAGGAACAAAGGAAAGATATTTTTTTTTAGCTCTAACAGCATTGATACCAGACATCAGCTGTTCGCGATTAAACCAAATTTCGAAAGAGAACATGGAAAGAAAGGTAGAAATCCATCATTTATTCTATTTTTTGATTTAATTACCAGTTTGAATCAATACGATTTTCTTTTCCCTTAATTCCATTATTTTTCCTTTTATATTTTAAATAAATAGTTCTGAGTTTTTGCTCTATTAATAACGAAAAAAATATTTTCGAGGTTACAAATTTTTTTTTTTAAATATGTACCGCGAAAAATAACAGAAGTTTCAGACAAAAAGGCTTCCCTTAATTTTGGAAACACTAGTATATAAATATTTGCTGCAGGGTTCAGAATTAAAACGAGATGTTTAAAGCAAACTGTAAAGTTTGAAGTTTTAATCATGATGTTTCTAATCCACTTTTTTTTAGGTTAAAACTGGTCATTTTTTTTATCATCACTATACAAACTTAACAAACATTTTGAACTACAATTTTAATACGCATCATTACATTTTAAGAAGTTTGAAAAACACTAGAAGAGGTTTAGGAAGGTTCAGGGATTTTCTGGCATTCTTTGGATTCATTTTGGCAGTAAATTATCTTTAGTTCTTTATTTCCAGAAATGGAATTCCTTCTATAAATGTATTCTAGCTGTACCATTGATCTCGAAATCAATTAACGTACTTGGTTCCATTTTTTAGCGAACTATTTACAGCCACTGAACAAAAAATGTGTTTTTTTAACATCACATTTAACTTTTTTACTCACATGTCATTAAACCTATTTGAAGATTTAAAAACTATCCAAGAAAAGGAACATAAAAATGGGCATCTTTTAAAAAAACTCTCGAATGAATGCTACAAATGGCATTTATTTGAAACACATCTCATTAGTAACGAGTAATTTCAAAACCAGATCCCTCCTATCCTTCACATTTTAAAAATTACGATTATATCAGGAATTTGTCGTATCTCCTACTTTACATCACCACGAAATCGTTAGCTAATGCAGAAAAACAAAAACAAAAACAAAATATAATTACAAATAAAAGAAAGGATAAAAATAGAGGACAACTAATTATTAGATTACAAAGTATCTGTATTATAAATTGTGCTAAAGGCAACTAGTTTTCAGCAAAGGAATTTTTGAATGAAATATTAGTATTTATTACTTTTTTAAAAATTTAAACTTTATTTAAATATCTAATTTATACTATTTAAGGTCTATTTATTTTAATGCCATCCTTCACGTCCTAAGGTTATGATATATCAGAAATTTATCATATCTACTGCTTTAAATCAACACGAAATCGTTAGCTGATTCAGCAAAAAAAATAACACTATAGTTACAAATCAAAGAAAGGATAAAAACAGAGGACAACTAATTATATTTCAAAGTACCTGTGTTATAAATTGTGCTAAAGGCAACGAGTTTTCTGCAGAGGAATTTTTGAATGAAATATTAATATTTGTTATTTTTTTAAATTTTAACTTTATTTAAATACCTAATTTATACTGAAGGCCCAATTTCGTTACGAACAAAATTTAGCAGTATGTATTTGGGATTTCCACATAACCCTTTTTTTTTTGGGGGGGGGGGAGCAAAAGTTCTGTAACTCATGAAGACCTGTTTTCAAAATCTTGCTTTAACTCTCTGGGATTTTGTGATACCATAAAATAATTAGCTGCGACAACCACTTTGTAATAATGTAAGCCATTACCAATATAACTAAAATAGCGGTAATCTTTAAAGACTTAAAAGCGGTAGCCTTTGCAGGTAAAAGATGTTCATTCATTATTGTTAAGGAAATTTTAGAGTTGTTTTTTAAAATACCCATTACCTACTGAAGATCCTTAGAATTTGATTAAAAGCATGTATTTTTTCGTAACTACCAATTTTGTTACGAAACAGAATACCGGGATATTTATTGCGATTTCGGTGAGACCCTAGCTTATGAAACTCTGGTACGCAATAAAATCATAAAATAATTTCGGGTGACAGCTAGTTCTTTATTATTACAAAACACTACCTGCAAATCTTGAATGGTTGATTTTTCTCGGGAAGTTCTTTCATGTGAAATGTTCATGTTTATTATTGCGTAGGAACATTTAGAGATGTCTTTCCAAATACCCAATTCATAATGAAGATCCTTCGATTTTTGAAGGAGTACAATTTTTTTTTTTCACTCTTACTTGCTTTGTTACAAACCAGAATTCCGGAGAATATATTCGGGATCTCAAGGAGACGCTTGTTTTTTCCACTAACTAAACTTCCGGATCTCATGAAAGCCTGGGATGCTACAAGACTAGAAAAGACAAGAGCTTAAAAGAGTGACTTTTCCCCGGATGCAGTTTTCAGTAAAAAAAAAAATTCAGGTTATAATTGTTTAGCAATTTTTTAAGAATGTTTAAAAAAAAAAAAAATTCAGGTTATAATTGTTTAGCAATTTTTTAAGAATGTTTTTCTAAGTACTTAGAGTCGATACATAATGAAAGTCTTTCTTTCTCACTGATGACGATTTCTTCCCCCCCACCCCCCCTTGAATGACCAACTTCGTTGCAAAAAGATGATTTCCGATGGTATATTTGATGGTAAGGATTTGAATGTAACACCTGGATTATTTCGACCTAAAGTTCCATCTCTGTCACGAATACAATTTTTTTTATATATCTGTTATGAAACAGTGCGTTGTTGAAAGCCCGGACAAAACAAGAACACTCCATTAACTATGATAGATGAGGCGCTATCGTGATTAGACATAATTACGACGACGATGACAACAAAATTGACGATCGTTTCAATGCATTCTCAGTTAAACGTCTCAGAGTTTCGAATCATCTGACTCTTCAAGGAGCTTAAAACACGCAGCGAAAATAACACTCTCCATGAGTCGAAGACACGGTTTGAAATTTTTTTTTTCCTCCCTGGGAGTCAGGGCAGTTTAAAGCAATTTTCAGATAACATTGGTATGCGATGACAATAATAACTACGGAAAGGATTTTAATGCATATAGAACCGTTTATATTAAATTTTTTTTTTATCATAATCTTGATTTATCGCATTCAGAACAATTCCTGCTAGAGGCAGATCTTCATGCATAAAAAGGTTCATACATGTTCCATGCTGTTTATTCTAGACGAAAAATAAAACTACAAATATGTGAGGAAGGATATCATTTCAACATTCAATTTACGGGATAATTTCTACTTAACGCTCCCTAATCCTTCTCAATCAGATTTATATCTTGAAATATTAAAGTCTGTCATTGTTATCAAAAATTGTAATCATCTTTACTGAACTGATTTGCATAATCAACCTTGTAATGACCTGCTGAAAGCTAAATTATAACCTTTATATACTCTGTCTAAGCTAGTTAAGTTACCCGTCTTGAGTACATGTAATCCATACCTGATAATATACATTCACGAACTTGATATAGCAACAGACTTCAAGGGCAAAGTAATTTTCTGATTCCTTGAAAATGGAAGTACTTAATTTTCATTACTACAGTGAATCTTGCATAAAGCATTTCGTCATAGCAGGAAGACTCGATATTTTGGTCTTGGACTCGTTCGTCAAAGCTCGAAAAAGAACTCAGCAAAAGCGTGATTATGTTAGATAAGGATCGTAGACACGCGTTCTGTTAATGAATTTGTAATAATTTACTTTCTCGTTTTGTTTATTTTTTGCTAAATGTTTTGTAATAATTTACCTTTTAATTATTACGGGACCGGCTTGTAGGGTGTAGTGCTGGCCGCCTATATGGTGCCCCCTTAACCCTTCAGAGGGCGAGCCCGTGTATGAAGTGCAACATTTTCATAATTTTTAATGGTTTGTTTTTACATGTAAGGTTTGAATGTTCTAAGCAGTTTCTATTTATAGCTACACCCTTTCTAATGCAAGTCTGATTTTCTGACCCTTGTATTCCTTTCCATTCATTTGTTAATCGTGATTTAACCGTGGTAAACCAGCGATTATACTGGATTACAATACGACAGAAGCAGGAGTTGATGGAGTTGATCAAATGTGCAGCTATTACACGGTGTCACGTCGGCAGCCCCTTTTCTTCACAAGTGATGGACTTGATTGTTTACCACACATGTGCTTTTCTACATACTCTAAGGAAAGTTAAAGGAAGGACAGAATAATGACTTTTTCCGTTCCAGAGAGTCCCATCTGTTGCAGATAAATCTGACTCGGCAGCGACTGCCCTGTAATTTGGGGACAGTGAAGTGATGAATGGTCAACGAAGGGTGGACCCTCTCCCGGACAATGGAGACGGTTCTAAGGGTCGCCTAAGTGACGGATGGAGTCCGAGCGACACGAGCGGAAGTGACACAACGGACCCGGAAATGAGGGGCATTAAAGCATTTCTGAAAGATTCTAGGGCTCTCGAGAAGGAATCAGCGGAGATGATAAAAAGCCGGCTGCCTTTTGTCTAGGGGGGACTTGCTACACCGACGAGCTGGAGAGCAGTCGGGTTTGTGAAGGCTGAGGCCTATTTTATTCTCTTGTGAGATGCATGGGTTTGCTCTTGTTTGAAACAGAGACAGTGGGGTAAACTGTTTTTGGCTTGTGTTAGCCAGTGATTTCATTGTACTGAATATTTTTTTGTAAATATTTCAAGGTTTAATAAAACCTTTTGTAAATACTGTAAGCAAGTCTCAGTTTCGAGTTTTTAAATCAGTTTCGTGTTTTTGACTTGGTTTCCTCAAGTTTTAATTCGCTGTGGGCCACGTTCTCATAACGGTATTCCGCATATCACGAAGATGGACAATCTCATTATTTTTTAGGTTTTTGGACATAATAGGAATCAATTCGCAAGTTGTCCTTAGATCCAATAAACCGGACAGATTTGAAATAAGGCGATTGTATCTGCATTCTTTGGCCTTTAATTATAAATATATCTCACTATTATCAACATTTTATATCTTGTCATAAAACTCAGAATCATGATTTTCAATTTCAAAAGAAAATGTTTATTACAAAAGGAATAATCAAGGTTGAAAGAGATGTTGCACTTTGTGCAACGCGCGCCTGCTGGTCATGGCTGCAATGTTCTCAAAGTTCTCAAAATTACCTGTGAAGGTGCGGGGTAAGTGTTCTGGTCTCATGACTTGACTCGGTTCAAAATTACGGGACTGGTCCTTTGGCCAAGTCGGACTCCGACCCTTGTGGTGCTAGTCAAAACAGGAGTTGCACCTTCATCACCCATAGCCTTCGGGACTTGATCTGATGTTGGTGTCGTTCAAGTGGCATAAGCAACAACAAGCACAAATTATTTAAAAAAAATTTAAAAATAAATAATTATAAAAATACTAATAATAGTAATGCAGGACTCAGTATTTTGGACCTCATGTGAAGCAACAGCAGTCCCCATACTCGAAGAACTCAGCTTAGCACGATTATGATAGATACGTACATTAGGCACAGGTTGCTGTTATGAATTTGTAATAATTTACTTTTTGTTGATTTAATTTTTTTCAATAGTTTACTTTTAGTTAATTTAATTTATTTTAATTTATTGTAACAATTTACTGCCATAAAAAAAATTAAAAGGTCGAGCGAGATTTGATGTTTTAATCTCGATTGCAGCAACAATTGCCCCTATATATATATATGTGTGTGTGTGTGTGTGTGTGTGTGTAAAAGCTCAGCTAAAACGCGATTATGATGGATAGGGGTTCTAAATACACATCTCTGTTATGTGTTTTATTTAAATATATCCTAAGAATTTACTTTTTGACAATTTATTGCCATAAAAAAGTAAAAAGTAGTGCGAGATTCTATGTTTAAATCTCGATTGAAGTAGTAAAAATCCTTGTGAAAAAAAAAAAAAAAGGCTGAGCTAAAACGCGGTTATGAGGTGCATGGACTCTAAATACACTTTACTGTTATATCTTTCATTTTAATTTATTGTAGCAATTTACTACCATAAAAAAAAGTAAAGTCGTGATTCAAGACTCGAAGTTTAAATCTCGATCGAGACAACAACAATCCCTAAGCACTAAAAAACTTAGCTAAAACGCGATTATGATGGACATGAATTCTAAATACACGTTCCTGTTACGAATTTTTGGTGATACACTACTTTTTAAGGCGAAGGGAAAAAAATAAATAAAAGCGTATATACCCGTCCACTCATGAAATGCCTCGTGATTTCTGGATGTTTACTGATACCTATGAAACGATTTTCTGGAAGATTCTATGTGGGAATTCGTGTGATTGTCAAGATACTGAATCAGAATGGCTTATTCCTAAGTATGTCACGCCCGTGAAAAGACATTCCGAGGTTGTCCGAGTCCATTAACCCCCTGCTGTCTATGAGAGTCAGATATCCATGATTGTATTCAAAAGAACTGACGATTTGTCATGTATAAAATTACCACTCGTTCGTTCTAAACCACGATATGTTGAGTTCATGCGTGCAATATGAGCCTCGAAGTATATTTTAAAACCTCCATTCTGCATAATTTTCATAAAAGCAGGGTCTATGTCTGCCACCCTCCCTCCAAATCTAAATTTTCCATCATGGATTTACCTCAACTCTCTTGGAACTAATGAACAAATAGTATAACAGAAACGATTTCGAGACGTATATATATATATAAAAAACTTACAGCATTTTGTGCCTTTTTAAAAGCTTTGTTCTGCCTCAAAACTTACATCCCATGAATAACCTCCTGGAGCAAGCTATTGACTCGAAAAAAGCAGCTATTGACTCGGCATATTATGCGTAAGAATAAGATTAGTGTTCTGACATCCGAAATCGGCTGTTTCAGCCCTCTTTACAGACGCTTTTTTTTAAAGCTATCCGCATCTAAATTATTCACGAAAGCAACTATCGCCTGAAATTATATTCAAGCTTATTTTTATCTCCGTGAAAGTAAGCAAACAGATCGGCGTACCGTAAATTTAATTTCTTAACGTCGCTTGTCAAAGGGGTTGCCAAATTTTCTTTCCACGTATTCCATTTCTTCTTTCATCATCTTTGATGTGTTTTTTTTTCTTTTTTTTCCCCCTGTCTTTCTCCTTTTTTTTTTCTTCTTCTTCTTTCTTTCTTCTTTCTGACACTTAGAGTCGAGGCAGTGTTTAAATGCTTGGTGAAGTGCCAGGGTTCAAGGTAAATCCTTCTAAAGTTCAGTTCCAACATCCTATTAGCGAAACGTGCTCCAGCCAACCCTCCGAGAGTAACAGGTTTCGCATGCCGAAGGACCTAAAATTCTGTGTTGCAATAACAGAGAACCGTGCAGCTATACACGACCATGAAATCCGAGATTTTTCAGACAGAAGCGAAAAGCAGCACACACACCAACAGAAGAAAAAAAAAATATTGGCCTATCTGTGCATCTTTATTGCAGCACATATATGGAAACGAATCTGACTGCTCTATCAATCTTCAGGAGGAAAGCGTTTCGGTGTAGAATGATTGCAATCCAGATCTATAATCTGGGGTAACTACCTTTCCTTCAATATTGTAACGGCTGTAAACTTTCGGAGTTGTGGTTTCCATTTCCCCAGCGATTTCTTTTTCGAAGTAGTTTGAAAAGTGGTTGTTGTCCAAGACTGGTGTTCATGGTTATTGTTTCTGCATTCAAACCGCAAGTAGATAATCGCAAAAGATAGTCATTTTAACACTTCATAAACAGAAAGGAGGATTTCATGTAAATTCCTTCAAGCATTAAGCGGCTAATGGGTGGGAAAAAAAAGGCGCGGTTGCCAAGAACTCGGTTGTGGTAGATTCATCACTGGAGGCAAACAGGTATGTAAGGACAAATTGATAGAGAAAAAGAGAATTGCAGGTTACCGAGTCGAAATTATCTACCGAGGAAATTAAACAACAAAGAAAATAAAAATACAGTGGATATTTATTTTTATGGGTGTCTATTTATCAGCTATTGAGTTGGATACACATCATCAAGCCGTCATTGTTATTTATCACAAAAACTTTAAATTAAAAGATTAAAATTACTGTATTTTACTCAGCCATCTCCACATGCGCAGAAGTAAGTTTATATATATATATATATATATATATATATTCAGGGCCTGTCCCATAAGTGAGGCGACGAGGTGACCGCCTCAGGCGACGAATTGAAACAGGCGCCAAAATGAGACTTAGTAAAAATACGAAATTTTTTTAAAATAAAAACAAAAAAATTAATAGTTTAATCTGATGTTGGACGAAATCAGTAAAAATAATCAAATATAATCGAATATTTAGAATTTTTTATTTTTTTTTTTATTTTTTTATTTTTTATTTATTTATTTTTTTTTTTTAAGAAACTGCTGAATTTGTGATCATGAGAAATAAACTTTGAATGCAAATTTCTAAACGTTTTTGTGGCTCTAAGAATTCTATTGCAACTACATGTCAAACGCGTAGCGTGCTTCTAACATTTTTTATCTATTTATTTATTATTTTTTTTTTTTTGGGGGGGGGGGGGGCAGGAATTGAATTCATTTAGGGCCTTCCTCAGCGCACTGACTGCTGGACGGTCCTTAATATATGAAATATTATGATTTTTTTAAAATTGAATAACAATAGAATTGATGTTTGAGTAGTATTCAAAAGATATGCTATGAGAAAAATATAATATAAATAAAATGGGAAAAAAAATATAGCATCGAATTTTTGTTATGGTTATCATTGTTAAAAACTATGTTAAGGCAAAAGGCATAATCGGAATCTTCAGTTTCACAGTTTGAAAAAGCGGGAAAAAACCTACTTTCTTAAAAGTTTCCTACAATTTTCCGATTTTAACTGAACTTCTATTAACGTTTTAATAAATTTCAAGTTAAGTTGGGGGGGGGGGGAACGTGCCCCCCCCCCCCTGACGCTACGTTTTTGCTACCTGTAACTGTAGCAGCAGCTGAATTACCTACGAACAATAACCATAATTTCTATGGAAAAGACAGTACATAAAACAGTCAGTTATAGAGATATAATCAAGCAATTTGGTGCAACAAAGGCTCGAAGAATGAATTAATAATTTTTTTATTACATAACAAATTATATTCAAATTTATTTACTTTTTTAAGTTCTGTAATTTAAAAAAATTATATTTTTTAAAGTAAATAAAACTTTAATTAATACATATTTGCCTCAAGATGATCGTTATCTTAAAAGTAGACTATTTCTAATAAGCATATATTCAATACTCAATCTCTCCAAAAATTTGAAATGGCGCCGTTTTTTAAAACATGTCGTGGGAACCACGATTGATCAGCCCGGCCCTGTATTATATATTTCTCCTCTTCCAGGATAATATTGCTGAACTTGAAAATTTGGCGATTTTCAGCAGGACCAAAGAATGTGAATCGAGAGCTAAAAAAGTACTAAAGCAAAAAAAAAAAAGAAGTGGACATGACAAACGTCACGCACATAAATGCTTGAGAAATTTGGAAACAGAGCGACTGTATTCTCACTAATATTCATACCATGTTCAGTAGCAATAAATGTGTTTCTCATTCCCCAGGATAACATGCCGAACAGCTGTGCCAAAACTGAAAAGTCAGAGGTCGTTTATGGTTATTAAGAAAAAAGGTAAAACGAAAACCTTAGAAGAAAAGTAGAGAAGTTAAAAAAGTAGAGAAACGTGGGAAAAGTAGAGAATACAAAACATCATAAAAAAACCCGAAGAGCAAATTTATTCTCTCTTAATAGCCGAATATTTTTTAAAACATCACACCAAAGATTAGAAGCAAACAAATAACAATTTAAACACTATTTTCTACAGCGTCCCAAATGATAGTTTATGAAGTACTAGCCGGGCTTCGCCTAGCTACGCTCAAGCCATCCGTGTAACATATTTATGTACTTCGGGCCCCACAAAATAAAAAAAAAAACCTACAAATGTATTAAATTCAAGTGAATAAATTCCTTTCAATTTTCATTCCCGTCGCTGCCGACAGATGGCAGCACCACTGCACCAGATGATTTGGTTTCTCAGCAGTGAGTGATTTTAGAATGAAAATATCTCTAAAACTATTGAATTAACAGAATAAGTGTACGCAGAAAAAATTATCAGTTTTCGAAGCTCTTTCCAAATTTGTAACATTTATGTACTTTCATGAGAAAAAAAATTACACCGTTTCCTGTATATTTGTCGGCCATTTTTTTTTTCGAGGATCGGTGCCCGCCCGGATGAGTTACGGTCACGTGATCTCTCGACTTCCACTTGTCTCTTTATTAGTATAGATTTGTGCACAGGTGATATTTGAAAAATCATGCATTTGAATTGACAAATGAAGTTTTCACTTTTCTCTCAAATGTTGAGGAATGCTAAAAGAGAACATTCGTACCCTGGTATTTTAACATGGTTTAAAATGTTTAAATAATCAGTGATTTATACTTGAAATATCAGTGTAAAACTAAGATATAATGATTTTAACACTATTTTCTGTAGTGTCTCAAACGACTTTTAATAGAGAATTTGTGCAAATGGGAAATCTATTAAAGCTTCTTCCATTTGAAAAATGCAGATTTTCAAATGGAATCATTATTCTATCATTGCAAATATTTCTAAATAGTATCATTAACGAAGTTCTTTAAAAAAGTGAGGTAAATAATTAAGGCTAAAGTCCGAATTATGTTAAAGTTAAACATTAAAAAAAAAAATTCATTTTGACCTAAGTCATAATGAAAAGTGAAAAGTTCTTGAAAATCTTTATATTTTAAGTAAAGCACATCAAATTTTTGACTTCTTAATAGAGTGATTTTACTCAGTGCGTTAATATTATTTCGGGTTCTCCTACCATCGGAGGATATGTAACTAACAACAGGAGGGGAGGACAACTGACTAAAACTCACAGCGATTAGACCAAAACGGTAAATTTCAGGTTCGAAGCTACATTAATCTATATATATAAAACAGTACCGCAACTGACTCATTCATTCACTGACTGACTGACTGACTGACATACAACGCACAGACCAAACCGCTGGACCTAAAGGGCTGAAATTTTGCATGGCGATTCTTCTAATAGTGTAGGGGTGCACTAAGAAAGATTTTTCAAAAATTCTTCTTAGATTTTTTAAATTAATTTTTTAAGCTGTTTTTTAAACTTTTTTTACGTTTGCATTTAAAATAATACATTGAGGGTTATAAAATTTATATCACGAGAAAGATCATAAAAATTCCTTCAAAATGAAATTTTTTTCGAATTTTTACCTCTATTTCCTGATTTTTGGTGAATTTTTATAGATTAATTTTTAGAATTTAATTTATTAAATGCTGATCACGTGATTTCTTTTTCTGGTACTTTCAATAAATTTATCGTCACGTGCGTAACAACTAAATAGACAAAAAAAATATTTTTCTCTCTTTCTAATGCAGCAGACGATTGGATATTATCCAAAAAAAATGCATATCCCTTACGATTTTTTTATAAATATATATATATAGATAGATATATATTTTACATCAATTGTATACATTGATCATCGCATTTATTATAAATATATACATTTATTTTTTGGCATTAATTGCATACGTTGTATTTAATTTGAATCGGGTTTTCAGCTAGTTGGGTAATAAAAATTTGGCTGCAAACAACTTTTAATCTTAGTTCTTTAGAGGCATTAAATGTTGCTATATTATGTTTAATCCTGATCTGAGTTAATTATCAATGCTCGATTAGTTTTAATTTTGGCTCGACATCCTTGCCTTCGGGATGTGAAACGTAAGAACCATGGAGAGTAAATTGCGGCTCAGATTCGTAGAAAGAAGTAAGAGAAAAAAAAAATCCTAGGCAGTTTAAGGCAGGCACGCCCTGTTTATCATATTCATCAGCTACATTTAGACAGCTCCATGTGGGTTCTTCATCAGATGTGGTTGCTCGAATTGCATCGTTTTTTGGCAACGAGAAACACCGCGGTGGTTGGAAACGGGGCTGAGGTTAGGCCGGTATTTTTGCGTGCATGTTTGTGAGTCACACGAGTAATTCGTCTCATTTCCTGTGCTGCAAAAGTAAGGCAATTTCTCTTCTCGGAAGTACCTGTCACATTCACAACCAACTGACGCCTCGCAATTGTTTTTGTGCCTTTTAATATACGCGACGATTTGTAAGACTCTTGTCCTGGAAGAGCCTCGCTCATAGTAAACATTTTAATTAAGGAGCTTTTAGCGTTAACTTGGCGGTTAGGACTCACATCTAAAATCACAGTCAGAATTTAAGCATTGCAGTCTGCATTTCTTTTAACGTAGGACTATGTTCCTCCATAACGGTCCTCCGGAAAGCAAAATTTCAGACGTTAAAACGGTCCGCCGTCGCGAGTTATGATTTTGGGAGAGTCAAAAACCCAGTCTGTATCGCTTGGACAAGTAGCAAACAGTTAAACAGAAAAGTAACAAAATGTGTCAAAATTTTGACATACATACATACATACATACATACATATATATATATATATATATATATATATATATATATATATATACAGAGGCTGATCACACATTTTTTAGACGATGTATATTGTGTTCACAAAACTAAATTACATAAAATTCTTGTGTTTTAAATGTTCTATTTGACATCCCTTATTCTGAACTATCTTTCGACACCGCAATTTCCAGGATAATAATGCCTTTTGAAGTGTCAGAAGAGGTATTCTATCCCATTCCTCCTGAACAGCTTTCCAGAGTTCTGTAAGGGTTTTGGGACGACGTTTGGATAATGCAGATTTTAAAAGTCCGAAAGCACAAAAATCCATAGGTGATTACATCGGGAGATTTAGTAGGGATATCAGTGAATGGTATGGCCTTGATACCAGTTTTTGTTCCATTTCTTTTAGGAAATTTACAGTGGATTTTGATGTGTGACTGCGAGCTTTGTCCTGATGGAGTCTCACAGATTGATGGCACTGTGGGTAAAGCGATGGTATTTCATTCAGAAAAATTGGCGATAAAATATGTTCCTGATAGTATTTGGAGTTAATCTTGACATTTTTTTCCACTCTCTTTATTTTTAACTTGCCATTATAAGAAAAAACCAGCAACAATCATGAATCCCACAGAAAAACTTTCTTTCGATTCTTTGAACCATGTACTTAATTTTTTTTCTCCCCTTTTATGATAATAAATGGCTCTTTTTTTGTTGCAATCATTTAAATACACCCATGATTCATCTATTGTGACAATTGTTTTTCATTTTTCTTTGGATAAGTGTTTCTCATATAGAATTCTGCAGCGTGTCCTGCGTTCAGTGATATGATTTGGAAGAAGATGATGCACATTGCGTTTTATCGCTTTATTAAGATTTAAATCAACGTTTATCATTTTGTTTACAGTGGACACCGAGAATTTTAATGATTTTGCAACTGTCCTTTGACTAGGGGGATTTTCTTTTAACATTAAACAACGTACCTTTGCAATAGTCGAAGATGTCCGTTTTTTCCTTGGATACTTGTTTGGAATTTTTGTCCCACTTGAGGCTCCAATTTCACGTTTTTTTTCCTTTCTTGTTGACGATATTACCTATCGACGCTTTAGATATCACAAAACCATGACTCTCACATCGTTTTTGGATAACGGAGTATGCATATTTCTCTTCGGAAAGAGCATAAATGTAGCCTTCTAAACACTGCTTTGTTAAAAACGCCATTTTGTATAAAAACAAAACTTTCAAGACGCAGAAGATAATTTTGACTTTTAAAAACATAGTACAATTGCAATTATTTCTTTTGCAGCAAATGATTTTTTATTACCGCTTACCAAAATCGTCTAAAAAATGTGCGAACAGCCTCTGTATATATTAATTACAATAAAAAAATTGTAACATTTTCACCGTAAAATTATAATTAATTTCTTCTGATACAATAATTTTTTATTCTTTTATTTTTAAACTATGTCACCTGGATTAAAAGATTGATGTGTAGTGCTCCCCTCCTTTAGCTCTCCCACTGGTGGCATCATAGGAAAAAAAATATGAATAGGGCAGGGCCAGTTTCAGACACTTGAAACTTAACTAAATCTTATCTACGACGTTTATGGTGACATTATCTGAATCCATTTGTCAAAAAACAATTTTTTTTATTCCTTCAAAATTAATACTATTGCAGAAAGATTAAAATTGGAGTGCAAAAAGAAAATATATTATCATTAAAATAAATCATGTCAAAGATGAACGTAAATATTCTCTTAAAAAGGTAACCTTCATTTTAATATGTAGGTCGCCTCCACAATTTTCTAATCAGTTAAAAATTTATTTATTTAACTCGCTGGCGTGGGATGCGGCTCTCACTTCAAAAGCGTTAGCATTTGTGGAACTATGAAGATGAAATAATAACGAATTTTAGTTCATTCATCAAGATATGTAATTTGCAAATTCATATTCTGGGTCATTTTATTTATCTTTAACCTTTAGCTTACGGGGTCCTATATATTATACATGCATATCTATATCTATCTATCTATCTATCTATATATATATATATATATATATATATATATATATATATATATATATATATATATATATATATATATATATATATATATATATATATATATATGTATGTATGTATATATATACATATATATGTATATATATATGTGTGTGTATATATATATATTACTTATGCTACTAAAGCAAGTGTAATATTATTAAATTACCTTAAATTAATCTATAAAACTATGACTTGTGGTATAATTGATAATAGCTTTAGTCTAATTAGAAAACTACAAACATTAGGTAATTGTAAAACAGTAGTAACTTATGATTTTAAAGATTTATTTAATAATATCAATGTAATTGATTAAATCGAATAATCATAAAGTTAGTACAAAAAAATATTCAATACTTAAGCAACGAAATTAATCTAACTCGTTTCAATAGGCTCCTAGATTTTGTAACTAAACATAATTACATAGTTCATAATAATAGTATATACTTACAGTCCAAAGGTGTACCACAAGGTAGAAATGCTTCAAGTATGCTAGCTAATTAATACTTACATTATTTTGAAATTAATATTATAGATAATTGCAATTACAATATATTTAGGTATATAGATGATATAATAGTAATTAATAAAAGTAATAACCCTATAGACTTAAATTTTTACCCTCCTAATCTGGAACTAATTAAAAGTAGCCATGATAATATTAATGTAAACTTTTTTAGATATTAATATTAAATTAAATTCTCATAGCAAATTTATTTTTGACTTATACGACAAAAGATCTGACTATGATTTTAATATTGTTAAATTTCAAAATTACCTAACCTCTTTACATAAATCTGTTTTTAATAACATTATTGTAAATCAGTTAGTTCGTATAAATAGGCTATGTTCGAAAGACAATAGGAATAAGCATATTTTAGACTTGATAGCTGTGCTAACACGTAATTATTACCTCGAAAGTCTATCCAAGCACATAATTGGTTGTTTTAGTTTTAATGAATAGTTTGTTCTGTTGCAATTAATAAGTAAAACATAATAATAAGTAAAATAACAAAAAATAACTACTAAAAATAAAAAATTAAAAAATAAAATTAAAATCTTAAGTAAAAATAAGATAAAAAAATTATTCTTAGTAATAATAATAAAAAACTAAATTAATAAAGGTTTAATAGTCCTAAACACAGTATCCATAGTAGGTAAGTTTCTGTGTTTCTATAATCTCCATGGTTGCAAGTTTTGTGACGTCAGTCATCTTGCGGTTACTTATTCTTAACTTCCACTCTGTATAGCGCCAGGCTTGGTGTTCTATGGTTAAGTAACTCTTTATTCAATTCTACAGATATCAAGGATTGTACGGTGTCTGGGTACGTTTATTGTATAGATCATACTTATCTGAAACAATCCATTGGTTTTTAGACAGTATTGACACCGCTGAAGATGAAATATTGTCTAAAACCTCTTGCAATCTTATCTTTTCATGTTTTTGGTTCCTGGCTGTAGTAGCTTTTGTGCTCATACTGGTTTTTCTCTTTCAACTTTATCTTATATATATATATATTCATTCATTCTTGGGCCCATATTCTTGGGATACATGCTATCCCACCTCGTAAAGGAAAAGGTTAATAAGCATACGCGTTTTACTGGATCAGGAATAATTAATTAATCTAACGCTTTTTTGGTACACAGTATTTTATATTCCCCTCTCAGCTGTGGAAATATCTTAATTATTTTGTATAATTTTCTATTGTTTCAAAGTAGATATTTAAAGCTATATCTTTGTTTGCTGTGCAAAGGGTGTAAGTCCAAAAATGGGCTAAAATTTGTTATCAAACCAGGCATGTTTGAAAAATCAAAGGCTACTGCAAGTTACAGAAAGCTAAGTCCAGTTCCACTCCTAAATATTTTTATTCATCAGGGAAAATTTGGGATATGTGAAACTAAACACAAGCATGTTAGTGTATAAAGGGGTTATGTTCCAATCGAGGACTTAACACTTTTCACTCAACAAAAACAAAATTGGAAAAATTTATTTTTAAAAAAATAATTAAAAATTAAACAAACCGACTTTACAAAAGCCTTTTTTTTTTAGGATCCCGTTTTCCTAAAAACTACGATTTTTGACTTGACACTCTTTACACTGCAAACACAGATATATTAATCATATATGAATATCATTTGATATGGCTGTAATTATTTTTTTAAATTTATCTCAAGCCAATGTAGAAATACAAACTTTAAATTATTCAACATCCAATCGGGTGTTTTTATAGTACGGGACAGAGCCACAAGTTTGACTTACAATTCAAGGCTCTTTCTGCAAAGGAATATATGTATATATGTTACTGAAAAGAAGTAAATATAATTTAAATATAAAAGTTGTGTATTATTCACCCTACCTCAGGGTTTTATTTGTTTTGACGTGATCTAATTTTTAACAAAAGTTCTATCATGTAAATAATTTTTCCGTACTAGCGAGAATAGATGTTACTCTCTCCCAAATTCGCCAACTTTTTGTAACTTTTTTCACGTTTTTTAATTTTTTAAATTTAATACTATATTCCTAAATTAGTTCAATACACTAGAAAGAAGAGATTATTTTATAATTGCAATGAAACTCTAAACACTCATGCTATCAAGTGTCAGCAAACAAACGCACAATAAATGAAAGTTCATTTTATTCATTAGTGAAGAAAAACCATCTTTATTATCTTCCTTCGTAATTACATACAATTCTTTTCCATACCTGACTCATTTGATTGCAAGATGCATTCATAAATGTCACCATTCCTCTCCCCTAATATTTCGTAGGGGGCGTGGCTGTCATTATGTCACGTGACGGCCGCGCCCAAACAGCAAATATTCAAATGAGGCGACAGCTTTTGATTTTTCTTCCCTTATCTCCCTCCCTTTCTTTTCTTTAACAGCGTGGAAGTAGAGCTTCTTTTTTCCTGCTATGTTCTTCTCATACTCCACCCCGGGCTTGAGATTATGATTAATTTGAGCTGGAAGGGTAAAACTTTTCTGTTTTATTATTATTTTTTTAACAGTAATCAGACGCAAGTAATGATTACTCTGTTTGAAATAATCTGACCAAAAAATATAAAATAATAATAAAAAAAAAAATGGGAAAAGTCACACAATTTTTTTTTTCGGGGCGGTTATGTTCATGGGCAGAAACTAAGTGTGTTTTTAGTGACGTCTTTTCACAGAATGGATGACATTTTCAAATGTTTAGGCACTGGAGGAGTAATTACAGAAATTAATTTACCATCATTTCTTTCCATTCATTTTTGCATTTTGACTTCATTTTTTTCCTTTAGTGCCAAAATAAATCGTCAATCTATTGAGTCTGGAGAACGTTTTTTCGACAACTGATTAATTTCGCTCTTTTATGGCCTAGTGTTCAACGCTCTTAAATCTAATTGAAATGTACCCTATTAAGATCGCTGAGGGTATTAAGTGAAGCAAAAATCCCTTTGTGAAAGAACTGATCGAAATATATATCACGCTGGAAAAGAAGCCGAAATACATGTAGGAACTGACATTTATATTGTAAACAGTAAGTTATGTTTACAAAGCTTTTTAACCCTTCAGCGGACTCGGCAATTTTCGGAACACCAGCAGGCGTGCATGGCACAAAATGCCACGTCCCTTTCAACCTTGATTATTCCTTTTGTAATAAACTTTTTTTTTCAGATCGAAAATAATAATTCTGCGTTTAATCACCAGATATAAAATGTTGATAATAATGAGATATATTTATAATTAAAGACCAAAGAATGCAGATACAATAGTCTTATTTCAAAACTGTCCGGTTTATTGGATCTAAGGACAACTTACGAATTTATTCCTATTATGTCCAAAAACCTAAAACAAAAATGAGATTGTCCATCTTCGTGATATACGGAATACCGCGTAATAGCTGCACATTTGATCGACTATATCAACCCCAGCTTTTGTCGTCCATCCAGTATAATCGCTGCTTTACCAAGGTTAAATCACGACTAACAAGCAGTTGTTTTTACAAGAAGTACCTAAAGTATTATTCTTTTGAAATACCCAAGGCTGTAAACAACTCTTGTTTAGCTGTTTTAGGCGGTTTTGTGTTCAAACTCATAAAGCTTTTATTTTCAGTAAAAATGTAAATTTAGTGTTTTATTTCGAAAGTAGTGTCAGCAATGGTTGTCAAACTGATCTAAAATTTTTCATCAAAAAGCTTTTTCAGGTTCATTGCATTTTCCCTATCTTACAAAGGGACTGAAAATTTTAGTGATGGTGCGTAGGCAATATCTTATTTTTACCTGTGGAAAGCTTAATGTTACTGTTTTCTGATCTCTTATATCTGACTTCTTATATACCTTATTTTCTTAATTTTATTTATTTAGTAATTTTCCCAGCACAACCTTATAAGATTATTTTTATGTCAAAGCACATGTGGAAACACAATGACTTGAGCGTCTTGCCTCGACACGAACTACTTAATGTAGTATAACTCACTGATCTGCAAAATTGAAAAATAGTAAAAAGATTAAAGTATATTGCACTTTCTTTAAATATTCCCTGTTATTTATGTCAAATAGCACGAGAAATGATACTTTAAATGTGCATTCTAAATAAAATAAAAGCATTCACCTGTCGCAAAGCTAACCAATAACTAAAAACCAGTTAGCCCATTTGTATCCAGCATACTTAGCCATGCCAAAAAGACCATTAAAAACAGCGAAACCTAGGTCTTTTTCAGCTCTTTAGAAGTTCGACTCTGGATTCTATTTTGAATAAATGGAATATAGGACCTTCCACACACACATATAAATATAGGTAGGTAGACAGATGGATAATAGATAAACGATTTTAAAACGTTTATCTTGAGAAAATTATCATCAGTTTCATATTATGATAAATTACTAATAGGAAACATATAAATAAGGTTGCCTCAATGATTCTGAACCATACAACTCCTTGATTTGTATTCTTTATAGAGCGGAATACTGTTAAGGTTGTTGTCTAGTAATCATATTGGATTCATCCAACTCAATGTTAACTTTAAGAGAAAAATTATCCCCGTATTAACGATTTGAACTTCAGATTTTTCTTTTTAAATTGTACTCTGTAATAGAGAAAGAATTTTTTACTCTGGTATGTTTTTCATTCTTTAAATGAAATGGATATAATAATTTAAAATTTGAATTATTTGGGGGGGGGGTCGATTGGGGTATACTGTTTTTAAACGCAAATAATTTCTTTTGGTGTACGAAATTTATAAAATGTATTAAACAGTAAAGTGTAGAAAATTTTATGAAAATACCATATGATTTTTATATGATTATCAACTTTTATGTAGCTGTAAAAAGTAGAAAAAGGAAGAATTTAAATAGCCCTGGCGTAGCTGAAGATGACCGTAGGCCACAAAACAAGCGACTTAGTAAATAAATCCAAAAGCAATACCGGCCATGCCCGAAGGTATACGGTAAGTAATGACTGACGACTAGTCGTGCGATGGCTTACAAACTTCAACAATTAAATTACATTTCTTACATAATTAAAAACATCAAAGTTCAGAAGCTTCATAGCTCAATACACGAGAAAAACTCGAATACATCCATAACTACAGTTAATCATATATATACAATTAATACAATTTATACAATCCCAATTGATACATGAAATACAAAATTTACTTTCAAGTATAAACAACAAACCAGAATTATAAACTTAAGTTTAAATCTAAAAATATCACCTTTACAAACAATATAAGCATAACTGTTAAACACATAAAACATAATCAAAAATATAAACATCTTACAAGCAATTACTTGATAAATAAAATATTTTCCTGCGATATTTTTGAGATGATAGAAATTATCTCAGTAAAATTAGTGTACATTTTACGGGATGGAATTTTAAAACACGCAAAAATTGCCAGCAGGTCAATTTTGATAGTTTACAAAAGACGAATTAGAAACTAGGCTCAGTTCTTTTGCACATTCATCTAACAACATCTAACAACATTGACATGTTGGATGTTCGCATTGTTTCTGCTGAGGGTGTAGCCAGAAATATAAATTAGATAAAGCCTTCTGGGGATATATTTTATTGCCACGAGTCCTCGTATAAATTGGCAATTGGGCACGCGGTGGGGGTTTCAGAGGCGTGGTGTGACTCCAGGAGCATCAGTGGGAAATATGGAGGAGTTTGAAATGCTCATGCACACATAAGGAGGTCAAGAAATTCATTGAACGAGGTTGAATAAGGTTAATTGAACGAGAATTATTTAAAGAGGAGACTGTTAAGATTTGGAATAGCTGATCGAGTTAACGCCTTCATTTGTATCAACGCACGTTATGTTAATGAAAATGAATCGTTGAATAAGGTTGGTAAATGATGTAGGTCATAAAAGTTTAGTGACATATAGTCCGACAAATGATTACCCCAGTAATGGTTGTTAAATTATTGAATAGTTAAATTTAGTGAATATATTTCATTTAATCATTCTATTTCTGCGGAATATAGACTTGCATTTCTAGGGGAAATAATTAAATAAGATTTTGATGTGTTGAATTTTAAGAACTCCCTGCCAAAGGTGAGCATACGGCTCGTGTTTTTAAACTTCGAGACTGGTGTTCTACGATATGGACACTTAGACGTTGGGCGGGAGTGTTATTTTAACTAATTTTCACTAACATATTTTCCCCTTTCTTTTCGAGAACAGCAACACAGAAGGATGGCCTGGATATATTTTTATTTATTTATTTATATTCGGATACTACAGTTTTCCTTTTCGAAAGCTATGACTTCACTATGACTTACACCGTGACTTGATCATCTGTTCAATCTAAAGACAACTTCTCCAGGGGAGAGGATCGAAATTGCATCTTCAAACCTCGAGGCCGGTGTTCTACCAACTGAAATGCTTCTTCTTTGCGAGAAGTGTTTTCTCTAATGATTTTTCTTTACAGTCAAATTGGATATACTTGGATCACTGTAAAGATTAGGGATGAATACTGAAAAAGTTGTAAGCAGACAAATGAATAACAAAGAAATTTCACTGCAACACCACTTTATGCAGCAAATTCACTACTCCCTCCTTCAATGTGACCACAGTCCTGGTGGACGACACACTGCATCCTGAACACTACGTTCTCAACGGCCGAGCGTAACATGTCACCAGGAATGTTCATCAAAGTCCGGGATATGTTGTCCTTTATGGCCGCCAAGTTCGATACACCACCAAGATGCACCTTAGAATTTAAATAACCCCACAGAAAAATGTCACATGGGTTAGGTCCGGGGAGCGAGGTGGACATGTAAATGGAAAAAAAGCGACTGATGACCCTTTCTTCTGTAAAGCGAAGGCGCAACAGATTCCGCACTTTATAACCCGAAATACTGGCGCTGCTGTCGACTACAAAGTCGTGAATTTGTATTTTGATGTTCAACTTGCCTTTTATGCAAGTTCTCGGGTGTGCAGACAACAAGAGCGCCATATCTTCCCCTATCGGCGACTTTTGGAACAAATTTTTTTTTTTCACGGAAACTCTTTCCCGTGTCGTCCTTAGTCCCTCTATCAATTTTTGTGGAATTCCGGCTGATAAATCGCGCTACAGATGGCTATGAGTACTGTCAATTTTTAAAAAATCACCCTGTATATCGGCTACCTAGACATTAGTATCAGTTTAATTTTTGTTTTGTTTCTATTTCCTAGTGGCTTTTGTTGTGATACCGAAAAATTATTTTCTTTTACTGTTGTACGAGGACAGTCTATTTCAAACACAAAACTAAACTGGACCAAATATGGAGAAAAAATTCTGCAATATATAAAAGGCACCTCTGATTGTTATCTCCCTAGTAACACCAGTATTTTACTCCTTCTGTATAGTATTACATCACGCAAAATACTTTGGTCATATAAATAGTACTTGCAGGGCATACTATTATTAAAATTTAAAGACTACTAAAATTTATCGACTGGAAACAAAAATATCCGTTTATTCTAAACTCTGCACTTTCACAGGAACTTGTTTTAGAGACTTGTGTTTAGACACGAGCACTATCATCCATCTAATTCGAGAGAAAATTCGTACGTTATAGCCTTGTAAGGCGTTATCTCTGACAAGAAAGTTAATGAGGATGTTTCGAAAGTAATGTGACAGCCAACACCCTTCCGAATTTCGTTTTATTTTAACCCGTGTCATTCATCAAGGGATAATTAAATAATAAAATATGCTCACCTTATATACACGCGTGAGTGTGTGGGCATGTGTGTGCAAGAAAACCGAGGACACATTTTAGGGTTTCCCTGGGCGTTTGTTTTCAAAGCATATCGGTAGGAGAGAAAAAAAAAAAACGTGTGCTGGGAGAAATACCATGATCATTAAAAGAAACAGTGAGTAGGGAAATTGCCAGCTTAATGAATCATTCTTTATTAACTTAATACATCTGGCGTTGCCCGGGCTTCTTATGTTTACGACAACAGCATTTGAAGCGGGAAAACCGATCATTAACATACAGACGTAAGTTCAAAGGGATATATAATTTGCAAATTCGTAGGGTATATTGCTTTGTTAGGTTGAAATAAGCACATACATGTAAATATTTCTGAAGAATGTTTAATTTTTTTTTATATATACTACTATGAGATTTTTGGCTCTCCCTTACACACTGTAAAAACTAAATGTTTCAGGTTAAAAGATACCTTTCTCAGGGTGTAATGTTTCTAGGTAGCGGGTTTACTTGTTGTAAATATCCCTCTTTTGTTTTTTAAATATACCTTCTTATCCATCTACTAGTTATATATCATCGTGTAATGTTTCTGGGTAGCGGGTTTACCTGTTTTAAATATTCTTCTTTTGTTTTTTAGATATATCTTCTTACCATTCTAGTTATACATCGTCGTGCAATGTTTTTGGGTAGCGGGTGTGCCTGTTTTAAATATCCTTTCGTTTTTTAAGTGTACCTTCTTACCCTTCTAGTTATACATCATCGTGTAATGTTTCTGGGTAGTGGGTTTCCATGTTTTAAATATCCTTCTTTAGTGTTTTCAATGTACCTTCTTGCCCTTCTAGTTATACATCATCGTGTAATGTCTCCGGATAGCGGGTTTACCTGTTTTAAATATCCTTCTTTCGTTTCTTAAATATACCTTCTTACCCATCTTGTTATACATCATCGTGTAATGTTTATGAGTAGCGGGTTTATCTGTTTTAAATATCCTTCTTTTGTTTTTTAAATTTACCTTCTTACCCATCTTGTTATACATCATCGTGTAATGTTTCTGGGTAGCGGGTTTACCTGTTTTAAATATCCTTCTTTCTTTTTTTAAATATACCTTCTTACCCTTCTAGATATACATCATCTAGTTATACATTATGCCCAAAACAGTATTTCATTTTTACAGAGCAGGGATAAAATTTATAAAAGATTGGGCAAACTCATTCAGGAACAAATTAACCAATAGCGACCTACAAAAACCAAACTATCAGGTAGCCGCATGTAGAAATTCGTATTCAGGAGATCAAAATGGAGTACTAGGAAAAAAAAAGAAATATTAAGTGATGTAGAGGATTATAATTGTCAAGAGGGGAGGGTAGAGAATTGGAATGTATATGTTTTTTGGCAGCCTTTATTTCCTGCAGAGTTCAAGAGAGTTAATGCGCAAAATGTGCTATTTTTCAATTAAAGGGTTTTAAAGTGTATTCAGATCAAAAACAAAGAATTTCAATTTTATATCACTGGATCAGCTTTGGCGTAAAATATTTTAAAAGTCAGGTAAATGGTGAACGTGCCAAAATTACTAGTTTAATACCTCCAGCCAAGAAAAACTTGGCCATTTATTACTGTCTAAGAAACCTATATTGTGGATCTGATTCAGACAGCATCCAGACAGATTATCTCTTCGCCCTCCCTCCAACTGGCACTTTCTCAGGTTTTTATGTGGGGGAAAAACAAAAAGACTGCACTTTTACTCATATTTTATTTTTACACATTTAAAAAAAATATCCTATTGACTGGCATTTTTTACGTTATAGTTAATTGCCCATTATCAGCATTACTTCAGTGAGCTTTAATTTTTTTTTTAAATGGAATTAGAGCGCGGATATATTTTAAAGTCTTTAGTTTAGTTTATTGTACTGAGATTTTGAATGATCACAGTCTGATAGAGCAAGGTTGGTTCATTAAATTTGAATTTCACGTACATGAACTTTACAGCACCAGAAAAGTGTTACCATAAGTATTAACTGTTCCATAAGGCCAAATAATGCAAAACTCTCCACTATATTTACATGATTTAATTTGGATTTTACGTTAGTACATTATATTTAATAAATTTTTTCCATGATTTTTATTACTTTTTTTTGGTAAATGCGAGTGCTCACTCCATGTAGCTTATCTTTTTCGCTCGCACACGCTCTGATAGTTTAAGAGTAGCACAGTCCAATCGTAATCCTTTTATGATTATTGTAAGTCGTTTAACATTCGAACTGTATCACCGATAACCTTATTTCTCTGTCTAAATTTTTCTAGAAAGCTATCATAAAAATTCAAGCAAGACCATAAAAACGGATATTTATGATTAACGCGATTAAAAGATTTATGAAAAGTCAAAATAAAATTGATATCAACGGATAGAATTGAAATCCCAAGATAAAAATTTTCTTTACATAATCATCTCGCAGTTTATTTATGCCAAACTGAAAAAAAAAAAAAAATTCAGGTAGTCTCTTCTAACGAAACGGGTTATTAACGTAGTATTACTTATCGTTGCTTACCTCTTTTGCATGTATATATGTGTGTATGTGTTATGTATATATGTATCTCTCTCTCTCTCTCTTTATATATATATATATATATATATATATATATATATATATATTGTGATAACTTCAGACTCCGGGTAGCTAAAAATGTTCAGAGTCAGTCTACTACAATAAAATACAGTTTTATTAAATTTAAGTCGGAAACTTTTTACACTATTTACACATATGTTGATCTACCTCTAGACATAGAGGGAACTGGCCTTCGTAATAGCCAAATAATTTCGATGATAAGATGTCGGCAAGTAAATTCACAACGGAACTAGAAGGTCGGTACACAGCCTCTAGAGCATACAGCTCTGAAAATAGAGTAACTTCGTAAGGAAGTTATAGCTAACGAGAATCTTATAGAGCGGGCTGCTCTGAAATATAAAAATAACTTCTTGATGAAGTAACTTGCTAACAGAAGCCTGTAGAGCAGGATGCTCTGAGATAGCTATACTTCAGGGTGAAGTATTAGTTGACGAGAAGCTTCGAGCGGGCTGCTCCGAAAAATAAAGTTCAGGATGAAGTCGGTCGCTCCAGGACAACGTAGACGAAAGGTGCTCTCTAGATGAGAGTCTCGACCAAGTCTGTTCAAAAAACTGGATTTCTTCTCCCGGCGTTGGCACTCGTGCTTCCGGTCACGTGACTGCAAAAGTTTAGGTTGGCTGGAACAATTTGTGACGTCATGTCCGTTGGCTGTGATTCGCTTGACAACGAAGCCATGTGGTCGGCACTTATAAATCAGCTGATCTGAAAATCATTAGTTCACGTCGAAATATTCATTAGTTTACGTCCTCCCACGGCCGGCAGATAGGAGCAACCCCATTCTCTGCTTCCAGACACCTTGACGCTGATCTATAGAACCGTTCGCAGGTCACCTGCTGTGGGAGGTCCGGCTGTCTGGGTGATTTATTCGGAAAGGTCGTAACGGATTCTTACAATATATATATATATATATATATATATATATATATATATATATATATATATATATATTATATATATATATATATATATATATATATATATATATATATGTATATATATATATATATATATATATATATATATATATATATATATATATATATATATATATATATGTATATATATATCTCAAATTTTTGACGCATTTTGGTACTTTTTTGTTTAACTGTTTACTGCTTGCCCAAGCGATATAGACTGGGTTTGGCGCGCTGCCAAAATTATAACTCGCGAGGACGGGCGGACGGACGGTTTTAGCGTCTTAAATTTTGCTTTCCGGAGGACCGTTATGGAGGAACGTAATCTTACGTTAAAAATACAAAATCTGCATCAATGAAATTTATTACAAAAAAAAAACACTGTAACAAGTAATATAAACATAGTTTAAGAGCGTATTTTAAATACTTCCTATTATGGCCCAAACCGAGCACTTTCTTCAGAGAGTTGATAACTTTATTGAAGTTCAGTCTGAAATCTAACATATGAAGGAAAACTAAATTCAAGAAACTAGTGAAATAAAAAGTTTCATGATAACACCCCTATATCAAGACTACATACATTATCAGTAAACAAAGGATTGTTTCTGGGATCTTCGAAATAGCACACCTTGGCTTTAGAAATACGTCAACAAATAGAAAAACACTCAAAAACAATGCAGCATCGTGCACGAAGCTTGCCAAATGACCGAACACAAAGCTTGGGTTACCTTTAAATATTTCTCCCAATAGTTATAATATAGCATGGATGCTTCAACCAACAACATTCTAAAACGAGCTTTTAAAGACTTAAATTGCTGCAAGCAATGGCGTAGCGAGCATACCTTTTTGGCGCCCCCCCCCCCCCGAAAAACGTATATAATATATAGAATTAGTTAATTTGGCGACCTTCTGCGAGTGGCACTCAGGGCATGATAGACCCCCTTTCCCCACCCCTCGCAACGCTACTGGCTACAAGTGTATTATAAATCAATTTGGAGCCATGGAATTTAAAGTTAAAACTAAAGGTACAACAACGATAAAAAAAATACTAACTAAAATACCATAATATCAATTAAAGTACTGAAACTCAAAAGATTTGAAATATAATGACTAGAATAGTCTTTATTTTCCCTTTATTTTAAAATTCAAAATAAAAATATTTAGAGTAAATAAAGATGCTATACACCGGTTTTACACCGATCGTTATATTGGAAAGATTGCTATAATGTGCGCTTGTTATAACGAACGCCGATTGTATATTATTTCAATTTCAAATTTGTAACAATTAATACTCATAAAACCTGCATTTTTTCAACACAATTTTCCTTACGATTTTGAATTTGCATGACTGCCAGAATTTTCAAACTCAATGAATCAGTGTGAAGTTAAGTTAATGTATCTGGATATACAGTAGAAGTTCATTTATAATTTCCTTATCTATAAATTATGGCAAAGAACTCGAAGTACAAAAAAAAAAAAAATATTAAACTTGACGCGATGCGTTTTATTTGACAAGTAACCTACAATCAACAAGACTGAAGTCAAGAGAAGCAAAATAAACAACAACAAAAAAGAATTATCGTCCAAATGGACCAACATTTTCTATCCTTTCCATCAATTCCGGTTGGCAACAGAATCTGCACTCAAGGCAGATCAAGCTGCTTTTTTTTTTGTTGTTTGTTTTTTTCAAATCTTTACCCCTATACGCTCAACTTCTTTAATCAATCTCGTATATATCCATCGATTCCATTTAAAATTTCTCCAGTCGCTCTTAAGCATTAGAAACATTTTTTTCTTACTCCCGACAGCGTATCGTTTCGAAGGGAAAAAAAGAGACAGAAACTGCATAATTAATCACTCAAGGATGACGGAAAGTGATTTGCATATATTATGCATTAGAGTTTTTGATTCTTTTTTTTTCTTTCTTTCTTCTTTCCCGCAAAACATAGTTTTCAATTTTTTTTTTTTTTGGTCGATCTTATTTTGAGAAGAGATCAAGTTGTGATGGGTGAAGTTGTTCATAAGACATCTTTCAGACATCATAAAGAGAGTAATGTATTCCTATTTTGCAAATAGATCAGTTCCTCGAAGGATAGATAATTATTCACTCGTGTGAAAGCTCTACTTGTTGCAGCGATAAAATACCGGATTGCGTTTGCTTACTGAAGTACATAGCTATTTGAATTTGTTCAGTGCAGAAGTACTCTAGAGCGTTTACATAACGATGACATCATATTTATTTTTGAGGGTAAGAGACAAAAATCTCTCGTCAAAACACAAACATCCAGAGCTTCTGATGTTGTGGTTGTTGTTTCTAATGCCCTTTGGCTGGAAGTTCCAGGGCAGGTCCATATAGGCTTCAGGCTGAGGTGTGCGGCTCCGGTTTATATATAGCACCACAAGGGTCGGAGTCCTTCTTAGCTAGTTGCCACCTCAATTTTGACCGAGCATCCCTAGGAGCGACATCTGGGGGGATCGTACCCTCACCCACCCTCTCTGACCTTATAGCAGAGCTCCGCAACCTTTTATCTTCCACGGCACAAGAACCTTTTTTTCGATAATTCCGCGGCACACCACAAGAAAAAGCTTGCAAACATATAAATTACAATAAATACGTATATGTTTTTATTATATAAAAAAACACAAAAAATAGCTCTATGTATCAAGATAATTATAATCATTTAAGTTTTAAATAAATCATTTTGAACTGTACACCAACACAAGAACAAAAATATAAAATTATAGTTTGCGAGTAAAAAAATTTTCTCTTTAAATTTTTATATTAAAATTTGTTGTTGGTCTTTACTTAAGCCTAATAAATCAAAGTTAATTTAAACATAACTAATTTATTAATGAGATATTTGAGATTGTTTTGATAAATGTGCGTTTTATATTTGCACGTTTTATATTTGGCTCTATAATAGAAAGAGCTACAGTTCATGGTCAAGGCCCTTTAAATATGATCTTTTGTCATTTTCACTTAGAACCAGTGTCGGAAAACTTTGTTCGCATAAGTATGTCGTAGAAAATGGGAGCAAAATTGCAATGGCCTTGTCAGAAATTTGTGGATATTCTTTCTTAACTGAAATCCAGAAATATGACGCTCGAGCATACATACAATGTACGGCTAACAACATGTTTTTGTTTTGTGTATTAAAAATTACATAAAAACTACATACCAGAAAAATTACATATTAACAAAAAGTTAGAGGAATATTTTACATAGAAAAAATTCTATTTAATGCGTTGGTTAATTTTTTTATTATCATAATCGATAAAATCACCGCGGCACAGTCAAGATCACCTCGCGGCACACTAGTGTGCCACGGCACAGCGGTTGCGGACCACTGTTATAGAGCAATGTGTCTCAACCGCTGGTCTGGCACCGGTCCGCGGAAAAATTTGATCAGTCCTCGGAGATTTTTACAGCGTAAAAAAATTCTTATTCAAAAAACAATAAGAATAAAATTTTGTACGATATTTTTTACGTTAATGTCATAATTTTAGGATCGAGAATCCATAATTTTTCTTTGACGGTTGGCAACACTGGAGTGTGCTCATATTTGTCACTTGTTACGTCTCGCATTTTAAAAAAAAAAAAAAAAAAAAAAAAAAAAACTACGGAGTGCTTCATAGCAGAGAAAGGTATGCAATAATATGACGGTAAGAAAAAATAAATTTAGAAATCAACCTTCGGTTGTTTCATTTAGCTTGACTAATTTAGAACCCATAGTTGAAAAGTTCATTGAAAAAGAGCAGCAGCAATCTTCTCATTACCATTTTATGCCAAATAAACAAAAATTACAGATATTTAATTTTGTAGCAGTCAGAGAACTGATTTTTTTGTGCTTTGTATCTAAATCCAATGATTTTGTGTTTATTTTTTATAATTTTCTGTGATTTTTCTCAAAGGTTTATTTACTTATATATAATAATTACAATAATTACTTATCTTCACATTTGAATATCATTGGAAGTAAATGATAATAAAAATGTTTCAATTAACTTATGGAGTAGTTCTTTAAAACCTAATAATGTTTTTTTGTTAAAAAAAACCCACCGGTCCGCGAAATTTTTTCACAAATTTTATCTGTCCAAGTGCAAAAAAGGTTGAGAAACGCTATTATAGAAGGACAGAGCTTGTGATGAAATACTCTTAACAGAGTGGAGGTATTTTGACGTATTAGACCACCCGTCAACCGCTGTATCACGCGCTCTTCATAGGTAAAATTAATTTCAATATTTCTACGACATGAAGACATTTATTTCAAAACTAGCTGAAAACCCGCACTTCGCTACGGAGTACATTCAAAGCAAATACAACGGTCAATGTATGCAATTAATGCCAAAAATAAATAAATATATATATATATATATATATATATATATATATATATATATATTATAATAATAATAATAATAAATACGACGATCAATGTATACAATTGATGTAAAAAAAAAAAATATATATATATATATATAAGAAAATCGTAAGGAATATTTTTATAGACAAAATAATGTAGAAGAAAATATTCAAATTAAATCTAATATAAAGAATACTAAAGAATATAGTACAGTTAATATAGAACAGTTTGTAGAACATTTCTTTTACTGTATTTTAATATTTTTTTGGATAATGTCCAATCGTCTGCTGTATTATCAAGAAAAAAAGTATATTTTTGTCTATTTAGTTGTTATGCATGTGACGATAAATTTATTTAAAGTACCAGGAAAATATATCACGTAATCAGCATTTAATAAATTAAATTCTAAAAATGAATCTTTAAAAATTCACCAAAAATCAGAATATGGAGGTAAAGATTCGAAAAAGGTTTCATTTTAAAGGAATTTTTATGATCTTTCTCGTGATATAAATTTTATAACCCTCAAATTATTATTTTAAATGCAAACTTAAAAAAAGTTAAAAAAACAGCTTAAAAATTTAATTTAAAAAAATCTAAGAACAATTTTTGAAAAATCTCTCTTAGTGCACCCCTACACTATAAGAAGAATCGCCATACAAAATTTCAGCCCTTTAGGTCCAGCGGTTTGGTCTGTGCGTTGTATGTCAGTCAGTGAGTCAGTTACGGAGCTATTTTATATATATAGATATTTCGAAATAAAATCATATAATTCATGATTTCAGCTTCGGAATTTAGTGGTACTTACTTTTCGAAGCCAACTAACCTGTGTTCCCCAGGGAGAGCTCTTGATAAAGATATTTTTGGATGATCTTACAAAATACTCGGGAGTTTTTCTTCATTTTTCTTCGGCTTGGAATCACATGACCAAGCTGAAGCTATTTTCCTTAAAACAGAACAGTTTTTGCCAAGGGCAAAAAATTCTTCATTCCATCGACAGCTGACAGCAATGAATTTTGAAATCTGAAACCTCAACTTTCATCTAAACTTCATGAATAAATTAAATCGAGTAAAAAAAAAACTCGATATACAGCTAAAAACATTTATAATTTTGAAATTCACGACTCAGTTTTAACAAAACGTTCTTCAGTCTATCTCTACTCTTTTTCATGGGATCAGAGTATATTTTTGCAAATACGGGGGTATTCTATACCGTTTTCACTACGTTGAACTACAAAAAATAATAGCATTCAATAATAGCTATCAATATTAAATTAATGATAACTCCGTATAACAATTTTACATGAATAAGAATTAAGACTTAAAACCTACATTTCTTCCACAAAAATTTCCTCGACATTTCAAATTTCGCTCCAGTGTAAACTTTTCAGATAACTTTTAGTGAATGTGGAAGTAGATAGTATTTTGAGGGTGGATGTTAAACTGCCCTTTGTTATAATTAAAGCAACCATTTATAAAAAAGAACTTGAAGTTAGAAAAAAAAATGCTTATTTTTATTCAGTACATGTTATTTGATAACTAACCTTCAGTCAACAAAACTGAAGTAGACAGACTCTCCTGCTGTCGTTATCTATGTAATTAGCAAAACGAGTTACACAACTTTGAATGACAAAAAAAATAATAACTGGGAAGAAAAATGGAGAATGATTCATAATGTAGTGAAAACGCTTCAGATTTTGATCCCATAACAAAAATTGAAAGCCAATTGCTGCGCTATTTGGCTCTATATTTCGGTGTTTGAAAACGACAGTTTTCGATAAAGCATTGTGTAAGAGCACAATGTGGGCTTTAGTTTGAAAAAAAGTAAACTGCAATGCTAATTCATAAGGATCTTTACAAACGGTACGACAATGGACCTCCTAGAAGGCACCCGATCTTCACGTGATTGCAGAATTTAGCGGAAACAGACAGTTCTGTTCGTCATCCACGGTAGACAGAGAGGATGTAAGTATCCGATATTATAGCGGAAAAATTTAGTATTACAAAATTTACTAGTTAAAGCCCAAGGAAGTCAATCAGACATGCGTCTCCTAAAATTGAATCAGACAAAATCTGAATGGGAGCAGCTTCCTTACACGCGCACTTTCTCGCCAAACCAAAATTTTCACGCCAACCTTGGCGCCATTTTTGTTTACACCAGACATTTTGCATGTCAAAATGTCTAAATAGCATCATATCATGATAAGGGGGGGGGTCTAAATGGCATCATATCATGATCATATCATGATAATGATTCCCTCATCATGATATGATGATGGGAGAAGAACAAGCCGCGCCCGAGGATTGGATCGAAATCAGCTTGCCGAAAAAGTGCGAGTATACGGAATCTTAGCCGGGATGGAATATCTTCAGAATTACTAGGGGACAGTCATATCAAACTGCAACTGTTTGTATTAAAACTTAAGTGTCAAGCATTAAGTTAAAACGGTGTTAAAAATTGTTCATCTCTCGCTATTTACTGTCTATTGTGTACACTCTGTTAAAACAATCTTTACAAAAACTCAAAGTTTAAGTATCACATATATCAGTGGTTTCCAACTGGTGGTACGCAGAAAACGATTTAAGATCAAAGATAAGCATTACTGAACCTGACATAGAAGCTCTAATAAGAAATCAGCATAAGCAACAGCAAGATTCTCATTAAGCCACCTGATATTATTGCCTTATTATCCCTTATTATTTCCCTTATTATTGCGATCCCCCTTATTATCCCCCTTATTATTGCCCCATTTTAGTGTTGGAAAAATGTATTTGCCATTTATTATTAACAATTACGTATAAACGGCTTTTTCTAGTTTTATGGATTTATTGTATGTGTTTTGTTTTATTTATATTTAAATACATTTAATAAAGTCATTCATATGTGTATTAGAGTTTATTTGACTCACTCAAAAAGTTATAACATAACCAGTGGTACGCCACCACCCTATTAAGTTTTCAAGTGATACTCAAATATAAAATGTTGGGAATCACTTTCGTAGACAATACCAAATAGAATAAAATATTGATACTTCTTTTACCAGTATTGAACCTGCTAGCTGACTTTATAATTTGATGGTGATAAATCAGGTACAGCAATTATTGTTATACATTATTAGAAAAAAAATATCAGCCTTTTTTCAAAAGATTAAATTTTATTTAGCAAAAATTTCCTCTAATTTTTTTCATTACTATTCAAATAGCATATTCAATGACATGAATTATCTCAAATATATTTAATTTTGGATGACGGCTATAAACAAATTACAAATTTATATTGCGTTTAATCCACAATTTAAAGATTATTATCCACAATTTAAAGATCTGAAAAAAATTTAGAGGAATTTTTTTCAGAGTAAAAAAAAATCCTCCCATTTTTTTTCATTACTATTCAAGCAGCATATTCGATGACATAAATTACCTCAAATATATTTAGTTTTGGATGACAGCTATAAACAAATTACAAATTTATATTGCGTGTAATCCACAATTTAAAGATTATTATCCACAATTTAAAGATCTGGAAAAAAATTAGAGGATTTTTTTTTTCAGAGTAAAAAAAAAATCCTCAAATTTTTTCATTACTGTTCAAGCAGCATATTCGATGACATGAATCATAGCAAAATATATTAGTTTTGGAAAATATATATAGTTTTGGATGACAGCTATAAACAAATTACAAATTTATATTGCGTGTAATCCACAATTTAAAGATTATTATCCACAATTTAAAGATCTGGAAAAAAATTAGAGGATTTTTTTTTCAGAGTAAAAAAAAAATCCTCAAATTTTTTCATTACTGTTCAAGCAGCATATTCGATGACATGAATCATAGCAAAAATATATTAGTTTTGGAAAATATATATAGTTTTGGATGACAGCTATAAACAAATTACAAATTTATATTGCGTTTAATCCACAATTTACCAAGACATGAAAGCTATCTTCCATAATATGAGCAAAACGGAGCGGTGAAAAAGAAGAAAAAAAAAGCTCGGAAGAATAATCGAACATAAAATGTGTCAATAAGAATATGAACGGAAATAAATGATAAGAAAGCAGCTCGAACAGAAAGGAAGTTCAAGAGATGGACCTGCCATGTAGACGGAATGATTAAAAAACGCATGACATACTACTACATTACAAACTTCATCTCAGGACTTCAGTCTTAATTGAGGCCCACATTCCTGTTCTCTATTAAGAATCTAATATTTTAATCGGTAATTACAACTATTGACAAGCACTTGATGATGGTTTCTCTTGGTCAAATAAATTATGTACTTCAGATTTATTGGACCTCATTTTTTTCTTAATCGTTTCGCTTTGAATAATTTATTGACCATTTAAAACTCGGCAGTAGCGTGTTATGAAGGCCCTTATAAGTAATCTGAGACCGAAATTGTGTGTGACAGACGAAAAATGAAGCATATTAATGGCATAACGACAATTTACAGGCATTTTCCAGTCTGACAACATATAATAAAGTGTTTCTTTATGGAAGTAAATACAATAATCCTAATATAATGATATGGTAATTCCTTTGCAGAGTAGGTGCCGTTAAATTGTTTCTTATAAGTATGGAAATGTGTGGGCCAATTGCAAGGCCATAACCGGGGGGGGGAGACTTAAGACCCCCCTCAGACAATTAAAAAATGTAAAATTTATGAAGCTAAGTTTATTTGTTCTTACTAAATAAATAAGTAATAACTACGACTTAACATTAAACTTGTGACAAATGCGTAATGAATAGCTCTTCAACTCCAGAATAAGTTATAAAGGTTTGGTCACATGTTGCGAACTAGTTAATAGTTCACCATCAGGTCCCAAGAGCATTTGTGAGGTTGTCGTAATGAGACAATGAACCTGATGAGGAACTATTAACTAGTTCATAACATGTAGCCAACCCTTTTTAACTTATTGTGGAATAGACGAAGTGTTAGTCACGTAACACAATAACTAGTTTTTAAATTATTGTTTTTTCCATAAAATTTTCTTAATAAGTAAGGGAGCGTTTTCCTTTTTAATTTCCTCTTAAACATCATGTATTTCGTTTTTATTGAAGACTACTGGTTGTAAGAATCTTTGAAATTCTTTCTCTTAATTAAAACTATTTTTGAGAGATTTAAAACTAAAAATTCCCTTTATTTTATCCGCATACGAGAATGAATAATGATTTGCGGCAGAATTGAATTGTAGAATGCATGCTACTTTTCTTATCTTATTTCGATACGGTTTCCGAAATTGAGCAACGATATTGCATCCATAATGATCGAAGTACGAATGAAAAACGGAAACGTAAAGGGGAAAATAATTGCTATAAAGTTCATAATGTTTGGAGATTAAGGTTGTCAGTTGAAATTAAACGAGAGAACTCTAATTAATTAAAGGGATTTTAGTTTCCTCAATTACTATTGGCATCCTATCTTCCTTTCCCCTTTAAAGAGATCATATAATACGTTTCGTGTTTCAAGTTGTTAATTAATCTTCTTAGGTAGAAAAGTAATTCTTTTTTATAAATTTGTAGATTTAAGAAGTTCTGAAACCGATTACAAGCAGTAATAAACGTTAATTTCGTTAAATGTTTTAAAATGCTTTTTTATAAGTTTCAACAACTTTTTGACTTATTTCCATTTGTTGTCGATTATCCTTATAATTAGTATTGTTACGAATTTTGCCAGTCTATGGTAATCTCGCCAAAAATGAGAGTTATCGCCAAATTGGCGATGGATTTGGAGACTTATTTTGGTTGCCAAATTTGGCGATATATCGCCAAATTTGGTGATATGGTGCCATTTGGCGCCAATGGTTGCCATAAATCCAAGTCAGCAATCCTTGGACAAATTTTCTTCATAGGTTAAGAAAAAAAAATCCTTTAAATTCAAGTCAGCAATCCTTGGACAAATTTTCTCCATAGGTTAAGAAAAAAAAAATCCTTTAAATCCAAGTCAGTAATCCTTGGACAAATTTTCTCCATAGGTTAAGAAAACAATCCTTTAAATCCAAGTCAGCAATCCTTGGACAAATTTTCTCCATAGGTCAAGAAAAAAAAGATCCTATAAATCCAAGTCAAGATTCAATAGGGTTAGTTAGATTGCCGGACGATGACCGAATGGCTAGGGCACTGGCATTCAGTACCAAAGTCTCACGGTTCGAGTCCCACACATGGCATGGAAGATTGTAGACGTTCGGAATCAGCTTTAAGGAGTATGTCCCGGTTTAATTAACCCTCGTGTAGCAAAAGTTGACCGTAGCGCTCCAAACCAAACAAACCAAACCAGTAGAGTTAGTACATAGCAGCCTTAAGATCTTTTTATTGATCCTCATTATAATTAGTATATATGATCCCTTTTACTCTCTAATGATCATTTACCTCCATTTATAAGGAAGTTATTTATCAGCCCTTTTAATGAAAAACGTTCATTATTAGCAAAGTTTCTTTCAAACGAAATTTAGATGACATCTTACAGTTGAGTATTTCCAAAGACCTTTACGTAGGTTTTTGATTGGGTTTACAGAGCTTCCTTGCATATGCATTACTTAAATTATAACAGAGAATGACTTTACCAACATCCTTAATCCGTATAATTCATTCGCGTGAGCGACTCAACAATATGAGAATTCTCATTGTCATTTAAATAGATGTCGAAATGTTCACAACCCTAGAAGTTTTGAGGAATAACAAAGACCTCAACGAACCCACCCTTCATCTTTCACAACAGACTGAACGGTTGTAAAATTCACTACGTTGTCTCGGCAGGGAAAAGTTCCGTAACGATTCTTATGAATAGAATTCAACAGTCATTTAAATTTGTATGCTAATATTTGAATGCATAATGGCAGTAAATTTTATTAATTAAAGCAATAATACAATCTGTGTAAGAAACATTATTTAGATCACTGTAATGTGTAGGGTCGTGAAGAGCGCAAGCGCAAGTGACGTACTAAGTCATCTCAGAGCCAAACACAGGAAGGATGCAAGAGAGATGAAAACAATCCGATCAAGGAAATCCACGGGTATTACACAATTTTCATTTGTTGATATGGCCATTACGCAAGGAGAAAATCAAGTGTGCCCTTGATGGATATCAGTAGTGTTATTTGAAACAGAACATCGTACACCTGTAATTGAAGCATTTTATATTAACAGTTTCCTGTTGTTAAACCGTTATACTCCACCGAATTCGGGATTATACACGGTAATTAAGGCAACAGGTGTGCAGTGAAGACCGAAAAACACGGATAATCCTTAAATAACCCGGATGTGTACCGTATAAAATGAACTTTTCGGAATTTTTTTCAATGAACAATATTGTAACAACTTCTGGCGATGATGAGGCGTGGCAAACGTTACGTGACATTGGTTACGATTACGTGGCAAATCGTAACCAATGTCCGAGTGATTTCTGATGATTAATAAGACAGGCAGAATTTAACTAAAACTTAACAGATTTAATATTGAACTAAAACTTAACAGATTTAATATTGAAATAAAACTTAACAGATTTAACGTTGATTTGAACAAATTACACCTGAACGAGACGTCTGGATTCAAAAGACTTTAACAACGACTTCTCCTCTCAACTAGTTTAGTTTTAGGCGGCAGCGTTCGTGTGGCCGCTTCTTGTCCGGTTCTTACAGGGAACAAACGAACAAAGAGTCTCGAACAAACAAAGAGTCTGGATATATCTGTGATCAGATGGCAAAATGTTATAAGAAATTTACGTGACAGCAATTTTAAGATTCAGGATATCATGAAAAATCAGTAATTTGTTTTACATGAGCAAACGTGGTACCAATGTTTCAGAAAAATAGTTGGCTATTACTTGCAGTAGTTACAATAAATAGAAAATATCGGAGAACGAGAATCCGGAATGAGGTTCTTCTGTGATAAGGCGGCCACACACATCTGCACTGCACAGTATTCAGGGGGAAAACAAGTGATTTATGGGGTGCGCACTGTAGAATTGTTTATAGCGCATATAGATTGGTGCAGAGTTCTCTGCCTGCAGACCCCCGACTCCTGTCATCACATTAGTCACGGTAACATTAGACACGGTATTTAGAACCACCCCCATTCCCGCCCCCAAGGTTTCTTTGATCTGGTGTCTCCCCCGACCCCGCTCGACACCATTTGACCCGCTGACCCCCCACCCTTTCTTTGATGGACCGCCAGAGGAGGCGATCCACGCATAGTACAGAGTACAGAGTGAACATAAATCACTGGATTCCCCAAGGCACAGGCAGAGAACTCTGCACCAATGTATATGCACCATGATAAGGCGGCCACACACATTTGCACTGCAAAGTATTCAGGGGGGAAAACGAGTGATTTATGGGGTGCGCTCTGCAGAGCTGCTCTGCAGCGATCCTCCCCTCAGTCGGTTTTTCACACATCATCAAAGAGATTCGAGGGACCTTGGAAGGAGGACCGTGACTAATCGACCCCCAAATGTGTCAACAGGTGTCGGGGGGCTGCGCACTGTAGAATTGTTTAGATGTGTGTGACTGCAGCATGAGAACGCTTGTTTTCGGGACGGGAGAGTGGGATTAACTGCCGATGGCAAGCTGTGTCTCGGATCGGTCCGATAGGTCGAAAACTTATGTCTTCTGTAGTGTCAAAATCTCTGAATAATTGCCACCAATTGACAGGTTTATGAGTCCCAAGGTGGTCGATTATTTTTAACTCATAGATTTTCCCAAGCTTTCGGGAAAGTTCAGATACGCATGGCTTATAGCTCCCGACCAAAAGAATGTTAGAATTCGATGGGGGCCTCAGTGATGGTTTCTTCAGCCCGAAAGATGTTTTTTTAAATCATCTGTTGCTAGTGGTTGTCCCACAAGGTTGTACGTGCCGCTACAGTATATAGTGGTTCTAATTACGTTTAATTTCAGTGATTAAAACTTTAAATATATTTTTGGTTTTTCTTCTAAAAAAAGTCTTTGGGTGTGAGTTATGTCGACTTTCTGTTGGTCAAAGAGTATGTTTTTATCGTTGTTTCTTTTATGACATTCGGATTAAGCGTAGTTTCATATAGATCTAAAGAGATAGTTTCGCTAAAAGATAGCATCTTTTAAAAACGCAATTTCGTTTAATGATAAAGTCAGCACTGTTGAAAGACAAATATTATCATTAAACATTTATTTATGTAATTTTTCCTTCCCTTGGGTTTTCCTTGAGGTTATGACATCAGTTTCTATTTTTGCATAGTCATCTTCCCTTTTTACATTTAAATTTTGTTCCCTTTTCTGCTTTTGTATATTTATATTCAGTTTCCACTTTCTTGTGTTATCAATAATTTTTCTAATCTGTTTCTACTTTTACGTATTTAACACAGAAAAAACTATATCCAAGTATTGCTATTTAATTCTGAGAATTTTATATTTGCATTAAAAATCCTTATCTGTGATTTTTATATATATTTCAAATTCTATTTCTGGTTGCTTTATATTCTGTAAATTGGCTGAATATACTGGGTTATACATTGACTCGTTTCTTTACAAAAATAAATATAAACAAATAAGAATCATAAATATAATAAACTAGCCATCCTGTCTATCGCCACTTCCTGTATGCTTCGCAGTCAATCTTCTGAAGTCCATGATTTGTATACAATGTATCTGTTTATCAGACTATTTTGGAGGGATTTAAGAAGCTGAGCTTCGTCATTAAAAATGATAACTGCGTCTCTGACAATGCATATCCTTTCATCCAGCATATTGACCTGTCATATTTGGATGACATACTGAGGGTGTTTTACCTCGACCTACCTATATTTTCTTTGCTTTAATTTTTTAGAGTCAAATATTACATCATTGTTAACCAAAAGGACTCTCTGCCATTGGATATCTATGTTAAATGCTTGTCACAGTCCAAATTTGCTTGTTCGAATGCTTGGTCAAGGGATTAAACCTCCTTTCGCGTTTTAAATGTATCTTAAAAAGCTTTTTCCCCCTGAAGTAAAAATAGGGTGGTAATGAAGTAAAACAAAAATAGTTCAAGGGTTATTAATGAGAGGTATAGTGATTTTATATGAGTACATTGCAATAAGATGTTGTGTATGTTCTGACAATGTTAACAATTTGAAAATAGAGAAACTTCACTTTTTATCAACTTACTTGACATGCAGTAAAACCAGAAAAATGTAACTTTGTTAGAGTTTCTCACTTGAGCACTGGAGATGGGAAACTGAAAGATTGAATCATTTCTGTAAAACTGGAGCAACATTGAACTTATATGAAACCCGCGATGATGAAATTTTCAGTTCAGCTACCGTAAATGATGGATCGATAGTTATATTTTAAATTAATATTAATACAGCTAGCAATTAATTGTTTAAAGATGAAATTAATTAAGTTAAGTTAATAGCGGTTATAATTAAGTTTTTAAATTTTAGAGTAATTAATTTTACATAGTGGCATTATGCCACATCGGCTTCCAAATTTTTAAAATCAGTAAAAGAATTATAGCAGAGTGCACAGTATCCATGAATACGGGTCGCATCTTCCCTAATTAGAGATGATGATGATGATGATGATGATGATGATGTCGTGCCTATGATGAAGTCTATTCAAATAGTGCCATGGGCGGAGATGACGGTCCTAGCAATCTACACTATGTTGTCACCGTAGAGGCTCAGTCTCGTAAACAAGACTCCAATTTGTAATAGTTCAGCAAGGATGGCTGAACAATCAAAAATGTGTGCTGTCGTCAGTTCTGTGTCCGGGCAGTTTCTGTAGGTTTTCCTGCCCTCTCTGTCAATTTTCAATCCTCTGTGATGACCAATTCTAAGCCTGACTATGGTTTTAGTTATAAGTCGATCTCCAATGATGTTGTGCAGCTGGTGCTTTATTGGATCTAATTAGAGATGAAACCAATAATTGTACATTCAACAAATCGAATTAACCTTGTGCTTATTCGCCATGTAACACACTCAGCCCAGTAAATGACTGGAAAGTCATGAAAATTATTTATAAATATACAGTATTTATAATATTTACAGTAACTCAAACGGAATTTAAAGTATAAAATCGAGAAATTGCTCGCTTACTCCGGATTGCCTCCGAAAATATAGCGGAAACTCTTAAGGCATTTTCACACTGTATCCAGAACGCGTTACGTTGGATCCGATTTGTTGACATGACCTGTAATTGGTTTTACATATCACATGATCATAGAATCAAGCTCTGTGGTTGGTTAAAATTTGCCACTCTGACGTCACGTAACGCTCCGGAATCAGTGTGAACAGGTCTTAAGAAGTCCACGCTAGAGATAACGTTCAGAAAACAAGGGCAGGCTCTTTTACAACTGAACTCTGACGCACTCCCACTGTTCGCTCTCCATCCGGTGTCCAGGGTTGGCTGGAAGCTGTGGCAAAGGGACTCTCAAGAACGTTCTAAATAAAGGCTCAAAAGATAGGCTAGAATATTGTGACGTTACAGCGTCATAGAGAAAAAAATACACAAAATAATCAGTAATTTATGTTTCTCGATTTTAGTATTGTTCAGTCTTCATAAAAGACTTACTGTTTTTATTTTCATTTTTAAATTATTCATTATAATAATTGTTTCATTTTATTCATCTTATTGTTTGTAATTTGTATTCTAATTAAGTTTCTGGTCAATAGATGGCATCATCTACGTAACTTTTTTTTCTATCCTGTTGTTGCGCATTCGATTCTGAGTAATGAAAGAAAATGGCTAAGATATCTTTAATCTGTTGTGGTGTATATTCTATTCTAAACAATCTCATGTAATGATTCAAAAATCGCTATGTTGGATGCGATTCCGTTTATTCTTTTACGTTGTTGTTGTTGTTTGTTAAAGATTCTGTGCAGTTTATTGTTCAAGCTGTTGACATTTTGAAGTCAATTATTCATTTTGTAAAACCTAACTCCGGAGGGTTATTCAGTATGTCATGGATTAAATAGTTATGTGTTAAAATGAAGTCAGTATTAAATGCATTTTAAGGATGCATGCATGGAACTAAATTTTTTAGTGTTGACTTATTATTCAAGTATTATTCAGATGATGTTAAAAGGTAAGCCATTCCAGTATTACCTTTATTAAAAGAAGTCAGAAGACTGATTAGTTTCACTTAAACATGAACATTAAATATTTTTGTTAATGGATTCTCGTACAGTCCACTAAGATATAAAATTATATTAATAAAATAACTTACCCCACAAGTATACACAAAAAAATGTCAGAAAAGAAAATGTGATACTCGACTCTATTTTTGGAATTTTTATCAATTTTGGTATCTATCTTTAGATGCGGTGATATCACATAATGCTAAGTGTCGGGGAACCGGAATAGAAAGCTTTACGTTCCAGACACGCACTTACTCATCATATTTGCAAAGCAGTCTCACCTTCAGCAACAGCTTTAGAAAGAAACTGAAGCGTAGAACTCAGAATAACGCTAATTTAATCTTTCACCTATTTCCCCTCTTGTGTATCCAAGGAACTTTATTACAATAATGACACGCTCCACGTCAATTCTAAATACCCTTTATAAATATTAAATAGTTCTGCCAAGAAGGTATCACACACTCGAACAATTGCATTTGCAATTCAAGAGGTTTTCCAAGACGAACACAATGATGTGTTCCGAAAAGCACAATGTCTAACAAGTGGTGTAACACGGCACCGAAACGATACCATTGTCTTTGCATTTGCTCGTCGTCTTTTTCCTTTGGGTCAGGGATGAACGTTTGTTTAACAGATTTGGTTGCGGCGAAATACATTTGATAGAATTAGCGGGAATTTTTTTTTTATCTGTATTGTAAGCTGAAACTAATAGGCAGTAAACAAAAGAGGTGCCATTTGCTGGGGGGGGAGATGAGTGCATTCTTTCCTTCCTGGAATAAGGTTGGAGACATGCCATGGAAATGGGAATATGAAAGAAAGAATATATGTGATGAAACCAAATATAGAATTTTGCCGAATCTTGCGACGTTTTTCGGCAGAATTCCGTGTGTGTTTGTGTTTTCTTAGTGTAAAATCACGAAGACTAAAACACCGGTGCATAAAATTTTGTGGAAAATTGGTTGCCCTATTACCTCTAAAAACGTTGTAAAATAAGTCCGTGTGTTTGTGTCCGTGAATTCCGTGTGTTTGTGTTTTCTTAGTGTAAAATCACGAAGACTAAAACACCGGTGCAGCAATCCATGAATTCCGTGTGTCCGTGAATTCCGTGTGTGTCCGTTGAATTCCGTGTGTTTGTGTTTTCTTAGTGTAAAATCACGAAGACTAAAACACCGGTGCAGCAAATTTTGTGGAAAATTGGTTGCCCTATTACCTCTAAAAACGTTGTAAAATTAGTAATTGACTTAAACTTTTATTTTTTAATTGAGAGGTTGAATCATTTAACTAACACTGAACACTAGAACTAAATGGCGTTTTCTTTATCATAAAGACAATACCTCGCAGAAAATGTCGAAATTTTCCTCAAAGGAATAAAAGCTTGAATTTATAACCAATTTTTAAAATTTGCATGGTCTAAAAACATATCTCACGTAAGAAACGTGATTCAAGATTTATTGTAAAATAAATTTTGCCATGGAAAAGGTGTTCTCCCAGGAAAATCACACATATTAGTAGCCTGGACTGTAAACTTTTACGAAAACATAACATGACTCGCTGACTGTTTAGAGATTGTACCAGTTTTTCTACTTTATTAGCTGTCGGTGCACCAGATATCTCTTTAACATAATGATGTCACATGTCCATTTTAATGTAATGGGAAGGTAAATATTAAACATCAGCATGAAGCTATAAATATCTTTGATCCCTTGTAAGAAAGTAAATGATATTAAATATCAGCATGAAGCTATAAATATCCTTGTTCCCTTGTTTCAGTGCGGTTCAATATATCATTTCAGTTTGAAGCATTCATCCATATTTGTAAACAGAATGCTGTATGTTTCAAAACATAATCCGTTTGTCTTTATTGTCACAGATTTACTATCCATTTCACTGGCTTTACATAAATGCTAAACAACGCAACAACAGGCAATTGGGTACAAAAGAACGTGACCTTACATGAATTATCAGTTGGAAAACAAAAATGACACCCGAATTAGACTCGCTGTATTAATCCAGATTAATTTCCATGGGGATATTTTTCGTTTCTAAACAGAGAATATTCAATTGCCATTGCAGTGATTATTTATTCGGTTCACTATGAAAAACGCGTGGCTTCTAACCGTGCTAAGCATTAATAAACCTACTTGCACGTTAAATCAAAGGGAAATAGATACAAATGGAAAATTATCTATTCATGATATAATGCAATCTAGATGTGACATAATCGTCAAATATATGTAAAAAACAGGAAATGCAACTAGTCTATCTTTTCAGCGGCAAAATTTATGGATAAAAGTTCTGGAAGTGCTTTCATCTATGACTGATTTATTGTCTTCTACTTTCAAAGCTCAAATTCATGCATTCAGAAATTTGTAATTCACCTGTCAATTTCACAATTGATATTCCAGTATTCTCTCCGAACTTTTGAATAGGTAATACTCGTATAAAATTCCCCTTCCAATGTTCAGCGCTTTTTCTCATTATAAAGAGAATTTCCAATTTTTACGAATTAAAAACTCTTTGCTGAGTTACGTAAAATTATTTTAAATAATTAATTCAATGTTTTCAGCTCAATTTTCAGCTCAATGCTTATGAACATTCGATATTAACGATATTTACAATCAGTAAACCCTAACTTTGACTTTGTACTTAAAATTGTATTTACCTTGCGGTAAGAGGGAAAATTCTGGTGCGAGATTGGTGAACATTTTCCTATGCTAGGACCACTGAGCTATAAATGACAAAATTCTTGGGGAAAAAAGCAAAAAAAAAAAAAAAAAAAAAATCGGATTCATCAGTAAACATTAAAACTAAATTTATGATTGGAAAATGGCTTAATTTTTATTTTTATTTTAGATATACAAAAAAAGGAGTTTATTTAACTCAATGGCTGTATACTAACCAGTTCAGCAATGACACCATATTCACAAATTAAAAATATTTGTCTTTTCACGGTTTATTTTCTTTGATTCAGTCTGTTGACTTTTCAAAACAAAAACAAAAAATAAACGAGGATCATATCAGTGTAACCACCTCATCCCTAGGTCACGATTTATTTCGAGCATCACGATTTCATTTATGAAAACTGTCTGACAGTTTTCTTTTTTACTCGCTACCTTTCTTCATCGAGCATTTTCCAAGGACTAAAAACATGTCAAGAGTTCGAAAGTGAAATTTCTTGCTTTCTTCCTTCCCCTTCCTTTTTAAAATTGCATCGATTTAACTTCAACTCATATAACATATACAATTATTCTTATGGTAGCTATATCACTTTATTATTTTTAAAAAAAATCTTCTCGAGATACTTTTTCTGTTTGTATATGTGATTAATTATATATATATATATATATATATATATATATATATATATATATATATATATATATATATATATATATATATATATATATATATATATATATATATATATATATATATATATATATATATATATATATATATATATATATATATAGAGAGAGAGAGAGAGAGAGAGAGAGAGAGAGAGAGAGAGAGAGAGAGAGAGAGAGAGAGAGAGAGAGAGAGAGACTGTTCGCACATTTTTTAGACGATTTTGGTAAGCGGTAATAAAAAATCATTTACTGCAAAAGAAAAAATTGCAATTGTACAATGTTTTTAAAAGTCAAAATTATAATCTGCGGCTTGAAAGTTTTGTTTTTATTCAAAATGGCGTTTTTTACAAAGCAGTGGTTCGAAGGCTACATTTATGCTCTTTCCGAAGAGAAATATGCATGCTCCGCTATCCAAAAACGATGTGAGAGTCATGGTTTTGTGATATCTAAAGCGTCGATAGGTAATATCGTCAACAAGAAAGGAAAAAACGTTAAATTGGAGCCTCAAGTGGGACAAAATTTCCAAACAAGTATCCAAAGAAAAAACGGACATCTTCGGCTATTGCAAAGGTACGTTGTTTAATGTTAAAAAAAAATCCCCCTAGTCAAAGGACAGTTGCAAAATCATTAAAATGCTCGGTGTCCACTGTAAACAAAATGATAAACGTTGATTTAAATCTTAAGAAAGCGAAAAAACGCAATGTGCATCGTCTTCTTCCAAATCATATCGCTGAACGCAGGACACGCTGCAGAATTCTATATGAGAAACACTTATCCAGAGAAAAATGGAAAGCAATTGTCACAATAGATGAATCATGGGTGTATTTAAATGACTGCAACAAAAAAAGAGCCATTTATTATCATAAAAGGGGAGAAAAAAAATTTAAGTACTTGGTTCAAAGAATCGAAAGAAAGTTTTTCTAAGGGATTCATGATTGTTGCTGGTTTTTCTTATAATGGCAAGTTAAAAATAAAGAGAGTGGAAAAAATGTCAAGATTAACTCCAAATACTATCAGGAACATATTTTACCGCCAATTTTTCTAAATGAAATACCATCGCTTTACCCACAGTGCCATCAATCTGTGAGACTCCCTCAGGACAAAGCTAGCAGTCACACATCAAAATCCACTGTAAATTTCCTAAAAGAAATGGAACAAAAAACTGGTATCAAGGCCATACCCTTCACTGATATCCCTACTAAATCTCCCGATGTAATCACCTATGGATTTTTGTGCTTTCGGACTTTTAAAATCTGCATTATCCAAACGTCGTCCCAAAACCCTTACAGGACTCTGGAAAGCTGTTCAGGAGGAATGGGATAGAATACCTCTTCTGACACTTCAAAAGGCATTATTATCCTGGAAATTGCGGTGTCGAAAGATAGTTCAGAATAAGGGATGTCAAATAGAACATTTAAAACACAAGAATTTTATGTAATTTAGTTTTGTGAATACAATATACATCGTCTAAAAAATGTGTGAACAGCCTCTGTGTATATATATATATATATATATATATATATATATATAATATATATCGTCCGCTGAGAGAAGGTGTTGGCCTGACCCTCCTTTGCTGAGCCGATAATATCAACGATGTAAATTCTTGTAAATGGCAATAAGCCACCTTCCCTAAGCCCCATCTAGATTATTTTAAATAAATCATGAAGTACTTCGTATTTAAAATCGACTTGTTTTCTGTCACCTTTTTTTGTATTTTTTTCAGAATAACAAGTTATGGCCATTTGTAATGCAACACCAGAGTATTAAATATGACTCCACCTTTTACTGTGACAACAGCAGTATTTATTAATGCCACAACTAGCTTTTTTGTTACAATGCAACAACTGATGCCTCTCTCCCTCTTTTCCAATGCCACAATAGGTAATCTGGACAAAATAAAATCCCGATAATATGGGTAATGAGCAAAACAAAATCCTTAACTCAGCAGACTTACTGTTTATTACGATAAAAATTATGTTTTGTAACAAATTCCATAGTATTGTTTACAAGACATTAAAAAATATAAAAAAAACTTTTCCCATCATTTCTTAACAAAGAATTGATAAGTTAAGTAAAGCTTTCCTAACAAAGAGCCTTTTTTTTACCATAATTTATGTAGGAAGGCGTCTAGGGGTAAATAACTTTACGGAAAGAATTATACGAAAAGAATAAAAAGATTAACATCTAAACTAACATTTTATTGAGTATTAAACACATAAAGAAAAGACATCACGCTATTTACAATTTACAAATTTACGAGGAAGGTAAATTAAGGTTTCACTACAGAGCATGGTTCACCTGTGAGATGGGGACTCCGAAATATCCCAATTCGTTTAACGAATTCGATAAAAACGTGACGCGGGGAAGAAGGCACGACTTTACTCGTCCATGTAACGCGGGGGGTCTGCGAGTGAGCTTCAAATGCTCTCTCCGAAAAGGTGACGTCACGCGCACGCAAAGCTTTCCTATTGGACGCTTAAGCCCTACGGAATAAAATTCGTTCAGGTCGAAGTCTCCATCTCTCACAAATCAATTTTCTACATTTATGGTACATACTATGCAGGAACTATACACTGAATCAAACTAAAAAGCGAATATTTGGCGTACTTGTAGTTACGTTCTTTCTATCATAGTTAAAAATTATTATCTAATGTGAATATTAAATAAAATATGTCTACACATCTGATCCAGATTATCCGGAGATCCGGATCAACGAGGTTTTACTGTAGTAACAAATAGTAACATAATACATAGCATCGCGGATTAGAGCGAGCTAAAGTCATTAATAGCAATTCACCGAAAATCTGATTCAATAAAGACTTGGTTTAATATAAAGTCAAATCCTATTCTTGAAAGCAAATAAACGTTATTTCACTGTTAAGCCAACAAATAAGATAGAAAAACATATTCATCTTTTCAAATTTAATGTACAATAAATTTTGTCCTCGCGGATTTGTTATTTTACGCTAGCCCGCATTTTAATCAAAATTAGCATCCAAATTTGCACGCGCGTCTCTAAGCTTTAAATGTTTCGAGCACGAGCGCTTTTTCGTTTTTAACTTTAGAAGTAAATTCAATCCTTCGCCATCCTTCCTCTCGGCATAAAAATCAATAGCGATTCCTTCGTCGTATTTCGCAAACTTTTATTAATCTGCATAAACTATGTAAATCCCATTATAATCGGTTTTCCTGCAATGAAACACAAAGGCATTGCGAAAACTCGGCTTTCCGGTCGCCTTCGCCTCTTTTCCTATTCAATAAAATTTCGAATTACATCTGTTCGGATTACGACTGCGCCAGTCCTTCCGACCGTAATAAAATTTGACAAGCAGCTTCTCCGTAATTAATTACTGAATAACGTTGTATCAATCCTCCTGAATTTTAAACTCGAATAGTGATCGCGTTTCAGTCTGGGGGCGCTCGCCTGAGAGACAGAGAGAGAGAGAGAAAATGCTGCAACATCTCACTTTCGGAGAACCCCCCCCCCCCCTCTAAATTCTTTGTCGCTGCCATTTTTGTTCGCGATTGAAGTTTCAAAATATTGTGTATTCTCAGTGTTATTATAGTCTTCACGCCATTTTAATGCTCTGCGCAACAGAACGCATCATTTATTTAAGGGAGATTTTCGTGTTTGCGATAAATACAGAATAAGAAATAAAGTTGTTTGTGTCTGATTTTACGTTAAGGCGGTACATCGCGAATTCTTATCCGTCCTCTTATTAAACTAGGGTGATTTTGATCTCGATATTTTCCTAATCGAAGTTTAACAAATGGCATATTTTTAAAATTAGGGTTTTATATATATATATATATTATATATATATACATTCGTTAGGTCGAGGCTCTCTCTCTAAAACAAACACACGCACGCACACGCACACGTACACACACACACACGCACACACACGCACACGCACACACACGCGCGCGCACACACACACACACACACACACACACACACACACATATATATATATATATATATATATATATATATATATATATATATATATATATATATATATAAATATATATATATATATATATATATATATATAAATATATATATATATATATATATATCGTAAAATCTTGAGCATAATATGCACTTTTTTTTTTCACATTTTAGTCGGCAAAAATGAGGGTGCCTATTATATTCGTGTACAAAAAAAACCTTGTTTTAAACATTGAACAAACGACAAACAATAGATGAGCTGTATTCTAGTGAAAGTAATTAAGACTGATAATTTGACAGTATTGTTTGTTTTGAATTAAAAATTTTAGTTTTTTTCTACCGAATTTTACGTTTTCGTTTCTTTTTTTACAAATTTTATTTGTGCTAATAAATATTTGCCCAATTTTTAAATAAAATATTGAAAAATTATAGGTGGGTATTATAGTCAAGATTTTACGGTATATACACTGAAGTGCGACTGAATTAGGGATAGCAAAGCCTATGCAAATTGTGTAGCGCTGCGCATCATGTATGCGCAAGTGAGGGCGCTGTGGTAACTGCATATATAGCGCGTACTGTGGTTGTTCTGAATTAGTTGTTGGAATTGCCAGTATGGGTAAACTGCCTGATTTAGACGCCTTCGATCGCGGACAAATCGTAGGTGCGCGACGCATGGGCCATTCAATTTCCGAAATCGTCAGACAGCTAGGATTTTCAAGGTCGACAGTGTCAAGAGTATACCAAGAATACATGGATGGGGGGAAAAAAACTAGCGATCGGGCAAACTGCAAAGGACAATTAGCCTTGACAGTGCGTGGTGAGAGACGGCTCAGGCGTATTGTACGTAGCCAGCGAAGCCAAACATTAGCTCAAATTACCACCCAGTTTAATGACGGTGCCAGTCGTACAGTCAGTAAACAGACTGTGCAACGCTCGCTTCACCGTATGGGTTCCGGGAGCCGTCGACCTACGAGAGTACCATTGCTCTATACTCGCCATCGGGCTGCACGTCTTGCCTGGGCAAGAGAGCACAGAGACTGGAGTGTAGAGGACTGGAAACGAGTAGCATGGAGTGATGAGTCTCGATTCCGACTACTTAACGCCGACGGGAAGCTGAGAATATGGCGTCAGGCTCATAAAGCCATGGATCCTGCATGCCTGGCTGGAACTGTACAAGGGCATGGTGGCTCAATGTTGGTCTGGGGTGTTTTTTCGTGGCACAGTTTGGGATCTTTGGTGCGTGTACTAACCTCCCTCAATGCAATTCGGTACGTAGAGTTGCTGGGTGATCACCTCCATCCGTTTATGCTGTTCTGTTATCCTCACGGTAATGGAGTTTTCCAGCAAGACAACTGTACCTCTCACAAGTCCCGGTTGGCTACTGGCTGGTTGGATGAGCATTCCTCTGACTTCTCTGTCATGAATTGGCCACCTAGAAGCCCAGACTTAAATCCTATTGAGCATCTTTGGGATGTTTTGGAACAAGGCGTGAAAGGCCATCACACAGCACCAAAGAACCTTACTGAATTATGGACAGCTTTAGCCAATATTTGGCAAGTCATTCCCGTGGAACGTTTCCAGAAACTTGTTGAATCTATGCCTCGTCGTGTGGCAGCCGTTATCAAGGCCAGAGGAGGCCCAACTCGTTACTAGGTAGGTATCCCTAATTCAGTGGCACTTCAGTGTGTATATATATATATATATATATATATATATATATATATATATATATATATATATATGTGTGTGTGTAAGTTAGTTAGTTAGTTAGTTATGTTATAATAATGCCCCACCATTCATCAATTCTATACCTTTTAGTCTGCTGTGTACTAACTTATCGGATTCGCTCACCTCAATGTTAAAGTATGGAGAAAATGTGTCTACCATTTACAGCTACAAAAATGCTGATAATCCAATAAAAAGGGTATTTTCAGATAGTCTGAATTTTTCTGCACCTTGCAACAGGATTCATTTCATAAACTTTGTCCCCCAAAGGAATTTACGAATGTCTTAAACACACTATTTGCATTTTTTTTAAACGAAAAATGCCCCAAGGTGTAAAATTTCTTTCTCTGTTACGGAGTACAATTTTTCTTTTTAAAATCTTTCAATCCCAGTTGGCAATCCGCGGACAAATTTTCGCCATATGTTAACACTAGCTGAAAACCCGTACTTCACTACGAAGTACATTCAAATTAAATACAACGGTCAATGTATGCAATTAATGCCAAAAAAAATAAATATATATATATATATGTATATATATTTATTTATTTATAATAAATACAACGATCAATGTATGCAATTGATGCAAAAAAAAATATATATTTATAAAAAAAATCGTAAGGGATATTATTACAGACAAAATAATGTAGAAGAAAATATTCAAATTAAATCTAATAGAACATACTAAAGAATATAGTACAGTTAATATAGTATAGTTTGAGGAATGTATCTTTTACTGTCTTTTAATATTTTTTTGGATAATGTCCAATCGTCTGCCGCATTAGCAAGAAAAAAAAATAATTTTTTTTGTCTATTTCGTTATGCAGGTGATGATAAATTAATTTAAAGTACCAGAAAAAGAAATCACCTGATCAGCATTTAATAAATTAAATTCTAAATGTAAATGTTTAAAAACTCTCCAAAAATCAGAAAATGGAGGTAAAGATTCGAAAAAGATTTAATTTTAAAGGAATTTTTATGATATTTCTCGTGATATAAATTTTATAACCCTCAAATTATTATTTTAAATGCAAACTTTAAAAAGTTACAAAAACAGCTTAAAAATTTAATTTAAAAAAATCTAAGAAGAATTTTTCAAAAATCCTTCTTAGTGCACCCCTACACTATAAGAAGAATCGCCATGCAAAATTTCAGCTCTTTAGGTCCAGCGGTTTGGTCTGTGTGTTGTATGTCAGTGAGTCAGCCAGTTACGGAACTGTTTTATATATATAGATTGAAGTGAGCAAGTCCAATAGGGTTAGTACACATCAGCCTGTCTTTTCCCTTCTACAACTACTTCTGTTTCTGTTTTTGTGGCTCCTGACTGTCGCCATACACACTGTGTATGATACAGCTCGGCGGTCCTTGAGATGCGCTGCTTCCATTTCACTACCAGTCTCACATAAAATGCAGACTGCGGACTTAGAGCGATTTTAAATCTCGATAAGTGTTTAGCCATGTAATCATGCCCAGTTTCCTACCGGAAGGCAGCCACAGCATGTCTGTCGCCTTAAGAAATTTGGAATTTTATCAGGAGTATTGCTTCATCCTTTATGCTTGATCTATTTACGAACTCAGTCTTTATAATTTTTTTCTTTACCTGTTTTTATCAGCTCTTACAACAGATGAAGAAGATGTAGTATTAAGAAAATTGTATAATGTCTGTGCCTTTCTCTGCTAATACATCTTCTATCTCGTTTTGAATATAAGCCCAATAGGAAGGAATCTACTGCAGTACAACATTTTTATTCTTAGATTGCAAAAGTTCAGGATTATGCTTATAACTTTTAAGTATTATGGATAAATATGCGAGGTAAAAGCTTGATTTGCAGTAATGGCATCCGAACTGCATTTAAAAAATTTTCTACCTTATATTAAGGGTGCTGTGTCCCTTATATTAAGGGAGCGAACCCTATTGGATTCGCTCACCTCAATATTTACCTATTGAGAAAATGTGTCTACTATTTACACCTACATTAATGCTGACAATGAGATAAAAATGGTATTTTCAGATAACCTGAACTTCTTTGCACCTTGCAACAGGATTCATTTTTTAAATATCGTCCACCAAAGGAATTTACGAGCGTCTGAAACACACTATACCAAGGGATACGTAATTTTCGTATTTACGAAATAGATGCGAATAAATGCGAAATTCGCCGATATGAGCGAATAAATACGAAAATTATTTTTTTACTACTTTTCGGTGAAAACTCGGTGATAAACGGCTTTTTCGACGAAATTAGATAATAATAGTAATAATTTATTAACATAATTGCTTATCTAAGACCATCCACGGTCTTTAACTGGGAGATCTCACTCTCGAAATTTGCTTATTGCTAAAGACTTAACGAAGAGACTGTGGAGACTACTACAATGTTAGCTTTTAAGTAAGAATTTTGATACGTAACCAAGTAAATAAAATAATTGTGATTTTTTAAATAAATGCAAAATTTTGGAATTTCATATATATATATATATATATATATTGCTAATAAATGCGAAATTTTACATATTGTAACCTTTTTATTCGAAATTTACGTACCCCGAACTATACCATATTTTTTCCTCGAATAAGAAAATTTTAAAATATAATTTGCATTTTTTTTAAATAAACGAGAAATGTCGAAAGATGTACTCCGTAATAGAGAAAGAAATTTTACAATTTAAAAAGAAATCTTTAAATCCAAGTCGACAATACTTGGACAAATTTTCTCCATAGGTTAACAGTGAGGTGAGTTAATCCAGTTGGGTTAGTACATAGCAGCCTTAACTGTTGTGTAGCCAATCTAATGTCCACCTCACCGTCAAAAGGGGATGTATTTTTTTTCCCACAGTTATTTTTAAAGTACGTAGTAATTTTAAAATTTAATCGAATAATATAAGAACCGATAACTACGTTCTGCATTGTATGCAGAACAATGAACTGACACGCCAGATAGTCAATATTTTCTTTTGTGAAGTTCCGGTCGTGCAGAATCGTTAGCATTCACATTGGACAGAGTTCTCTCCCCGACTCCCCTGTCATCACTTAGTCACGGTAACATTAGACACGGTATTTAGAACCACCCCCCTTCCCGCTCTTGATCTCCCCCGCTCTTGGTGTCTCCCCGACCCCGCTCGACACCATTTGACCCGCTGACCCCACTCTCTTTCTTTGAAGGACCGCCAGAGGAGGCGATCCGACGCAGGGAACAGAGTACAGAGACACATAAATCACTGGCAGAGGCAGAGAGCTCTGTGCCAGTCTGTACGCGCTATAAGTGTAGAGCCTTATAGCGCGTACAGACTGGCACAGCGCTCTCTGCCTCTGCCAGTGATTTATGTATCTCTGTACTCTGTATCTGCGCTTATCTCCTCCTCTAGCGGTCCATATGCATTGCATCAAAGGCGAACTCGAGGTCCCGGGGGTCAAATGGTGACAGTGGGGGCGGGGGACACTAGATCAAGAAACACGAAGACTTTGGCGGCCTGAATGGGGGGTTCTAAATGGGGGAATATCTGGAAGACACGTGTTCATTGGAATGGGGGTGGTTCTAAATACCGTGTCTAATGTTACCGTGACTAATGTTGACATGAGAGTCGGGGAGAGAACTCTGTCCAATGTGAATCTTCCTCTGAAATCTGAAGCTCACTGAAATCGGATATCAAAACAGGGAGTTAAAAAAGGCTTTACTTTGAAATATAAACGTAACATGCGATAGAAAATTCATTTTGTTTGTCATGAATGCTTGCAGAGTTCACCCTTTTAACAACTAGCATAGACAAAAAGTATGCTTTAATTTGGAGAAAATTGTATGAAGCAAAGTAAAATGATGTCAGGAACTTAAAATAACTTGCGTTCATAAAATGGTTTTATATATATATATACACAGTGGAATCTCGATCGATCGTTTTCGGATCCATCGTTTTTCCGTATGTGTCGTTCATTTTATCCAGTCCCAACGATCATATTGCTTTATGTTTCCGCATCTATTGTTTTCCCGCATTTATCGTTCATTTCAATCGGTCCCTTGAAAAACGATAGATCGAGATTCCACTATATATATATATATATATATATATATATATATATATATATATATATATATATATATATATATAATTATTTATTTTAAATAGAAAGAACATCTCACCGAGGTTTAATGTAAATCATAGATTTCGATGTGTGCACCCTTTGTAGCACGACAAATGTCTAAATGGTAATCCAGTTCTCTCCAAGTGTTTCGTAGCATATCAGGAATTATTACACGAATTGCTCGAATGATTCGCTTCTTCAATTCATCCACAGTTTCAATTTTTTGTTTCTACACAACGGATTTAATGAACCCCCAAGCAAAAAAGTCTAATAACGCCTGATATGTTACGAAACACTTGGAGAGAACTGGATTACCATTTAGACGTTTGACGTGCTACAAAAGGTGCACACATCAAAATCTATGATACTATGATCGAAATCCATGATTGATATTGAAACTCAGAGAGATGTTCTTTCTATTAAAAAAAAAATTAAATTCTAATCGGTAGTTCCATAAAAATAAGTCATGACTTTTGGATACCTTTAGCCGGACACCCTGTATAAATATATATATATATATATATATATATATATATATATATATATATATATATATATATATATATATGGGATGACACTTTTCCATGGCACCCAGTTAGGGTTCCGAAAAAAAGGGACCGTTTTCAGGGGTGGCTGTCGAAAGAGGTTTCTTCCATAACGTAAAATGTCACGAGATTTTGAAGAAATCACTAATTTGATCAGAACTATAATTAAGGGAAAATTATATAAAGTATTTAACATGCTGTTTGTAGAGGAGCTTCATCTGTCTTGAACAGTCAGGAATTATCCGCAATTATTTACTATTTGTGGCAAGCTAAATGCCATTCAAAATACTCTATAAGAAACAAAATGGCGGACGAAATGCTAATGTTCTCATTCCTTTCGTAACAATGAGCCGGCTGCTGTGCATATACCTTGAGGATAAAGTTCCACTCGTCAAAGGACTAATGATTAACTTCCACACCGAGGAAAAGGAGTCCAAATCCTCGCTTAAGAAATTCGTCTCGCTGTGAATAGGAAATGAGCTCCGCGGTTATTATTGCGAAAGGAACAGGGTTTCGAAAGATGAAACCATTTACTTTGTCTCGATATCTACGAATCTGGTTATTCGAAGTTAATTTGGCGGAAGGCAAGTGGTTATGACAATTTTATTCAACGCCAGCGAAATTATATTGTATCAGAGTAACTTCTCCTTCGATCTGACGTAGTTATTCAAAAACGACTGTAAGGAATTATGCTGTCAACTCGTTTTACTTAGTACTCGCGTTACTTTGTTGGGCTCTTAGAAAATCAATTGAAAGTAAGCAGATAATTATTAAAGTCTTTGTTATGTTTCTAAATAGGAAATATGCATGTAGATATGCGTTTTTTGAAGCATGTTTAGAGCGCCGTTTAATAAGATTTCTGCGACAGGATATAGAAACCCTATTGTACAGAGAAACTATACTCAAGAAGCTATGCACACAAATAAAACAAAAAACATTAATCACTTAAAATTTCTCTTAGATTACTCAATACGGAATCTTCCAGCTAAACACGTGCTATGACTCACCATATAGGATATAATTTGATCTAAATAATACGAACTGTTTCAGTTTGTTATCTGTTCTTACATAGAGCTATATTTGTAACAATGTGGATTTTTAATTATTTTTCATCGTATATTCATAATTAAATTTAGACGTAAGTGGGCGGAAACTTCATTGCTGCCATCTGTCAACTGAATTCCGAATATTTTATCGACGGTAAGAATGGAAAAAATTGCACTAAATCGTAATGTGGCTTGAAGACAAAGAAAAAGAAGAGAAAGCGTTCGAATGTTTTTGAAAGATAGCCAAATGAACCAAAAATAGTTTCCGTCAAAAGCATTACTTGATGAGCACAAAGAACTTACTTCTTGAAATAATGGGAAATAATTTATTTCGATTCTTAAGAAGGCTTAATTAATGCTCAGGATTAATGGTTAGGAGGACATCTGGTTGAGTCTTAGAAAAAATTGAATGACACCAAAATACACCATTTTTGGAGGAATAATCTATGTCAGACGTATATCAGGTATTATCAGATAAAAGAACCCAAAATATTTCCTTTGTGTTTATTATGTCTTTCGTATGTAAATTCAATGTAAGTTGTGCTAAAAGTGGAAATAAAATAATTCCCATGTCATTATTTTTATTTGTGCTGTCAGCCGTTATTTCCAGTCTTACATTGATAACAAAGATATATTCGTTTGTACAAGACGTATTCAATTCCGCTGAAACTCTTGATACCTGCTTCGATGTTTTATATATCTGGCTATACAAATGAAACAAACGTGTGTGTGTATGTGTATATATTCATTTATATATATATATATATATATATATATATATATATATATATATATATATATATAGATATAGATATTAACATTAAATTAAATTCTCACAGCAAATTTACTTTTGACTTATACGACAAAAGATCTGACTATAATTTTAATATTGTTAAATTTCAAAATTACTTAACCTGTTTACATAAATCTGTTTTTAATAACATTATTGTAAATCAGTTAGTTCGTATAAATAGGCTATGTTCTAAAGACAATAGGAATAAGCATATTTTAGACTTGATAGCTGTGCTAACACGAAATTATTACCCCGAAAGTCTATCCAAACACATAATTGGTTGTTTTAGTTTTAATGAATAGTTTGTTCTGTTGCATTTAATAAGTTAAACATAATAATAAGAAAAATAAGAAAAAATAACTACTCAAAATAAAAAATAAAATAAAAATAATAAGTAAAAATAAAAATAAGATTAAAAATAACTCTTAGTAATAATAATAAAAAACTAAATTAATAAAGGATTAATAGTCCTAAAATACAGTATCCATAGTAAGTCAGTAACTGAGTTTCCATAATCTCCATGGTTGCAAGTTTTGTGACGTCAGTCATCTTGCGGTTACTTGTTCTTAACTTCCACTCTGTCTAGCGCCAGGCTTGGTGTTCTTTGGTTAGTAACTCTTTATTCAATTCTTCTGTTTTTCATGGATTGTACGGTGTCTGAGTGTGTTTATTGTATAGATCATACTTATCGGAAACAATCCATTGGTTTTTAGACAGTATTGACACCGCTGACGAAGAGATGCTGTCTAAAACCTCTTTCATACTTATCTTTTCATGTTTTTAGTTCCTGGCTGCAAGTAGCTTTAGTGCTCATACTGGTTTTCTCTTTCAACTATTTCTATATATATATATATATATATATATATATATATATATATATATATATATATAAAAGACGTGAACAGATATCCTCGGCAGTTATACTGAGTTAGTCCTGACAGCGCAACTTTAGCTAATTGCTTATCTGCTTATCGAAATCTCCCAAGTTTCGAAGGCGAGCGGTAAAATTATGGCTGAAAGAATAAGAAGATTAATTCGCGGCACTGGATGTTCTGCATCTCATCTCTTTTCGGCTCCCAACGACTTACCCTAAATTCTCTCAGCTTCGCGGAAGTGAGTTCTCGTACCATGCTAATGCTCAGAAATTAGATATATCAAGTTACAGTTCCACATGTATAACAGAAACAAATGATTGATGAGGTCGATCCTTATCCGATTCGATACTTCCTTTTTGCCGAAAAATGCTATTGATCTCCTGTTCAAAGCAAACTGGCCCCAGCCAAGAGCAAGGCGAGAGCGCACTATACTGAATTTACTAAGTTACATATGTTCCCCGCTATACGAAATCAAAGCACTGCTGTTATAGCTTTGTGGTACACCACAATGATGTAAAGCGACGAAGTTATTGCTATTGATTTATATGGGGAAACGCTTTGACCAGTCCGAGACTCGAAATATAGCAGAGGGATAGTTACTTCATAGTCTCAATATTTTCACCTTCTTCACTTAGATAATACAGAAGCAGAAAATAAAAATATATATCTGGAACTTCTCTTGAACAACGTTTAAATTTTTCATAAGGTTTAAACAAAGTAACCCCTGTATTAACTTAATAATATATATCTGGAAATTCTCTTGAACAACGTTTAAATTTTTTATAAAGTTTAAACAAAGTAACCCTTGTATTAACTTAAAAAATAAACAGATTTCAAATAAATGAAAGCAAAATTAAGCTTCTCCTGTAGTCGTAATATATTAAGTTATAAAGACTACATGAAAATGAAAAACGCGTCAAATTTTCTACAACTATAAGTGGTTTTTCTAAACAACAACAACGAGGTCATTAGCCCTTTGTCTGTCATGACGGTCTAAATTATTCAAAAATTATTTTCCCTGGAGAGCAACTTGAAGATTTTGTTCCCACTTCCCGAAAATTCAGCCTAAGTTTTTTGTCCCTCATTTTCCTTCCATATACACATATGGATGCGTAACAAACACATTTTCTCAAAGAGATGACAGAAAAAAAAATTCAATACAAAAGACTGAATCCACAAAAGGAAAAAAAAAATTCTCGCACTGATTAATATTTGTCACCATTCAAATATTTAACAAACATAGATTTGCGTTTAGAGGAAGTTAATGCAGCGTGTGTGTTCACAACGTTGCTTTTTATTTCATGGCTGCAGTAGCACCACGAACATGGCTCAAAACAAGCCAGACATCGAACCATACGGATATCAAGGAACTTCATCATCATTTCATCCTAATGTTACATAGTTGTCGAAGATGTATGAGTAGTCTTTTACTTCCTTTTGAATAAGCACATTAAGAAATGGGGCGGAGTTGCTCAAGGAATCGCACTCGAACCACATTCTCTTGTAGTGCCGCAAGCCATTGACAAGAAATTTGATGAGCAGGTGCAGATTAAATACATTGTACAGAAAAGCTGTTTGCTTGGCAAAAAGGTAGCATATTGCCTACGGCGACAAAAAAGTAGCTTTCAGTTAATCGCTACGTATCAGTCAATAACTCTCTCAACAAATTAGTAGATTACGCATGTTGCCAGTAATCCATTTCGGTAGTTCCGTCTCTAATATGTCTCCTAATTGTGGTTATTTGCAAAGCTATGAGAAACAGAATTTAATGGAAGTGCTTCCACCACAAGACGCTAAAATCCTGCACTTTCTTAAGAAAGAAGATATAAATATTTAAAAGTTCAACACGTCACGTTTTTCATACATGATAGGAGCAGGACTATTAAAAACTTCAGAACAACAGAACATATTTTGAATCACTGAAAAATTATAATGTACAAAAATAACCCTGGGATTTAAAAAAAAAATAATTTCACATTCCTTCTCACGGTTAAAAATACTTCTCTCCTCTTGCATGATTTCGTCGCATTTTAAAAAATGTTTCTCTTGGATTTACTGAAGCATAATAAGAAATAATGACACTACCGTTCAATGTATAAAAATTTACTATTCAGGTACAATGTTTGAGAACTTTTACACGCATCACTTAAGTACGGTGATCATCGACTATAGCTGTGAGATCTGCATCAATATCAGTACAAGGGATGACGATTGCCCTAGAGCTTATAGCTGTAAGGTGCATTCAGCAGTGTATAAATACTTAAGACCTCATTACTGAAACCAAAGAAATTTTGTCCACATTCTGTGAGATCTTCATCGATATCAGTACAAGGGATGACAATTACCCTAGAGCTTATAGCTGTAAGGTGCATTCAACAGTGTATAAATACTTAGGACTTCATTACTGAGACCAAGGAAATGTTTTCCACATTCATGGGTTGAATATCTGAAATCTCCTGAATCCTCTCTGACAGGTCTATTAACTAAATGCAAAATTTGAAGAAAATATTTCTACACTAAAGAAAATATAAACAAATATTTTTAGGGATTTTACATAATAATGATAAATTAAACAACTATTTTTCTTCAGTAACCGTCATTTAACAGACCAGACTATAGCGCAATATCGAGCTTTATTTCACCTACAGTATGCTAGAATATATCTGAGTATTGTGTTCTCGTACTAAAGGTTATGAGCCTTTATTTTTTAAAAATCACCCCGAATGCTTCTTGGAATATACCTGTTTGCTGTGGAAAGGGGGTTAAGTCCAAAATGGGCTGAAATAAGTTATCAAACCAGATATGTTTGAAAAATCAAGGGCTACTGTAGGGTACAAAAAGCTAAGTCCAATTCCATTCCTAAATATTTTTATTCATCAGGGAAAATTTGGGATATGTGAGAAAAAAACACAAACATGTCAGAGTTAAAGGGATTTTGCCCCAATCAAGGACTTAACACTCTTTACTCACCAAAAATAAAATTGGAAAAATTTACTCTTTAAAAAAAAATTCAAAATTAAACTTAAAAAAAACTGACTTTACAAAAGCTGGTTTTTTTTTAATCTCGTTTTTCTCAAAACTGTGATTTTGGACTTAACACTCTCTTTACACTGCAAGCACAGATATGTCATTCATATACAGTGGAATCTCGATCTATCGTTTTTCAAGGGACCGACTGAACTGAACAATAAATGCGGAAAAATGATAGATGCGGGAACACAACAAAGCAATATGATCGTGGGGACTGGGTAAAATAAACGACACATACGGAAAAACGATGATTCCGAAAACGATAGATCGAGATTCCACTGTACTTTTGAGTTTGAGAAATGCTTTGAGAAAGCTGATTTTTCCTATGCTTTGGAACAGAGAAAAATTATTGCAATACATGATTGCCTTCGGGTAATAATTTTTTACTATCGATTTATACAGCATTTATACATGCCTGTATAAACGTACGATTATTTTATGACACAGTCAGGGAAACAGAAATGCAGTGATATTTCTTAGAAAGATTTTTTTTTTAGGGGGGGGGGGGGGCACAGTACAGTAGAAACCTTTTTTGTTGTTTAAATCTTCGTTTCTTGAATAAAAATCAAGAAACAGATTACTGATCTACCTTTGGAAAATGTATTCCCTTGCTGCATAAAAGAAGTAACACGATACATAATGCAAAACAGAAGTTGCCTATTTTATATATCATATATTCATGTCAGATATATCGCATTAAAATATTTTCTTCAGAGTCTTTTTCAGGATATCACAAGGGAATAAAATACAATACTCTTAAATGTATAATGAGAGGACAAGAATGTTACGAGTATTTACGTTTAGATTTTGACACATTATTTTGCTTATCCTTTTTTACGTTTATTTTGTTTACATTCGTACATGCCTTTTTAATTAAATTATAGTGGCAACTTTGATCCCCAGTAAAATTGCAAATAAATTTATAAATGTGTCCCGCATTATTTCAACTACATTTTTAAATGTTTTTACGTATATCATCATCATTAATATTCCTCGCTAAATTTTGTTTACTTGTAAGCGTCGCGAAAAATGGGACCTACATTTAAAAAACTCATCTTCAACAAGAACCATTTTTTTTCTTCTAAAAATAAATAAATAAATAAATAAATGGGACATCAACTAATCGTTTGTTTTTGTTTTTTTTCCCCAGGTGTTCACGAATTTACACCATCCAGACTTTTATTACATAATCCCCGCCTCATCCGCTGCACATTGCTTTACCAAACAAACCCGCTTGTGTCTCAAGTGGTCTCCATCCGAGCCCTGCCACCTATTGTTTAACCGGATCACTCGAAGCGTGAATACACGCTTTGCTGCACTGGATCGAGGCAAAGAGGTACAGAGAGTGAGGAAAAAAACAAGAAGAAAAAAAACCCCAAATCTTACAACCTTGTCTCTCTAAAAATTCACCCCAGTCTTTTCTTTCTTCGGTTATTTAACAGAGCATGCTTTCATTCTATCTTTTTTTTTTTTGTCAGCTGCATGGTCCATTGGCGGTGCTGGGTGGTCAAGCATGAGGAACGCTTGCGACGCCAACTTGACCGTGAAGGACCATTGGATATGTTTGCAAAGTGGTCGCGGTGCAACGTTGACTTTTTTTTTTTATCTTTTTAACCTCCGTATTTACGAATAGCGTGAGGAACTTATGAAACTGTTGTGTTATTTATTTACTTTTTTTTTTTAAAGGGGTAGAGATGGAAATGATTTGCTAAACCTCCGCGGAATTTGCCATCGAGCGCATCTGATGGTGTTTGTAAGTGTTATTGTCGACATCTAATTTTAGTTGTTAGCAGAAAGGCAGAACAAATTTATGGAAAATGTAAGCAAATTTGTACTACCACAAAATATTCAATTTTACAAGCTTGTTTTTTTGTGCCTCAAAAGGCTCTTCCGGTGCCATAAGCATCAATTGAATTATTTTTTTTTTTCATATCAACGGTTATTCGGATTCATATGTGTGCATATAAACAATGGATGATGAATATTCACTAAAAACACTCGCTGATTATAGTCTTATTTTATTGCACTATTCTGGATTATTAACAAATGTTGAATTTAGGTAAGTCTAAATAAGTCATACTCAACCTTTATCTCCCTCGGGCCGCATGCCTTTGTTTTCTACGTTACGCGGGCCCCAACATAGCACAATATACCTCATAATATAATAATCTAAAAAATAAAACTCAAAACCTAAATGTATGCAAACGTTTATATAAAAAAGTCTGCGCTTTTTTTTTTCATTCTGGGGAAAATTTTGACTATTTTAGACGAATCAGGTTTATACTTGCTACATGCTACTCTCAATACGTCAGAAAGTTAAGAATCTGTAAACCGATTTTTATATACAGTAAAGCCTCGTTTATCCGGCCCTCGTTGATCCGGTTCTTTGGATAATCCGGATCAGATTTCTAGACATAATTTTTAATTAATGTTCACATTAGATAATAATTTTTAACTATGATAGCAAGAACGTTGCTACAAGTGCGCCAAATATTCGCTTTTTAGTTTGATTCAATGTACAGTTCCTGCATACATTGTACGATAATATATGGTAATAAAATACTTTTTAAATCACAGTTTTAACACAGTTTTTTTTTATTGTAATAAACAGTAAGTCTGCTTAGCAAAGGATTTTGATTTGCTTATTACCCATATTACCCGGATCATACATATATCGATTGTCCGGATTGCTTATGGTCCCAGTTAGTCTGGATAAACAAGGTTTTACTGTACGTTCTTCGCATGTGTCATTTTGAAAGTGAATGGTTTTTGTACAGTTTTGTATTTCTGAGGCACTAATTTTGAAAATTGTTTTATAAAAGTACCTGCTTGATAATGAGTGTTAGTGCTTCGGGCAGCACATAAAAGCTTGGTGGGCCGCAGTTTGAGTACCCCTGGTTTAAATTATCAAACTGCATGAAACACATTTTAGTTAGAAGAGCCATTTATAAGCTTCACCAGCGTACCCAGACATGGACTAAAGTGTCGTCCTCTTCTTCGTGGGCTTATCATACAGCTGAAGAATCTTTAAACACAAATCGTGGAAGACATTTATTTTCTTCCCATCATAGGTTGGGTTGATTTGAGTACATCAGCAACAGATAAAACTATAGAGAAATTGCTGTTTTAGAATTTCGTCGCCTTCAGCATATTTGTCGATTAGGCTATAACCGAGCTGTAAATAAACAAGGAGAAACATAGGTCCATGGCAGCTAAGTAGACTGTATGTTCACGAATCACTGTTTAACTTCTCAAAATACAAGTGAATGTTTGTGAGCCTCATTTAAATCACCAATATTCTGACTTCGGATTAAAGCAAGCAGCCAACATTTAAGGACGAAACACATTAACAATACATGGTTAGGCAGCTTAAAGGAGATACGCCCCTGGCAGCTCTCAAACTCATTATAAATATAACATGATATCCAACTGTTGCCAGAGCTAAAGTACAATTTAACCTGCTGCCAGTTTCACAAAATACTGCAGTAAAATAAAAAAATAGGAAAATACAATTACATGGAGTTAAACATTAGTTAAACATTCAGAATAAACGTAGGATTACGTCAGTATCAGGGAAGATGCGAGAAATAACGTAACACTGTAGATGCCTTTGCAAGCCTAAATATTTTCTTTGAAAATATTATTGACGGATTTCAAATGGCAGTTACAATAAAAGTATTTAAAGAATAATAATAGAAAAATGTCGATTTTCGATGTATGTTTGACTATGTTGGCATTTGAGGAACACTACAGGTTTCTTTAACTACGATGAATTGAGAAACGCACCGATTAATTTCAGTTTAATACACTGAGTTTGCAAAACACAGAGCTACTGGCTTTCCAAATGTGTATATAGCTTTAAGGATATTTCTAACAATTCTTGTAACCATAAGGACGAGGGGGAGGGGGGAGCTTCTCTAGAATAAAATTAGCTAAACGATACCTTGGGTCAACAGTACTGGAGGAGAGACTTAACAGCCTTGCAGTACTGTCTGTAGAGCATAGAGAAATGAAGAAATTAAAATTTGTTATAATCATAAATGATTTCGGTGATAAAATGTCTGGAAAAATTTGTTTTAAAATATTTTTGTTCTTTAAGTAAAATCTTTATAGTCTAACTGCTTTTTGGTTTTAGTTTTCATTACCTCAATGCCCACCTTTTTAAAATAGGACTTAGGGATTCCCCTAATTGCACGTTATGTAATTCCGAACGACCAATGAAAGGTGAACATTTAGACAGTGCACTGCATTTAATGGTTTTGATTTTATTGTTCATAAATACTGGGAAACTAAACAATCAAGTCATGCTACAGGCTAATGACTTGATTGTCAAACGTCGTAAATAAAATGAATAAATAGTTTTTGTTTTCTTATACAGAGGCTGTTCGCACATTTTTTAGACGATTTTGGTAAGCGGTAATAAAAAAATCGTTTGCTGCAAAAGAAATATTGCAATTGTACTATGTTTTTAAAAGTCAAAATTATCGTCTGCGGCTTGAAAGTTTTGTTTTTATTCAAAATGGCGTTTTTAACAAAGCAGTGGTTCGAAGGCTACATTTATGCTCTTTCCGAAGAGAAACATGCATACTCCGTTATCCAAAAACGATGTGAGAGTCATGGTTTTGTGATATATAAAGCGTCGATAGGTAATATCGTCAACAAGAAAGGAAAAAAACGTCAAATTGGAGCCTCAAGTGGGACAAAAATTCCAAACAAGTATCCAAGGAAAAAACGGACATCTTCGACTTTTGCAAAGGTACGTTGTTTAATTTTAAAAGAAAATCCCCCTAGTCAAAGGACAGTTTCAAAATCATTAAAATGTTCGGTGTCCACTGTAAACAAAATGATAAACGTTGATTTAAATCTAAAGAAAGCGAAAAAACGCAATGTGCATCGTCTTCTTCCAAATCATATCGCTGAACGCAGGACACGCTGCAGAATTCTATATGAGAAACACTTATACAAAGAAAAATGGAAAACAATTCTCACAATAGATGAATCATGGGTGTATTTAAATGATTGCAACAAAAAAGGAGCCATTTATTATCATAAAAGGGGAGAAAAAAATTTAAGTACATGGTTCAAAGAATCGAAAGAAAGTTTTTCTGGGGGATTCATGATTCCTGCTGGTTTTTCTTATAACGGCAAGTTAAAAATAAAGAGAGTGAAAAAAAATGTCAAAATTAACTCCAAATACTATCAGGAACATATTTTATCGCCAATTTTTCTGAATGAAATACCATCAATCTGTGAGACTCCATCAGGACAAAGCTAGCAGTCACACATCAAAATCCACTGTAAATTTCCTAAAAGAAATGGAACAAAAAACTGGTATCAAGGCCATACCCTTCACTGATATCCCTACTAAATCTCCCGATGTATCACCTAAGGATTTTTGTGCTTTCGGACTTTTAAAATCTGCATTATCCAAACGTCGTCCCAAAACCCTTACAGGACTCTGGAAAGCTGTTCAGGAGGAATGGGATAGAATACCTCTTCTGACACTTCAAAAGGCATTATTATCCTGGAAATTGCGGTGTCGAAAGATAGTTCAGAATAAGGGATGTCAAATAGAACATTTAAAACACAAGAATTTTATGTAATTTAGTTTTGTGAATACAATATACATCGTTTAAAAAATGTGTGAACAGCCTCTGTGTGTGTATATATATATATATATATATATATATATATATATATATATATATATATATATATATATATATATATATATATATATATCGTCCGCTGAGAGAAGGTGTTGGCCTGACCCTCCTTTGCTGAGCCGATAATATCAACGATGTAAATTCTTGTAAATGGCAATAAGCCACCTTCCCTAAGCCCCATCTAGATTATTTTAAATAAATCATGAAGTACTTCGTATTTAAAATCGACTTGTTTTCTGTCACCTTTTTTTGTATTTTTTTCAGAATAACAAGTTATGGCCATTTGTAATGCAACACCAGAGTATTAAATATGACTCCACCTTTTACTGTGACAACAGCAGTATTTATTAATGCCACAACTAGCTTTTTGTTACAATGCAACAACTGATGCCTCTCTCCCTCTTTTCCAATGCCACAATAGGTAATCAGGACAAAATAAAATCCCGATAATATGGGTAATGAGCAAAACAAAATCCTTAACTCAGCAGACTTACTGTTTATTACGATAAAAATTATGTTTTGTAACAAATTCCATAGTATTGTTTACAAGACATTAAAAAATATAAAAATTTTCCAAGGACTAAAAACATGTCAAGAGTTCGAAAGTGAAATTTCTTGCTTTCTTCCTTCCCCTTCCTTTTTAAAATTGCATCGATTTAACTTCAACTCATATAACATATACAATTATTCTTATCGTAGCTATATCACTTTATTATTTTTAAAAAAATCTTCTCGAGATACTTTTTCTGTTTGTATATGTGATTATAGGCTGTTCGCACATTTTTTAGACGATTTTGGTAAGCGGTAATAAAAAATCATTTGCTGCAAAAGTAAAAATTGCAATTGTACAATGTTTTTAAAAGTCAAAATTATAATCTGCGGCTTGAAAGTTTTGTTTTTATTCAAAATGGCGTTTTTTACAAAGCAGTGGTTCGAAGGCTACATTTATGCTCTTTCCGAAGAGAAATATGCATGCTCCGCTATCCAAAAACGATGTGAGAGTCATGGTTTTGTGATATCTAAAGCGTCGATAGGTAATATCGTCAACAAGAAAGGAAAAAACGTCAAATTGGAGCCTCAAGTGGGACAAAATTTCCAAACAAGTATCCAAGGAAAAAAACGGACATCTTCGACTATTGCAAAGGTACGTTGTTTAATGTTAAAAGAAAATCCCCCTAGTCAAAGGACAGTTGCAAAATCATTAAAATGCTCGGTGTCCACTGTAAACAAAATGATAAACGTTGATTTAAATCTTAAGAAAGCGAAAAAACGCAATGTGCATCGTCTTCTTCCAAATCATATCGCTGAACGCAGGACACGCTGCAGAATTCTATATGAGAAACACTTATCCAAAGAAAAATGGAAAGCAATTGTCACAATAGATGAATCATGGGTGTATTTAAATGATTGCAACAAAAAAAGAGCCATTTATTATCATAAAAGGGGAGAAAAAAATTTAAGTACTTGGTTCAAAGAATCGAAAGAAAGTTTTTCTAAGGGATTCATGATTGTTGCTGGTTTTTCTTATAATGGCAAGTTAAAAATAAAGAGAGTGGAAAAAATGTCAAGATTAACTCCAAATACTATTAGGAACATATTTTACCGCCAATTGTTCTAAATGAAATACCATCGCTTTACCCACAGTGCCATCAATCTGTGAGACTCCCTCAGGACAAAGCTAACAGTCACACATCAAAATCCACTGTAAATTTCCTAAAAGATGTGGAACAAAAAACTGGTATCAAGGCCATACCCTTCACTGATATCCCTACTAAATCTCCCGATGTATCACCTATGGATTTTTGTGCTGTCGGACTTTTAAAATCTGCATTATCCAAACGTCGTCCCAAAACCCTTACAGGACTCTGGAAAGCTGTTCAGGAGGAATGGGATAGAATACCTGTTCTGACACTTCAAAAGGCATTAGTATCCTGGAAATTGCGGTGTCGAAAGATAGTTCAGAATAAGGGATGTCAAATAGAACATTTAAAACACAAGAATTTTATGTAATTTAGTTTTGTGAATACAATATACATCGTCTAAAAAATGTGTGAACAGCCTCTGTATATGTAGGTAAAATAAATATAACCGCCTTCTCATTTTGTCTTCCGTGATTCACATTAGGTTTTTATCATTTAATGTATATTAGTATTTTGAAGGATCCCGCCGAAAATTCTGAAATTGAGTCCCCCAATGACAAAGGCCGGCTCTGTACTTAATTATAAACACCTCGGCATAGCATAGTAGATAATAAACGAAATTCTAAAGGCGAAATTCCTACAAATTTATTTTTGTTATTGGTGAATTCCAATCAATTAACTTGCAACGGAAAGCATGAAACGTCATCCACAATTTGCGATTTAAGATTTATTCTCCTAGAAGTCCATGGAGTCTGGATACGCAGGTGATGTTTATAAATGACCCCTTTTAACAGGGTGTGTTTAAAAAAATTTCCCCCAAAAAAAACCATAAAATTCCATCTGCACGAACTTCCTCCATCAAAAATACATTTGTACGCCCGTGGTGAGTTGGAACACGATGATACGCGTATCCTTCACCGGAAATCCAAAAATTCATTTAAACTAATCTCTAAATCTTTTCTAAACGTCATAGGGTGTGTTTTTACATGCCATTTAAAAAATAAAAGTGAATTTATAAAAAAAAAAGTCCGAACCAGTTAGAATCCTTTCACAAGCCAAAAAATAAATAATTGGCTGATCGGGAAAATATCTCCAATTTTTAAGAGTAATGAGGTAACGGCTGTTTTGAAAAATTCTTAAATAAATTTAACATAAATGGATCATTTTTCATTCTTATATATATATAATAAAAAAAAATTAGACAACTTTACCTGCTCTAAGGTTTCTCCTTCCTTTTCGACCGCAATTTGTTTGCGCACGGCAAAATGCATTTCATGAAATGCATAGGAAACGCATCAGCTTAGCGGAATGAAAAGATATCCAATCAGAGAAATGGCTGCAATCCTTTTATTTTGTTTACTTTTAAAGCATCTTCTCGAAGAGAAATGAAATGAAATATCTTCTGCTCCTCATCTGAAGAGGAAGGGGGGGGGGGGGTAGATGGAAACGAGAGTAAATGCAATAATAATGCCGCAGAAGCTTTTGTGTAGGAATTTAAGAAAATACACTTAGGATAGTGGCTCTAATGAATATTTTTAAAAATATGTATAAGTGTATAAAGATACGAATCAGGGAGAATAAAATTTTCTGTAGTCTCATTATGGGAGGTGACTTGACAGTGCACAAATATTAGATTACTGTTGGATTTTATTTTCCGCCAAAATTTATTAATATAGCGCGTGGAATGCTGCGCGGAATATCAATAAAAATTACTCTTAAGCCCATCTCTTCGTGAAATTACGTGCTTTTCGGATTATGTAAATTTGTAACGCGAGACTGTACAAAATGTATCTATATGAAGCTGGCTCTTCCATGTACTGTGCCTCTGTACAAACCGGTCTTCGGTATTTCGTCGGAGGCGTGACTGAGAACTTAAGTTGTACTGTTTAATTATTTATGTTTAATACGAAATAATTTAAACAGGCTAATTATGAGCTGAACTATTGAAATTTATAAGAGTAACTGAATCTAGTAATTCACTTGCTCAAACATGCTCACGTCTTTGTGGTTCTAGATTACATCTGTCAACTCTTGTAAGTTGTGTGAATGATGCAAAAAATACTTTATAGTAAGTCACTGTGACCATGAGCAAATTTTTTTTTAAGATTCAACCATCTTTTTCTAAGAATCTTTCCTTCGTCTGTACATGGTGGCAATTTTCGATATCTCATGCTAACGTTTTCGATCTCGTACTCAATCAAAACACCGTTTAATTATTCATGTTTAATACAAAATAATTTAAACTGAGGCTAATTATGAGCTGAACTATTAAAATTTATAAGAATTACTGTACTTAATAATTCATTTAATATGCTCGCTTCTTTGTTGTTCCAGATTATAGCTGTCAACTGTCGACTCTTATAGTTGTGTCAATGATGCAAGCAATAATTTATAATCAGTCACTGAGATCACGTGCAAAATTTTTTTAAAGATTCAACCATCTTTTTCTAAGAATCTTTCCTTCGTCTGTACATGGTGGCAATTTTCGATATCTCATGCTAACGTTTTCGACCTCGTACTCAATCAAAACACCGTTTAATTATTCATGTTTAATACAAAATAATTTAAACTGAGGCTAATTATGAGTTGAACTATTAAAATTTATAAGAATTACTGTACCTAATAATTCATTTAATATGCACGCTTCTTTGTGGTTCCAGATTATAGCTGTCAACTGTCGACTCTTATAGTTGTGTCAATGATGCAAGCAATAATTTATAATCAGTCACTGAGATCATGTGCAAAATTTTTTTAAGATTCAACCATCTTTTTCTAAGAATCTTTCCTTCGTCTGTACATGGTGGCAATTTTCGATATCTCATGCTAACATTTTCGATCTCGTACTTAATCAAAACACCGTTTAATTATTCATGTTTAATACAAAATAATTTAAACTGAGGCTAATTATGAGCTGAACTATTAAAATTTATAAGAATTACTGTACCTAATGATTCATTTAATATGCTCGCTTCTTTGTGGTTCCAGATTATAGCTGTCAACTGTCGACTCTTATAGATGTGTCAATGATGCAAGCAATAATTTATAATCAGTCACTGAGATCATGTGCAAAATTTTTTTTAAGATTCAACCATCTTTTTCTAAGAATCTTTCTTCCGTCTGTATAGGGTGACAGTTTTAGATATATCTTGCAAACGTTTTCCACCTGGTACTCAATCAAAACACCTTCTGAACACATAAAGGACAATTATTTCAGATATTTCATAGTTAAATTCAATATACTTTTATGTTTTAATTATTTGCATTTTATTGTTATGTATTTTATTGTCATGTAACATAAGTATGAAAAGTGTACATACATGAAAGGTGGAATCGTCAAAGAGTCTGTTTGAGCATGCTCTGCTGTTTTTACCCTACTTCTAATTGGTTCACATGGAAAGCTCCCAATTACAGGTGTTTAAACAGGTATTTCTCAGAGTTCAAACTGACCAATATATTAGAGACGTAGCCAGAATTTTAAGGTGGGTTCTGTTACATTAAATATTTATAAATAACTTTGCTTTCTTAAAACATCAATATATAAAAATGATCTCTTGGCTCTATCAAGGCAAATCAGACATTTAATTTCATCATTTCCTCACACGCAAACTTCAAAATGTTTAGCGGCCTATTGGTCTCTTGGAATAATGAATCACCCAATATCTTCGCATGTATTTAATTACTAAGTATGCCATATTACTCAGTGCATCAAAGGGTGTATTCATAATTGTAAGAAAGACAACATGTATTACTTGATATCACTAAACTAAACTCATGGCACAACAGTCCGCTTTGGACCAAGGCCGGCGCTGCCCATCTCCGCTTTCTTGACCGTGAGCTTGGTGTGCCATATGAGGCGGTGAAAGACAACGTGGTGTAAGTCAGTAAGTCAAGTGGTGTAAGTCAAAGAGTTTAACTGCAAAAACTACAAAAAATTCCACCATAAATTGAACAAATTATAATTCATAACAGTTATTACAATATTGCAAATAATGACTATTTACAATTCCATAATAAATTGTACATGGAGATTACATATTTGCCCTCAAATGAAAAAAGTTGAAAATGTGACTTACACCACTTTACCTTTCAACGCCTCATATAGCATACGTCATAGTCAGGTGGTCAACGTGACGGGGGACCTTCAGAGTTTAGTTCCCAAGCAAGCTTGGTCCTCATTTATCGACCTATTCAAGGGATGAAAGGCTGAGTCGACCTTGCCCAGTCGCAGGATCGAACCCTGGACCTATGGTGTGAACGCTTGAAGCTTTTAACTTTATATCACTATTCATTTATTATTTTTTTATGTTCCTATTCTTTTTCTTCAAATTTTGTTTTTCTCTTTTTTTTTTTATTCTGGATCCCAAAAAAATGCTTTACCCTAGTAAAAAGTTGCGAGGAATCTATTGAAATGTTGAGCTTAAAACTGAAATTTTAACTCGATGGGTCGGCGAAATCGATCGCAAGAACGTACAACAAAAATCCTACAGTGGGTACGACCGAAAAACATTCCATGGTCGACCTGGTGGCAAACCCATCTAACACGTCGATAAATATTTCGAGAATTCTTTCTTTTTCTGCAATTTCCTCTCTTAGATCAAGAGCTATTACCAAGAAAGTCAAATACATCTTTTCGGTGGATAAGTCTTTCTCGTGATTCCCTTCAGATGTCAGAGCATTTTGAGTGTGTTTGTGAAGCTCATACAATACGTGAATTTATACTTCCAGTCGAAGAAGCATTTGGGGCTGGATCTTTTTTGCATAGTGTAAGTGTATTCGTACCAAGATGTGTACCATGAATCGGTTTGCCAGATGCAGGCGATCTCTTTTATATCGTTTAAAGCTGCTGTGTACTAACCCTAATGGATTCGCTCACATCACTGTTAACCTTTAGCTTACGAGGCAAATTTTTTCGATTCCCTATTAAGAATGAGTAATTTCATACCTCCTTTGTACAAATGGCCATTAAGGGGTATATATATATATATATATATATATATATATATATATATATATATATTTCCTGGCTGCAAGTAGCTTTAGGGCTATTAGTGGTTTTCTCTATCATCTATTTCTTATATATATATATATATATATATATATATATATATATATATATATATATATATATATATATATATATATACCCCTTAATGGCCATTTGGTACCATTATATGAATATATATATATATATTCTTATTAAGATTGAATATATATATATATATATATATATATATATATATTCAATCTTGGGCTGGTATTCTTGGGATACATGCTATCCCTACCCGTAAGGAAAAGGTAAACCTATGGAGAAAATTTGTCCAAGGATTGCCGACTTGGATTTAAATATTTTTTTTTAAAAACTGTACTCCGTAATAGAGAAAAAAAAATTTACACCTTGGGGTATTTTTCGCTTAAAAAAAATACAAATAATATTTTTAAATTAAAATTATTATTTGGGGGGGGGAAATCTGGTATAGTGTGTTTTAAACGCTCATAAATTTCTTTGGTGGACGAAATTTATAAAATCAGTCCGGCTGCAAAGTGCAGAGAAATCCAGGTTATCTGAAAATGCCAATTTTTATTTAATTATCAGCATCTATGTAGCTGTAAATTGCAGACAAATTTTTTTGTCTTACAACCCGGTTACATTTTTGTCTGATAAAAGCTACATTAGCGATTAATTATTAATTAATTTATCGCTAATGTAGCTTTTACGCAACCGGACGAAATTTATAAAATGACTCCGGTTGCAAAGTGCAGAGAAATTCAGGTTATCTGAAAATACCAATTTTATTGGATTATCGGCATTTATGTAGCTGTAAATAGCAGACACATTTTCTCCGTAGGTAAACATCGAGGTGAGCGAATCCAATAGGATTAGTATACCGCAGCCTTAAGCGTATCTGTATCAAGATGTGTACTATGAATGGGACAGGTACTCGCTTTGAATCTCTCTTGATTATCAAAAGTTAGCATGTAGATAAGACAGAGTCATGATCCATCGTAGAATTAGTACGATTCTGATGGAAACAAAAGGATAGGAGAAAAATACAGAAAGGTGAAAAGTGTCATTGTTTTGTGTTTTATCGTGATTTGATATGATACATGATACAGATACGATTGAATAATAAATGCGAGGATACACTATAACTAGGGATACGTAAATTTCGCAACAAAAAAATACAACGCATAAAATTTCGCATTTATTCGCCAAAAAATAAATAAATAAATAAATAAATAAAAATTTCGCGTTTATGAAAAAAAATTATTTGTACTTTGATAGATAAGCATCACAATTCTTAGTTAAAAGCTAACATTGTAGTACTCTCCACATTATGTTACTTAAGTCTTTGCCTTCCGTCATTAATAACTACTACATTGTACTTTCTAAAATGTCTCAGCATCTACTCTGTCAACGGGACTATAGAAGCTTTGTATAGCTGCCTTTGCAAAATTAAGGTAGCAGCATTTCGTTGCATTTAAAATCTGTATAACGTCAACAGGAGTCTCTTGCTTGACTACTGTAAGTAGCTGAAATACCCTTGAGTTTGGCTCTCAAGAGACGTTCTTAAATTTACTAAGTTGTTCCACAAAACTTGATGGTTGATTTTTACAGTTAGATTTTTAGGTTAGACTCCGGACAAACTGTCCCGCTGAAATTCGGAACAAATCCGAAGGAGAGCGAGATCTCCCAGTTAAAGACCGTGGATGGTCTTAATTAAGCAATTTTGCTTATAAATTATTACTATTATCACCTAATTTCGCTTAAAAAGCCGTTTATCACCGATTTTTCGCCGAAAAGTAGTCAAGAAATAATTTTCGCATTTATTCGCTCACATCGGCAAATTTCGCATCTATTCGTATCTATTTCGTAAATACGAAAATTACGTATCCCTAACTATAACACTTGAACAAGTAGCGTTAGTAATTGTCATGAAGCAAGTTTTAAGCGACTATAAGTAAAAAGTTTTAAAATCTAATCGTCTTAAATCAGTGGAAGTTTGATTCTTTTACGAAAAAAGAGGAACTTAGTCATTTTTTTTGTGACTAAATGTATGTTAAAAAGGGAGAGAACATTTTTCTCCGCGCACAGATGAACGGTTTTACCAAAAACTTACGGAATCTTACAACCCAGTTACATTTTTGTCTGATAAAAGCTACATTAGCGATTAATTATTAATTAATTTTTTTTTTCGGGTGAAAAGTTAAAAATTCCTTTTAACAAAGTTCTTCGGCCCTCCGTCTCGAGTCTCACACAATGCTTTGAAACAGAGCTGGAACTGGAGAAAGCAAAATTTCGAACAAAAGAACAAAAAATTAATTGAACACGAAAAATGGACGGAAGAAAAGAAAGGGCGAACGTTGGAAGGGTGAAAAAAGTGGTTCTTTTTAATTGTCCCGGGCCTTCATTAAAGTGAAAGTATAACAAAGAAAATACGAAGTGAAGTTATAATTACGGAAAGAATTTCTTTTTTTTTTTTTTTTTTACTGCAGAGCGGATCTAATTAAATTTTTTTTCAGCACTGCAGAACGATACTAATTGCGAAAAGAATAATTAATACCTATCTCAGAAACTACATGCTTTCACATCAGCCGAAGAAAAGCAGAAATTTTGGCGACTTTTTTTTTTCTGATCGTCAACATGTTATGCATAATTTAATATTTATTCTTAAGACTTAAAAATTTCGGAGAATATTAGATAAAGTAAACTCCTTTTGGGATTTTTTTAATAAATTTCATAAATGCAAATTGGATAGAGGGATAAATATAACACAGTTATTACATGTTTTAAATGGCTTTTCATGCTTAAAATGAAAATGAAAAAAAAATGCTTTTTTAAAGCACAGATTATAAATCAGAATTTAATTAATCCAGTTTAATTAATTTTGTTTATCTCTTACCAAAAGTGAAAAAAAGGACAACTTTTTATACTAATGATAGTAATTAAATTTAATACCAATTTGATATGAATTATATAACTTTGTCTAGATTTAGTTTTCATTTAAAGTAAGGTTTCTTAACCTGTGGTCCGTAGACCCCTTGGGGACCGTGAATTCATTTCAGGGGGTCCGCCGACTTGGTGGAGAATTCTAGTCCAAGAAATCGCTCATGCGGCAAAACACACATTACGAGACTTTTTAATATGAAGCAAAAATTGATGCTATGTTAAATTTCAATTTGAATTCAAACAGATGCACGGCTGTGCAGCACTCGTTTGATAAATAATACGTCATTAAAGTATAAATACATTAATAAATCACAAATTTGTTTGTGTAACATATTGATATCTCTTGTAATCCTTTGTATTTTATTTATGCATGTGCTTTCCATTCTAGAACACGAATATAGTCAAATATAAATAGAACTCTTAAGAGCTATTTTTGGACCCAGTTGGCAAGGGCAGCGGGACAGTGATCTGAACGTCTCTGGTTCGATGCCCGTCGCTGATAAATCCACTGCCGTGTACACTAATGACGGCTGGTGAACGAAAAATCTGTCGGGGCTGCAATGTCCTCCAAGTTCTCAAATTTACCTCTGAAGGTGCGGGGTCGAGTTTACCGGTCTCGTCACTTGACTCGATTCTAAATTACGGGACTGGCTTGTAGGGGTTAGGGCTGGCCGCCTATACGATGCCCCCTTAAATGAATAGCCAGCAGTCTTGCGGTGTGAGTTAGGGCGTCCGTCCGCATTCGATGTTGACCACTGGGTAGTCTGGTGTCTGCGAGACGTTGTCAGCCCGGTAATTAACATCCAGCCGAATGTCTAGCGACAAGCCTCCACCTTTGTAAAAAAAAAATCCATATTTTTTGTTTGGAACGATTAGTTAAATGAGTATTTATTATCAGAAGGAGGGGTCCATAGCTTTCTCCAAATCGTCAAAGGGGTCCACGACACATAACCACGACTCCAGTGATTTAAAAGAATAGATGTACCGTATTTTTCGAACGATAAGACGCACCTCAAATTTATGGGAGGATTTTTAGAAAAGAATATTTTGGATTTTGTTATGTATGAAAAGATTATTTCCAATTTCTTACTTAATAAAGATAAAAAATTTATATATATATATATATAAGAAATATAAGAAATAATATGAAAAATATATCTGTGGCTTGGTACAAGAAGTGCCTAAGTCAGATTTTTCCAAGATGGCTTTGCTTGCTTATGTCTCTTTAAAAAATATTATTTTCAGTGTAAGAAGTACCCAAATCTGTACACTGGTTTGGAAAATACTTTTGAAGCATCGAACAGATTTAGGTACTTCTTACACTGAAAATAATATTTTTTAAAGAGACATAAGCAAACAAAGCCATCTTGGAAAAAACTGACTTAGGCACTTCTTGTACCAAGTCACAGATATATAATATATGTAATAACTAATATACATAAAATATATATTATATATATATAATAAATATACATAATATATATATATAATGAAATATATATTAATTTTATTTTAATGTTTCCCAGTTTTAAGTCGACTTTTTTATGTAAAAAGGTGCTTCTTAAGGTCCGAAAAATATGGTACTTCAAACTAAATGTATCAATGTGATTTAAAAGGGGAAATTTTAATGTACTTAGTAACAAGTTAAACCATCTATATACTGTGATCTAAAATATGAAGTCATTATCCCACTGTCGCAAAATCAAAATAAAGATTTGGGTCCTTTTCTGAAGAAGACCGTGGACCTTTATTCGAGCAAAAATCTACCCGCCCCCCCTCAAAAAGAAAAAAAAAAAAAAAAAAAAAAAACTCGAAATTTATTTTTGTGTGTATAATTATTCTCTAGTTTATCCTAAACCATTTGCGAAAAAGAGCTTGCAGCTGCGGTGATTTTTCGCAAACTTATAAGCGTTTGAATTTTGTACACAAACAATTTTTTGGCCCTTTAACTTATCACAAAAAATGTAAAAAAAAAAAGTATGTTGACCTTTATAATTAAGTTTTTTTTAATTTCAAGAGTTAATATTTTAACCGCGCACATTAACTGCAACTAGAAATGAATTCGATCCTTTAAATAGCTAAGTGTAGTAATCTGTTTTTCTAAAAGCAGATTTTTTAAGGTTTTTAGAATTTTTAAATGCTCCATACGACTTAATTTTTGTTCAAAATTCATGAAATTGATAAGGAAGAATCCTTATACTGTTTAAAAAGAAACTGTGTATGCATTTTACAATTCGACTTCATTAAGGTAATTAAATTCGATTTATAACTTATTAAATAGCAAAAATTTTGATGAAAATCGAGATGGAATTCAGAAAAAAAATCTCTAAAAAATTAACTATTAAAGGGATTAAATAATTGATACCCAGATTTGTTTTTAATACAGCTTTAAGTGATTAAAATTCAAAATCGAGGTAATATCTCAAAAATTAAATCGCAAGGAGCATTTTAAAATTTTGTTTATAAATTTTGAATGTTTTTAAAAAATCTTAAAATTATAATAAGATTGGAAATTTCTTTTAAGGTCTTCTATATAAAGTCGAATCCAGTTAATTGGACCACCGCTTATTCGGACCGAATCCTAAAGAACCGATACAAATCCTATATTTAAGATAAAAAGTAAAAAATAAATAAATAAATAAATTTTAACGCCCACCGTTCCTTTCTGTTAAATCGTGCTTTGTACATACTTTATGGTAAAACAATAATCGAGTGTAAAATATAATGTATTTTTAAAGTACGAGTTAGTGTTAGTCTTTTTACCATGCTAAAAACAGTGTTATAACACTTATAAACCTAGGAAAAGCATTGTCAGGTCGGATAATATTTCCAAAGTAAAATTTAAATGCGATGCTCCAGAGTTGTCTATAAAAGGAAAAATTAAATTCGTTAAGTTTTGATAGCGATAGATTCGTTAAGTTTTGAAGCAAAATATGTTGAGAATAAAATGCCAGCACCCGAGGTTTCGTAAACTCTAGATAACTAAAATCTAATAACGAATCTTAATAACGAATTCTAAAATCTTAATAACGAATCTAAAATCTTAATAACGAATAATAGAATGTGAGGAAAATTATGAAATAAAATGTTAATCAAAATCTAGATTAAGAAAATTTTGCTGTGTTCTAAGAACATTTATGGGTTTGCTAAAACAATTACTTGTTATCTGTTTTAGGCAAATATTAAAGTTTCTATTGTTATAAATTGAGCGGTTGTAATAATCAACAAACTATTCTATACTATTTGTTTTTATAAATAAAATAAAAGTTTATATTGTTATAAATTGAGCGGTTTTAATTATCAACAAACTATTCTATAAGCAAAATTAAAGTTTGCATTTTTATAAATTGGGTGGATTTAATAATCAAAAAACTATTTTATAACTTTTTGTTTTGATAAATAAAATAAAAGTTTATATTGTTTTAAACACAGCGGTATTATCAACAAACTATTCTATAACTAACTGTTTTGATATATACAATAAAAGTTTCTATTGTTATCAACTGAGCGGTTGTAATAATCAACAAATTACTCTTACGAATTGTTTTGATTTATAAATGTTTTCTGATTTGAAAGTTACTTTAACTAAATTATTAAAGCAGTTGAAATGGAGCATAAAAAACGGAGGAAAAAAAATTAGTGCTTTGAAAAAAAGCATTTTATTTTATTTTAATCGTGAAAGGGATTTATTGGATTGTTTGATAGAATTTTAAATAGTTTATTGTACGAAATTAAAATCTCTTACAGATAGAAAAACACATTAAATAGCATAATTAAGCTACACAAAAAAAAAAAGTTCAGGTTACTAATGCACGCGTTGTATCAATCAATGGCGATTAAATCCCCGGGAGAATCTAGATAAATCATTCTTCTAAAAATTGAAAACAATAATTAAATTCAAGTTTTGCCATTTAATGCCATTAAAACCAGGAGGTTCCTTTGGGGTTTTTAATATAATCGTAATGAAATAAAAGCTCTTATTGTTTAGATCCAAATTCATTATTAAAGTGACGCTTTTATGAGACACACTCATTGTGAAAGATGCTACACTTTATTTCTTTATATATATATATATATATATATATATATATATATATATATATATATATATATATAAATATATATATATATATATATATATATATATATATATATATATAATTTTTTTTTGTGTGTGTGTTTAAAAAAAATAAGATTTTTTTTGCATCGTTAAAAAATTTTTGAACTTTTTGTGTGTGTCTGATTTTTTATTTTTTTTTTTTTTTTGGGGGGGGGGGATGTTAATGCACCAGATACAAATCCTGGGGGAATTTTTGCTTATTCACTCCTCGAATTTTGTCGGCTTGTGCACTATTGATACAGAATCAATGTAGCTTCCTATCAGTGAACAGCGCGAGAACATTATGTGAATAAAAAATATAAATAGAGTGAAAATTTAACACCGGTGTACTCTTTTAGACAATAATATATAAGGTCGGAGTATTACATCCAAGTAAAAATTAAATGCATTTATATACATTACTAGCTGAAAACCCGCACTACGGAGTACATTCAAATTAAATACAACGGTCAATGTATGCAATTAATACCAAAAATAATAATTAATTATATATATATTTATAACAAATACAACGATCAATGTATGCAATTGATGTTAAAATATATATATACAGTGGAATCTCGATCTATCGTTTTTTAAGGGACCGATTGAAATGAACGATAAATGCGGGAAAACTATAGATGCGGAAACATAACAAAGCAATATGATCGTTGGGACTGGATAAAATGAACGACACATACGGAAAAACGATGGATCCGAAAACGATCGATCGAGATTCCACTGTATATTATAAAAAAAATCGTGAAGGATATTTTTAGAGACAAAATAATGTAGAAGAAAATTTTCAAATGAATCTAGTAGAACATACTAAAGAATATAGTACAGTTTGAGGAACATATCTTTTACTGTATTTTAATATTTTTTTGGATAATGTCCAGTCGTCTGCCACATTAGCAAGAAAAAAAAATATTTTTTTGTCTATTTCGTTGATATGCACGTGACGATAAATTAATTTAAAGTACCATAAAAAGAAATCACGTGAAAGCATTTAATAAAAAATATGAAATAAATTTTAAAGTAGGACTACGTTCCACAATAACGGTCCTCCGCAAAGAAAAAAATTCAAAGTCCGTCGCGAGTTATAATTTTGGCAGTGCGCCAAACCCAGTAGCAGTAAACAGTTAAACAGAAAAATACCAAAATGCGTCAAAAAAAAAAATTTTAAAAAAAGAGCGAAACAACGATAAGTAATTCTTCGTTAATAACCCACAGTAGTTTCGTTAGAAAAGACTACCCGAAATATTATTTTTAATTATTAGATACAACGTAGGCCTGCCTTTTTCGGTTTGGTAAAATACAAATTATTAAAATCTAGATAAAGAAAATTTTAATTTGCTCTAAGGACATTTACGGGTTTGATAAGATAATTGCTTGCTTAAAGGTACAAGGGACCTTTAAACTCGTATTTTTAATTTTTCAATATTTTACTCTTATATACAAAATGAGAATAATTAATATTCTTTCGTACTACGTTGAAGACAATTTGAATTCACAAATACGTATTTTGTGGAAGAATGAGATTTGTTTATCAAAAAATTCTTAAAAAATGCTAGAATTTTTCAAAATACTCATGCGCATTACTTTTATTCTGACTTCTTCCAAATTTCTCAGGATTGTAAATAGAAGTGCTTTCCACGAATCTGTGCATCATATCATTATTTGAAACCACAAATATTTTTTCAAATTTATAGACCATGAAATAAAGCGAAAATATAAAGAAAACAAAAGGCAGATTTAAAAATAATTATTTATAGCTTTAGAGTCATACAAAAAAAAATCATTGCACAATTATGTTTATATATGTACGGTAAACTTATATTAAAAAAATTAAGGTTTTGAAATAATTTTAAATGCACTTAGAACATATTTTGAAAAATGCTAGATAATTTTGAATTATTATTTATTTATTTATTTATTTATTTATTTTGAAAACCAGTCAATCAATATTCTGCCAAAGAATCCTTATTTTCAATTCTAAGGCTCTTCAATGTAGTAAAAGAGAATACGAATTATTCTCTTTTTGGATATAAAGTTAAAAACTGAAAATTAAAAAATTCGTGTTTGAAAGTTCCATGTCCCCTTAAATTTGATTTTTTTTCGCATTAAAAATCTAATTTACTCACATTCTGAGTACTTGGGGAATCATTAAATGGATTGAATATTTTCAAGCAATCACCTCCAGACGGGGATAACTCAAGATGTACAGTCAAACCCCGTTATAACGAATTTTAAGGGACCAAAAGTTTTGTTCGTTTTATCCGGTGGTTCGCTATATTCGAATCATTAAGAAAAATGCTAGAGTTCACAAAATGTATAACTCATTAGTTGCAATATGTATTCAATAATGATGTATTAAAAAATGATAAAATCTAACTAAAAATTATCATTAATGAATTTAATCGACTAAAATCAATTATAATAAACTGACACAATCCTAATTAAATTACGTACAATAGGAAAACGGCGGGACCAAAAATTTCGTTCGTTATATCCGTGAGTTCGTTATATACCGGGTCGCTATAACGGTGTTCGTCTGTATATAATTCTCGCCGGGAATATTCTCTCATTCCCAGGGCCGCGCAGCGACTTTACGGGGCCTGGGGCAAACTTCTGTTGGGGGCCCCAAGATATCTGATTAATCGAATAAATTTTTTTTACTTTTTTTTGGGGGGGCCCTTTTTTCAGGAGATTATTTTGAATTTTGAAGTACGGTACAAGTTTCTGAATTTTCTTTCGGAGGAAATCTAATAAATAATTTTTTTAAAAAATTTTGCGGCCCCTCCGGCATTTGGGGGCCTGGGGCAAAGTGCCCCAGTTGCCCCCCCCCCCCCCTCTGGGCGGCCCTGCTCATTCCTTCTACAAACCCAGAGTTGATTTAGGTGAGGGTGTTGGGCAAGGGATGGGAGTCGGCCATCCATAGCCTTCGAATGATGTAAAATGTATTATATACGTTCTCCTTCTCATTTTCCTATATCTAAATGTAAGCGAGTGGGACTCCCTCCAACTTGAGGTAAGTGGGAGGAAAGGGTTTTTTTTTCCCCCAGCTAACCTATAAGCAGATTAAACATATACATGTACGCGGGTACGTCGTATGCAGGGTTTCGTAATGTATACCTAAGCATACGTAACAACAACTTCCACCCCATGTGGTAATTCCAGAAATCGTTCACAATAAAACGGGGGGAAAAAACACCCTCCCATTTACATCTGTTTTCCTGTCACCACGCATCACGCTTGTTGGGTACCGAGGCCAACCGTGCAAGAAACGATTTCCTAGGCTGTGTGCGCTCACGCTGGCAAGCAGCGAGGGTGTGTAAGCATATGGCTTAATTGCATAACCGACCCGAGGAGTACCGGAGCGTGGCGCGCGGATAGCCGTTGCCGATGAGTCAGTTTTTGCACACACCGCTGCTGCTGCCCGAATGGGGGTGATCCCTCGGCCACTCGGGTGTGTGGGTTTTTTTTTATATGAACAATGGATGATGCCGATTAAGCGGGGATGAGACCCGCAGTTAATGCGTACGGCGGTCGGAATGCCTCTATATCCCGCCGTGGTCATAAATATGCAGAAGCAGGGGGGGGGGGGGGAAGGCGGGATGCTGGCACGTGAAAAGGGAATCAAAGCTACGTTTGCGCCGAAATCAGGGATGATGTATAAGCAGTCAAATATTCATAGACAGGGGAAGAAGGCGTAATGAAACTGTATCGCCGTAATTACTGAGAAGTGGGGGATGAATTTGGGAGATTTACCTCGCCGTCAATTCTGTACAGTTCCTGAAACTTCGGTTTTCTGTTTCCAGGAGTCAAGCAACCACGACAAACTTTTCAGATATGCAGCAGTCAAGGAGATTCCGTAGTAAATTGCAGAACTATAGTTACTATAGTTATAGTCAGTAATATCTGCAATTTTCTAAAGTTACTAGTGTAGCATTTGTGAATTGTTCATAGCGATAAATCACACCCGATGTTCCTCGGCGGACGATGAACTGTTAAGTAGTTTGAAACATGCAGCTTTCCTTTTTAATTTATTGTGATTACTCCCTTGAATCAGGAACTACACGTCATCACTACAAGGCATTTTGGTCTGAAAGGAAATGCTCTACCAGGAATTTGAATTCACAGAGAAATAGAGACGCAAGCACATGAACGAGGGGTGTGAAGGGGTTGATAAAGAACCTTACCTTACTGACTGACTCTTTGAATGTTCCTCATCCTGAGTCAGCTTGTGCGCGTGTGTGTATAAAGTTTTTAATAACATTTCTCCGATGACCTTTTATTTTATAATAAATTTGTAAAGACTACTGTGTTATATTGCAATCATACTAATTTTTTTCAACATTAAAAACAAACAATACGGGCATAGCAAGTGTGACGAACATCCAGGGACGAAGAACAAATTGCACGTCCAACCCGAGGTGAACATTTGAACCACTGTTCTTAAAGAATTTAGAAAATATTGCAGCCTGCTGCAATATTTAACTACGACAAAATACAATGACAGTTGAACATAAGTGTTTCGTTTATGAATATTTTGCCGGACAGTCACATCTCTATGTAACATTTGAGTAACTTCTATCACGGACAGATCGAGTATTAAAATATGATTACACTCCGGGTTTGTCCACTCAAAACCATAACCATTTGCAATGAATTCCTTGGCAACTGGATTTGAAATACATTGACATCGCGGATGGAGTTGCGAAGGTGGCCACAGAAGATACATTAATTTCTACGAACCCTTTAACTTTCCATTAATTTTTTTTTCAAAGAAAGAAAAAAGGCCAACCAATCATTCGTGGAAAACATCTCCTGCTCATACTTGAGACTTTAGATATCATCCTGGTGCAGCAATAATTTTCGAAGGTGCCGCCTAAATTGCACAGTGGTCAGTGTCTCGAGCTTCCATGGAGGGGCCTCGGGTTCGAATTACGACTATGACACGAACATTCATATGCTCTCCATAGGGAGCGATGTGGGTTCACCTATATGGCCCTCCCATAATAGAGAAACCAACAAAAACAGCGGTGTGTGTCGGCGAATGTCAAAGACACGAGTCTGCCGTGTTGGGGAGAAAAAGAAAAAAATTTCCGAAGATGATAGAAAAAAATATTTCAGGTAGTCTCTTCTAACGAAATTACCGCGGGTTATTAACGCAGGATTATTTATCGTTGCTTACCTCCTTTTTTTTCAGTAAAATTGTTACATACGAAGAGACGGATGAGTGATAACCCTGTGCAGAATAGGTCGATGGTAAGAAAAATAAGTTACATGACAATGCTTTTTGTTCTTTGGATAAAGGCATCTTGGAACTCTGCTCTGCCACTCAATATATATGGTTTTTCCATGCAAAAAGAATAATGTACACCTACGCGGATGTTGCCAATAAAGAAACTCATTAATGACATCGCAGAATGATAATAAAAGCAAACGACTTTTAAATTTAAAAGTTCAGTGCGATTGATAATGGTAAAATAAAAAAAAACTATCTCGCGCCATCTAGGGGAAGAACCGTCAGACCAGCCCCCATTGTACATGTCGCAGGTGAGGGTAAACTCGGAAGAAAAGGGACGCCAGACTGACATCTAGTCTGAATAGGAATTCGCCGCGGCTCGCCAGATTGATGACGCAAGACAGCCCCCAAGACCGAGAAGATGCAAGAATTGCAGCTTGCGTTTCAGCGAATAAAAAGTCTCAAACATGACATCACCGTTAGAAGAACCAATGAGAAACGAGTTCTCTGGATGAAGCGCCAAAGTCCGAAATGAGACGAGAGATCTTTAAAAAGTTAGTTAGCGATCTCCTGAGCAGGGAGAGAAAGACTCCGACCATCCTGAGTCGAGATAGCTATAACGCGGACTTGTGAAGTCAGCTGTCTTAATCTCAAGAACAGAATTTTTGGCTTCTGTTAGGAAGCTTAGTTTTATACTTTTCGGAAGGTATCTCAAGACGCGATATCTGCCCCGATCGTCCTGGTTATAGAGACTTACCTCGCAGTCATCCGCTCTGCCGGTAAAGTAATCGAGTGCCCTGTCGGACTCGATATTGTTGTGATAAGTGAACTCCTCTGACAATTCATCTTAAGGGACTCGGAGACTGTCTAAATCGTCATTGTTCCTGTAACCTTATTTACGGTGCATCACTCTTCATTTTTTCTTCAACTGTCTTTTAATAAAGTAACTCTTCCAATTTACTTGGCTGTAACATTAGTTGATTCGATCGCTACCTCGATCAATACGTCACAATGTATATTAGTGAAAAAAAAAATACAACAATAACTGTAATGTTATTTATTCCCCGCATATTACTACTGTTTCGTTCGTTTCTAAGATACTATATTATGTTACAGAATATATCTTAGGAACGGAGGATACAGAAAATAAACCCAGAGTAATATATGTACTATGCAACTGCTATTCAAAGGGGCGAGAATTCACGTCGGCTGCAATAAAGCGCCTGGTTACTACACTTACGTTTCACGATACGCTCTTAGGCCGGATGTAATAATCTTCGAAGCGGTATCTTATTCCTCCCTTCAATTCGATCCAAGAGAGAAAAAGCAAAATCGAAGCAGAGAATGAAACGCCCAACTAAGAAACCCGAATGATCGAAAGCAGTGGCGTTGCGAAGGAAGAGCTGAGGCGGCTTTTGATTTGTCCTCTAGATAATATTGTTTTGTAATGCATGAAATTGTCTCCGTACAAGTTGCGCATCTCTTGCGTTACAATCGAATCTCAGATAGCCCACGTAGAAAATATTTTCAATCTAGGATGTGATTGTTTCGCGATGCCCGACAAAATGGCTTTCGACGAGGAGGAGAGAGAAATCACACCCATCTTGCAAAAAATATTAGTTCTAAAAATTTCTAAGAGGGTCCTGTGATTCTTTTAATGCCTTCAGGGTTTTCAACATATGTGTTGTTTTTCTTTTTTATCATTTCCTTTTTCTATTCAAAACAGCATTTTCTATAAATTGTGTTTGTTTCCAAGATTGGATCTTTAACGAATCAAGTCTTGCAATTCTACTTGAAATTTCGTAATTTTGGAAATGCTTTGGGAAAAAAAATTAAATTGTCAAATGTCAATTTAATAAAATAAAAAAAAAACTAAATCAAACTGCTATTAAATGATATGACATAAATTGTTCCAGCAAATTTTCCATTCAAATAAGTGAATGTGAGTGCAATAAAAAAAGAATATAAATTGAGTAATCTATATATATAAAACAGTTCCGTAACTGACTCATTCATTCACTGACTGACATACAGCGCACAGACCAAACCGCTGGACCTAAAGGGCTGAAATTTTGCATGGCGATTCTTCTAATAGTGTAGGGGTGCACTAAGAAAGATTTTTCAAAAATTCTTCTTAGATTTTTTTAAATTAAATTTTTAAGCTGTTTTTTAAACTTTTTTTACGTTTGCATTTAAAATAATACATTGAGGGTTATAAAATTTATATCACGAGAAAGATCATAAAAATTCCTTCAAAATGAAATTTTTTTCGAATTTTTACCTCCATTTCCTGATTCTTGGTGAATTTTTAAAGATTAATTTTTAGAATTTAATTTATTAAATGCTGATCACGTGATTTCTTTTTCTGGTACTTTAAATAAATTTATCGTCACGTGCATAACAACTAAATAGACAAAAATGATATTCTTTTTCTTTCTAATGCAGCAGACGATTGGATATTATCCCAAAAAAAAATAAATATCCCTTACGATTTTTTTATAAATATATATATATATATATTTTACATCAATTGTATACATTGATCGTCACATTTATTATAAATATATATATATATATATATATATATATATATTGGCATTAATTGCATACATTGACCGTTGTATTTAATTTGAATGTACTCCGTAGCGAAGCGCGGGTTTTCAGCTAGTAAATTACATAAAGGAAATCGAAACTTGCAGTGATAAAGATGATACATCCTAAACATGATTTAGTCTTGAGATTTTCTCATTCCACAAACTGTAACAAAAAAATAATAACTCTGTACAAGATTTTACAAAAAGTACTTTATTAAGATAAAACTAGAATATTTTTATGAACATATTTATGCAACTTACTTCCAACCACGTCTGTCATACATACAAATAAAAATACTTTTTTTTTTTTCTCAGGACCTATGAAAGCGTGGGAAAAAAAGACACTACAAATTTGTCCAACGGCCTCTACCAAGTTGAAAAAAAAAATTGCTTCAAAGAGACTTACATTACATCTCACAAATGAGGCTAATGTCTCACGTCAAGTGCTCCGCATTAGAAAAAAAAAAACCCTCACAAATGATCATTGTAGAACCCTATGAAAATATACCTATGAAAATACAATTTTTTTCTCGACAGATACATTTATAGTACGATGTATCCTAACGCGGAGGGAAACATGGAAAACTCAACAGAGGGTATGTGCCTCCCCACCCCACCCCCAAAGAAAAAAGAAAACTAGGTAGAGCCTAACATTTCCGCCGGATGTTTATCCAAACTCAGAAATATAATAATTACAAGATAAAAAGAATTTTTTATGTACCATGTTTTTAAGTTTTCTGTTGAATCATATAAACTTGACAATTCCTTGTATTAATAAATACTTTTTTAAAATTTTTTTGATGAATTATCCCATCAGCTTGAAAGAAAACGAAGTTAATTGGAAGTTAACTTGTGTTTAACTTTTCGTTCCCACACCGGGCGATGGATGGCTGCACCAGTCTATAAAACAAAATTAACTGAAAATTAATTTAATTCTGCTTAAAGATGGCTAAAAGAATTAAAAGAGTGCATTGTCATCGTGTTCTGAGGCATTCTAAAAGTTTCAAATGTCTAGCTAGTCGGGAAGTTAGTTAAAAATCGATTGCAAGATTTGTAAGGGACAAACACACAAACAAGAAAGCGAGTTAATAAAAACATGTAAAAAATCAGACAGAAATACAAGAAATATAAACAGGAACACTTCTTGAAATTTTGATGCTCATTTTTCACTTCTCTGTCTACAAATTCTGTGCAAAAACTGCGTTTCTACAACGGCTAGCATTGTAAATAACGAAATCGAAGGTACCTTATCTTTTACGTCACGCTAATGCTAACATCAGCCCCACAGCTGACAAAGATATTTACTCAGAATGCTGTGTTCCCCCCCCCCCCTCCAGATGCGTCGAAGGTTATTCATTTCTCTCCGCATTCGCAAATAATAAAAGATATTGTATCTGATACTCAGCTCATGGCATAATGCAATAGATTTTATCGCGAACACCGGTCAGCGTAGAACGAAAGAGAATACTTACATAAGTGGGGTTTTAAAAGTACCAAGATAGTAGTATCAAAAAGATCTGCCGTTGCCATCGAAATAATTAACACCTAACGATACTTACAATTTGATTTCTATTAAGAGGATCCGGGAAACACAAAATTCTTCAAATCTTCGAAAAAAAATTTAATGCAAAATGTTCTGTTCTTTTCCGCTTAAAAGGAAGTCTAAACAATGTGTTTATCTTAATTAGAACAGGAAATATTAATTCTTTGGTTTTGCAATATTCTAATAGCAGCCAATCATTGTTTAAATCAGCGGTTCTCAACCTGGGGGGCGAAGAAGAATTTCGAGGGAGGCATGAGTTAAAAAAAATAAAATAAAATGTAAAACTATCTCAAATTTAAAAGTAAAACAACCTCACCTAGATCTTTGATTACCTCAAATAAATTTGATCTGTGTTTAATTCTTTCATATGTTCTAATAATAATATGTTTCAAATTAAGATATGTGTAGTAATATTAGATTTTGTGTATGAAATTATCTATTCTATATTTTCATTTAATAACCAGCTTCAGTTTCAAATTCCGATTGTACTGCTTGTATTATGCACCACATATGTTGGTGCGGGTGGGGGAGGCGTGACCTCACATCAGTGTTCAAAGGGGGGCACAGGGCCTGAAAGGTTGAGAACCCCTGGTTTAAACCTTTAAAAGCATTTTTCTGCATGAGTTTTTTCACCATTTCTCGTCTTTAAAGTGTTATACGTCAAGAACCGTTAAAGATAAATGGTTCATACTTGGAACATTTCTTTTTCAATTATTTTACTTTAATTTTGATTCAGCAAATTCGAAAAAAATATTTACTTTTGGAAGTATGACTTTAAGTTACATCATTCGTTTAAAATTTTTACTCTAAATATTTTTAATTTTTTTAAAATTAATATTTAAAAAAATGCTGAGTCAAAATTAAAACTTATGTATTTATGTTTCGTTAAATGAAAAAATTTTGAAATTCGACGTATAATATTTCGAGTTATAACGATTTTAAATCACCCCACATTTTTTTAAAAAAAATTTAATTTTTTTAAAAACTTTATGAGAAGTTTTATGATGTGACTTTTTTTACAAATTATATGGTTAATCATCACAAAAAAAATTCAAAATTTTAACTCTAAATAAAATTAAAAAAAAATAAATGTGTCCCGGACCACCTTAAATATGTCTCCTTTCACAAGCAATTGATCTAATGATTAATTTTATTTCTTTTTTAATTTCAACATATTAATAAATGCAATGAACAACATAACATTAAAATTAAATGTTATAACGTATGATGGTTCCAGGCGTTTAATTTTATTAAAGGGACTGAGAAGAATCAGTTCATTCTCTCGTGACTAAATGAACATTAACAGGAGATCTTCAGGGCCGATCCCATAGGTGAGGCAACGAGGCAACCACCCTAGGCGCCGAATTGACAATAGGCGCAAAAATGATGGGTAGTAAAGATACGAAATTTTTACGGTATCAAAAATAAATTAAAGATATACAATCAAGTCATTTTCTGCGATAAAGAATGACTACGTAATTATTTTTATTACATAACAAATTGCATTCAAATTTATTCCCTATTTCTGCTTTTTTAAAAAGTTGTGAGGTTTATAAAAGATTCGATTCACAATAATCGAACTTTTAGGTGAATAAATCTAAAGAAGCCGCTTAAGATATTGTGATGGCGGCGGGCCCTCTGCTTAACCCCCGGTATTATATATGAAAATATGGGGAAGTTTCTTTTCAGTTTTGAATGTTTACCAGAGGCGATTCCAGGTCCATCAATCAAGAGGCGTGCCAGCTGTCTAGTAAACAGATGACCAGTAACCAGATGACAACCAGGACTGGAAGTGCAAGGGTTTTCTGGAGGAGTTGTTTCGGAGGTATGCAGGGGAAGGAGAACCGGTTTGGACTGGTGTTCGTCTATGCAGGCCAGAGCAGGCGAGTGTCGAGACAGGGACAGACAGAGAAGGACAGTGGTCCGGTGTGGACGGTGGTCGATTTTGTCTCGGACCAGCGTTTTGCGTGTGCGGAGAAGCCACGTGGAAGTGATTGTGATTTGTTTGGCGGAGCGCCTTACAGGTGGGAATTAATTGATTTAGCTGGAGGCCATGAATGCACTGGAGGTGCAAAACTCAAGGAGTTATTGTAAATAGATTGTAAATACGTGAATTTAATAAATGTCATTTTTATGTTCATTAATGCAGCGTATTCTCAGTGATATCTGAGGGAACAGAGTGGCTAGGAATTAGCCATAGTTCGGCGCGCTATCGGAATAGACTGGGCAGTGAAGTCGAATTGCCCCAGTTTATGATAATATGCTAACTGCGGCATACGCGGTTGGTGTAAATACCAAGCAGCTAGAAGTGAGAGGAAGGAGGAGTACAGCTGACGAAACGAAGTATCGAGCTGGAGCTGAGCTTTGAGTCTAGTTTACTAATAGTTGAGTTTTGCGAGCAGCCGCTGGAGGCGTAGCTATGTTGCTTCAAACGTACGCGAGTTCTTATTAGGCCCAAAGTTTACGTGGCAGCACTGCTGGTTGACTTTCAAAGTATCTGTGAGTATTGCAAAGTGTATTTTTCTTGAATGAGTAGTTATACAAGTGAATATATTGAATTGTATTTCCTTCGCATGAATGCTATATATATCTCGTACTAGTAGTACGTATGCTTTATGTTGAAAAACAAATTGACCTATGCAAGTATTTAAATAAACATTGTTGTTATGTAAGAACTGTGTTTGAATGAAATTATTTAGAGTACCACTTCAAGATATACATACCCAAAGTTAGGGAAGAAGTAGCTAAACTCTATAAAGTTATGTAATTTTTAAGATTTTTATTTATTTTGTTTTCAATTTTTAAATGAGTAAAACTTTTCCTTGTATTTAGGACATATTTTCTTCGAAATATCCATCATTCTATTAAGTGCTCTGTTTTTAATACTGATAAGATCATTACTAGAGTCTCCAAAAAATTTGAAAAGGAACCGTTTTTTAAAACTTGCCTCATGCGCCACAAATGATTGGTCAGAAGCTGGAGATCTTCGTTTATACGTATAACCGGTTCATTCATATCGTATACATCATTTGTTGAGTCTTTTGTTCATCATTTGTTAATTGAGTTCTTTGGATTAAGTAACCAAACTGAACAAACTCTTATACTTTATTTTAACGTAGGATTACGTTCCTTAATAACGGTCCTGCGTTGCGAGTTATAATTTTGACAGCGCGCCCAACCCAGTAGCAGTAAACAGTTAAACAGAAAAGTACCAAAATGCGGGGAAAAAAAGAATAGAGGTAAGCAACGATAAGTAATCCTACTTTAATAACGCGCGGTAGTTTCGTTAGAAGAGACTACATGAAATATTTTTTTCACTCTCGCACGATAGTTTATTTTTCTCTGTTGCCATTCGGCAAAATGTAACCTTCTGGTTACTTTAGTTTCTCTGCTGCCACTCTGTAAAACGTAATTTTGCGATTGTCAAAGCAACTGCCAGCAGCGTTTCAGTATGCAGTATTCAACAACTTGTAAATATAAAAAAAAAAAACTTTACTAACTTAGAGATTTAATTGAACAGTCGGAATAAAACATATCAGAGAAAGTAAATAGATTCAATATGGAACAGGCTCTGACGTTAGAACACGTTCAGTCTCTAAAAATAGCTAATTTTAACATTGTGATTAAGTAACGATTTAAGATTGAAATTATCAAGAATCATTCATCACCCGCCTGTTTGTTAAATTTATTCAAACGAGAAATTAAACAAGATCCACAGAAACATAACACTAATTTAATAATATAACCTACTTATGAATTTTCAGGCATTCACCGAAAGACGCGAGAGAGTGATATCCACGTACATGACTTTCACCTACATGAGCTCACGCAAGAGAATGAATATTCATTAATGATACAGCGCATATACGAGCCCTTTTCTGGGAAAATGGAGATCAGCGAATGGTATTGATAAGAATAACAATAGCAGAAAATAATGAGGATAATGCGGAGGGCGGTGGTATGACGCAGAATAGACAGACTGTGTAGTAACCACCAGCTTTGAGGTGCATCAGAAACGACCTCATATACTGGACCCTCGATCAATCAGTAACATCACAACAACAAAAAAAAATCGTTTACAAATTAAGTACAAATTGTCGGAAAGAATGTTCAGGTTCAGGTTCAAGAATTTCAACTTGTCGGAGCTCCAAGGTCTGTAGGACTTTATCTCCAATTGTAACATTATGCATCAGAAATATATTTGCTCAGCAGGTAATTAAATATCATAAATATGCCCTTATCAGTAAAGACATAATACAAGTAAAATAAGTAATAGTAAAATAAAATCAAACGCCGGGAATCGCACCCGGGAGAATAAATTACAAGGCGCACGTGCATCCACTGGGCCAGAGTTGCCCCAGTTATTTTAGAAAAATGAGGAAGATATTCGCACTGAGATTATAGTAAAGTTCTAGGGGGCTGGTAAAAATACAAGAGGGAGGAGTATAAAAATAAGAATAAGTAAGCAAGAGAGAAGAGACAGTGTTAACTCTTAAGACACGCCCGAGGACGTTTGCGGTTAGCACGGTGGGAGTAGTCATAGTCGGGAAACTCAGCTATAATCTCATTGCGAATGTTAGGAATATTATCAAAAAAATTCTTAGAGAGTTTAAGTGCAGTTTCCTTACGGAAAGAATGTCACTAGTAGGCAAAGGATTATAATAAACTATCCCCCCCCCATCCGTTTCATTACATTAATTGAACCTTATTTAAATTACTGTATGCATACCATTTAAAACTCCTAAACCGCTCATTTTTTGGCCGTTTGTAACAGCCATTTTGAATTATTTGGATTATTCAAGACTCATACGCAATTTAAGGCAGAAAATCGACAGTTCAGTGAACCAATATTTCATTTTATCTAAGAAAAAAACGCAAGTAACTTTCTCTCTACATCCATATCTCTAAAGAATATATTTAAGATACTTATCCCCTGTGATATTTATCGTATATAATTTACGAATTAGTCACTAAAAATCCAACAAATGTTATCTGCATCCGAATTGAATGGTAAACATAGACTCTCCTCGTACACAGCCCCGCCGCTGATAAACATATTTACACACCCAAATGGCGTGTTTTTTCAGCTGCGCTGGAGATTATCCGTTTCTTCACTTTCCACGTTCAGATAAGGGCTTCTGCAGATATTCTCTAGATAACCAACTCCACTCGGCGAGAGTTTTAATGTAAATATTCTCCTCACTTTTCCCCCTCAGCGGGAATTCAACATTCTCTGCGTATACTCCCCTATGTTTGGAGAACATAAATCAAGAACGCTGTCTACCCCCCTTACCCTTTCCTTGTGTTTCACCGCCCCCCCCCCCATTCCAATTCCTGAAAGAGAGGAGGGCGAGAAAACCCCGGAGAGTATTGATGTCGGGATAAATCGCTGGAGCTTTAGTTACTGTTGGCGCAAGATAGATCGTTTGAAGAGTGGTTACTGCTATTTCAAATTTCGACGTTAACTAAATGCAGCATTGCATTAATGTCTCATTCCTCTCTAGAATAAATGACACGAACTTCGAAACACGAATAGAAGTTTCTCGGTTCTGGATCGAACGCAATCGAATTGAACAATTGAGTTTACCTGAATGGGCTGAGATATATATCTGAGCATTCTATTTTAAACGTGACAGTACTTCTAGATGAAACAAAAAAGTATATTGCAGAGCTATGGTAAGGTATAATTATGGTAAAGTATAATAAAAACGTCCTCTCAGACCAGGGGTCCCCAAACTACGGCCAACACCGGCCCGCCATAATTTATTTTGATTACATTGAAAAATTTACAATGTAAGTAAATCATACAAAATAATATGTTTTTATTTAACGACCCATTAAGAAACAAAATCACTGACATACGTAATGAAATTGAACATTTTATCTGTAATTATTGATATGAGATTTATACTAAAAACTCAGAATAAGTGACATAAGTAATTTACATAATAAAATTATGGGCGTGGTAGCCCAGTTGCCATGAGCAGCGGGACAGTGATCTCAACATCCCTGGTTCGAGACTCGTCGCTGCAAATCCATCGCCGTGTTCACTAATGTTGGCCGGGGAACGTAAAATAGGTCGTGGCTGCATTGTCCTCCAAGTTCTCAAATTTACCTCTGGAGGTGCAGGGTCAAGTGTTCCGGTCTCGTTACTTGACTCGGTTCAAAATTACGGGACAGGTCACTTAGCCAAGTCGGACTCCTATCTTTGTGGTGTTGATTCAAAACAGGAGCCACCTCTTTCAGCCCAATAACCTATTAGGACCTGGTGCATGGAACCTTCAACCAGGGGGCATTAGCAACAACACCAGCATAATGAAATTAAACATTATAATTAAGATTAATGAGATTTATGTAGCTGTAACTTTCCACTGACAATTGTTTGCAGTTGTGGATCAAGTTTACTAGTCGAAATTATCAGCAGCGACTTCAAATGCTCAGCAGTTAATTTGGATCTCTAAATATTTTTGGTATATTTCATTTTGAAGAATGTTATTTTCACACAGATAAGTAGTGCCGAGAGCGGAAAAAAAGCCACGGGCAAATTTATGCAACGAAAATTTGCGCGCTTTTTCGAAACTACAGTATGTTGGTATGATGAGCTAGCTAGCTAGGTTTTGGCACCTGTGACTTAGTGGAGAAGTCAGTGTGGCCCTTAGACTAAAAAGTTTGGAGACCCCGTCTTAGACCAGTCATACTCAGCCTTTTTTTCTGTCAGGCCACATGCATATGTTTGGTACGTTACGCGGGCCGCAACAGAGTACACTAAACCTCATAATATAATAATCTAAAAAATAAAACTCAAAACCTAAATGTATTCTAAACGTTCATTTAAAAAAAAAGAGCATGATTATTTTTATGTTGAGACAAAATTTCGACTATTTTAGACAAATCAGGTTTATACTTGCTACAAGCTACACGTATTACGTCATCAATGTAAGAATCAGTAAGGGCCATAGGATTCCGGTAGCGGAAGCGTAATAGGAAAGATGGCGCTGAGAAGGAAATAAACCAATCATAGGCATTAAGAATTTCGTTTCTAATCGTTTGGAGGTTTGTCATTGGTTAAATATATTTCAATACTTTAACTCTTCCGCAACCGGACTTCCTATGTGAACGCTCCTTAGTCGATTTCCATATACATTCTTTGCATATTTCATTTCAGAATTGGGTGATTTAAATATATGCGTTGATGTGAACAACGTAAGCAGCAGGTATGTGGTCCGACAAATATACCGGAGAGAGAATTCTAAAGTCGTTTAACTCAATTTTCACGGGTGATTGGTAAAATGCAGTCAGTCTAGCGCATAAAGGGGGGGGGGGGGGAGTAATCCTCGAAGTGCAAAATTTCGATTCCGCAAAGAAGAAAACAATGCATGAAACACTCCCTGGTAAGAGGGGTAACATATGCAAAGATATACATCTCCAGCGCACCTTGCAACCATGGTTGTTAGTAAATTAGTAAAAATTTAGAGTAATTCCGCTTTTGGAACTAGTTTTCTACAGCTGGACTCGATGTATTTGCCATGCAAAATAGTCCATAACAAAGGAGCATATAGAAGTCCATGGTTGCTGAAGGTTTATATCCGGATAATTCTACTGAATTATTCAGTCTATAAAGGGTTCAACTGTCTAAACCTTCGCCAGTATTTACGTTTATTCAAGAGCGTTGTCCCCGATGACGTAAGTTAAATTTTGTGGCGAAAGCTCTTCTTGTGGTTGAAGTTGGTTCAGTTTTTGTCTAGAAACAATGGCTTTAACATGCTAAAAATAATCCCCATTATTTGTTCAAAGTTTCTCCAATAAAATATATGGAGCCATAAGTATGTCATGTAATAACTCTTTAGCAACATTATGCTTTCGTTAAATTCGCGCATATAATGGCCACTGACGAGGATGCATGCCCAAGCGAAACTTCTGTACACTTTTATGACTCATGAGGTGTGTAAGGCTTAGTATCTAATAATTCATTTGTACTGGACGCCAATTCCTGTGAAATGAGCTCACACTAAAACAGATTGTCTTATTGTAGTAACGCTTTAAACATTAAAACAAAGGAGGTCTGGTTTTATTTAGTAAGTTATATAAATGAAAAAAATAGGCAAATTTTGAGCCAATTCAATTTATACAAAGACAAGGACGACAGTGTATTTTTATTTGTAATCCATCATAATAAAAAACACCGATTTCCTCTTTGCCTTTGTATAAATTGTATATATATATATATATATATATATATATATATATATATATATATATATATATATATATATATATATATATATATATATATATATATGAGTGGTGTGTGGGTGTTACTATTTCTAGACTCACTTATTCGGATGAGTATAGCAACCTAATGTTTAATCTTATGGAATCTATGATGAATTTTCTATTTGATATCTTCCGAATAACACATGAATTGATGCATAATTTCATGTCCTTTCATTGGAAAAAAAAAAAAGGTTTTTAAATGCAACACATTATATATTCTTTTTCTAAATAATATTTAGATATCGTTTACTAGTGCCAGGCATCACTAGTTTAGTGTTCTATAAAAATTAACTTCTAAAAATACCAAAATTAAGCAAATTAAGTGCTTTTTGTTTAAATCTCTAGTATAGAGATGTAATTAAAAAATTTACATTAGCTAATGTTTGATTCGTAAAATACTCGGGGAAAAATTCCCTTAGTAATCATAATAGTTTTCATGTGCTTTGATAGAACAAAATCCAACAATGATTAATTATATACAGTAAATGCCTTCCCCATAGGAAGCAGTGTTGCCTGCGAATTTTCTACCTTTCTTGATATTCAAACTACGAAGAAAGTTCTAAGCAAAATGACTTTACAATGTGAATAAATTAAAGAAAGACCAGATGATAAAACTTCATTTGTGGAGTTTTATTTTTCTTAAAAAAGCAGCACTCAAACAATGAACATAAAGAATTTTTCTTCTTTACTTTAATGACAAAAACATAGAAGTATTATTTTAATAACAACAAAATTCTTTAGTGTATACACGGTACATTCTATGTACAATACAGTACATTCTTCACCCGTATAGGGCAATTACATGTATATACATATAAAAGCAAATTTACAATCCATCATATATATTTATATATAAATTTTTATACGTTTTATCTGAATATATATACACGTGATTTTATGTTGCATAAAAGCTCTATTAACAAAAGAAAAAAAATCTCATTATTTTTTTTATCAAAAACAGGAATTAACCTATAAAAAATGGTAACCCTAACAAAAGGAACATTATATAAATAGCTGTTAATATTACTCAATCATAAAGCCTATTTTTACAGCTTTCTTTTGAGAGTTATAATTAGATCCAGATGCGTGGGCATCCGGAAGTTTAAATCGAATTAGCAAGCTTTTAAAGCAGAGAAGAATTTTTCATATTTCAAGGAGAAGAAGTTATTTTAGACCTGTTTATAAACTTATTTAAATTTGATGAGACGTTACAATTGTGGAAATCATTCCAAGAGACGATCTCGGTAACTGTGCAAATATAGCAAAAAAGCTTATGTCATAATATTAATCTGAAATATAACAAATTTTAATCGTTAAGGGTCGATTGTTTGAACTACAAACTATTACTTGATTTAAATTCATATTAAAATTTGGAGGGGTTGAGAACAAATGTGTTCCACATTTCTACAAAATCTTCTATATTTCTCGTTTCGGAGCTATAACCATTTATTCAATTAAATTACATTCACATTTCAAACACGAGGGTTATTTATTATCTAAATAACATTTATTTTAAATGGCATAATTGATTTGATTTCAAAATCCATTTTTAAAGGCAGTATGTTTTTCATCATATATCACAATATCAAAGTAATAAAATGAAATGGACACAACACAGCAAGATTGGTATAACATAATGGCGTTTTTTCCCTTGTCACAAAGAGAAATTCCTACAATACACAAGTTTACTTCTGAAATGTGGAAGAAAAATAAGGTACTGGGGAAATTTTAACAATTCTATTATATATTTGAATTCTGGACACCCATTATTAATAAACAGCAATTACATAAATTTCAGCTGGGTTTGAAAATCTAAAGAACGCAATTCTTACCTGAAAATAATTTCGACTCAGAAATATCAAATTAATCAGTTCTGTTTGAAAAAAAAAATTGCTAAAATTACAACCTATATGTGAAACTGACTACGAAGATGCATAGCTTAGGAGAACTGAACAATGCAAACGTATCGTCAATTCTGCGCTTAAATTTTTTCATGCTAGCAATATTTACAGAAATATTTAAATGGAACTTAATTTTTAAACTAATTAATTTTACTATCTGAATGCATTAGTAGACATGAGTTCACTAAGAGTTGGCTGATTTTTGTTCGTATATATGTGTGTAAATGTATATATAAACACATATACATACAAACATTTATCACATAAACTACCAATGCTTCAAACGGACCACACATTTACTATCCTCACAACATTGGTAGTATGTCCGTAGATGACAAATGAATAAAAACTAAACATTTAAAATTTTTGATGCAGTAGGTCATAAGAACACCATGATCATAAACTGGTCATCAACAGGCATACTAAGCCAAATATTTCACATTATCTATGAATACGTTATGAGAAGAAAATGTTTCTCTTATTTTATATTTTAACCACTGTCCCAAGAAAAAGATTAAAATCAGTATGTTGATTAAACAATTTAGAAGGATATTACGATTAAAATTTAGGTAAAACAATTACGTTAGTCATACGAAATAGATAATTAAAAGTCTTGGAACAATTTGCTTCTATTTTCATAATTATTCTAATCCTAATTACATCGACAGATATTATCAGTGCTTTTCCATACTGCTATTTAGAACAATGAACTTTTATATGAGTGAATGGCGGAAATATAAATCGATAGACAAAATGAAGAACTGAACAAGAGAGTATCCCCAGAGTTATTTATCATTCTTAGGATTGTACTTCTGTTCATTGTTATCCTACTACTTAGCAAAAAGCATCGAGTTGCAGGAGTCCTACTGCTTTTATAAGAATGTAAACAACCAAATTATTGCTTATACAAAACATCATTCACACATGAGATCTATATCTGATCTATTTAATATCTGAAATGTGCGAACACCAATGCACATCGATGCTGACTAAAATTAGATGATTTAATTTTCATAATAGGCATTAACCAATAATAATGCCTATTGCAGCATATTTATTTCTTTTATATATGCATGGCATTAACTTACGGAAATACTCGTTAATTGCTTTTATTTATTATCTTTTAAATTTATTTTTACTCGCCACAACTGCATATCAAAAAGGCACAGAAAAAGGTACAATGAAGAGAAAAATTACATAGAACAAACTACTTATGTAAGCATTCAAAAATAAATTTTTTGAATGAATAAGCTTAGAAAAACACTTATTTACATATAAACTGCAACAAGATTTGCCAATAATACATAAAATTTGATACATGGAATCTAATCTAGCTTAAAAACAACTTTGAGATGAATGAATTGTCCAAGACAGTTTAAATATTATACTAAATATATAAAAAAGCATCAAGCTAAAAACAGAAAATTTAGTTTAACATATTTCAAGAAGATAAAATTCTGTAAATTACTTTCAAACATAAATTATATAATTTTGTACAATAGAGACAACAAAACACTTCACAAAGGTTATTTGGGACAAAAAAATACATTAACACGTCAGTAATTGATGGTTAAAATTGTTACTTAAAAATGTAGATAAACAACTTATGATATTTAAGTGAAAATAGTCAAATAAAAATTAATTTTAATGTTCAAGAAAACAATAGATTACAATAACAAATGATTTTTCTTTCAATACTTTAGGCACTTTGTTTCACAGTGCTTCTTAGCTGTATCTCTGAGAAGTTCATGAGAGTAACTTACAGAATTAAGCCCCTTTAAGAATTTTTTTTTATTAAAAGTGTTCAAACCAGTATATTATAAAATGCAATGCAATAGCAAATTATTAAAAACTGAATCAAAGTATCTGCTGAATGCATATTTAATTAAAAAAGCAAATATTAAGTGAGTAATTTTCATTTATAGTTGCAATTATATGCAATTGCATGCTACTAAATTTGTTATATTTTTGCTCTCCTTGGAGATTAAAGTTATTAAATACAGAGTAAGCACACAAATCTAAAATTTTAAAGCATATTTTCAAGTTTTATATGGTTCCTAAGGAAGCTAAGTTAGTTAAAGGAACAATTGATATAGCTTTAAGACATATGATTCTCCATAATTAATGACTTTATTTAATATAAATGAATGTACTAAAATTCATTAAAACATATAAAGCCAAAAGGAACAAAACTTGAAACCAGTAAATAAGTTTCAAGTTTGAAGTACTCGAGACTTTATATACTACGTGCTTTCTAAGCTCAAAGATGGCATAGTACAGTTTTAATTTAGATAGAGAGTACAACAAATTCATATATAATTTAGCAACTCACAGATAAAACAATATACAATTTTTTTTTTTCATTTAGAGAAGAGATCACTTTTTTTTTCCACACATTTTTCATAAAACGTCTACATAATATCTCCAGGATATATTTACACATATATTCACATTTAACAGTAACGATATTACACAGTATTTACATCTCCGTTTCACAGGTACTAAAACATTTGTGCCCCTTAAGTTCATAATATAACACTGAAACTTAAAGAGTTCATGAATGAACACTTAGTGGAACCAGCCACTGCAAATGTGATATCAGTATTCCAGGCAGTATTTGACTGTACAAGAGTTGAGGTGAGGTGAGGTGTGTGTAGTATCACTCTGCTACAAGTGGAATGCAACTTGAATTGAACCTATAGACCAAGCTGCGATTTGCTCTACAAAAATTAAATATGACTATTACGGTTAACTGCACAGCAGAACCATCCTACAGATATGCTGACATAAGCACAAATAAACAGTTCTCTCTGAGTAAAGTTTTAGAGTAATAACTCCAAACAGCTGACAGATTTATCATTCATTCAGCTGGAAAAGAAATGTATATACACTTCATTCTGCACAACGCTCAACAATGTGGAAAGTAACCAATTACATTTTCAGCTGATGACGCCGGTAATTATTTTTCAAAAAGCTTAAATATAAATGCGCACCAAAGTCTAAAAACGAAAGCATTTAAAATAAAATTTTCAATGCGTAACATTTCACCCAGCTCATAATTTTATCTTACACTGAGCTTTAAAGGGAGGTTAATTCTTCCTTTTCGAAAGAATAAAATTCTTTTATAAAGTATTTTTTTCAGGCAATTAAGTCGAATTTAAAATCCCCCCTATCCCCACTAAAAGAACTGCAAGAAATCATCAGAAATTTCGGAACTTTTGCTATAAAAAAATCCTCATTTTTTATGAGCAGAGTTCTGTCTTCAATAAAGCTCAAATGCAGTTGGCCGTTCTCACATCAAAATTCTCTCGTCCATAGAGTTATTATCCCATGCACTCAGCCTGTAACTAAAATCGATCATGCGTTGCAGTGATGGGCATTCAAGCTGTACCATTTAAAGGATTAGGCAAAGCATTGTTCGAAAGCGCCCGATGAACACATAGGTAGTTGGCAAATGCTTTTGGTGAGCTTGCTCACATTACGGCCAGAACCGGGCTCCAGCGGCTGGCGGTTTCACTTGCAAGGGGTGGATGGGCTTGCAGTCGACAGCTGGCGCAGGCGATGGGATGATGGCTGCAAGAAAAATAATTCTTATGAAATACCACAAACCAAAATAAGAACTGGATGTAAGAGGATATTTTAGCACTTCACGCAAGTGTAAATATTCCACATTCTAGTGTAATAGGATAAAAGGAATACTATCTAGACTTATGCTATATATAAAGCATCATTCAGAACAGCTTGTTGAAATTACAGAGAGAATAACCATGGCAATGCAATTCAAACACACGGATCGCAGCAAACAAGATTTGGGTAGAACCAGAAGCGGAATCTTGAATATGAATCCTACCGACTGCACCAAACTTAACGAGAAACCTAGATCAATGATCAGCGTTTAGATGGGAGCATTAGGTTATTAGAGAAGTATTCCTCACACTGTGACATCATTTAAATTTTAAGAGACGGCTAAAGTTCCATTCAAAACATAAAAAGGTGGCCAAATTGTACAGATTAAAGGAAGTCCAGATATTATCACTCTTTTGTACTAACTGGCGACACCAAAATCAATTACTTTCCGACGGACACTCACATCTTGGTTTGATTGGAAATGAGACCGATGACTTATTTGCCCACGAGCGTTGTTATAGAAGTACTTCCACATTTAATGAACCCGTTGCTTCTAAAATTCCAGCCACGCTAAATCAAGACTGCCAAACTTTGAATATTCCATCTATTTATAACTTGCACCGTCTAAGTGCCGCGGGCGACAGAGACAAACCGTTTTGGAAGGGAACAGCAAAAGTATGAAATTTGCAAATGGGAATCAAAGTGCCTTGCCCGCAATTCCTAATAATAAGCTAAACTGCATCGGCACTGCTTGGGATATGCTCCTTGCGGTCTTAAGCTTGTTCAGACAACGGGATGTTTATATTCTTGACCGCTAACAATAGCTACTTATAGCAGAATCCAAAGCTTACCAGTTTTCAAGGTGATGGCCCTCGAAACCTCTTCAACGAACATACAAATGCAAACATTAGGAATTGAAAACAAGATGTAATTAAAAAATTAAGTTCTGGAATTCTATCCATTTAAAATAAGTAAATAAAATCATTGCACAATTATAAAATTTTCCTAGAGGCACGAACGTTAAAAGGCAGACGAAGTAGCCGGTTTGCTGTTATGAAGCAGATTCATTCTGCAATATTGCCACAAAAGAAGGTTGGTTTTTAAGTTTACTTCAGCTCATTAAAATAACTCAAATCTGGACTTAGAAATGAAGAAATTTAACCGTTTTGTTTGAGTGAAAACCAAGTAACGATGGCTGAAGTATACTCTCCTCGTTTAGCATAAAAACAACCCAGCGGGAACTAAACGCAGCATTACAGTACTTCCTACAATTCCCGCATGCAAATATGAAACAAGAGGGTGGGGGCTATTTCCAGTTCTTCCAAAATATACATTGAATGCAAATTCATAGATATGTACAAGAGAGAACGGAGACACCTCATAGTTGACATTTCGTTTTCACAAGGAACTATCTACAAATTATAGGAATGTAAAAATTTTGAAACTTGTTTGTAAAAGAAACATCGAATTTAGTGCTATTAAAATTCGGAAGATTCTAGTTGGTATCTATGCTAACATTTGATTTTGGTATCTATGCTAACATTGAAACGCTGTCAAGATATTCCAAATGAATAAACTCAACCCTCTAATTTCATTATAGAAAATTCCTAATGATACGCAATAATTTATTCATAAATATAGGCAACTTCTTTTTTTTTTTTTTTTTTTTTTTAATTTCGTAGTCTCATTGCAATTTCTTTTACAATAAACTGTCAGAAAGGAATAGGTTGGACTCTGACTTTTAAAAGGCTCCACGTACAACCTAAGGGATTGGTAAGAATCGTATCCAAGAGCCCGACGTGAACTCTTGACGCACTCTACCTAATCGTACACAATTCACACATATACGCATAACAAACTAACAGGAGGGGGGGGGGGAAGGAATAGAGAGAGACAGCAGCAAAGATTACATTCTTAGTATCTTACCAATTACACTAAAAGAGGAAGAACGTTGCACATCCGATCACTAATACGGACATTTTTCTCATTTATGCATCAAAACATGGAGCTCACAAGGACTAAATTTTCCAAAACCAAATTGGCTTTATCAGTTACTTGTTATAACCATCGACAAACGAGAAAAACTTGAACAGGGAAATAACAAATTTAACAGTTGAAATTTTATAAACTCGCAGTAGACAGTGGTCACCATGACCCGATAAGTATAACAAAAATTGCCTAGAAGTATCAAGCCTGTATCGAGACACCGCGAACACCGAATGTGCGAGTAAAATGAGGGTAAATGAAAGACTAGAAACTAAACCCTGAATTAACCGAACATTTCCAATGTTGTACGATTAAGATGCCAACTAGATCTATCTTATACCTATGACCTGTTAAGAAAAGGCAAGATCTAATGTCGTACACTTGGCCTACTTCCAGAATAAAGGGTCATATGCATCAAGCGCCAGAACACGTTAACAGCATTAGTTCCAAAAAACAAAACAGCAAAGTGATGCATAAATCATAACCGTGAACAAACTGGCGTTAGATTAACTTACGTTTGCGAAGCTACCACAAAACAAGAAATTGGCCTTTTATATTTTTTGCTGTCACACTGAATCGTTCATTCAGCCATTCATACAAAAACTTATCAAGCCTTAATGAAATAATCATATTACACAGGGATGCCATTAGAAACTGCCAACAGAGGCAAAAATAAATTTCTGCAGAATCAGAGTCATATGACAGAGGAAACAATAATCCCCTTCTTTTCTGTAGATCAATAACTCCCAACTTATCAAATAACCCCCGCTCTCTGGAAGTTGTTGGTATAGTCTGTTCATCTCAAACACGCATAGAGAAAATATCAACGATCAGCAATAAAGGCATTCCAACTGGTCTCTATCAGGTCCAATCACAAACAGCGTACCGTAAGCGATATTTCCGACTGAAATACGACTTAATTCAATTGACAATTGGGCGTATAAACCTCATTTACGATCATTTTACTATACTAAGCAACGGCAAACAAATATAATAAGCAACACCAATGGGCTATGCAGAAAGCCTCGCAAAGAGTACAATATAAATAATTCCAACTTCAAACTGCTAATTTTCTGATCCTAATTTTATTTGTAGGTACAGTGGAACCTTGATAGATCTTTCCCCGAATAATCGTTTTCCCGTATATGTCGTTCATTAGATCCAGCCCCGAGGATATTTCTCGCATTTATCGTTTATTGCAATAGGTCCCTTGAGAAACGATGGATTAGGGTTGCGACATCGATATCTTCAAAACATCGATGTTTTGTGCTCGATGTGTTTTTTAAAATGAAAATGTTCCGTAATTAAAAAAAAAAATTAATCACGTAGCTTAATTTTCTCACTCAGTAAATGTAAGTCTGAATTCTGAAAAGGACGAATACAAAAGGGGAAACGATTAGAGACAAATGGCAACGAACAACCAATGAATAATAATTATATACCCAATAATTGTTATTTACAGTAAAGAAAAAAAGCTTCTTCAGTTCCCCCCCCCCCCATACGTTGGTTTTGCATCAGTACTTCAAATTGGTGTAAATAAATGTAATTTTCTTTTGTATTATTTTATTTCAAAATAAAATATTTGTTAATAAATTGCAATAACTTCTTCCTCAATTTTCTGGTAAAAGTAATAAAATGTGTAATGGAAAATCTTCGATATGCGCTGATTCTAGTAGCAACCAAGTATTTGTCATTTGTGTCGGTCCAACCTAAGAGTAAAATTACCCCCCCCCCCCCCACGACTAACCGAAGTAACATTATCTTAAGTTTAAAAAAATGAAAGTTCATAAACATCGATGGTTTTGGGGCGATGTTTTAATATTGAATATCGATGTTTTAATATTGAATATATGTTTTGCTGTCGATGTCGCATCCTTACGATGGATCGAGGTTCCACTGTATATATAATAGCGCATACAGATTGGTACAGAGTTCTCTGCATCTGCCAGTGATTTATGTTTCTCTCTGTACTCTGTATATGCGTGGATCTCCTCCTCTGGCGGTCCGATACATAGCATCAAAGGAGAACACGAGGTCCCGGGGGTCAAATGGTGACAGTGGGGGCGGGGGACACTAGAACAAAAAACACGAGGGACCTTGTGGGCTTGAATGGGGGGGGGGTTCTAAATGGGGGAATATCTGGAAGACACGTGTTCATTGGAATGGGGGTGGTTCTAAATACCGTGTCTAATGTTACCGTAACTAATGTGATGACAGGAGTCGGGGATCTGCAGGCAGAGAACTCTGTACCAATGTATATGCACCATATATTAGGGCGTGGCGCAAACAAACAGTGATGACAGGTAAAGAATTTTAAAGCTAAGTTTTACGCATACGCGGGGAAGATGCCTTAGCTTCGTACAAAAAGATGACTGATGTTGCTAATGTCCCCTGGCCGAAAAATAAAAGGCTGCAGGACGATGAGGTGCGGTTCCTGCTTAGCCTTACGAGTATTGGGCACAAACAAGGATCGGAGGTCAACTTTACAATACGGTTCTTAATAGAGAATAATAGACCGAGGCATGAACCACAAAATACCAGTTAAAATGCAAAAATTATAGTTTTCGAAGCGAATACAATAAGTAAAGTAACAAGAAACTACATGCCAAAAACAGAAAACTTCTCCGATTCTATTATGTTCAAAATACGATTCTATTATGTTCTATTATGTTCAAAATACGATTCTATTATGTTCAAAATACCCCCCCCCCCTCACCGATTTTCAACTACAGTGGAGTCCCGATAATGCGAAACCAAAAGTCAAAAAAGACTAAGGTTACAATAAAACCACAGTGATACTAAGTAATATAAAGTATATTTCTGAAAATTACAAGAAAATTCAAAGTTAGACAACGTACTGAACTAATTATTATTGAACTACATTGGTGTGAAAAAAAAAATTGTTAAATAATTTTGTCGAAGAGAAGAATACATCTCCCTTGAAGCCAAATTACGCCCACGCGTCAGAAAAATAGTGTCCGCTCTGGTCGCGGCGGAGTGTTGCTCTGCATCAAATGCAGCCGCGGCGTCCCAGTGGGATACCCTCTGCTCCCTGTCAACGTCTGCTTCACCTTCACTCTCGTCCGAGACGTTGGCAGGTTCTTTCAAAACCATTTCAACAATCTCCCGATCGTTTAAAACCTTACACTCTACTGAACAAACAACTTACACACTACTGTACTGTACTGTACTGTACTAGGCAGCGTTCCGCTCACTTATCACCCATTTCGTCCCGAGATTTGGTAATGTTTAGACAGACCTCATAAAATAAATTGTGCAATCATACGTAATATTTATGTAATCACACGTTATTATGCAATTTAAGTATATTTTAAGAATGATTTCGCTAAATCCGAAAAGGGTCTGGTCCCAGTCATTTTGGATTATCGGGATTCCACCGTATAAAACAAAAAGTATCACAGTAAATTAAAAGAAAATGCATGCAATTATTTCATTAACAATGATTTATTTCCTACCACTAGAAAAATGCCAATCAGTAACCTACATTTAACACTTAATTCTCAATCTCGGCGTTTGAGAATAATTTTAAGATAATATATGCCACTTTATTTACCTAAAGGTAAAGAACCTTAAAAAAAGATTACAGAAGTACTACTTTTTCGGATCAAGACACTAACAAGTAAAACGGTATCCCAAAATGAAAATATTAAACCAGTTTTACTGTAGCAATACAGATCAGAACAGGGAACATGCATAATATTGCGCAGTTTATGAAGTTACAATTCATGTGCAAGAAACATGCACCGTTTATTATTGAGAAATAAGTTATACGTGCGAGTTCCCATAATTCATTAACACTCAATGCCTATTAAATTTAACAAATTTCGTTCGCTAAAAATATTTAAGAGGTTATATTCGAAATTCTCACTTTGACTCAATTTTTTTTTTTTAATTTTGGCAAATAAACATATAATGCACACAGTATTAATGACGATTTGCTCAAACAAATGTGACTCAATGAAAATGCTTAACTCATGGCAAACCAAATTCGGTTTTTGAAGGAAAGAGAAATATAAGCAAATATATATGTAAACGAGGGCTAATTACACCGGTACCTAATCTACTGAGCGGGACTCTAACTAGGGATGCGACATCGATGTCTTCAAAACATCGATGTTTTGAGAAAGACATCGATTTATTGAAGCCGGTTTTTTTTAATGAAAAAGTACCATAATAAAAAAATTCACCACGTAGCATAATTTTCACACTTAGTAAATGTAAGTTTGAATTCTGAAAAGGACGAATACAAAAGAGGGAACAATTCCTTAGCAAACAGACAAATGACAATCAACAACCAATGAAGCAATCAGAGCACTTGGAATGTTCCTGAAACTCCAGAACCTTCCATGGGGTTTTAATTTATAAATAGTATATACATGAGAGCAGCCATTTAAGTTTTTGTTTTGTCCTGTTCTGTTTTATATAAGTTGACGTTAATATTATGAGTAAGATGCCTCTCATGGCAAGTACCGTTTGGAAGTATTTTTACAAAACCTCTGACAAATTGGCAAAATGCAATATTTGCCTTAAGTCCCCCAAAACTTCTGGCAATACCACGATTTTATCTGGACATTTGAAGGCAAAACACGGCGATATTTACAACGAGAATTTAGAGTCATCAATGTAGCCCAAGGCAAAAGCAACAAAGTTTTTGTCATTTTTGTTAGCCCAATCAGAGAGTAAAATTAAATCACCCCCCACGACTAGCCGAAGTAACATTAATGTTAAAGGTTACTAAACCAGTTTTAAAAAATGTATATTCTAAAACATCGATGGTTTTGGGGCGGTGTTTTAATATTGAATATCGATGTTTTGTTATTGATGTCGCATCCCTAACTCTAACCCACAGATTCTGGTACTGAATGCCACTGTCCGGTGTGTGCTAAGAAAATTGTCACATTTTTGATGCGGTGGGGCAGATTTATAAACAAAAAGGCACATGCATGCATAAGTACTTATTTTTAACATGGTCCTCTAAAAAATACCCCACAAAAAAATATTTCATGAATCTTTACACCTTTCCACAGACGCGTGAGATTACCAACCCAAAACCTGTTGCTTGAGGAAATAGGATCTACAACTTCAATAACTCTTTAAGTGTCGCCAAGATCTTTCTAGATTTTACTACATATATTTTGGTGTGGTCTCTCTTGAAAAATAAGAATCTTCGTTTCAAAATAGAAATATTAAAACAAAAAACCATAAACTTAAGGTAATAGAGCTAAACAGAATGAATCATAAAAAAAATTGAAATAAAAGAAAAACATAAGCATTTATAATTATTTTATTGCCTTTGTTACACGTAATATACATACGGTGATGCTTAATGGTGAAAACATTTTCAACAGACAAATCAATTGGTAAAAACAAAAAGATGGATTCTATATAATGCCGGCATTTTCTTTCCTTTAAATATATCTAAAAACTTAGAACATTTGGATCATAAAAGTTCTTTTTTTTTTTTTTTTTTTGCCCATCATATTATGCTATCAGTGACTAGCATGTCCAATTGACTTCTGAAATAAGCAGGTATGGCAAATGCTCTACAGTTTATATTTTTAGTATCACAGGCCAATAAACGAAGAGTCAAAACACAGCTCAAATCATTTGAGTCCAACATTGAACTGATGCTTTGGAAAGAACAATGAAGAAACTTTTATATAACAGCACAACAGTCTTTCTTTGGTGGGGCATTTAAAAAGTGCAGAACCGCGAAATGTCACTTCTACCAAGTAGAACACTACCCTGAAAAAGATCTAGTATAAATAATCTGTGCCAGAGTTGGAACATCATAGAGAGAGCTTCACATCAAGATCAGCATGAGAGTCCTTTTTAAAGAAGGCGAGAAGTTGGCAGAATTCTTGCAAACAAATTCTGTATTAGGTGTATGACTTTTGCACAGACACTGAAAGAGAAGACACATAATATAATAATGTACGCTGATAATACACAACTTTTAACACCTAAGAAATGCATTAACTTTCATAAGATTAAACTTCTCGAAACTATGAATTCAAACTGAAGTCATTAACAGAGAATAATCGATTAAAAAAAAGTCAATGCATTCCACATGTTAGTGATGAAAAACAGTTATGGTTAAAAATCATGATGGCATTAGCAAAAGGGACATGCAAACTGGAACAGGCATGGGCACAGCACACACAATAAAACCACACTTTTGGATTTCAAATTTTATCAAACAGGGTAATGCCATTATGATTGAACAACATGACAAAAACACAATCACATCTTATTAAATATATGACTTACCTAAAATATCAGGCAGTTTTTGCCTACTCCATCGAGTTGCAACGACAGCAGTCAGCGCTGTTAAGTTGCAGCTTTAGTCTGCCTGTGTTAAAAAAAAGAGTGCAAACCTCTCAAGAGCACACAGTCGGCTTTCAAATCCATTTTCAGCAAAACGCGAATCGGCTCAAAACTTCCCCCGCAAAGTACCATGAATATAATCTTCTAAACTACGCTTTTGAGCAGTCGTATTATATAGAATCTCACAGAGGCAAAACGAAGTTTTAGCACCCAAAACTATTTAATAATGGCCATTAAGAAATTTTCTAGAAGCTTAAACTTTAAAATCTTTTTAGTACTTCGCGAGATCCTAGCTATAGGCACCTCTGTAAATGAAACGCATAATACTAAAAATGACGTAATTGCTTTAAATCCGTAAAACGAAATCATCGTGGCGAGAGTAAGGCAACTGTTATGATAACAGAACGCAGCGTAGCTACAAAAGGCAATTTTCTAGGCAAAATGATCACAATGAACTCTGATTACGAATTCTTATATGTCATTACTATACATGTACCATATATTTTTGGTTTAATGCCTTTAGCACTGGGTTAAGAAACAACGATCAGCACGATGCACACTTCGAATTCAAATCAGAATTGATCCTCATGAATAAGCCTATTATAAGAAATACTGGGGGTTATGATAAAAATTTTATAGGAAATAACTAATATTCCATGAAGTATAAAAGAGTCACAGACAAATTGTGTAAAACCGGAAATCTGCGGTATTTCTTATGACAACTTTGAGCGAAGCTTTAATGGTCTCGTAAAAAAAAATAATAAAGGAAGTTAATTCTAAAAACTATAACAAAGAAGCACTCGCGCATCATAAATTTATAAATATTTTTTGAATAAATATAAACAAAATTTGAATTTTACTTTTAAAATTTTAGGCCATCACGAGCAGCAATATGCGGTGATGCGAACTAATATATCACGTTCCTTAACTGCAAACGCCACTTAAGGAAAATTACGTCTTTACACTGCTTAGAATAAATATAATCTGATATTTTAACAAACATGGCTTTTAGATTTGAATGTACAGCACTAATGTATTATAATTTGGCGTACAAGAACATTGCACAATCACCTTAGTCGCGAAGACATGTCTTTAATGCTCAAACATTAACTATGCCTACTCTGACAAGAAACAAATGCTTCAGTAGAGTGTATTCAGAACAAATTTCTTACAAATGAAAGTACCTCCCACAAAAAATTTCCATCACCTGACGATTCAAATCCTGAGATACATATATTAAAAAAAATTATTTTTTTTGCAAAGCTGCTCAATACTATAAATATGTGCTTGAATTTCAGCCTTCAATTGGACAGTAATACTGAGAGATTCAAAGCACAAAATAAAGAGAAAATTTCCTCCCATTATCAATGCCAGATTAACTGCAATGCCTATAGCCGGATGATGCCGAATCGCTAGGACGCCGGCCTTCGGTACCAGAGTCTGTGGGTTCGAGTCCCAGTCTAGGCATTTGTAGCCGTTCGGAATCGGCTTTAAGCAGTAGGTCCCGGTCTAATTAGCCATCGTGTCAGCAAAAAATTGACCGTAGCGCTCCAAACCAAACTGTTGAAAAGGTTTTCAAAGCAAATCTGAAGCCGTTTTACTGTATAAACACTTCATGCTCGACTGCAAAACGAACGCTATTAAATACCTTCGTGTGTACTCCGAACATGGGTCCGTAGACCAGAAAGTCCTAAGAGATCAGTGGGTGGGAGAAAGTACGAGTCCCCAAACATCAACCCTGGGGATGCTCGATCAAAATAGTGGTGACACCTAGCTACATCGAACTTATGATGCGATTAAAAAATACGTAGACGCACAGCCCGCAGCCATATACGGACCTGGTATGGAATACTCGGGCCAGGGGCATCACCACCACAACAACACGACTGTAAAACGCATTGGGACTATAACATCGTACAAATTTTGCTCTCCGTACGAACTTTGAAGATTTCGAGACGTTATACCAATCAATTAGATTTTTAAAAAAGTTCTTAAATTATAGATGATCACGTAGTATACAATGCAACAATTAAACGAAATTACAACAGGGTTCATCATACTCAAGCAATAGATTTAATTTCCCCCGACTTAGATATTAACAGAATCATTGTACAAAATTACTTTTTTTTAAAAAAATCACTTTATTATAAAATGTAATTAAAATCTGTTACGTTAGATGACATAGCCATTTAGAATTGAATTACTTTTAATGTACTTAATTTCCCTGTCTAAGAATTGCATATTGAGGATGACCATAGAAACCATTTTGAAGTATAGATGAGTAATGGTGATGATCAATATGCATTTGGTAGAATGCGAAATATTACTTTTTTTTCCTACTTTCTTTACTTAGATGGAAATAGGCCGATGTTTGTGAAAATTACAAACAAAATCTCGGAAATTTTTACTTCTTTTACTGAAAATGACGCGAGAAATTTATTTTTCCGTAGCAAACTGACAATTCAGGAATAATTAAATCAAAATTAGAATTTAAAACAAATCCGACGCTACGCCGCAGCGAAGCTACAGAAATCCGATACGAAATACCTTGACAATTCCAACTTTTACAGTCAATTTCATTTCACCATATAATTCTGGTTTTTAGACAAGCGTACCCATACTGTACGTCCAAGTACATTCGTCAAATATTTTCTCTCTTGATCAACAAGCCGGCAGCCATATCACGTGCTGTTTGATTCCCCCTCCAAAACCATCTCATCAACAAAAATTTATCTTATTTCAAACGATTCTTGATGTCATTACATTTATTCCATGGAAATTTATAGAAGAATCACCAAAAAAATTATAAAAAAAAAATCTGGCCAACTTATTAAATTTTATGTTCACACACACTCATAATACACACAGAATTACAGCGTAATTACATAACACCAGAAACTTATGAAGAAATAATTATTGCTAAAAGAATATCACTCGTAAATGTATCAGGATCAGACCTTGAACTCGAATATACAAGTTCTTAGGAAAGTAGTTGTTAATTAAACGCCTAGTTATAACCAGAAAGGGTCTGACAATAATTGAATGACTATTTGTATACATTTCAACGATATAAAGTGAAATCTTTTACATAATCTTTATTCCATTTTATAAATGTTTGCGCGATTTTTTAAAAATTACTTTTAATTCATACGATCAGAGAACAATCACCGTATCCGTGCAAAAGTCTCTTAAAAGGAAGAAAAAAGCTCACAATGTAGAGCTAAAAATACGTCAAAGACACGGAATCTAACATAGCAATTAACTGGAAGTTCAGCAATCCGACTATATGCGACTGATACCTATATACAGAGAAAAATCTTAGAAAAGCGTAGCGACAAAGAAAATGCTTAGACTGGCATTTTAATATACATATATAACCAGCAGGGATTTCCAAGAGAGGCCATAAATGCCCAATCTACTGTGCCTGTGCACACCAGTATACAGCTTTGCAATATATGGCAATTTTTTTGTACATTTTCATTCGAAGTCAAGCGGAATCTACGTATATCTGATTGATAAGCTATGCAGATGTACGCAAAAATTTGCAATTTTTTGCCAGTGTTTAGTACAAATTGAGTTCATCGTTATAAGAACAAGAGATCCAAGTTTTAAAAGTGCTTACCTCCATAGGGGTCATAAATTGGATATCCAACTCCAACATGGGTATGATGATGCTGATGAATGTGCCTCTGTGTAGGAGGTGACCGCGATGTATCACGAGGTCCGTCCATCTTCGAGGCCACAACAACAGGTTCAGTGGAAGATTTCCCGCTTCCGGAACTCGATACCGTGGATGGCGTCGAAGATGGTGTAGAGGTTGGAGTTGGAGACATTAAGGCATGCTCCTGCAGTTCGTGAATTTTGTGTGTCGTCGTATAATGCTGCGAGACCTGGTGTAACAAGTCCAAGGCTTTAGAGGGTCCCGATGGGTGAAGTTTGTTGCTTAGCGCGTCAGGTGGCTGTGAATGGGCTGGCAATTCACAAGCTCCAGGCGCAACGTAGCGTATTTGAGGATGAACATATGGTGAACTACCGTAGTGAGGCGTTGAAACTATCATGGGATTAATTCCACCCCGATACATGGCATGGGCTGGTTCAAAAGGCATGTGCGGAAAATGCGGAGGACCTTGCAAATATGATGGATGTAAGTAAGCGTAAGAGTTTGTGGGTGGTGGGGGAGGCCCAGTGGTCTCCATTGTAGGTTTCTGTCCTTCAGATTCCACTTTAGGTTCCACTTTAATTTTTTCACTCTTCTTCTCTTCCCGCGTAGAACTTTCTGATCGATCAGAGCTTTTGCTTTGACTATCTTTCTTGCTAGAAGAACTTTCACGACTGGAAACTGCGCTCATGTATTCCTTAGAACTGCTGAGGGAAGAATCTCTGATGCTACCTTTGGGACTAGATGTTGAATTCGAATGTGGATTTTTTAAGTGGTCCGACTTAGCGGGTGACACAACAGATGATCTTGTACTGTCACTATAATGATTTGACTTAGAATGACTGGTAATGGAACTAGATAGATCATCTTTATGAGGTTTTATTGATGACGAATATGAACTTGATGATGACTGAATATGGCTATGAGATTGGACAGTCTGGTGAAGATGGGTATGGTGATGAATGCCTGGTTCCATCTTTTGCTGCTGTTGTTCAATCACGCGATCCTGATACATGTAATATCGACGCATATCTTCCCTGTGCCTCTCATACAACATAGCCATTTCATACTGATTTATCTTATTTTTACTATCATCCATCTGAGACTTCAACTCAATATTTTCTTTCAGGATTTGATGGTTTTCATTCTGTTTCTCTTTCAGCGCGGCTGCTGATGCAGAAGGTGTGGATGAATCAATTCGAGTCTGAGCCGGCAAAGAAGGAGGCCTTGTTTCAATTTCTCTAACATCATGATCTTTATTAGAAACTATAGACATAGAAGAATGTTGAATTTTGCTAGGATGTTCAACAATCAAACCACTAGTAGGCATTTTTTCGATATTACTTGACCTTTCCTTGCTTTCCCTGGATCGATCTCTGTCCTCTTTCATTGAAGGATGATGAGACTTACTCTGATGATGAGACTGGTGCTGAGAATGATGAGATTGATGGCTATGATGTGCTTGCTGCTGCTGCTGCTGTTGTTGTTGTTGTTGCTGCTGCTGCTGTTGTTGTTGTTGTTGCTGCTGCTGCTGCTGCTGCTGTTGTTGATGATGATGCTGCTGTAACTGTTGTTGTTGATGATGATGCTGCTGCTCTTTGTAAAGTCTTTGTTGATCTTCAATATATTGCTTATACTGCTGTTTATAATGGGGATCATTTTCTAACATGTGTACATGATATGAAGATGGCTCAAGTGAGTATGGATAACCTTGAACATAGCCATAGGAGTAAGGGTAATGCTGGGGAAGAGAATAATCTTGAACAGGACCAGGGGCACCAGCTGGAGATGCGATAGCTCCAGGATTCTGAACACTTTCCTCCCTGCTAGGTTTCTTTTCAGATTCATGATGCTCAACATGCTGTCTCTCCCTAGATTCTCCACTAGGATTGCTCCAAGGACGACTTTCTTTCACTCGCTCTTGCTCTACTTTCTTAGAACTCTCACTCTTTTCATTCAAACTGGGACCTTGGGTACCTGATACAGCACTTTGAGGTGAGACAGAGGGTAAGAGATATGGAGGCTGGCTATAATAAGGATACATGCCGTAAGCGCTAATGTTTGCAGCAGGGGACTGAGATGCATCTGGTGTTGTTTTTCCGACTTTATCTTCCTTATCTTTACAAGCAGGTACTTCAGATTCTAAAACTGGGGCTGTATCATTAGCATCTGATATATCTGAATATGCAGGACTCTGGATATTTTCATTAATACTATCATCAGCTAAACTCATATCTAAAGAAGATTCAGGAGGTTTAGGTTGTGATACAAGAGGAGATAATGTGGAATGTGGTGCTCCAGGAAGAGGTCCAGTAGATCCAGATACAGCCTCTAGACTGGGATATGAGGTTAACTCCATTGCCTCACATTCTTCATTAGGGTTCAGGCCTAATTTAGTGGGTGTGAGGGGCAATGAAGGTAACTTCTTATCTCTTTCTTTATCCTTGTCTTTGCTTTTCTTTTTGTGTTTGCTCTTTTCTTTCTTTAAACTATCCAGAGAAGGATTTACTGTAGCTGGTTCACCAAGGATAGTTGGTTTAGGCTGTATGGGTTTTAATGAAGCAACCACACCATGATTATTTATATCCATTACAGGATGTGGTGGCATACTAGGTGATAGTGCAATAAGCTGTGTGGGGGCAGGTACAATAGGCCTAATAGCTGATGAAGATAATGGCGATTTAGGTTTGTATTTATCAGGCCTTTCTTGCTTAACTTTATTTTTATCTGTAATAGGAAGCAGAGGAGATGGACTTGTAGCTGCCGTGCTGACAATCGACGAAACTTGAGCAAATGTTGTTGTAACATTTGCAGGTGGTATATTTCTTGATGGAGATAAAGAATTTGAGTTATTACACACTACAGTTGATGTCGTATAACACACATTTGTGCTATTAGAACCTGATATACCCTGATTAAAAATGACATGTGTTGTTGGAATGCTCACAGTTACAGCTTGAGAAATAGAAGGAGTACTATCTACAGAATTTGACGATTGGATCACAGACGTTGTAACTGCTGATACATTTGCTGATAAACCAGTACCACTTGCAGATGGTGACACAGATGCCACAGGTAACAGAGGTGAAGAAACGGAGGCATTAGGTGATGAATTTGAAATTGAAACACTAAGTCCAGGTACTACACTCTCCCCTTCAGAACTTACAATTGGCGAGTCCTGAGAATGCAAACCAACAGAAATAGTCCTAGAACTGTTGGCTTTTTGGCCTGATTTAGAGTCATTTATAGCTACAGAAGCTAATGTAGACAGGTCCGTTGTCAAACTGTAAGGATCTGTTTCAGGAAGACCATTTAAATTAGAGGAGGAAGACGACGCTGTCTCATTAAGTAGCAATTTCCCACTACTAGAATGTGCAGGAACAGTATTTGCAAAAGTCGGAGCGGGACTAGTAGAGACACTAGCACTTTCCTGCATGCTTTCTTCATTATCGGAGCTGTTAGTAACATCTTTACTATCCTCTGTCGCAGTATCATCCATTTTACTGCTATCCGATGCACTATGAGCATGTGACTGATGATAACGAAGCCCATTGATATGTTTGTACTTTTTGCTGCAGTTCGGTTCTGGACAAACAATCAACACAGGTGAGGACGGCTGGGAAAATTCTGCTGAAGAGGTAGGTGTAGAACGATTCTGGTTTCGGCTTCGTTTTGAGGATTTACTTTCATTAGTAGGAGGAGTTATTTCAAGGTCTGCAGGTCGACCTTTTCTCTTACTGTTACCATTACTGCTATCACTTTTAGCAGGACTATTGGGAACAGTAAATCCAGAACTAGACGCATTGCTATTAATAGTAGTTCGTCTACCTTTACCATTGCGTAATTTGCTTTGTACACAGTTTCTAGTATCAGCAAAGTTCAAATCACTAGAGCTGTTATTGCCACCACGTCCACGTTTTCCACGTCCTTTAGAGGCTTTTGAATCAACATCACTAGTTGGAGATTCACAGAATCTAGGAGGGGCCCAGTCATGCTTTGTACAGTCTAGCAAAGTGCCAACGTATGTTTTTCCTCTCCAAGTAACATTAACTACCAAAACACCTAGTAACAATAAAAACAAAAGTGTAAAACTAATTGAAAATCACTTTACATTATACTTAATAAAAGAAAAACATTAAATTTTTAGACGTGGCTAATTGCATACATTTTGAAAATATTTACCTCCTTCAGTTTCTTGCCACACAATTCCTTCCAGCGTTACACTAGTTCCGGGCTCACAAGGACCCAAACAATCAGGTTCAGTTATCGTGCCTACAGATATACAAGTACTTGCATCTTTCATCTCAGGAGATGGGGAGCCAGGACAATCAAGCTGTAATATAAAAATTAAATTCATGAACATGCAAAAGATACAAAACGAATCAAACATTTCGTCCCCTCCCCAATCTTCCTTTCTCCGTGCTGTTTCACGTATTTAAGTTAAAGACAGAAAGAAAAAAAAATCCCTTTACAATACATATGCATAAGGGAGGAATCTGCAATATAAATTGGTTCTCCCTTAAAAAAACACAAACGTCAATTTATAAATTATATTTACAGCATAATCAGTAATTCACCTATTGTTAAATTTATAGGTAACAGATATGCTTGAAAAGTGACTGTAGAGATATATTTAAACGTTCTAAATCAAGGGTGGGCATTAAGTCGATCGCGATCGACCGGTGGACCACCAAGACATTTTGGTGGTGACCGTCTTTATTAAGACTTAAGACGCGCATACTAAAAGAAACATATTTATGGAACACCGACACGATTTGCTTTAAACGCGGTTTTAAAAGAGTAAGTTTTTTTTCTTGTAGCTATGTAGGTAAGTACATATTCCGTATTTATTATTAAATTATAATATTGTAGACCGTTTTTTTTAGCTCACCACATCTACGTCATTGGGTGGACGGCAACATCTTGAAAAAATTAGAAGTAGCCCGTACCCTGGAAAAGTCTGCCCACCCCTGTTCTAAATAATTGTCATAAGAAATATGACACAACAAATGATAACTGAAGACAGCCAAGACAGATAAGCATAGGTTGAAGATGAAAGTTGAAGAAAACGCGTTTCAAAATCCAGTCCCATCGCCAGTTCTAAATAACTAATACAAATGAAGCCGATAGCACAATTATAGGAGCTTCATACTTGAGCATTCGGAGATATCCATCACACTGACATTACAGCTGTTTGCTCTCTCTAGACAACGATTTAAAATGACTGCGAAAATAAACAATCCGGCCAGCTGGGATGTTTGATCCGCGATTCGATTTAAAAATGTAAAAAGTCTAAATTACTAATATTTTTTTTGAATAGAGCAGAACTGGGGTAAAATTAAACATTAAAGTAGAGTTCTTAAAAAGTAGTCGGCACTTCACGAACAGAAGTCAAAAACAAGTCTACCGACAGTGTACGGAAGATTACGTCAACAGTTTAAGTAGCGTCCTTATGGATTTTATGAAGCCAAATACAAAAATTCCAACTGGTACGAACTGGATAGCATTGACGGGGTACACTACCGCCAGGAATCGTTGCCGTGATCACACACGCCTTTACCAAAGAAGATTTCGATTAGAATCCTTCTATTCTAATCGATTCCTTCTATTCGATTCTATTTCGATTAGAATCCTTCAAGAATTCCCTTTCAAGCTTCCCAGCGACCGATTTCCTAGTTTTTTTTTGTCACCTGAAGAAATGACAGTTATTAACCTAAGAGGATGACCTCTTCGTCTTAATAGCTTGGCGACAAGTCAAAAGCAACACATAGGGACAGACTCTGGAGACGAGGTTACAACAGATAGGGACAGACTCTGGAGACGAGGTTAAAGTGGGGACATATAAACGTACCTCGACAAAGTTGTTTACTAAGGCTTGAGAAAAATTCGAACAAACCTTAGAAGCTTGTACATTTAAGTAATAAATCGTGCAGTAAAAAAAATATATTGTTATCAACCCAAGTAGTGGACCCTTTAATTATGAAAACACTGATTTAGCAATCCCGTACGTCTGAAAGACAATAGCTTTTCACATAATTAGTGACATAAAGACCGAACAGTAAAATACATATTTCGAAACATAATAGTACTTGGTGAGAGTCTAGAAATTAGACTTTTTTTGCGGTTGAGGCGTAAAGCTAGTACAGTGGAATCTCGATCTATCGTTTTCGGATCCATCGTTTTTCCGTTATGTACCGTTCATTTTAACCAGTCCCAACGATCATATTGCTTTGTTATGTTTCCGCATCTATCGTTCACTTCAATCGGTCCCTTGAAAAACGATAGATCGAGATTCCACTGTAGTTAGAACATTTTATTTGTTAACTTGTAAAATTGTATTGTAAAGGGAAGGTCGTAGCGGGAAAAAAATCAAGACAAAATAAAAATTACAAAAAATGTTGACCGAGCAAATACTTGACATAGATTACGGCATTATTATTTCCGTTAGCGCTCAGCTCAAAAATTAAAATCTTAGTAGCTTTTACAGTAAACATCATCTAATTTATCTTTTATTGAATGATCGTATGTCTTGTGATTAATGAAATTTGAAATGTCCTTTCTTCGTTTCACAATTTTTTATATAAACGTTTATATTTACTACAGAATAACTCCTTAATTCATGCACCCCCAAAGAAAATGATAATATATATTACATAAAATGTGTTCCAGGTTAAAATGGTCTCAGTATGTCTCACAAGGTATAGAAAGAAATACCACAGCATTTATTTCAATTTAGTTATTTAAATCATTATATGCGATTTAAAAATTATAAAAGGCTCAGTTTTGGGTAAAGGATTCTTTGTACCTATCTTTGCATTAATGAGCACAAACAAACGGGAGATAAATCGCTCACTCCTTTCAACAACGTCATTATCTCAAAAATCGGCGATTTTAAGTTATGCCTGTTTTCGGAATGCCCTGAAAGGGTAGAATATCCCTGTAAAATCGTCAAACCTCACCGCTGAATATTTTGCCGCTAGAGAGCAGAATTAATATTTATTTTTAATACATTTCCATATACTTTTAAACTTTAAGATCACTCCCCTGAAAAATCACGTTTGAGATATGACGTTTTTGAAATGCATATTTCATTATTTTCTTCGCGTTTTATACGTTATAACTCAGCTGAAAAGTAATTATAAATTACTGCAAAGGCACCATGCAGTAAGACTACTCCGACTGTTGATAATGGGACTCGAGAATGATCGTTTCAAGTACTTTTCAATGAGTTGTAACCATTTTCGCCTAATTTCGAGGATTAGCGGGGAAAATCTGTAATGTAACAGCTAATTTAAAAATCACGAATGAAACTAAGAAACGTCAAGCTATTGACAAGGGGGCAATGTTCACTATATTGAGTTTAACGAGAACACTAATAAAAGGCCCGGCAAACGTGTTAACAATTGAGTAAAAACCTTGAACACCTGTTAATTTCGCACAGTAACAAATTTTAAAAAAGGCATTATTTGTACAGTTCCCAAGGATTTCCGTCCTTTTCTCTCCTTCCTTCGAGTTATCACTGAACTACTACAGCACTCCCCAGTGCCCACACACACAAAAAAAAATAATTGAATAAAAATAAAATAAAATAAATAAATTTGAGAATTCAGTGGTAAAATTAGCAAAAGAAACTATTTGAGAAAAAAATTACTTATTGGATAAATTTCCTTAGTGCTCGAAAATCTGATAAAACCTTGAAAAAGCCTTAACTCTGGTGATGCATGGCATCGCCAAAGTATACGCTTATATAAGTTCGTTTTCGTGGTCATGCCATGCTTTCTCCCCACCCCTAATAAAAGAGAAATTTGCAGCACTGCCGAACTGACCACGCAGCGGGTAACACCGACATCACTCTGGTGGCCGAATTTCGACCACATAATCCAGTTACTCTTCATGACTTCCAAGTGACTTTTCCCCAGTGATTTCAACGTGGCAGCATGACCATTCATTCCACAGCATGTTACGCCACAAACAGGTCACTGACTTCAGAATGAAGTCACCCTGACGTCACCGCGTAGCGCTAAAACTACCCTGTCGTGACTTGGATGTGTATTTAACTTCCGTGACACATAATTGGTAAACGATTACTCTACGACGTTAATTTCTGGCCACGATGATATCAAGATAGCTCATAAAACGCAGTACTTTATGTATTTAATATCTTTCCCTCCTCAATAAGCCATTAAATAAAATCCCTATAAAGTTGGCAATCTATACAAGCAGTCTGTCTAGAAGTGCAATTTCGACTAAAAATTGCTTTTAACCAACGGGATGCATAAGCACATGTGATGAAATTCATTTCTCACTAATACACACTAACAACAAGCACTGCTTTTCCAAGCAAAATTACATTTGAAAATAAACTTTAGACGTTTGCCAAACAAGCGAGCGTATTTCATCAAGAATAAGTCTTGATATAAAATGTAGATCAATACCGATTTAATGCAGGAATGCATAATTGTCAAGGATGTACAGTCGTCGTATATCACACAGTATGGAATAATCAATTAATAAGGCACTCATAATTCACACATACACACACACATAATTTGTAAGAAAATTTTTTGTAACCATTACAAATAATTTAAGAATTGTAGTTTAAAATACTTGCATAGTAAGGCGAAGATTGCAGCAATTTCCTAAGTAAGAAGAAAAATATAAAAAGTTGTAAAAGATAGGAAAAACATGACAGTAAACAAAAGAAGTTCACTGTTTTACGATAACATCTCTGTCAGCATTGCGAAGAGTATCATTAAACAAAGGATTGTTTTTAAAACGTTAGTTTTAAGATAACGTGAAAGAACATAACGTTGAAAAACATGTTCGCTTAATGAAAATGTCAGCATTATAGACAAAGAGATGTTACTATCTAACAGTTCTGGTATTCTCGCTTTGGTTTACTTTCATTTTTCGGTTCTCTCATACAACTATGTGCACATATATACATACACACACACACACAGTCGAATCCGGTTAATTTGACCACCAGTTAGGGCCTGTTCATATAGGAGTCCGTTGCGTTAAGGAAAAGATGACGTTGAGACGAAAATAAACCAATCATAGGCGTTAAAAATTTCATTGCTAATCGTTTGGAGTCCTATGATTGGTTTATTTTCGTCTCAACGGCATCTTTTCCTTAACGCAACGCAACGCAACGCAACGGACTCCTATGTGAACAGGCCCTTAATCGTCCCGATGTGGTCCGATTAACCGGAATCGACTCTCTATATACACACACACACACATATATATATATATATATATACATAATATATATATATATATATATATATACACATATATATTATATATATATATATATATATATATATATATATATACATACATATATATACATACACATAGATATATATATACATACACACACCACGCGACATAAAAAAAATCTCAAACAACGAAAAAACAATTAACTTACATCACCATTTCGCTCAGGGTTTTCCACCTTTATCTTTTTCATCGGAGGTGACGATGGCTCTTCTTCCTGTTTAATCACAACCGCTGCACCAGCACACGGCTGCGAAATTGGACTAGGTGTGAACTTTGTCTCCAGCTTTAGGGTCAAGTTGGGCATGGGAGGCGAGTTCGTGGCAACCGCTTGCATAGGCAAGTTTATAAGCGGACCACTACTCGGTTGTACAGGTTCTTGACCACAGTTACTACTGGCTGGAGAGTTGGCGACACTTGTGACGGACGACACAGAGGTGTTCACAGTACTAGAGGGCAGTGGCGAAGAATTCGAGCACAAAGGTGGCGGAGCTGGACTCGACAAACTTACGCCACTGCTGGTGATTTTCAGGGGAGACATCACTCCTAACACACCGTTCATTTCACAGGATGGCGTCGCAGGCGTAGTGTTACGCGTGCTGGAATTTTTATCCTTATCACGGTTCTTTTCTTTCTTTTCGCGATGGCTACTGTTCCGTCCTTTACTAGACGAGTGCTTGGATTTCTGAGGCTCAGAACCATTTGCTGGCGAATTCGCCGATGAATTACTGGCACAGTTATTGCTATTACTAGGGGTGCTTGCGTTATCGGGAAGCGCATGGGAGGAAGCACCAGAAGACTTCGTATCCGACTGCACGATCTCGTGCTTAGCCTCCGAGTACTTGCTCCCGACAGTCTTACGCTTTATTTTCATCTTCAGGCCTTTATCCACAGTGGCCTGGTGCTCAAATGTACCCGATCCCTGGCCACCGGCGTTGCCGTTGCTACTGCTGTTGCCGCTACCGCTCGATGCTGTCACTCCAGTTCCTGACGAGGACGTTGCTCCAGCGCTAACGCCGCTATTTCCGGAGAGGCGTGGGGATTTCGAGTTGGACATGGCTGCCGCCAAGTTACTGTTGCTGCAAGGGGCTTGAGTACCCAAGAAGCTAAAGGTTGCCGCAGAAGTGGGAGAGTCGTTAACTGGGCCCGAGGAAGGGCTCGGGGCCGTGGTACCGTTCTGCTGCTGGCTGTGGTGCGCGTGCTGCTGCTGCTGAATGCTGATACCGTTCCGCTCGTTCGTTTTCTCAATGTCCGCGTCGAGGTCGATTATCAGATCGCCGATTCCCAGCTCCCATTCGTTGTAGTCATCGTCGAAGTTGGTGGCTGCGCTGCCGTCGTTCGCGGTCGACGTCGTGGAGGCCGTGGGAGGAGGACTCTTGAGATCGCACTTTACAACGACGCTGCTGCTGCTGCTCGAGTTGCTGTTGCTGGTGCTCGTAGGGGCGGCGTTCCTCGTGGTGTCGGATAGAGCCACCTTTCCGCGGTGGCCATCCAGCGAGTTGTCTTTCATTGGCCTCCGTTGTCACGCCACCGCAAACAAGGAGTGCACATGCCCGGTATTGCTGCGATCGGCCTTTAACCACTCCACCTCAACTGCATCAACGGTCAGGGAACACAAAAGTGTGAATGAGAGATGGGACACACTCACTCGCAGTAACGGGCCCCAGCCTGAAAACAAAAATGAGATCAATAAGTCAAAAACACGGGCTGAAATCAACATAAAATAATTATAATCCTGACAGATCGTAAAAAGAACGAATGCCCTCCAAAAATTCCTTAATTAGCTGAATGGTAGTATCGAACTGGTATCGCTATAAGGACCGTTATCGCATACTATCCAGTTAACCGCTGAATATTACGTTGGTAAAGTAGACCATGTCGCAATATACACGAGAACGTTAAGGTGAACTAGTTTAACGCCTACGCACGGGGCCATTCCTCGGAATACCGGAGAGCACCCACCTTGCGTCAAACAACTAGACATATATAACATTAAATTTAGCCGTTCGTATTGTAACCTCCCCTCTCTTTCCTCAAAGCAAAGTTCGTCGACAGGGCTTTATAATAGCGCATATAGATTGGTGCAGAGTTCGCTGCCTGCAGATCCCCGACTCCTGTCATCACATTAGTCACGGTAACATTAGACACGGTATTTAGAACCACCCCCATTCCCGCTCTTTGATCTGGTGTCTCCCCCGACCCCGCTCGACACCATTTGACCCGCTGGCCCCCCACCCTTTCTTTGATGGACCGCCAGAGGAGGCGATCCACGCATAGTACAGAGTACAGAGTGAACATAAATGACTGGATTCCCCAAGGCACAGGCAGAGAACTCTGCACCAATGTATATGCACCATAAATCGTTGATAACTTTAGAATAGGCCGATACAATTAAACCATTATCCTAAACATTTCAAATCCATTTGTCTAGAATGTAAAAGGTCTCAGGATCTTCTTATAAAAGTAATATGTAAACACCAAACTATTTTCAGGACTTAAACACATACGAAAGAATAACACCATAAACAAAAATTTTCTTTATGACAAGTTCGCCTCCACCATTATGGCCTAATAGTGGACGCCCTTTACACATCCGCTCTTGGAGTGCTTGGAGCGTACGGGATTGCGCGCGGGAAAACTTTAAGTAAGCTCCAAAGCAGCTTTCCCTTCCTCTCAGACACCTTCACATGTGCACTCAATCGCGCGGGATCGTGGTTTCACGCGGGAAAGAACGTATGTGTAAAGAGCGCTAATATCGACTGCATATACTTTTTTAAAACCAATACTGAAATATACACAGTCAAGCATCGATTCTTCTCTCTCACTGATTCGTCGATAGGCAAACCATAATAATTACGTTATTGGGTAAGTATATTTGGATTTAGAGGCAAGGAAAAAAAAACTTAAAACTTAATCTGCTTTTCAATAGATGTTTTAAGATTTCAACGTTCATGTTTTGGAAGTGAACAAAAATCAGCATTTCAAAAACCATTATCTAACTGGTGAACACAATATAAAACAGAAAATGAGAGAGAGAAAAAAAAAAATGGAAACTAAATGACACTGGTGTTTTAAAACCAAGGACTTATTTGTCGCTATGATTTGCGGTCAACCAATACCGCAAAAACTCATATGAAACAAGTAATATAAAAACAAAATTTTTTAAAGTCAATTCCTACTTAGGTCAACAAAGAAAAATTTGAGTGTGAACTAATAGTAGGAATTGAAAAAAAGGATTACCTGCCAGAACCTTGCCTACTGTGCGAGATTAGGAGGGGGGAAAGAGAGAGAAAATTTTTGTCAGGTTGGGGATTCGATCCCGCAACCTATAGGACGAGAGGAGCCCGCGCTACCGCAGTGCTACCGTTTACAGAATAACAACAGGGAAATTACTATTCAAGAGCAAGAGACGCTCTAGGTCTAAAAATAAAATCGATTAATTAAATTAAATTAATGAATTAATATTTGAAAAAACTATTAACATCAAGTGTCATCCACTACAAGTTTAAAAAAATGTATTTGAACTTGAGTGGATGAATAAAAAGAATTTTATTAACGATTGAAAATTTGAACAAGATATATATAGGGAAAGTGTGAACTAATAGTAGGAATTGAAAAATAAAGGAAATATATAATCACAGAAAGGAATTAGCCTCAGTTACAAAATATTTTGTACCTCAATTACAGAAAGAATATATCAGGATCATTGTTAAACAAACGGTTGAATAATTTAAAATAGATGAAAACTTGAAAATAATCATTGTGTTGCGCTGTAAAATGTGTAACATATAAATTTTCCTCGAAACGGTTTCTCGAACATGAAAGGAATAAAAATAAGCATGAAGAAAGAACACAGAAAAAATATTTACAGGTTACAGAAAGGTTTAGGATAAGAAATAATAAATGTAATTTATAATTTTAACATCAAATTAGAATAAGAAATCTTACCCAGGCACTAATCATTCAAGAAAGAACCAACTTTTTAAGCACCAAACGTTACTTTTTAGTTTTTAAAAAAGGGGAGGCGAAATCTCTCGCACAGGTATTAAATACCGGCTCGTTGAAACGAATCACAACAGATTAGTTCGAACTATTTACTGACAATGATAATTTCAGCTTAAAAATAGGTTTATCAGTTGTAAATCTGAAAAATCGTTATGTTAATCGACGAGGATTTCATATGTTCTTAATCGCAAACAACTTGATCCATTAATAGTTCATACGTGATAACAAGAACTCCACCCACACGTGTAGAAAAGAATTTGTGAAATTACCACATCTAATAGCATGTATTTATGTTCTTAATATACCAACAAGGAAAGCAAGAAGAAAATTATTAAATTACGCAAATCAGTTAGACTTTCTAAGTGCCGCTACGGATATCTGTTCAAAATAGTCTATTTTTTAACGTAGGAATACTTTCCTCCATAATGGTCCTCCGGAAAGCAAAATTTCAGAAGCTAAAACCTCCGTCCGTACCTCGCGATTTATAATTTCAAACAATTCACAATTTTACCAAACTCAGTCTGTATCACTTGGGCAAACAGTAAACAGTTACACAGAAAAGTACCAAAATGCGTCAAAATTTTGACACACATATATATATATATATATATATATATATATATATATATATATATATATATATATATATATATACACACACACACATACATATATACATACATATAAACATACATACATATATACATACATATAAACATACATACATATATATATATATATATATATATATATATATATATAGATAGATAGATACATATATGGATAACACAAACATACATACAAAAGAGGTAAGCAACAATAAGTAATCCTACGTTAATAAAACGCGGTAGTTTCGTTAGAAGAGACTACCTGAATTTTTCTCCCCTTTTCTTTTTGACAGGTAACAACAGAAACCCATTGTTTACTCGAATCGCGTGAAAATTGTTTTACGCGATCAGAGTCTATTTCATGAGTCTATTTCATGCCAGCCACATACAGCCCCGATACACAAATGAATTTAATACATTAGATTTAAGATGCATCCCTACCACATACGTAACTGTAAATACAAATGATAACGCGATACGTACTGCAAACAGTTCAAAGAACGCGAAACAAATTTAGATCTTCAGAGTAAATACAGTGCAACCACGATCTATTGTTTTTCCAAGGGACTGACTGAACTGAATGATAAATGCGGAAACATATACAGTTGAACCCCGTTATAACGAACTTCAAGGGACCAAAGGTTTCGTTCGCTTTATCCGAACCGTTAAGAAAAATGCTAGAGTTCACAAAATGTATAACTCATTAGTTGCAATGTGTACTCAATAATGATGAATAATAAAAAAATGATAAAATCTATTAAAAATGTTAGTGAATTAAATCGACTAAAATCGATTACATTAAACTGACACAATACTCATTAAATTGCGTATAATAGGAAAACGATTGTCACCAAAATTTTCGTTCGTTATATCCATGAATTCGTTACATACCGGGGTAGCTATAACGGGGTTCGTCTGTAAAGCAATATGATCGTCGGGACTGGGTGAAATAAACGACGGGGAAAATGATTATTTGGAGAACGATCGATCGAGATTCCACTGTATAAAATAAGTACTAAGGCTTATTTTTAAAATAAAGACAAACATCGGGGACAAGATAATATGAAATTTCCTTCGCCTTCCGACGGAGAAAATATCAAACACGAAGGCACAGAGATGCCGCGTATCCCTCTAGTTTCACTTCCCCTAACATGCGCCCGTCCAACCGATCATCTACAATTTGTTGCCGACGTTACCACAGAAGCCATCGAAATAATCGAGGAACCTTCAACCGATCGATAACAACTGACTTCACTCGCTCCCCTTAACCGAGTAGCTAGAATATCGATCTGGCAAAGGGCGAGTTTATTCAATTCATGTCTACATAAATTGAATTCGAAAAGATTTGAATTCGAATACTGTGTTGTGTAGGAGAGAAATGTTGCTGCTGAGTCACGAAAAAAAGATAAAAGCTGGAGAATTCTATATCACCAGTGATGGATGTAGGTTTGCGAGTATTTTGCTGTTTCAATAAAGTCTGTTTCAGACAGTGACTGTAAACTTGATAAGCAAGAGTGGTTGGAGGCGCTACGGTCAACTTTTGCTTCACGAGAGCTAATTAGGCCTGGCCTGTTTAAGAGTCCATTTCCCAAAGGCTACAGACATCCATGCCTACACAGGACTTCGAACACACACTCTAGAACCAAATGCCAGCACTTTGTCGGGCTTGACAAGATTAGTAAATTCAGTTTCAATGCTACATTACGCGGACAGTTAAAAGTATCCGGATCAATAATTCTAGAGACGATCGAGAGTGCATTCTCTAATTGAAGGAAAAGCGAAAAGTATATGCAGTGAATTGTTCATGCAGCCAAATATAGTTAAGTCTGCCGTGTAATATCCCTATTGGATTAGGTCACCTCAATGTTAACCTATGGAGAAAATTTTGTCTACTATTTACAGCTACATAAATGCTGATAATCCAATAAAAAAGGTATTTTCAGATAGCCTGAACTTTTCTGCTCCTTGCAACTAAATTTCGACCTCCAAAGGAATTGATGAGCGTTTAAAACACACTAGATCACCAGATTCTCCCCCCCCCCCCGAATAATTTAAATTTTAAAATACTATTTGCATTTTTTTAAACGAAATGTGCCACAGGAGTAAAATTCCTTTCTCTATTACGGAGTACAATAAATAAAAAAATATAATAAATCCAAGTCGTCAATCTTTGGACAAATTTTCTCCTTGTGTAAACATTGAGGTGAGCGAATCCAATACACAGCAGGCTTCAGCCTCTAGCTGAAATAATTTTTGGGGAAATAAAAAAGAAAGGATTACAAAACAAATGAAACTATGTTTAAACACTGATACAGTAACCACCGCTTATAGTGATCACTGGTTATAAGAATCAACCGTTTATAAGAATCAATATCGCGAAAACAAAAACAAATGAATTATTTCCATGTTAAAATTTTCGCTTTAAAGAATCAATCCACCGGTTTTAAGAATCAGTTTACACTCTTCGCTTTCCTTTCAATTTTCCAAAAAAGCTACTTAAACCCTCAAAAGGCACGAAGTTCTTTCTTTTTTTTTTAAGAAAGATTGATAAGATATCCCATCTTAATATAGTCGTAAAATTCACCCCTTTCTTTATTAGACATAACATAATAGTTTCCCCTTAAACGCTTTACCACAACACTGTCCTATTAGCTTAACCCGGGTGCAACTTTACCCGTCCGAGTAAATCTTCGTCTGAGACTATAAGTATTGAAAGAGGTATAAACAGCCTTCTGAAAACTTCATTATGTCAAACTTCCATACAAAACTTTTTCTTGCTCCCTTCCTGTAGTTGAAATGTTAAAACTTTTAAGCAGGTATGTTGTAACTTGTAACAAATATTGTATTTTTTTCTTCTCTTACTATAATCATGTGTATCTACTTATAGGTCTAAAAATTAAGTTTTATTTTTAAAACTATAAAAAATAATTTTAATAAAAGATAGTTAATGTAAATTAAAGAGTATTTTATGGTAAATTATCTAATATATGTATATATAGGTGTGTGTGTGGCTGTCCAAAAAGCCAAATTTCGGCTATAAGAATCAACCGCTTATAAGAATCAAAAACAGTAATAACAAACGTGATTCTTATAAGCGGAAATCACTGTACTCTGTGAACTCTGAAACATAATCACGTGTGATACAATTAATTCCCTTGCGTGTATAATTAATCGAACTTAACAAGAATTGTCAGCGAGAATGTTAGCTTAAATGGATTATATACGTCTTAAAAAAAACCTCTACTGGAGCAATAGAAAGTAGTCACTTCTGATAAAAATGTCATCCTCAAAACTTGAAAACAAATCCGTGTCCAACACGGCAGAAAATTCTCTGTTGACATACATAATGATGTGTGCCTCGGGCACTCTGCCATGTGTGAAACAATAGCAGTGTCATTAAAACAATGTAAAACGAATGAAGGAAATAGATTTAAGAATACTGTCTTTGTGAAACAGGGAGTTTTACCTTCAAATGCTTATGAAAATAAGACGAATCAAACGAGAGATTTCGCACAACAGTACGGCGCGAACAATAAGTCTGCAGATACTGATCCACGATGCTGAAATTTTTTGAATTGGTGTTATTTCACCCGATGATTTCAAGTTTCCTAAAAGTACGAGATTTATAAATAAGTGGCTAACAAGAAAAAGACTACATACAGATTTCTTTAAATCCCCAACATGTATTGAATACTATGAGAATAAGCAGAGGCGGGAGGATCGAGTTCATCAATAAAATTCGACCCAGAGCATTCACCTATGAAATGTTAATTTAAAACCATGAAAATTTCAATGATGAGCTCGTTTTATTTTTCCTTTCTATGTGACAACCTAAATAATATACAAGCATAAGGTTATGACTGTAGCAATTTCATTTGCGATTTAACCAGCTTGATACTTTCATCATTTACTTTTCTACAGGACGTCTTATTTTTCTAATTAACTTTTTGCTTTTCCCGAATATATCTTTTTAAAACTGGTTAGTACACTCTAAAAGAGATAAGAAAGGCATCGCTTAAATACAAATATCGCATGCTTTAAGATTTTACGAAAATACAGGTGAAAATATTCACAGACATTTTCCTATACAGTCGAACTCCGTTATAACGAACTTCAGGGGACCAAAAGTTTTGTTCGCTTTATCCGAACCTTTAAGAAAAATGCTTGAGTTCACAAATGTATAACTCAATAGTTGCAATGTGTATTCAATAATGATGTATTAAAAATGATAAAATCTATTAAAAATTATCATTAATAAATTAAATCGACTAAAATCGATTACATTAAATGGACACAATACTAATTAAATTACGTACAATATGAAAATGGCGGGTCAAAATTTTCGTTCGTTATATACCGGGGTTCGACTGTACATACAAAGCAAGTTCTGATAAAAAGTCAAAAAGTGAACTATTTTATTAAGAAATAATGCTAATTTAATCAGATGTCTGAATTCAATGATTCCATTTTTTCCCTCTTTCTTTAAAGTAATCTAGAATATGGGTCGATTCACCGATAAATGTGTGTTCAGCTACGAGTTAAGAAATAATTTGGTTTAAAGAGTCATTACAGGAAAAAAGAAGCATTGAAGTTTTAATCTACATCTATAGATAGATCGATAAACTAACAGAAAAATTTGCTTTACTAAGTATGTCACGTTCGTGTACAACCGAAAGAATGTGCATGTCAGCAGAGATCAACGGATATCCTCTTTAACAAGGTAAAAAAATACATCTACTCGACATTCAAACTGAATAATTAAAAAAATAAAAAACGCTCCGCTATTCAGCTACACCATTAGACCGAAACAATCTAATTTAGAATTGTTTCAATGATTTACCCAAAGCAATGAACCGCATGACCCACACTTCAGGAAAAATTTCAATAAAAACGTATTAAAGACATTTAAAAAAATTATTTGAAAAATCCTTTCATCCAGCAGACACGCTTTCTCACCAGGTCAGTGGGGCAGCTATGCGCAACGGGCGTAGATCAACCGAAAGCCCGCGCGCTACTCGTCATATCTCACATTTAGCACTATCAATGTGGCGGCGTATTTGTCACATCTCGTTTGTATCGTGATCTTAGGAATTGGCAGCATTTTGTAGGTCGCATCAATCCTTCATAACCGAACAGAAGCCGCGGGCAACAGTTTCGAAGTCGGATGAATGCTGCGTGCAATAACAAAGATACAGATGTTAACTTACACAACGTCGCTGGTATAAAAGAATATTGTCTTGTTCGGCTGATTATAAACATGGAAGCAAATATTTCACAGGTACCGCATATTTTATTCTGTGTATTCAAGCTTAATTCATTAAATCAAAATGATATGGTAACAAGCTGCTGATAATTTTGCTCTTTAAAAAGTTAATGGTTATATATTCAACATTTTAGTAGTCTGATATAATGCAGTTAAGACGGGATTGGGGAGTGAAGAAACGTCAAACGGAAATGCTGAGAAGTTGCTTTATGCCACAAATAATTTTGAGGTATACATCGGTAATACAAAAGGTAAAACGCATTTTGTAAAATGGTTTGCAATCCAATTTAGGTAAGAAAAAATATTACTGATATCATATTTGAAACCTAATCAGCTGCTGTTAAGTTTAACGTACTTTCCGTAAGGCCTTTTAAAAGGAAGTTCAAATTTTCTAAAATCATAAACACATTAAAAAATGAGAATTTATTAACTGCTTTAGAAAACTTTTCACGCATCAACAAGAACTCAATCGTTTAATTAAATTGTAAATAAAGTCTGTGAGTCTACGAACAAAAGGAACATCAGCGACATTTTCATAACACGCGCGTACAGTTCAGACATGACAAAGGAATTAATTTCAAACTGTAAACAAATGACTGAAAATCTTCAACTAAACTTAGTCTTCAATGTTTACTATTTGTCTCTTTTAATAGTACAGCCCCAAGAGGAATTGGGCACCATAAAACCTAACTTCACAAAGGTCGTAGACACTATTACATTTAGGTAGAACTTTGGTCAGACACTACCATTAACTTTGCGCGATAGACTGCATACCTCTTGAAAATTCAAAATGTTTCAAGAACTTTTCGCCAAAATACACACTCCACGACTGAATGCTATGATGACGGTCGGAGATGCAGTCGACTTACTTTCAAACCTATCTTTAGTAGAAGCAAAACACCGTATCCAGTGCCAAGAAGTACAGCAATTAAGCATCAAAGGCACCTTTTCCCCAGGAAAGAGTTAACTTTGTCAGGAATGACAAACTGTGATACAAATGCGCCAAAGACATACGAGTCCGCGAATTTCACGCTTCTCTGAAAACGAAACAAAATTAACGTACTTGCTGAGTTACAGCTACGGACGAGGGCGCTCAGATAGCGATAAAAAAATTTCTTTAAGCTCATTATGAGTTCCAGCCTTGGACGTTTGTCATTCTCACTTGGTGAAAATGTTTCTTATAACAAGCACAGTTAATGAAATGCAATTTCTCTTTGAGATATGTCCTTTACTGAAAGGCACAACTCTTTTGCGGCTGACTACACGCTGAACGCGTTGCTCCTTACTCAGCAGGTATGTGTATCTCAATGGAAGTACTTTCCTTGAGGACTATCCTTAGATATGCATCATTTATGCTACAAGGCACCAAAAACTATGGATAACACAACACGGCACATGTATTTCGGTTCACACAGTTCATTGCAGAACAATTACTTAAAAACATGTCTAGTTCTGAAGCCCTGATCAGAAAGGACTTAGTTACACATAACATACATGTCTGAACTGTGACTTGATGCCTGAAGTAATAAACATTTAAAAGTATGCACCTTATTACATACTACAAACATTTTACAGGCGCAATCTGTGAAACCCTTTCAAACGAAGATTTTTTTTAACCTAACTGTGTAATAGAATCTGAATTCGAGTAACAGCATTCATTCACCCATTTGCATCATGAGCGCGTATCATGATCTCAATGTAACGAGTCATTATCAGCCATAATCTAAATGCCCTCTTAGACCTATGCTCGTCGCGTCCCTGCAAGGTCACTCATTTCATATCGATTTAACCAATCCTTTTCGTATTAAAATAGCACCCATGAAAGGCCCATGGGAGACAATCAAGGGGATTTAGATAATGCGTTAATTAAATCCTGATATAGGTACTCATTTCTTCGCTTTTTAACTAAAAAATCTCATTGAGAGTTGAAAAACGAAAACGCTGTTTCTAGTCTCGGTTTTGTTTTTCAAGTTACGAATATTAATATTAAATGGACCATCTACCAACATGTTGGCATTACTATTTCGTTAACCAAACCACGCTTTCCGAAGAAATATGGCGCGGTATCTCAGGGGCAAATTTCTTTGTAGGATACGGGATAAAATTATACCTCTCTGCTGAGCATTTCAATACACCATGCGCTTTCTATAGCGTACAACAGTGCACTGAGAGATATTGCTTAATCCTCTTGTTAGTACACTACTACGAAATTACACAGTTACAGACAACTTTCGCGGATGAAATGTGTAAAATAGTTGCCATTAATTCATCTTGAATTGTTTGTTCTCAACTCATTTCAGTAAAGCAACTATCTAACAAAAACAAACTTAATTTCATTCCTATTTTTATACAAACATTCTTTCTCTCTCTCTCTCTCTTTCGAGCATCAGCTCTCTGTAAAAATTGATAGCACTTAAGACCTGTTTACCAATAGTTTCAAAAAAAACTATCGTATAATCGAAGTGAAGAAAGAAAAATGTCATAAATTAACCAGTTTTTTGCAAACAATGGACATATGAGTAAAAGGATACTGCTTCATTTACATTATTGAAAAACAAGCTGTCAAAGAACTCACCAGATATAAAAGGATAGGAAACTTATTCGAATAAACTCACAATGTACATGGATAACAACGTATATCGGTATTGCTGACTAGTGTTTACGTAGATAAAAATTAGTTACGAATGATAAGACCTTTCTAGCGATAAAATTAGTGTTTGGAAACCTATTATTAGAACTATACATACTACCTAATGCATCAGAAAATTTAAACACATACTTGAGGGGACGGTGTGGCCAAAAGTCGGCAGTATGTACTAATTGACACGGTCCTAAATTACACAGCGAAGAGGTGAACTCTCGACTGCGTATTCAGAATTTCTGCGAAGCGGCTAGTCTTCAGGTTATTTCACGTCGTATGCCTTCGGGATCAATACTGTTTATTATTTGCGACTTAAACCCATATTTGGTTGTTGTTATTTTTTTTGAGGGGGAGGGGGTTAAACATCGTCTTTGATGTTTCATAATCAGAACCGAAATGATTCATTCAGTAAAGTTTACGTTAATTTAGGACGATTAACATAAAAGGATTTCTTCTTATCTCATGTCATTAGACAAAACCATGCGTGTCGTAGGTGAATATATTTCAACACCTCCAAAGGTTTCTCCGAGTAGAATGACCGACGACTCCCAAACACAACGTACTGTAAGAATTTTTTTTTTTTTTCCTCGCTACGAGTTTAACATTTAGTAAAGCCTGCTGATCATTATATCTATATTTATATAAAACAGTTCCGTGACTGAATGACTGACATATAACGCACAGACCAAACCGCTGGAAACTTTTTTTAAAGTTTCCGTTTCAAATAATAATCTGAGGGTTATAAAATTTATATCACGAGAAAGATCATAAAAATTCCTTAAAATTGAAATCATTTTCGAATATTTACCTCTATTTTCTGATTTTTGGTGAATTTTTAAAGATTAATTTTTAGAATTTAATTTATTAAATGCTGATCTCGTGGTTTCTTTTCTTTTTCTGATACTTTAAACTTATTTTGTGTCACGTGCATAACAACGAAATAAACAAAAAAATTTTTTTTTTTCCCTTGCTAATGCGGCAGACGATTGGACATAATAAATAAATAAATAAATAAAAAATTAAAATACAGTAAAAGATGTTCCATAAACTGTACTATATTATCTGTACTATATTCTTTAGTATATTCTATTAGATTTAAATTGAATATTTTCTACATTATTTTATCTATAAAAATATCCGTTCCGATTTTTTTTATAAATATTTTATTATTTTTTTTTTTTACACCAATTGCATACATTGATCGTTGTATTTATTATGAATATATAAGAATGAATTGCATACATTGACCGTTGTATCTAATGTGAATGTACTCCGTAGCGAAGTACGGGTATTCAGCTAGTCTTTCTACAGAAATCTTTCAATAAAAATAAAAGAACGGTAAATCTGCAATAAGTTCACAGAATAATAAACGAATACCACAACGATTATCAGAGTAATGATTCACGATCCTACAGTTCGAACTACTTCCTAGAGCAGTCATTCTCAACCACCGTGCCGCGAAATTCTTTCAGTGTGTCGCCACTGCGAATACCCATACATTAGCGCAGCCAAGCTTTCTTACGTTGCTCTACAAATCGACGAAACAGCTGATATTACGGAAAAAGTTCACTTAATTGTATTCATTCAATTCATTCACGAAAATAATTAACCAATTGGTATATTGTCGTGAATTATCTGATTTCACAAAAGAACACATTTTCGATGAAATTAATTCGTATTTACAAGAAATTAAAATTTCGTGGAATTGGTATTTGCACTGACAGTGCTCCGACTATGACTGGATCTATAATAGGATTTTTAGCACATGTGACGGTACATAATGCAGATATATTAGATACCCATTGTTTTTTTTCATCGGAAACACTCATTACAAAACAATTACAATCAGAGTTGAAAATAGTGCTGGAACAATGTGTTAAAATGATTATGTAAAATGAAGACCATAAAAGAGTCGCGTATTTAGTCAATTATGCCAGGATATGGAGTCTAAATATGAACCGTTGTTACTGCACACGGAAGTCAGGTGGTTGTCCAGGGGGAAAGTTTTATCTCGCGTGCTTGAATAAAATACGAGATAAAGATTTTTTTAAAAAGAAAATAATGATTTTGTTGATTGTTGGATGACAAAATATGGTGTGTTAGGCTAGCTTACTTATATATGATATTTTCGTTATATTTAACAGCTTAAATAAAAGTATGCAAGGACCGAAACAAACTATTTTAAAACTCAACCGATAAATTGTTGGGATACCTAATTTAAAAAACACCACTTTATGGAACAATAAAGCACAAGAAAGTAGTTTAGAAAAGTGTGAGTCAGTTCCAAAAGACTTATAAAATGATTCATAAATCATATGACAATACCAGAGCAAAGAATTGTTCATTACTTTCCAAATTAAAAAATAAAAATAATTCGATTCGAAAGCCATTTGTGATAAACGACACGTCGGTTTATGAATTAACTTTGAAAGAAGAGGAAGCAATAATTTAGGCGTGTCATAACCGAAATTTAATTTCAAAACATTCAGAAGAATCAATCAATTCGTTCTGGATTAATCTCAGATACGATTATCCGACAATATCACAAAATGCTTTAAAAGTGTGTTATTACAATTTTCCACGTCTTATTTGTACGAATTCGGATTTTCGGCTTTGACTGACATAAAAACGAAAAAAAGATAGACTTTTAAATCTGGATCAAGAAATGAGAGTAGCATGATCATTTTTACGTCTAAATATAAGTGAAGTTATCAAAAAACAACAAGGTCAATTCCGCACTAAATGTTTATTTAACTACAAATCCTATTTTTTTAATGCAACTTTACTTTATAATTCAAAGAATTATTTCGTATGCTATTTTTACAAAATATATTATAGGTACATCAATCAATTATCCAAGTAAAATTCTTTTAAATTTATCTTATTAGTGTGCCGCCAAATTTTATAAATTATTAAAAGTGCACCGTGACGAAAAAAAAGGTTAAGAATCACTGCCCTAGAGAAATCATTTAAAAACCAAAATTTAAAGACACAGGTTTATTTAAAAGACGATACTACCCTCGTAAGGTAAGGGGGAAAGATAGGCCTAGAATTTAATTTTAAAAAAAATTTTTATATATATTTATATATATATATATATATATTCGCTCAGTCCTTTCAAGAACGTCATAACTCAAAAAAACAAGATTTCTCAGGAGAGAAATTTGAAAGTTTAAAAGTACATTGAAATGTATTAAAAATAAATTTTTATTCTGCTCTCTAGCGGCTAAATATTGAGCGTTGAGATATGACGACCTTGCAGGGATATACTACTCTTTCAGGGCATTCTGAAAACAGGCATAACTAAAAATCGCCAATTTTTGCGATATGACCTTGTTGAAAGGAGTGGGCGATATATATATAATTCTTAAAAAAATTAACGTCCAAAGATATAAAGAATAAAATTCATTCTAAAAAAGGATTTCAGCGTTTATAGAATTCATCCTCTATTTTTTTTTTCTTTTTTTACTTGCTATAGAGTATAATACATGTACAGAGATGAGTCAAAAAGCTGAGTTGCCATAACAATGCAAGGCTTGTTTTCTCATAATTCAGAAGCACCCAAACATATTTTTTCCTTCAAGCGAGCAGTAAGGCGGCCGCAGAAGCGTTTGGAGCACGCTGCCATGAGCCGCAACAATGGATTAAGCGAATCATTGACCCATTTTGGACACACAAAGTGAGTGGTATTTCATTCTTGACCAACGAGCCGGAACTTTTTTGTCCACTTCAGGAAAGGGCAGGTGGAAAAGACACACCGCCTCTTTTTATTATTTAATTGAAGAGATTTGACGCTTTCTGAACCGAGTCACGCCAAATTGGTTACATAAATGCATTAAAGAAATCGGAGCTAACTTTAGAATAAACATTAAAAAGCGGTATCCTTCAGTGCTTTTACGACTTACTTACATCCTCCTTTTTATACTACCTCGAAAAGGCTAAAGGTATTAAAAAAAAGAAAAATTAAGTTTACGATAATATATAAAACATTAATGTAATTCATGCATTATCTGTAGCTTTACCAATATTTAGTAAAATTTATACGAGTACATACTTAAGTCCAATCAAACGAAAGATGACGATTTTGGGGAGAAAATTCCTCTCACAATGTTTTCATTCGTTAACCCTTATAAGCAGATTCTAGTTGGCTTTTTTTTTTTTAGAAATAATCACACACTCCTCGCGTTTACCTTATGGCTGTATCCTTTTATCAAAATCTCAGTACACGAGAAATCGACTGCATATAATAGATCATATATTCACTTCATTTTGCAAACCGGGACAAAATCACTAAATACTATCACCTCTCTACCACTGCTCTAACAATTACTACATATTGAATTGAAATTTAACTGAAGCATCGATTTAATTATTCTGACATTCATAATGATACATAAACACAAATCTAGAATTCCATTATACATAGAGTAATATTTAGACTGTATTTTTAGCCACTGGACGGCTCCTTACTAATGATAACTATTCTCCTTTTCAGAACTCCATACAGCAGCGTAAGCAGAAATTTTCAAGGGGGGGGGGGGGGGGTTTCTATGAAAGAGTAGTTTTGAGCAATCAGTGCAAAGCTTAAACCTAATTAAATAAATATGTAATCAGAACCAATGGGGGGTTAACCCCCCCCCCCCACCCGCGTAAGACACTGACTCCATATTCAGAATTTCCATCACCATTGCTGTAAGATGTTTCGGAAAATGGTTCATTTACTTATTTATTGCTGATTGGCGAATGTAAAACAACTTTTCAGAAACATGATGATTTAATTTTATTAACTTGTGTGGTTCCTTTTGATGGCGATATATAAATAAAGCATTTTACTCGACTTATAAAACTCAATTTTTATTGTAATTTTATAAAAAAAAAAAAACGTTAAGCATAATAAATGGTAAGTGTATACATAAGTTGCGAGAAGAAAAATTAGAATCCGCTGGGAATCAATTAAAATTTCATAACCAACATAATATTAAACATTACTTTATAGCAATAATTTCGAGTAATCACCCCATTTAGCAGTTATATCTGCTATCACCAAGTTCGCCAAAAGATAAAATGTTTTGCGTTATTATTGCCCAGGATATTTCTTTTCCATAAGGTACAAATTTTATAGTCAAACGCGATAAAATATTCAAGCGGATATTTATGTATCAATAAAATGTAAAAAAATATATAGCGAGATTAGAGTGAACAAGAATTGAATGAACAGAACTAAGTCAATAGAGGCACAAATTACACGAATATACTTTATTAGGCTTTATCAATTAATAATAAGGGTTTATTTGAAAAAAAAATGAAGTTTTAATTTAGTCTTTAGGAGTTAAATCATACTGTAAAATTTCTCTAAGCCAGAAATTACATTACTACATACCAGCAATTCGAATTTTCTTTAAAATATTCTTTTAAAACGCTCAGATAATGCGATAATCGGTTTCTTTTTCCAATCTAATTTTACTCGAGAAAATTTTGTACCCAAGGATTGCGCAAAAAATGAGTTCCTTTTTCGATTTAGATTCTTTTATCAGGCCGTTATTAAAAAATTAATTTTAAACCTTCATAGGGAAACAAACAATTAATTTAACAGTTTACTTTTTAAGTTTTCTATACAAAGCGGAACAAAATAAATAAAAATGCGTTAACTAGAGCTAAACCATTCGGGTATACTAAACTGTTTTAAATAGTTAGAACGATTTGTTCCGTCAAACACGAAGATCTTCCAAAAATAGGCTTTTACCACACTGGTTTCTTACACTTTTCCCACAACTGAATGCGCTTCTCAAAACTTTTGTATGCACGCTATCAGGTAATCACTCATGCGTAGCTTTGTAACTAACAACGTGGGAAGTACATTTTAGTACATGTTACAATTTTACTTGCCTTTCAATTATTGTTTTCGGGATGGGGAAGGCGGGAGGCCAAACAAGGGGTGTTAAAAAGACTAAAACGCGGCAGACCGTGAACATCACGGCTAACAAAACTTACAAAAGAAGTGGCAGGTGGTACAGACAGACAGCCATCAGCACTTAGTGGAAAGGGAAATAATGTCATGCACACACTAAACAACACAGACAATAAGGGACGTTTAATACTGAGGGCGAACAAATACTCCGTTAAAAAAGTCAGTATTACAGCAGAGCTTAAATAATTATGCATTTAAACAGTTGATTCGTTAGCGCGGTAAGAGATTTCAGATTTCTCTAGACTAGTACAACATAGGTTACTTAATACCATAGAATTACATTTCCGAGATAAATTTTAACCCTTACGTCGGCTCACCTGTCTTTTTTACTGTTCCCAAGCTCATCGGTCTCACAGACCGCTACGCCATAAATTAGGATATTTTCCTATTTTTATAAGTTTTTCGCAGTTATGAGTCATTAGCTGCGTTTACATGGACAACAATAATACCCGGGATTTACCCGCTAATAGGGAAAACCTTCGAAGCCCGTTTACATGGGACCACATTTTCACCCTGCTTTTACCCGTCTCACCGGAAGTAAAAGCCGTCACATGATTCGGCGGAAGTGATCCTCATACACCATCATTCCTTGTAAATCACGTTATGGGTTCGATCCCAGCCGGTGTCATACTTTTCCAAATTCACTGTATTGCTATTTTTAGCTTTCCATCTTCGAACTCCGCATTTATCTCGTTACGAAGTGTATGGTCCTGGGGAAGGCCTTTTTTTTCCAATTGCTGTTCTTTTGACCTCGTATTCTTAAATTTTAAAAATAACAACAACAAAAAAATCATAAAACTTTAAAAATCCAAAAAGATTGAAAAACTTACAAAAATATTTTTTGTATTCTTATGATATCTGCTTTTCTGGGCCTCTTAATATTATTACTTTTTTGTTTTCCGTGAATCATTAGTCTTATCTAATTTTTCTTCTAAATTTTCTTAACTTGTAACTCTATATTTTTTCTGTTAAAATTAACTTTTTGTTTTAATTTAACTTTACTATTAATTTTTTTTCTTTTACCCGCGTTATTCTTACCTTAATATTTTAATTCATTACTTAAAATTTTAACTACTGAGCACTCCCACCTTGATTACATATATCTTGCTTACAGGAGATAAAGTCGACACGACCAATGCACTCCTCTTCTAAAACACAATTACGTCTGCGTCTATTTGTTATTTAAATGCAGCACATGTCAGTCGCTGTTGATAATTATAGAACGTTTACGATTGTTTTCTGTTGTTTTTAAAAATAAATTTAGAAAATAGATAGGAAAAAAGGAATATAAGAACTAGAAGATTGATGCGGATATTACATATAATCGTACGATCTATGGCTTCATCGCTAAATTTAGTTTTTCCACAACGAAGAATGTGGGCAAAATTACGAAGATCTGTTTGGTGAGAAGAAATTGTTTTAAATTCCTGGAGTAATAAAGACTGGAAAGAAAATTTTACAATCGATAGGTACATTTTTTTTTTTAAATTATAAGATTAATTGTAAGATACTTATTGTTTTAATAAATCCTTTTATAAAATCCAAATGTAATTTTGATTTCAATTTTGTTTCAGTAATTTTTAGTCATGTATAAATAAAAAAATCATAGATAGATATAAATAAATTTTTATTTGTGAATTCTAAAATAATTAATTTATAAATAAATTTTAATGTTACGTTTAATTATTGATTATACTTATTAAATTTATTAATTTTACCATAACACTTTAAATGAAAATGTTATTGAAATTTTATTGAAATGAAATTTTATTTCTTATTTTACATACCAGATGGCAGTACCATTCTATTTATAATGTAATTGGGGATGGGTTTTTTTTTTTAAACTAGATCAAGAAATAAATGAAATGCTCCGGAAAAAAATAGGCACTTTTCTACTGTTTTCTTGAAAATTATGCGATTGTTAAGGGGTTCCAGATCCTTCCATCGATCATTTAGCTGCATTTTCATGGATTCACACAAGTTCAAACCCGCCATGTTATGTACTCCCAGCTTCGAAATGCATCATGGGTAATTAGCGGGTTTTATCCTGGGTCGAAGCAGGGTCGAAAATCCACCCTGCATTTTTCCCTATCGTAGGGGAAAAGTAAGAAACGACCCCGGTTTTACCCGGGTTTTTGGCACATGTAAACGGCACATAAATGCAAAACTACTGCCACCTCTCATTCTTGAAAAGGGTAAATGAAAAATAGATTATTCAACAAAAATTTCAGAATCAGATTCCTCAATCTGTGATAGTGCGAGAGAGACAAAATGTATGGTTCGTTGTGAAACAGGGGGAATTCTTCCAGCCATGCTAGCTACAACAATAAAACAAAGATCTTAGAAATAGAATGCATGCAGACTGACAGATAATTAATACGGTTCAAGGATTATCGGTCATACAGACCGGCAAAAATTTAAATCAGTTCCAAGGCTCGTCGGTCCAATAGACCGACTATGTTTTACAAAGATTAATTTTACCGACAAAATACGAGCAGGGGAAAATCTCCGATGTGTTGTACTTGAAGTTCAGGACCCGACTGACGGACTCACAAACCCTCAACAGTCTGATCACCCCCACCCTTCAGAACAGGTACAATAGCGGTCTCCTAGACCCATGAGCCGACGTAAGGGTTAATGTCGGTTCTAAAGTCGGGGTAGGTTTTTAAATTCTTAAGTTTTTGAACAGAACATAATAGAGCTAGGGAATCTATATTATAGAGGAGAGCAACTTAATTGTTGATGGTGGTAGGGAGTTTAATGTAGGCGCGATTAGTACCGAGACGCAGTTATTCACTCAAGGTGTGGGCAGGGGAGATGTCCCTGCAGACAATCTGGCAAATGAGTCAGATTGCCTGCCGGAAAATATACATGCTCCCAAAGATTTCAGGTCTCTCGCCGATCGGCTAAATATATAAACAGCCAATTTTCATACCAAACAAAATTAAAAATCTATGCGTAAAAACATCCTTTGGATACAAATCTTTTACATGGACAATTTATCCAAACCAGGGACTGGAGAGTTTTAACAACACCTTTGTCTTACAAGTTTGCAGAACCGAAAATTACAAGATACCTTACAAACTACACTGAACAGGAACCAAAGTTTACACGGCTTTACTTATGTTCCTGTTTCAGAGATTGCTCAGCATGGAAGAAAAATGCTGGTTTTCTCATTCATTGTTATGGTACTTTAAACAACGCATACAAAACTACAATCCTAAACATTCGACAATATAATAACCAAGATCAAAAGCATACACAAGCTAAAAAAATAGTTTCACCTTATTAAGTACAGAAGGAGCAATAACAGATAAAAAAGAAAGTTCTACATTCATAAAAAGTGAACAACTGCAATTGCTTAGTACACATGATCTGAAACTTTTAACCATAAATAGTTTTAAGTATTTCAAAGTATACAGACAAAAGTATTCTCGAAATAAATTTCGATAGAGAAAAAATATGTATAACAACAACCAATACAACAGAAACATTCAATAGTAATTCAAATATGTCATCTGAGTTAAAACTGCGCAAGTTAGCCACCAGAATCGTAAGATAATCCTAAGCTTGAGTAATAGAACTAAAAAATTAGCTAAAATGATAAAGGAACTTAAAAACTAGTGCTGTCGCTCGAAAAATATTTTCCATAAGAATACAAACATTTACTTTTAAAAACTACTAATAGTGAATAGTCAACAAAAGGTAATACATTATTCACATTAATTTCTCTCAGTAAAGAGCGCTAATGTTTGAAACATAATATCGACACTTCTTATACACTATACCACGTAAGAAAGTTTGCGCCAAAGTAAAACGATATAAAATGTTGCACAAGATTTTTACCATCTACTGAACATTTCTCAAAGAACGTTTTTCAAACTCATCTGCTAACAAATCAAATTGTGTGAGCTCAAACAACAATAATAATTATAAAGAACAATATGTTTGACTTGATAGAAGCATACTGGTTGTGTCAAACACTAAAAACACTGTGGACATCATCCATTCCTGTCGCAATTTGAATACTATTCTTGTTCACGTTCCATTATTAAAACCTGCAAGACTTATTTCAAACCATTAGTTCAATAAAATAATTTCAGCTGTAATAACCACCCCTTTAACTCATCAATTAACATAAACTGAAAAAAAGAGTAATGAAACATGTCGCCACGCCCAGGAAAGAGGAAGAAAAACTCTTCAACAGACACATACACTCCATAAGCAAAACGGGTTTCTTGGCCTGGCGCTACTAATCGATTCACTACCGTTCGAAGGGTTTTTTTTTCTTATACATATCAGCAAGAAACAGCTGCGTTTTCATCTTTCAGGGGCAAGATTTTTTTTCTTTTGATTTTTTTTAAACGGAAAATGCTTCAGACTCTTAGGTACAGAGCGAGCGTTTTTAAGAACACACAAAGCGGCGTATCTTAAATCTCTGAGGATGTAGTAAACAGAAGTTTCATGGATCATCGGTTATTATACAGGTCAAATAGCATTTATTAAGGTATTTACAGAAATCCTAAAATTTGAGGTATTAACATCCTTTAACAAATGTTTCGGTATAAATTCCACAATTTATAAAGCCGTTGTTAGAAATTAAAACTATATTACACTTTTCTGACCTAATGTGTAGTGATAGATCAACCTACTAGCCGAATTTTTTCTAATGAACGGATTACAACTTTTCGAAATACTATTTCACCACAAAGGAAATATTGCGTCACACCTTGACGAAAGATTAACGGATAGTACATTTCAAATAGACAAAGAACTTACAGATGCATTTAAGACACTATCAAAAAACTTGGCATATTTTGTCTCTAAACATTCAGATTTACTAACCTGGAGAACAGGGTGAATTAGTTTAAAAGGAACACAAAAGTATTGCAAACAAACTGAAGTAAAACACTTTTAATGATAATCTGAGACTGAAATTCATTGGGTCCATGCATTGTGTTTTACATCCCTTTGACAACTCCCAAAGTATTTATCTAATTTAAAGTTACAAATTTCTCAATGGCAGTGACAAATATTAAGAGGTTTGTCGTACGGTTTAATGTATCACCAATATCGTTTACAAGAACTACAGCTTTTACTCACAAAAATGAGGTGATCAGCTAAATACTTTAAAATTTTATTGATATAATACAAGTTTCTATTGAATTTTCTGAACCGTTTATATGGCGTAAAAGTAATAAACTTAACAAAATTATTAAATACAAATCAATTATAATCCCTAAACAAAATTATCAAGTTAATAAGTGAATGAAACAGAAATAGTAAAAGCACACCTCAAAGCCCAACAATCGTAATACACGCCTTTAACCCTCAAACGATTCAGGCGTTTGAGACGAAATAGATGGTACGGTCGAGTCGGATCCCACCCGATCTCTATTTTGATGAGGTTTTTGGTAGAAATAAGTACACATCTTTTTTTTTTTTTATATATAATAATAACATCTATTGATAATATTTTACATGAAATAAAACCTTTTTTGTAGAAAAAATGACCAAAGAATTGTAATTTTTATAAACAAAGAAAATCTCTTTGGCATTACATAGATTGTTGTATATATTGGGTCTAATGTGTAATTTAGTCTACCTAAATTTAGAAGTTAGTGAAACCAACTTTTCGAGCACAAAAATGTAAAAAATAACATAAGCTGACATTTTTGGCCTTCAAAATAGAAATAAAAAATTTAAAAAATCTGAAATTAAATTTTTTTAAAAATGATTAGTGATTATGAATAATATTTTTCAACAGACACTCGTATTCACTTATTATATCTGGTAGGGTTCCTTGTCAACTCGATCTCTTGCAATGAGAGGGGAGAGTACGGGAGGGGAAGACACATCCTTGGGTCGGATCCGACCCCCTCTGTACCGTTTAAGGATTAAGTAAAATATACTCAGAATGAACTGTGAACTAATACAAGAATGCACAATTTCGTAAACGAAAAAGTATTCCCTACACAAAATTACATACGGTAAGATTATTTAAAAAAAATTTTTCTACATGCTTTTTATGATAATACAGCTTCTTTCAGAAATGGTACCGCGTTATGATGAAATGAAATGTTATTACGATACTATTACGAATTCGAAAGTTGCTCTTTATAGCTGTTGATAAAAAATATTAAATATGTATTAGCTAAAGAAACTTTTCTAACCGAAACGCACATCTGAAAGTAGACAACGCAACAACAAACTTTCTTATATTTTGAATTTTGTCAGTTGATTTTTACACGGGTAAGAATGTAATGCTATTTTTTCTAATTTTAAAGGGGTAAAAACTGCCATTTCCTAGAAAAAAATTAATTTATAAAGCATTTCTTTATAAATTACCTATTTCAAAACAAAATATCCTGACAGCTTAAAAAGAATCCTTCAATTCAATTATCGTGAATAAATCGGCATTTCCACTTTACATGAAAGGAAGTTCAACTTTTAAAACATTAAGCGCCTTGGAAGAGTTAATAGCAACTCACGCTTCGTAGATTGAATAAGCTTTGTTTAGCTGGGAAAAAAAATAATAAATAAATGCTTTTAGCCACAATTCTTCATGTCTCCTGTCATGGTTTCACATTCTTGGCTCATGTCCAAACTAAGAACGTTTTTAAATACTTACAAGTTGTTATCGCAAGTTTCCTTTGAAATGCCAACCAAACTTTTACCAACAAAAAACCTCCGAAACGGAGGGAACGTTTGACTTAAATGAAACGAGATAACACTGTTACAGGCGCAATGCATCCTAATATATCAAATAGTAAAAATATCTTCTCTTCAAACTAAATGACGGGAATAAACATTCTTCAATGATAAATACGAATGAAATATACGATCACGAATAAGCTAAAACGAATTTTATGTGTGCGCTCTCATACAAAAAGAATCATAAATATTGTTTCCATGATGACGTCGAAATGTTCCCCTACATCACGTTTTCCAACCATTTTCAAGTTTGAACTCCTTTTTCCGATAGCAAAGCTACTTACGACACCCACCTCAAAAAATTTGCAGAACACGCTTTGATGGGGTTAAAATGATTTAAAAATAAATGCAGCGACCCCGAAAAAAAAAATTAAGCAACCAATAAGTTGGGAACCCAGACTCTAAGTAACTGCTGTCAACAAGGAAATGATATGTTTAAAAGATAAAAAGGATGAACATTATATATATAATAGCCGTTGTCTCTGTATAACACTTCCGGGCTGTACTCATCTTTCAATTAAAGCCCTCAGTAAACAAACAACCCGTTAGGCTTAATTTCAATTTCAGATGTGGATCAGAATTTTTTCTTACCTAAAAACTAATATCTTCTCCATCAAATCACGTTTGTTCAGCGTATTTTTCTATAAAACATTCAGAACTAAAAAAAATTGGATGCTTTTAGCTGTATATTTAACAGTTTTTAAAAAATCTGTTTACTTTTGCGATGAATTCTGAAAGTAAACAAACTTGAATGTGAATGAATCAAGTAGCTCAAGTATTCATATCGCAGAGTGAGCTGTAAAAAACTGGATGGCAGTCTACTACTCCAATCGCATGAAAAACTAAATAAATAAAAATAATGAAAGGGTTTGCTTTTACAAGGTGTAGATTAAATGCAATAGTTAGATAATTCGGGATATTTTTTAACTTTCATATACTTTTTCCATTATGACGTCAAAATGACGGGTTACCTTCTAGTAATATCATAGGAGGACTTATTTCACGAGGATAATGCTTGGGATAAACATTGTATGACAGAAAAATCACCATAAATCTCGCGACATTAGCGCCCTTTACACGTACGGTCTTTCCCGCGTAGAACCACAATCCCGCGCAATTGAGTGCACGTGTGAAGGTGTCGGAGAGGAAGGGAAATCTGCTTTGGAACGAACTGCAAGTTTTCCCGTGCGCAATTCCGTACGCTCCAAGCACTCGCGAAAGAGCGTACGTGTAAAGGGCGCTAATAGCTACAGCTGAAATTGGGTAACTATCCCATTACAGCAGTCGATCTAGAAACTCACAAATCTGCCTACTATCACGATTGAATAAAAATTTTCCCCCTTCCCAACGCAGGCAGGCAAGGCACTTTGTCCGGAGAACATTCACCCAGCCACATAGCGAACTTGTAGTCTGCTTTATTATGGGAGCGCCATATAGGTGAGACAACGTCGCTCCCTATGAGGGGACAGCATTAGAAAACCCAAGCCCACACTGCGTAAGTGCACCTTTCCCAAGTCAATTAAAAACTGTTATCGCGAGATAAAGGGAGAACAGTGCACATAAAATAACCCATTTCACATTTAACTTCGACAAAGTGCTTATCAACAGGAAAAACAAAGCAGTTAAAAAATTTTCAGCGGCACAAATAGAAAATGCATAATGAATAGTGCAGTAACTAGAAACACGCCATTTTCGTCTGCGAAATTACATAATGGTTAATGGGAAGGGAAACAGCAAGTTTCCGAAAAGTATCCTTAGAAGTACTGGTAATTTAAGTGCAATCATTAACAGCACGCACATATGCATGAATCAAAACGATTTGTGGCACGCACCTAGTATGTTATTTATATGCTAATTCTTTATAAATGTAGGTGGAGTTTCTCTGCATAATTTCTATAAAGTATTTTCAATGGAGGTACATGCTGAATATTTGAACATTCCTCAAGTTTCACGATATACATGTTTATTTTCCATTTCTAGGATTAAATGATCTATGCTATTCTCGTAACTCACGCGTCTTCGAAAATATCTCTATAAATCATTATTCAAAAATATTCTAACATACTGACAAAACACAAAGAAAAACAAATTCCAGAATTTTTAATCTAGTAAATGAATTAAATATTAATCTTTAATATTAAACTATACTGACCGACAAGACGTCTAAATTTATTTCAACTGGAAAACAATTTAAAATATTAGATTTTATTTCATTTAAAATCAGTAATTTAAATCACTGAACAAAATTCTACACAAATGTTTACAAATTAGTTTTCAACATGAAGGGCATCAAAAAGAAAATACAGTGGTACCTCGACTTACGTGTGTCTCGACTTTTTCGAGATACGAGCATTCTCTCGGCAGATTTTTTGTTTCGAGTTACGAGCTAAAATTCGGGTTACAAGCAAGCTTCAGTTACCCCACAGCTAGTTTGCGCAGCGAATGCCATGTGTTCATCAAATGAGAACACGAGAAGCATATAATATTTACAACCTTTATGTACAATTATTATACAATTGTCTACATATTATTCTTAGACTACTATCCAGTCTTAAACCGAGAGATTAACACTCAACAATTATCACCTGGGACAGCTGTTTCTGCCCACACTTCGAGTCGCCCTCCGAAACCGAACGTCCACAGAGAAATAGCTTCAATTCCTTCCCCCACACTGGTACACGCCATGGGTTCTAGGGGATGGAACAACCTTGGTCTTAAGATCGCAAGCTCTCCTCCTACGGATTCTGAGAAAACGATCTTCGGATTCCCAGAAAGAGGAATTTGGACATTACATCCCAGTGAACGATGCAACAATAATTCAGCTTCCGTGTCACACTTTAAGAGGGTAGCTCGTAATAAAAGCGAAAGCGAGGAAAATGAGGCGAAAAGATCAAATATCAACGAATAACGATTTAATTTTTCAGTTCAGGTTTTCTCCTCCTCTTTCATCAGCATCTTCAAGTCTGATTTCCAAGGTAAATGTTGTACATTAAACAAGTTTATTGCAGTACATTCTATTGTATTGCGTTTTTATACAACCTTCGTCATTTATAAGCACATTTTTCTTATTTAAAAACATGTAACCGAAAACTGCTGTGTTTGGGGGGGAGTCCGGAACGAATTAATGGCATTTCCATTCATTTCAATGGGGAAAATTGATTCGAGATACGAGTATTTCGAGTTACGAGCTCCGTCATGGAACGAATTAAACTCGTAAGTCGAGGTACCACTGTAATGCTTAAAAGTCTGTGTGTAAAGTTTTTAACGTACGATTACGTTCCTCAATAACAGTCCTGCGGAAAGCAAAATTTCAGCGTTGTCGCGAGTTATAATTTTGGCAGCGCGCCAAACCCAATAGCAGTAAAACAGAAAAGTACCAAAATGCGTAGTTTAAAAAAAGAGAGAGAGGTAAGCAACGATAAGTAATCCTACGTTAATAAGCCGCGGTAGTTTCGTTATAAGAGACTACCTAAAATATTTGTGTCAAATTTATTAAATTTTTTTTTTTAATTTAAAGAGGTATTCACATCCTCGCTCATCATTCCAATAATATCCAAATGTACATAATCGATACTGCAAAACTCTACAAAATATTAGAATTAGACGAAATAACTCATAGCATGGGAAACCTTTTTAAAAATCCTTCCGAGCTCAAGTTTTATTTCTTATTTATTACATTTGAAGTACACCACATCCGCACGATTTCTACAAAGAATTTTGAACACAATTTTCTGATTCTCGAAATTTTTAGTCCACTTGCTTTTGGATGGCGCTTTTATGCATTCTAAACTATATCAATATTAAATGAAAGTAATGAAGGAGAAACATCTTTTAAACTTCAACCAAATTTACTACATTATTTTTTATCAATCGATTATTCTGTATAAGAGACAAAATTAAAGCAAAAATGGTAATAAAGATAAGATTCAGTAGAGTACAATCATTTATTAATCAGGCACGCGTAGTTTATTTCAAAATAATTTTACAGACATTTTCACATTATGAAACTTTTCCGTTAAATTAAACTCACATACAAATCTCAATATATATTTGTTCAAAAACACTTCGTACAAGTAATTCAGGATAGACTGCAGAGGGAACGTTGAATTACTAAAAACCACAGACAATAGTCACAAATGTATTCATTAAAACCAGCGTGTTAGAGTAAAAAGAGTTTCCGAGAGCTAAATAGGAGTTGCGACATGCAATGACGAAACACCCAGATACTGTTCAAGAGAAAGCCTTATCTGTTCTGTTGAATGAATGGTTTGAACTTCATAAGGACTGTGTTCTCTCAACATCAATTGACGGCTACGGATTTTAATTGCAAATCTAACCAACAAGTTGTTAATTACCTTGTCACGACAATTGCTTTATTAAGAACAAACTGATAGCTCCAGCTGCGGGAGCTGTATCTGCCTCTCGTTTATCATTGAGTTACGAGTTACTCGTTGCATCACACAGCTTGGTTGCTCCAGCCAGACAGGTTTCGGTAATGATTCACCAAATAACGAGACAATTGCACACGTAGCAGGCGGATGATAGGGATCAGGGTTAAAGACGAAAAAAGACGGGTTTTGAAAGTACACGCTTCTGAACTTATTTAGAATTTATTAATATAGATTAACAAGTTGCTTCGAATTCGATTTTAATTTAATACTCGGTTTAATGACTGTGGTCTAATTCTGTTTTGGTATGTAAAATAGGAGAGCATTATTAAGTTGTTAGACTCTTCTTACTCTGTTTAAAAATAGGAAAAACGCTTACACGTTGAATAATTTCAATTAGAATAAGATTCTTGAATGAATGAATTACCACGAATTAAACTTGGAACATATGCTGTAGGAGTAGCCGTATAAAATGTCATACTATCTTGAATTCTGCGAATTAAAAAATGTACCAATTACAACATCCGAGAGTTCAGTTTTCAAACGATGAAAAGTAAAAATATGATTAGTATGGACATAGATTACTGAGTCTGATACATAGAAGAGCGATGCATAGTTTCGCTTGTTATGGTACATCCACATTCAAGCAGAAATTCTGCGGGGAAGTACCCCCAACTCCTGTCATCACATTAGTCACAGTAACCCTACCCGTCGGGTAGGGTTCATTTCACTCTCATCCGCCATTCCCGCCCCCAAGGTCCCTTCTTTTTCTTTGATGCTCTGCGGCAAAGACCGACTAGACACAAGATCAGTGCAGGACTGCTCTGCAGGCCGCTGCCCATAAATCACTGGTTTCCCCGCAGAATTCTGAGGAGAGCATGGATGTGAACGCGCTATTACAGATGGAACTCAGTCAGGATTCTAAAATATCTTCTACTAATCCAAAATTCAATTTAAATGTCCCAAGAATGTTAGTTAGAAAGTAACTACTAAAACGATCTGCCACAATCCAGGAATAGATTTTACAAACGTTTGCCTACACTTCTAATTTGGGAGACAGTATACTTCTCAATTAAAACCCTTCCTTGTTGCAAAATGTAACTAGATTTTAAAATAAAATTATGCAAGATTTATCGAATAAGATTAGTCACAATACCAAAAGGCGGTTAATTGAAAGAAAAGAACATTGGACTGAAGACAATTAGAAAAACTTATTTTAAGCCAAATACGCAGACATTCAGAACTTTCTTATTTGATGCGAAGCTTTTTCGTTTGGCGTATTCGTTACAAGAAAAGAATGAAATGGAATCTTATTAGTTGATAGATCTAACTGCTTTTATAGAGTATAATTACAAGTTCGATTAGCAGACATATATTATGCAATTGTTGAAACATTAAATAAACATTAGGGTAGGTGGGGGCAAAGGTTCGCATGGGGCAAAGGTTCGCACATACATTTTAAAATGACCGGGAAGAGTTTTAGGAAGAATAGGGTAGGCAATGCATTCCTCTACTTCCAGTCAGTTGCCTCGTAAAAAATGTTGGAGTTAAGACCCCCTCTTGCAGAGAAAATTAGGTAAGTTTATTTTCGTCTCTTTTAATGTAATTTTTTGCAACTTTTGAGTAATTTTGAGCATCACTCAAACTCACGAACTGTTTTGGGCTTATTTTCGCATGTTAGGGTGGTAAATAACCTTTCAAATCCTACCTTAAGTTTTGGGTTAACTCAAATACAGTGGCGTCCATTCTGCAGAAACAGAACCAGCACGAAATGGGGTAAAGGTTTGCAGGAGTCATGGGGTAAAGGTTCGCAGTGCAAACCTTTGCCCCATCTGCAAACCTTTGCCCCATCTGCAAACCTTTGCCGCTCTAACTATTAACATTTGTTTCATGTCCTCTTTTCATTAGGAATACTTATTAACAACGTCTTTTATTATTAATGGGAATTCACATTTTTGTAATTTGAAAAAAAATTATGGTTTTTGATAAAAACTGCCTGTTTTTAATCAGAAAATTTTTTGTAAAATGCTTGAAAATCTATAAATTAAAAATAAAATAAATTAGTACAACACAAAAATAAAATAGCTCTGAACAAAGACCTATTTTACAAGATAAAGGAATTAAATGTTTTTACAAGATATTATAAGCTTCGAAGGTCTGGTTAGGGAAAAAATCTCTAAATGAGTAATTTCCAGATTTGCAAGTCTTTGAAAAGCTCCTTGCGTCACAATTTTTGACGAAATTTTATAAAATTTATTACAAAGACTCCTCTTATACATTAAAATAAAGTTTTGTATCCATTTCAGGTTTAGACATCATTCAGATTATCAAAGTTTATCTTAAGCGTGGAAAAGTACAAAAATTTCACGAGAATTCAGAGTACAAGCATAAAAATATTTCCTAAAAATTAATTATTCAACGAAAGCACAAATCAAAACATAACCCTGATCAAAATGTATAAGCAATCTAAATGCAAAATTAAGGATAAGGTTAAAAATTGGATCGCAAGGAGCATTTTAAAAAACATAATAAAAATTTCAATTTTTTAAATATAAAAAATAAAATTTTAAATATTTATAAAATTTTATAAGGTGTTTGAAATAGTTTTACTTTAATGAATATTTATGCCCAATTTCATATCTCTGAAGTAAAAATTTCAAAAATTGCTTTGTAATGTCCCCCATCCCCTTAATTTGCTTAATTTTTACGGGTTTTAAAAGAATGAGTAAAGCCTAAGATATAATATAACGATAGTGTTAATAGTTGATATTTCAATTGGAAGTTCTTTAGTTTAAGAAAAAAATTATTGAGATTAACCCCTTTTCATTTTGTGAATTTCTTTGTTAGATTCAACTTTCTGTGTTAATAGTTGATATTTCATTTTGAAGTTATTTAGTTTAAGAAAAAAATTATTGAGATTAACCTGTACAATTTGTGATTTTCCATATATGTAACACCTTTAAAAAGATTACAAAATGTGAAATAAAATTATTTAGACAACTCTTTTTGTGATTTTCGATGCCTATCCAGTAAGAAACCAACGAGTGGGGTAAAGGTTTGCAGTGCGAACCTTTGCCCCACCGATTGGGGCAAAGGTTCGCAAACAGGTCTTTGGGTAAAATTAAAAATTCGGTGACTAAATATTTCGGGAAAAAATTCATTATTTTATAGAAGGTAGAGGGGATACCCAACTACAATACAAGTGACTTTTTGGGGCGATAGGATCTAACGGAGGCCTGTAAGAAACCCAAAACTCAAAACTGCAAACCTTTGCCCCCACCTACCCTATAAAGAACGGTGCTCCCAACTACGCAGTGCACGTGCAAAATAGTTCCGCGTTTTTCTAACCTTACAACACGAAGAAAAATAAAATGAAAACGAACATAAATGAAATAAATGAGTTAACAGATCAATGGTATGCGTGCAATGCGTGGCGCCAAACATGTATTAGATTTGTATGCACAGGATCAGAAAATAACAGGTAATCCGAAACTAAATGCGAGCATTAATAAATTATCACCGTATCTAGTCTACTGAAAACACTCTCAGTATGGAAGTAAGAGATTAACTTGTTTTAAAACACATTGAAAAACTCACTAAAGTGAGCCGAAACACGTACAAGTTACAAAACAGTTAGGACTGGAGAAAGGTCTTAACAAATAAGAGTATTAAAGTAATAATAAAATGATTTGGAGTTTTAGTTTCCAAATTAATAAGTAGTCAATTTAGCTATTTTAAAATGTTTTCACTGTAAAAGAAAAACTTACGAATTTCTTGAGTAACACATGGTACACCAATTTTTTTAGGAAAATTAACCACCTAAATTTTTCTAAATTTTATCCCTAAAGTAATCAGAAATGGCAGCTTAATACTAAACTACAGTTGCCAAACAATTATTGTAGCAATTAATTTTTAAAAAAAGGGGGGGGGGTCGAAGGAGCTGACTGCAAACTTGTCACACAAGATACACTAACCAAGAACGTGTTAAAATGTAATTTGTGAGAACTTGGAAATGAAGAATTATTACCCCATGTTTAGATCATAAAATATCTGAACAGAAATAAAAGAAAGGAACAAATTTACTCACTAGATGTTCCATCCTGTTAATTAGCGGGGTAAAATTAACATTTTTCAAAATAATTTTTCACAGAATAAATAAATATAACGACCAAAATTGGCTGTGTCACGAACAAAGGAAGAGGAAAAAACTTTTTACATTAATGGACCGCGTGTGCGATTCCAAAGGGGAGAAATTTATAATGAAGCAAATAAGACATAAATGCGTATGTCGTGTGTAATGGATAAACAAGAATTCACTGCTTAGGAGCAAAAATAGAAGGTAAGCACTTAATTTGTGTATGCCTTCAAACAAATTTTGTTAAATGGGATAAACTCTAAGGGATCATTTTCAACGATTTCAGAGGTATAAGAAAAAAAGCGTCAAAATAAAGCAGCATGAAGAGGGATATGTTAAGTACCGTAAATCTTTTGCAGCGATGACGTCAAACAGCGAAGAATGTTACAAACCCAGCAACCAAGCTCCTACTCTTGAAACATGGCAGAAAGCCAAACTGCTATCGTTGGAGAGGAAAAAACTAGCAAAGCTCGTATCCATCACTGGCGCATTTTTTCAACACTCTGTGTCGAAATATATTCCTAAAACACTGCACAAAATTGTTAATTTAGCGGTCTAGTCCAGGGTGTAGCTTTAAAATGTTTTCAGGGCTCAACTGGAGGAAAGATAAAAACCTTAACTGAATAATAGAACGGGTATTCTAAAACCGCAATGGGTGCAATACTCTTAAAAGTCATACAACTAACTAAAAGGCAGTTCTCGTATCCAAGATATTGCGATCTCTTAAATGAAACAATTTAAGCCTAAAGTTTTAAAGAACAAGTATTATCATCCAGGTATGGAAAGACAGCTACAGTAACTTGGGTTTGGTAACGGTATATCCTAATAGATCAACATTATACAATATTCGCATGGAATTAAAAACACAAAAATCCTTTAAAACAAACTGCTATCATTTCCATTAAAAATTCAAACCAAAGTACGGGTCACACTGCATTTTAATTACTTCGTTCAGCATCTTTTCCCCACAACACTCATCAGGCATTTACAGTGGCTCCCAAAAGTGGTCGTACACTTACGATTTTCAACGAAATAGGGGTCTATCCATTAATTAAAATGAACATTTCAGAATGGGTATTTAATAATAAAACATAGTAAAACTTTATTTTTAAGAAACCAGCAAGCAAAAAGTAACAAAAACTTTCTCACAAAAGTCATCGTACAATGAAACATTTTCGGATAAATTCATAATTAAAATTATCATCTGGCGCTTTGTTTTTATTTTTAAATTGTGGTGGCATTTAAAATATCATTTGGCTTTAATTTTTGCTTGCCTACTCCGTAATATTCTATTTATTATTAAAAAATGGCTCGTAGTGGTAAAGAAACAACAAACAGCATTCGAAAATTGATTATTTTTCACCATAGTAATGGTAAATCAGTTCGGAATATTGCTAGATTACTTAATTTATCCCATTCTACTGTGCAGTATGTGAAAAAAACGCTTTAAAGAAGAAAATTGGATCGAAAACAAGGTAAGAAAAGGCAAAGTTAACAAAACGTGATCAGAGATTTATAATTAGAAAACTTCTGAAAAATTCACGTTTTAGTGCTGTAAAAGTTTCTGCAGAATTAAATGAAACATTTTCTACTTAAATTTCAACTGAAATTTTTTGACGAGTTCTCTGAACAGCTGGATTACATGGGCGGCCCATTGAAATTTTTTTGTGAGTGAGAAAAACAGAAAGTTTAGGCTTCCCTTCGCACTATCAATGATAAATAAGCCCCAAACCTATTGGAATAATGTCTTATTTGCCGATGAACATTTTTGGTGCTGATGAGCGTATAATTGTATGGAGAAGAAAAAAATGAGGAACTTAATCCCAAGAACTTAGTAGGAACAGTTAAGCATGCCGGTGGAGGTATCCTTGTGTGGGGGTGCATGTCAGCATCAGGACTAGGTAATTTGGTATTTATTGATAGCATAATGAATCATGCTGTTTATATAAATATTTTAAGAGACAATTTAAAATTATCAGCCCAAAATTTGGGGATTGGAAACAACTTTGTTTTTTTTGTTTTTTATAATCAAGATAACGATCCTAAGCACACGGCTCTCAACGTTCGCCTCTGGTGTCTCTATAATTGTCCACAAGTTTTCAAACAACCACCTCAATCGCCAGATTTAAACCCAATAGAACATATTTGGAGAGAACTGGAGGTTCGAGTACGAAAACACGACATTCACACGAAAAGCGAACTAAAATCAATTATGATGGAAGAATGGATGAACATGGATGCAGAAATTACAAAAGAACTAATGCAATCTATTCCCACTCGTTTAAAAGCTGTTGTGGATGCTAAAGGATATCCTACTAAATATTAATTTAACGAAAAATTAGAATATTTACTAATATGTAGAGATTTTTTACAAGTGTACGATGACGTTTGTGAGATAAAGTTTGTTACTTTATGATTACTGGTTTCTTAAAAATAAAGTTTTACTATGTTTTTAAAATATTTCATGTAGTTTTGTTAAGAATAGATTACAGATATTATTAAATACCCATTATGAAATACTCATTTTAATTAATGGATAGACCCCTATTTCACTGAAAATCGTAAGTGTAGGAACACTTTTGGGAGCCACTGTAAATACTAATGATTTTGAGTATCAGTGAATACAATTTATCTCTACAATCAACTGCAGGTCAAATTTCCACATTTGAGGATTTATTTGGGGGGAGATAAGGGGTATATTTGGGGGAATGTAAAGTCAAAGAAATGAGAAAAACAAGTTGTAGAACCAGGTTCATCTACATTTTCAATACCTTTAAACCTATCAACAGACATATGACCACGCTCCAGATTATTCGTTTATTTATAAATTGTTGAGAAAGTTTGCATTGTTTGAAAGATCCGAAAATTTCACGGTAATCAAAAATTACGATTAAGTTTACATATTCTTTTAACGTGAGTCCTAAAAAATCACTTATAGCAGTTACGTTAGATCAAAATAGTTCGTGACCATAAAGACTCCGAATTACGAGTACAATCTTCTAGACTTACTATAAGAGTACAGGATTAAGACGACTTCCAAACAAGTGCGGATTCAAAATTCATTTTTTGTTAGTTAAAAAAATTTATTTTAAAGGGCGAAAATTAGTTCCTTTTTTTCTTTTTTGTTAATTCATTCGTAGTGCGTATATGGTAAAAGATGAGAAACAGCGGAGGTGTCATACGTCCATGAAGAAATATTCACATAATCCACGAATTTAGAAAGAAAAGAAAAAGGATGTCATTCCGAAAAATTTTCGTCACTGCCGTGAATTTAAGTGATTTTGCCCTTATGCTCAGTTACAACGCTAAAAAGCTTACTGCAAGGAAAACTGCGCATAGAGAGCAAAAGCTTTTCTCTTAAACATCACCCGCTTCTAATAATAGCTTCTAGCAACCATTTGAACTGACTGATAGAAATAGAGCTGGTCAGATATTGGAAAGGTATAAAAAATTGTATTAGACCTTTTACGAAGAGCGTATTGAAAATTTCCAGTTTCAGAATGATAAATGACTTGAACGCACTCACAATAATAATAATAATAATAATAATAATAATGATAATAACAAATTTCATTTTTTTTAAATTTTTTATTTCTTTAAGGTATGTTTTTCAGCTAGAAATAATGTGTTATAATGCATCTCTGTGGTTAACTTCAAAATTTTCCAGTTTATGATTAAAATATTTTTGCGCTCGGAAATGAAAAATATGTTCACTTGTGTTCATTATTAGTTTTTACAAACCTGTGGTAATTCAAATCTCCATTTTCAGTTACCTGAATTTATATCTGAATTACAATTACGTGAAATTTCTGTAACACGGGTTTTTATATTGAGTTTAGCATAAACCTACATTTAAAAGAAATTTAACTGAAAACTATTCACACAGGCTCACGAGTAATTAATTCAGTTTACAAGAGCCTTATTTCTTAACACACAATCCTTTTTAAAATACCTAATAAGGGTAAAATCGTCATTTGAAAGACAGTTTTATGCCTCAAACCTAGCAGTGCAGATTTCAATAAACGCACAACAAATATTTAAGAGAGAAAAAAAATTATGTCTAGACTAAATTTACTATTTTACTAGCTGATAGCTCGTCGAGAGAAAACAAACATGCATCTCCCAAGAAAAACAAAGCTTCAAAGCCATTTACCCTCTTATTTAAAAACGTAGTAGTATTTAAACCAAACCGAAATAACAAGTTAAAAGTAGAGTCAAAATCCCGCACGTACCTGAAGAACTTCGCGACTTGTGGCAATGTGCCTACGTTTTTCTACGTCAACTAAAACTGTTCGCGATCCAGATTGTATACCGACGCCCCTCCCCCCCCCCCCCTCCCAATTCCCATTCTCTCACACGTCTTCATATTCATTCGAAGCAATGCATCTACTGCAGTTGATGCTTTTTATTAAGTGTTAGAAGTAGAAAGAATGAAACATATTTTTTTAAAAAACTTAACAGAGCAATGAAACCTTCATCTAATCACGGTCTTTTAGTGTTAATTTCTTTTCTTTTAATTTGAAACGTACACAAAATTCTAGAGAGAAAAAAATTTTACTTCCAGAGTTAAACTACCCATTCTTAGTTCATGCTATCAAGAAAATACAACTAAGTGGACCATACATAGACGTATACGTGCTGATGAGAGACAAAAGCCTACAACTGAAATATAAATTCATATGTATGAATCATTCACACCAAAACTCAAAACGTTAGCGTGTTTTTTTTTTATTTAAAAAAATCTTTACTGTTTCGATACCTAAATTATTCTAAAATAATTACGTAATCGTTTCTGAACAAGATTTTATCGGTTTGGAAATTAACACAAAGTTAACGGTATACTGTCAAATAGATGTATATGGTCGTTTAATAAGTCCACAGAGGAAGAGAGAAAAAAAAATATAAAAACTTTTTTTCTAAGGTTTACTTTTCTGCATATCTCTTAAGGTCGATACAACTGGTCGTTTTTACAAGTTTTTTACCTCCTCCATAACGTTAAGATGTCTCTACAATATGCGCGTTTGCTTCACTAACACCTCACAATTTGATACAAATTTCTGTCCTGCAAGAATTTTTTTTTATATCCGAGAACAAGTAGTAGTCCGTGGGAACAAATCTGGGGAATACGGAGGATGTGGCAGAATTTCGTAGAATAATTCTAACAGTTTAGCCGCCGCAATCACAGATGTACGAGCCGGAGCGGATGAATGACGGAAAATACCCTTTTTAATTCTTCAAATGTGGCCCTTTTGTCTACATTTCCCTATTTAAACGCTCCAGTAAAGATTCATACTACGCTCCGGTGATTGTTTTGCCTTTTCCCAAGTTATCAATAAAGATTATAACATGGGCGTCCCCCAAAACAGTGTCCATAACCTTTCCTGCTGATGGAACAGTGTTTTGCTTTCTTTGGTGCAGGTTCACCTGCTTCGACCCACAGTTTTGACTGTTCTTTCGTTTCTGGCAAGTAGCGATGTATCCGTGTTTTATCAACTGTTGCGAAACGACGCTAAAATTCATCTAGATTTTTTTTTAAACGATTCCAAATTGCGTTTCAAATTGTTCACTCGTTCGCGTTTTTGATCTATTGTTACCAAATGCGGGCACCCACCTTGCCGACAGCTATCTCATATCCAAATGTTCATGCAAAATATTTTTGTACGCGCTCTGATGAGATGCCATCTGCCTCAGAAACCTCGGTACTTTAAATCGTCGATCCTCCATCACGATATCGTGGATTTTTTTTAAATTTCTAGCGTAGTGCCTCAGTTGCGGGCCACAACGAAAATTAGCAAACCATTTGAAAACTTATCTATCCCTCCCTTGGGGGGGTTGATGGAAGTTTAAAAAGGTTTTATAGTTATCCAGGGGTCTATTGGGGTCTATGGTAATTTTTTCTGTTTGAAAGTTTAATTTTTTAGAAATGTAATTATTAGATAATATCCGTTTTGATATGTATAAATACAGATTTGCATAGGGCGGAGTGATCCACACGTCGATTATCATGACGCTTTTGTATATGCCTCAAATGCTGCCGTCAGCTTTTATTTGTGTACCAACATAAGGCAGAACTGGGGAAATCCACTGGACCTTTAACAGCACATGGGTCATCCCGATACAACCAATCAGAAGCAGTTTCGTTTTTCAATGGGCGATATTTGTGCAATTACAAGCTGTTTCTGAAATCTTGTTTATATGTGAAATGAAAAATGAAAAATAGTACAAAAATAATAAAACAAACCTAATGAACTACCTTTTTCTAATTTTTTGTTCATATTCTTAGTCAAACTGCCATCTCTAAGTGTTTTAAGTGCAATTATTAGTATTATAATTATGTTGCAGGTTGTATATTTATAGAGAAAATGTGAGGGGGGGGTCAATGAAGAAAATCATTCTTTTAAAAGGAGTCTATGTACGAAAAAGGTTGGGAACTCCTGATCTATACGAAGGTGCAGACTCGCTGTTATATTTATAAAGCGTTACTGCCGCCGTTTAATCGCTTAACACGCAAAACTTATCAACGCGGTACTGTCTTTTCCCCATTGTGTGAGCAATTAATTGTGTAACAACAGCTGACCGATTAATATGGTTGACAGTCACACTAAATGTCGAATCTGTCAACAATTTTCACATGCGTGCCTTTCAAGCATGCTAAATGTGAAAGCGCTAACAATTTCAGTGCAGCGGCGCTATTTCTCGGATTTTGCACAAGCGACCCCGTATTAACCTCGATTCCTATACATCACTGGAAATTATTCCATGAAGTAAACTACAAGATATAGTATATATATACTTAATAAAAAATAATAGATATATATACTTAATAAAAATTAAATAGAAGATCTGAAAAATTTAAAGTTTTTTGCTTAAGTTTCGCAACTAAAAATGAAATTAATAAACCTTTTTTGCTACCGCAATTTTGGTCAGTTCTAACGGAGCAAGAAGAAAGCAAGAAATGGGTTCAACATCATCACGAACACAATGTTTCTCATTTCGGGGGAAGTTAGCGAGTTCGAGGAAGTCTCTGTATACACTGGATAAATATATCGAATTGCTGGAGTATAATCGGTAAAAACAACACAATAAGCTACAAGCGATGTCATAACTTGAAGTAGATGCCAACGAACCAGAAAGATAAATAATGGTTAGGAAAAAAACAAAAAGTAGAAATTACAGATTACATAAAAGGCGCAGTGCTTGGCAAACAGTTTAATAACACGGTTACGCTTTGCTGACAACTGGCGGAAATATAATCATACATAGCCTCGGGCACCCAGTTATAACATAAAAAGAAAAACAATAATTGCAAGATGAGACGGGATGAAAAATATTTTCTGGCAAAATTTAATCACATTCAAAGAAATAATTCTACGGGGGGGGGGGGGGGGGGGGGGGGGGACAATATACCATTTTTCCCCAACTCGACAGTTGCTAAATAGAATTGCAGGAAAGCTTTTTAGTTTGACTGAAATTCATTAAGATGAAAGAAAATTTATAAAGGTTTATAGGTTTTTAGAGAGACAACGGGAATCTAACGATTTTGACCCATGTCCGAGATTAACCGCATTAAAGAACGTTACATAGTTAATAAAGAAAATTCCAAGTTATAAAATATCTAAAAGAGTGAAAAAACATTTACCACAATAACGTGCAACTAAAATGGGACTTAAATACAACTAGACATACTGCATGAAGAACGACAAATTTTGTTGGATTTTTTAAATGACAAATTCTTGGTGATCTTCTCTAATTCTCATTAATAATTTCCAAACTACGTTCAGCATATAAGCCTATACAAATATATTGTTTAGGAATTAACACATTTAATACACCCTCTCCTCTATGGTCTCATACGTATTTTCCTCTTTAACAAGATTTTAAATACATGCTGATTCGAATAAAATTCAATTAAACAAAAAAACTCATTTCCAGTTTCTTCAGGAAACGGTCAGTTTTTTTTTCTTTCTTTGGTTTGCAATTTCCATGCAGACATTCTTTCGGATAATTTGTATTTATATGTATCTTTGGGGTTCTGTGAATACGATTCCAAACCGCAACCACAGAAATGATCAATCATATTTAACATGCTTCATTCTTTGGCCAGCGTCGAAGTTATTTTTAAGAATCATTTTCATTCGTTACATATGTGATGCTTTTAAGTAGTGGTTAGATATTTTTAACATTTATTACTAACATCCAGTTTTAACAAAGCACGTTTTTGCGTAGGTTTTAAACTATTCAAATCTTTAATGGAAGAATGCGTCACGCAACGCATTTGATTGTTACAGCTGGAGGAATTTAGTTGAAAGAAAAGGAAGACTTAGTTTCCACTCCCAATATCCGCAAAACGTTTCATAAATATAATTTATTCAAATTGGATATAAGTATGGCTGTCGGCAACGAATGTGGCGATATTTCCGAGGTCGAAAGTACCATCAATGGAAGTAGAACATTTACCGTTACAGTCGATATTTCACCAAACAGCAATAAGAAATATCAGATGTTTCTTTGAGACTAATTTGCTTGTGTATACACCAGTCATCAGAAATTTTTTTAAAATTGCGTGAACAACGGTAAGGTATATTCCAGGGGTTCCCAACCTTTTTATAGTACCGTACCTGTTCGTTGTAAACAATTTGATGACGTACCGGTAGACTAAAAATTTTGAAATGGGGAATAAAATGCAATGGAGAACATTTGTAATAAAGATAAGTAACTTGGGATATATTTTTATTGCTAAACATATACATAAAATATAATAATCACTTTTAAAAATATATAATTAGCGAGAAGGTTGAGCCTGTTTATTATTAACTAAAGAAGTAATATCGGGCTCAATGTTTGTCACTTTAAGGCGAAGCTCCGATTCAATGTCCAGCAACGCTCTATATTTGGTTTTCATCGCAGTCATTGCAGAAAATCCTTTTTCACATAAATATGTGGTCGCAAATGGCATTAAAAATTTTACTGCTTGGCAAGAAACTTCTCAGACACAGTAATAGACACAGTTATAATTCGCAGGCGAGTGCCAAATTTTTAGGGGGCGGTTATAGATAACACATTCAGGTGTAGACGGCATCTTCTGAGATTAGGTAAACCCGAATAAAGTATTACAACACAAACAATGGCTAAGAAATTCCAAACTAAAATATTAAAACGTATGGATTATTAGTTATTATAGTCATTTCTTTCCTTTTTTTTTTGTAAGATTTTTAATAGATTTTTTCTTTAAATTGTAAAATCATTCGCGTACCGGTAGCTGCTTGTCCGCGTACCGGTACTGGTACGCGTACCCAAGATTGGGAACCATTGGTATATTCTGATGAACATGCTCCATGTACGCCGGTTCTAAGTGAGAAATGACACGCGATTTTTTTTATAAATATTCATCTGATATATATAATTGTTCACTTACGTAGAGTTTATAAATTAATAATCTGAAAAGTAGAAAGTCAGCATTATCAAACCATTTAAAATCCACAATACTGCCTTGACTATCTAAAACCGTGGTAGTAAAATGAAAGTTAAAATGTTATAACGAATAGCTGCAGAATTAAGGCAAGTTATTCTCGTCTAATTCGCAAATGGGGGGGGGGGGGATGATTTCCTATTACACAAAATGAAGAGACTAAAGGAAAATTTTCCAAAACATCGCGAAGGCTGATTTTCTTGAATTATTTATGTTAAGTCGAATACGAAATCTAGCATGTCAAACTAGTAAAATTAATTAAAATTCTACATCGGTAACTGCGACGAAAACAGTTCGTTAGTTTCAAAATGTAAATTTTTTTTTAAATGCTTAATGCTAAAATTATATCAAGAATGCCCAGTTAAACGGCAAACGTTCTATAAAAACAGAAAAACATTCTCTTTTCTAAACGGTCAGACAAACATTGCCGATATCAGATCATTGCTGGAATTGGCTGCGTATTGTTTTAACCATCGTTTGAAATTTGAAGTTTTATATTCCGCACACTACAATATTTATTGATTACAGGAGGCAATTATTCTTAAATTTAATGAAGAAGCTTTCATTGGAGGCAGATGAGTTTTAAAATGACAGCTTTCTAGTTATTTAGAAGGGAATACACAGCTAAACGTAGTAAAACAACTTATTCCGGCCAGCAGCTAGAACTCGACGGTATGGTACGGACCTTAGTCGCTGTATATACAGCACGAATTTCTTCTCTCAGGACCAAATATTTTCCACGTACAGTATGACGCCATTGGTATCCCAGTAGTAATATTTATCATCATATGTGATTCAAGTGATCAGTAGTGTACATGTAAGGTAACAAAAGTGTTACTCGGAAACTCGCGCCTTTTATTAAAACTGCAGAAGGTATTCAAAACGGGCACTCAACGCGAAAATTACATAAAAATTTTAAGCTTTGTACATTTTCTCCTTTCACTTCTCTCCAATTTCTACCATCTCTTAATGCAGCACACTGTGCGACTACATAAGTTAAAATTTTTTTAAGAGTATTCCTCGACGTTTCTATGTCCTAGAATCGCAACAATATCGTAAATACATTATAAACTAACTGATATGTAATTTAAAATGACAGACGTGGTTAATATCACCTTATATAACATAAGCTTTGAAGTCTTTTAAGCTGGACTGTCATACGAATGTCGAAGGAATTCTATCTTTATTTTCCATTCATCTCGAAATATCAAAATTAAGTTATGCGTCAAAAGTTACTCCAAGTCCCAGAATCTTTAAGTAATTTAAAAAATATGTATTCAATGAGACAATCGATCCTCTATAATTGGTTCAAAATTAACAGAGACAAAGAAATGGCATTGGCAAATGAGACCCCTAACGCGTTAAACTGAGAAACCAACAGCCTCATCTCAAGTCACAAACGCCCCCGGGCGACGATCCCCAAAAACCACGGGAGCTAGTACACGCTGGCCAAGCTTCAACCTTTGTCTTCCATTCATAACGAGGCCCTTTCTGGGAAACGGACTTAAATGATGGGTTTTAAAAATAAATTTAAAACAGCCTGTCTTCGGGAATACACGGCAATTATGTCGATACAAAGGGATAATAGCCTCTCCGTGACAGGAATGAATTACTGCGAAGTATATAATAAAATCTTCCCTTGATTTCAAAAATATTTTAGGGGGAGAACACAGGAAAATAACCATGCAGTTATTTTGTTAGAGGGGGGGGGGGGGGAACTAGAACAGGAATCAACTTAATAAATAAAGAGCGAAAATAACTTTTCTTCTTGCGTATTAATATGAATACATAAAAAAAGGGATGATATACCCTGTTCATTTAGGTTGGGAATAGGCAATTTCAGTACTTTCTAAAAGGAAAAAATACTATTTCGAAAGACACGATAAACGTTTACAAACGTCTATTCTAACATTCATTTAAACCTTTTGACTTTGAGCTGTTACCGTTCTCACCAGTTTCGTTTCTGAATTAAATATCAGTTCGCAGTTCACTGTATCAATCTTACAATACACGAAATCCTTAATTGTCAGTAATAGAATTACTCGTCACATCGCTCTATGAAGATATTTTTTACTAATTGCATTTCTGTTTAATGCCATCGCCTAGTCTAAATGCCTTGCACGTAGAAGTCTTACTTTACTTACGCAGCTTTTGAAAAAACCCAAAAAAATGAAAAATTCATGATCAAACCACTGATTAATTCTTCAACAGTATAATTAATTTCAATCTGTCAGTGAATAATAAGTTCTCTAAGGTGTAGTTACTATTTTAGCAGGCAAATTACGCTAGTCACCGTTAAATCAACTATTTCGTGTAAAATATTTTAGACAATGTAGTTACGTTTTAACGTAAAATATATGTTTCCTTTATCATAACTTCGCACTGGAACTTAAAACTCGACACATTGCTGATAAAGTGCACAGATTACACGAAAAAACGCTTCATATACGGGAACTGAATGTCAAGTGGGCGGAACAATCACAGTAAACAGCAATATCTTGAACATTTCGTAATAAAAAAGAATAGCACACGTATTTCATTGTTAGTTAATATGAGTAGGGCTGCAGTTCAAAAGATAGCATAAAATTATTATACACATTTCAGTGATTTAGAAAAACAACGCGCCAGATGTCCAATTCGATTTAAACAAATATGTTACACGCGACGAAATGAAATGAAATTAATGAAAAAATATTTGACCTTCAGAGTTTTCAGAATACGCATAGGGAATTTATTGCATTTAAAAGGCCTTGGTACATCTAATGTAAGACGATTCAAATGAAACTGTTTGTTTCCGTGTACAATGCGGCGACATTACGCCTCTATAACATTAAAAACTGGGGAACATTTTTTTTCACTGTTACAAGGTGATTGATTGTAGCTTGGAAACTTTTAAATACGCACTTATAATTTCAAAAATAAAAAGATACGGCACAAAATCGTTACGATTTTTTATATGATTACATTTATCAATTTTACATCACAATGTTCGCTGAAGTGGCGTAAAATCAGTTTAAAAAACGAGAAAATTGAACAAGATCTCCATAATGTCCAATAAATAGGGCATATTTTGTATGCAAAAAATAAGAAAATGCTAATCAATGTGTGGCATAAATCACTGAAATAGTATAATTAACAGTGACAGGCGGATTACACAAACAAATCGCTTCTGACAACTTTCTAAGCGATAAATTAACTCCAGTACTGCGCTTTGCCTATGGTGTATACGATTACACAGGACTTAGAATGCGGAGTACGAATCATGTACCATAAACCTTTTATAGATCTTACATGAATGCATTCGGAAAAGGCATAATACAGCGTGAATAATCGACCTTACGTCCGTAAAATTACAGTTTGACAATTTTATGTAATGATTTTCAATTGAAAATTTCAACTTCCCAATGATTTAAATAAATAACTTTCGTTTTAAATAAACAATTATGCCATATCATTTTAAGTTCGTTAAATGGAAGAGTAGTTAAAACATACGGCATAAACTAAAATTCAAGCATTTTTATTTACCGTCTTTAATTCCAGACTTTACATAAATCACCGGGAATAATGAGCCAAATTGGAACGGATTTTTTTTATGAAGATTACGCTGATCGATAATAAAATTATTGTTTCTAAGCTTCAAACAACAATGCATACGAAATCAACCGACTCTACTGACTAAATAACGATTTCAATGACATTTTTCGTACGAAACTACCGATTTAGGATAAAGAACGGATTCTTCGCCGATTAAATCGAAAATAATCGTAACATAACCGTGCAAACATAAAACAAAAAAAAAAATTATTATGAAAAAAAATGCACACATACTATTAGTAACCTGATCTTACAAAATATTTCTTATTTCAAAATAAATTCGTTATACATACCGTAAAACTGCTGAAAACTTCATCCAAGCGGGAGTATAAGTCGTGGGTTCCACAACGTCGGTGGCCACATCGAGAGCCCCTTTTTCGCTTAGTAGGAGATTCAAACACCAGAGGAGTAGAGAAATAAAAACGTAGGGTGCGGTTTAATTTAATAATTAAAAGTGCACACAAAAAGATTAAACGCACTTTCCTTTGGATGTGCTTTTCGTTACGTGTATATGAATCGTCGAATTTTTTCTGTCTCCATGATGGATAATTAAATTCATCGTATTTCTATTACTTCCATATCCTTAATATGATGTTTTAAAAAATATATAATCCACAAACGGCAGTCGTAAGCAGGAGTGCAAAATATTACTGTCGAGTTGATAATCGCCGTAAGGTAACTCGTATTCGCCCATAAAGGCATATCAACTTGCAGCGAAAGAAATCCACACAGAATATCCATAGATACTGTTGCGTTAAAATTCACAACAGGCTTTGTTTGGTTATTGACAAGATTAAAATACAAATACGGACTAGTCACAAAAAAAAGGGATAAGATTTTTCATGTAGTAATTGACTTCCGAAATCCACTTGAAAAAATTGATAAACTCCGTAAGAAACCCTTTGTAAACATTCCACTAGAAATAATCCACGAAATTCAAGCTTGTAAATAAACCTACACCCCAAATAAATTTTTAATTTCCTTCATCAAAAGCTTTGGTTTCCAGTTGCTTGGTCTTGTTATCACGTTAGTAAGGATTGACTACCACTGCTCATGCTGCCAGCAGGAGAATGGAGGGAAAGACCAGCGAGTGTAGGGTTGCCATACGAAAATAATCTGATAGTAGCACCGAATCAGAAAAGTCGCCAAAGAGAGCAGCTGTTCGCCAAATCATTAAATGGAGAGATTGTACACATATGAATGAAGAACGTCATACTTGCGGTATATTATCGGTTACTTTCATAAAATATTAATGTATGTGTTGTACAAGTTACAATGTATATCCTTGCATAAATTTATTGAATTACTAATATACATTAATTTACTAATATTTTGCTCCAGTAAAATGTGAAGCAAAATATAGTATTTTCAACTTCGTTGCCCAGGCAGAGAAATAACTAAAAATCAAGCTCCAACATTTGTGATTTTCTCATTTATAATTTTAATAAAAAAATCAAGATTTGTGTTCTTTGACATAAAATAATATATTGCAATTTCTTTTTTAAAGGACCTAAAGAATTTTTATAGCATTTAAAAAAACTAATAAATCGTTTCTTAGGGGTTTAGGGACTAAATCTATTAATTTAAAGAATGTGAATTTTTTTTCTACGTTAGTTATGTGAGACCAAAAAAATAAGCTTTGGAAACAGGGAAACTGCTCATTATGAAATTCTGTTTAACAGATTCTTTCAGTAAGCGATGGAAAATTTATGAACATGCATGTAACGCAATAAGCTATAATGGCCTAGATATGGAATTCTGAGAAAAGACTAACTATAGATTTCAAATGAAAGCATAAGGGAGGTCAAGAGTACGTGTGAGATAAACAGTCTACCATGAACTAAAACATTGCCTTTCTGTCGACTTTATTGACTGCATTTACATGATATTTTAGAAGGCTCTTTGTGTATTCATTCTTGCCTTATTTTCCAGGAAATTTTCAGGACATTAATTACTCTGTGTACAATAAAATCCGTAAGTTTTCAAAATGAGATAAAATATCGCAAACATTAATTTTTAAACTAAAAATAATTATAGCCTATCATGATAAATTTTTAAATTAATATATTTTTATTTTAAAGTAATATTTTTTATTTGATTCAGAAAATTCTATACTTTACTATTGTTAGCCTTAGATTTCATTGAGTAGTAAGCTATCCATTGACCGAAAAGTGTTAGCAATGGTTTAGAAAACACTTTTAAAGCATCGGACAGACTTGGGTACTTCTTACATTCAAAATTATATATTTTTAAAGAGACATAAGTAAACAAAGTCATCTTAGAGAAAACTGACTTAGGCACTTCTTGTACCAAGCCGCAGATGTATATATATATGCATGGATGGTATACAGAGAAAACCAATGAAACAGAACACCAAAACAGAAAGGTAAATCAAATCAAGAAAACCGTAATTGATATATTTATATAAATTTACTGATTGATGTGTAAAATGTATATAAATTTTAGAATCACATTAATTTTTTAGACTCTGAAAATGAACCTCAGTTGTTTTTGTACGTAGCATCGAAACAAACCATCATTTTCATAAATAAGTTTCGTTTTCATTTAGCTTCCTAATTAATTATCATGACTTCAAAATTTAAAATGATATATTACCGCTAATTTCTTTTTTCTTTTTCCTTTTCTTTCAAGAAATTAGAACTTGAGGTATATATTTTTTCTGTTGTATTTCATTTTTAATTGATTTCCTCTTTTATCTTTCAAATTTCATAGATATAAACATAAATTTTGGGAAAGAATTAGAGAAGTCATTCATGTACGCTCATAACTAGTTTTCGATGTTTTACTTTTTAATATTTTTAATTTAAACATTTGCAGCAATTTTATTTTTTTCAACAGCATCGAGAATGTCATACAGATGTCTGAAGTAATTCATCTGGCTTCAAATCTGAGAACAAAAAGAAAGGAACGTAAGAATTAGAGGATAAGCTCAGTATTGTTTGGCTCTTAGCAACAGAACAAAATGTAATGTATGAACTCAATTTAACGCTTGTGGATTTCTGTAGTACCATTCGGGAATCTCTTAATCTAACACAATAAAAAGGGAACTAAATTATTTATAATAATGAGCAGTGCCTCATTTTCATAGCTTTTCTATGGAGTAAAATAAGAAACGGAGTCTCTGACGTAAATAAATAACTAATGTACACTATCCAAAGATATTTCTTTTATTTAAGCACTTAAAACATATAATACAATATTACAGTCAAAAAAATTTTTTTTAAGTGAAGGGTAAAAAAGTTATATACTTTATTTAGGGGCAATATTTTTTTACTGAAGAATAGCATGCATTTGTACATTTAATTACCGTAAAGATTATGTAGGTGTAAACTTTTAGAAAAGACATTTTTCTTCAACTAATATAATAATGTATCTATGTTCATAGTAAGATCTAGAATAAAATTTTGTTTTAAGATAGATAATTTGTATGCTATCTCCGATTATTTTTGTTCCGGCGAAAAGTGCTCTTTTCGAAAAAGAACCAGTTAAAAGAACATTTAGACGTCAAAAGTAGAACTTAAATCCGTAAACTTCGAAGGACACGAAAATCAAGTGTATTACATGACGAAATAGTACCTGTATGTTGAAACAAAAGAAGAAATAATTTGAGTTATTGACGTGTAATCGTCATTTCCAGCTCCGCCGAATAACATTCCCGACACTATTGAATAGTGATATTTCGCCAAGACTGGCAGACTTTCCTCGCGTTCACGGCTGACGATGCTTTAGCAGTGGGAAAAAAATCGGTGGGATCTAAAAAAGAAAGAATTCCTCCCCCTCCCTTGCTGTCACGTGACTACTTTTTACCCTGCAGCACGAGTTGTGTGACTGATTACTAGGAGGACTGACTGCTTGGATGGCTCTTGGAAGGATGGAAGTAAAAAAGAGGCAGAAATTATCTGGCGAAAAAATAACGATGAAAAAAAAGGAGTTAGTGAGAGAGGACCACAAGGAGAGCCTCTATTTGATAGTCACGTCAGCAGAGCGGATGGCTGGCTACAGCTCGGTTCGACTTCTTTCTTCTTTTGAGAGTTCCCCCCCCTCTGAGTTCTTTCCTGTCATGAGTTGGCTCCGGGTTCCAAATGTCGTTTGGTTCTCTCTTGCGAAAATTCTTTGAAGCAGTGATGTAGCGTAACAACAGCTCGTCAAAATGTTCCCAACGTCTAGCGTATTTCAAAGTACTTTTCCGTCTTTTTCCTTAAGAAAGCATTAAAAGCAATAGTTTTAGAAAAGCACAGAGAAAGTAAAAATCAGAGTAAATAAAAATAAAATGACTTTCAAACTAAAAACGAAAGCGTCGGTCAATTCGTTATTTATTTATTATTTTTTTTTATGTGATAAACTCAACCTAAGGATAAAACCACTAATAGTGCTTTAAAAAATTTTTTTGAAATGTACATGTGAAGTAATGAGACATCACGGAAATTAGTAGAAGGACTGAAGGATACAAATGATGATAGTGCTTATAAAATACTAAACAGTTTTAAGGTGTGTGTTTTAAATTTGTGGTTTTAAAGAAGATTTATTCTCGTAATTTCGCCAAAATTAGTAGTACATCGGAAAGATGAATAACTTCTTTCCGATGTACTGCTAATTCAAAAAGAAGGTTCAAATAACACCTTTATTTGTTTATTTATCACTGCTTTTACGAAAAAGTTATTTTTAACTTATTATTCTTAGGTCCAAAGTAAATTTCATAACATAAGCTATTCGACATTTGATTTTTTTTTCTCTGTCCCCGATCAGAATAACACTATAATAGGTTGCCGAATTCGGCAATAAATTTTTGTGACCATGTATGTTCTGTTCAGTTGTGCAATAGATTGTACGATGTTCTGTTATTTTTCTGTTTGTAAAAGTGGACATATTTGAAAACAGACAGGACGTCATGGGACCTGAAGTGTTTTGGGAGCGTGTTAAATAATAATAATCCACAATCAGAAGGCTAGAACATCAATTCAGTTAAATATCATTCTTTTATTCGCCGTAACATATGTAAGGAATGTTACCATTACCTGTCATCATAAATATACTTTGTTAAGGGGTAGGGGAGCTCAGCCAAAAAATTTATAATCATTGCTAAATTCACTATAAGGCTGATTATAAAACGTGATTAAAAAATGTGAATTGCCATTACTTCAGAACAGAGTTAAAGATAAGACTGAGAAACCCAACACCAATGATTTTAAAAATTACATCCCTCTCTGTATGTGCAATTTTTCAAAATTAAGATATCTACAGTTTATCATTGCATCAAATAAGAAATTATTGGGGAATTTTTTTTCACTTAAAAAGTGGAGTAAAAATTCAGCAAGTACTAAAATATAGTGTGGATTACATCACCCTCTGTATGTACTATTGTTCACAATTCAGATATCTACACTTAATTATATCAAATAAAAAATTGTTGGAAACGTTTCTTCACTTATAAAATGGAGTAAAAATTCAGCAATTGCTAAAAAAAAAGTATAGAAAATTAACTCTTACTTACTTACTACTAAGGCATTCCAATGCAATTATTAATATTTTACTATGATATTCCAAAATCTTCTTGATATACACATTTAAGTATTTCAGAAGTAGGCGATACTACAGTGACAGAATCAAAAGAACGGACTCTAGATAAACTTAATACAACTGTCCATGACTAAACACTGGATTTGATAGATCGAAACATATTTTGTCAAAAGTTTGTCCTCTGACAATCCATTTAGAAAAACCGATGGAACAAATGAATAAATTAAAATTATCTCGTGAAAAAATTAATATTATTCGCGAGTAAAATACAATTAAATTGCACCAAATTACGTACTATCGTCCAGCCACTAAACACACGTGGTTGGCCACTAGTGTTTACATCTGCAGCCGTTGCCATTCGGAGTGTAGAAGTATCGTCGATTTTTGTGCCGCATACCTACGCGTTTTATGTATAGATATTTCCATAGCAAGACGCAACCAAAGCACTTTTCGAAGGAAGATCACAGCGCCAGACACCTGGGCTGTGGTCATTTACTTATACCATTTCCCCTAAAGAGAGAAGGAGGCGTTGCTTATACCCTCCGCGAATTCTGTTGGCTACTTTTATAATGGGGGAACTAGCTGCTGAACAAATAGTGCTCCTTTTGAGGGGACAGACAAAGAACATACCAGGGGTACACAAGCACTTGATTGAAATTCAAACCCAAGCCCACGCGGTAGTAGCTTGCTACGACCATACATTGTGGGACGCCATAGAAAATAAAATAAATATTAAACAAATGAAACTAAAGTCGCAGCCAAGTAAATAATCTGTTCGAATGACACCTCATATGAGAGAGTGTTCTGTGTATTTGAAGAATGCATGTCCTATCTTCATGGATGTCTCGATGCTAGTTTAGAGTCAATTATTTTATTCGAGTCTTCTGTTCACGTGCTGAATAAGTCTCGATTGAAGGCTAACAACCAGAGGCTTTGCAAATCAATTGATCATCTTCGGATTACAAAATAACTGTCAAAATGAAAATACATTGAAATCATAAGGAAACATTTTAAATTTCATGAATATCTTAAAATATGTTTATGGAAGTAAAAATACAGTTTTTTCCTGAAAACTAATCTTGAGAGAATTACACGGCTGAGAAGTGACGAAATGCAAAGTAAACTAATCAGTTGTTTTCACCAGGATGGCTACCTTTTATTTTATTTATTTATAATTTTTTTGTAAGTGGAAACACAGGTTTTCTCCTCCACTGATCTGGAATAAATTCAATTAAAAGTGTTTTCAACACGTGTCTGTGTATCATTTTTTCCCCCATTGAGCAAGAGAATTAGGCACATTCATGTCAACAGTTTATATTAAAATAAATCCTATTTCTCCAAATGGATCTAATATCCATTCGATCTGGGAATTTTGTTTTCTGTACGATGTACAGAAAACAAAATCGTCAGTTGCTCAGTAAATTTTGTTTTTAACAACCGGTTTTCAAAAATGCCCTAATTCGTAATTTTGAAACTTTATTTTGTTCGTATGCTTGTTTAACACCCTGTTTCGGGAGTTTGAACACTTATAGCAGCCATACAGAGCCTGACTAAGGCAGGGGCATACGGGGCAGTTGCCCCGGGCCCCTGCATTAGAGGAGGGCCCCCAAATGAAATAGAAAGTTTATTTTACGTTTCCTTCTTTAATGAACTTTTTTTAGATGTGCTATATCCCTTTTAATGATGGACATAGAATTGTCAGAAAATCAATAAAATGGACAGAACGATATTTCGTCTGACCATTGGAGGGGGGGACTATGGTCAGACATAGCTATTTTAGGTTCTAGTCAATTTTCTTGTTATATATCTATAATGAGGTGAAAATTTAAATACCTCCATAAAGTTCGGTTCTTCATTACTGAAGTAGTGAAAGCAGAGGGGGGCCCCCAAAGAAGTTTTTGCCCCGGGTCCTAATTAGGCTAAGTCGGGCCCTGCAGCCATACTCAATCTTTTTTAACCTAGGATTACGTTCCTCCATAACAGTCCTCCGGCAAGTAAAATTTCAGAAGTCCTGCGTCGCGAGTTATAATTTTGGCAGCGCGCCAAATCCAGCCTGCATCGCTTGGGGCAAGCAGTAAACAGTTAAACAGAAAAGTACCAAAATGCGTCAAAATTTTGACATATATATATATATATATATATGTAGGAAGGAGTTAGTACTCCTTCCTTTAGAAGTGAATCATTAGACTTAATTATTTTGAACATTTAATTAAACTAGACGATGTTTACAAGACAGGACTAACACTTAGTATGAAATTAAAAAATAAACACAGAAGCATCAAAAGAGCTAAACATCGGGAGCTTGCAGAACAACACATCCACTTAAAGTCCTTTGTGCCGCAGTAGTAGGAGTGGAAGTTGTAGTAATAGTTCAGTTGTGTTGCCAAACTCACTCTCACACGGCCGTTCTGACTTTCCAGACGTCCGCGGCTGGGTTGTCAACAGTAATTCTGAAAAGATAAAAAAAAAAAGAGCAGAAAAAGGAAAAATATTTCAAAAAATCAAGCAGTGTTCAACACAGTGGTATTGGTGTTCAGTTTCTGCACCACTGTTTCATTTTGTCCGCTGCAGTTGATGTTATGGTTGGACCATCGTGATGTCCTAACTTTCGAACTTCGTAACGATCGTTGGGGTTGATGTTCGTGATCTCATATGGTCCGAAGAACTTTGGTCGGAGCTTTAATCCGGTTCCAAATTGAGTTCGTTGTATTGCCACTTTGTCACCGATCTTGTATTTACAAGCCGGTTTACGCCGTTTGTTATATTGTCGTATGTTTTCTTCCTGTAAACGGAGGATATTTCGTTTAGCTTCGATACGTAACGCTTCTTTGTCATCAAGAATTCTTTGGTGGTGTTCCTCGTCAAGAAGATTTTTAATCTGTAGATCCTCTTGTTGTTTCATTTTAACACCAATTAAAAGTTGAAAGGGTGTGAATTTTGTACTGCGTGTGGTGGTACTATTTAAGATACGTTGCAATCTTGGGACATATTTAAACCATTTGTCAGGTTCATCTAGAGCTAACTTAGTTAAAACGGGAATAATTGTGCCATGAACACGCTCAACCTGACCGTTGCCACGTGGCACACCTGTTGCTATTGAAATGTGTTCAATTGACTGTTCCTGGCAGTAACTTTGAAATTCTGAAGATGTGAATGCGCTACCTTTGTCAGTAATGATTTTTGAAGGGTTGCCAAATGTAGTTTGTTGCAAGGATAATTTGTCTAAGGCATCTTTCGTAGAGGTGGACTTCACGGGATAGATCCATACAAATTTGGAAAAGGCATCAACTACTGTAAAAAGATACTTATAACATTTTTTTGTCGATGGTAAAGGTCCTAAAAAGTCGCAATGGTAACATTCAAGGGGTGCATCACCTTTTGGAATGGGGTGAAGGTATCCTTCTTGTTTTCCAGATTTTCGCGAGGACAAAATGCAAGGAATACAGTTCGAAATAATTTCTTGAACTAATTTCTTAAGTTGAGGAATGAAAAATTCACGAGAAACAATTAATTCGGTTTTTTGTGAAGCAAAATGACCTTGTGAATGGGCGTTTAGCACTATTTCTTTCTGCATCATTTGTGGTACTACTAAAAGTTCGGCATCCTGATGAAGTTTATAAAGAATTCCGTTTTTAACAAAAAATTCATCAGAAGGTGTAGATTCAAGCATAGATTTAATTTGAGATATAAATTCATCCTGGTCTTGGGCATTTTTCCCCTTTTGAGTGATATCATTTGAGGTAATTACAAGAATGGAGTTACGACTTAAAGCATCAACATGTTTCATCTGTCTACCGGGTCGATGACAAACTTCATAATCAAAGTCTTCTAACATCAATGCCCATCGAGCAATTTTAGCTGGTAGGTCTTTTTTGTGCATCGTTTTTTGGAAAGCATCACAATCGGTGATAATTTTAAACTTTGTTCCCAACAAGTAGTTTCGAAATTTTTTTAGCGCTTCAATAACGGCAAGAACTTCCAGTTCATAACTATGATATTTTTCTTGTTGAACTGTAGTTTTACGGCTAAAATAATGAATAGGATGAAACTGTCCATCATCGGATTGTTGCAAGAGCACAGCGCCAAAACCTAAGGAGCTGGCATCAGTGTGGAGTTCTAATGGGTATCCCTGTTGAAAAACATGAAGAACTGGGTTTTGTGAAAGAATGTTTTTAAGTTGTTGAAAAGCTGCTATTTGTTCAGGGGGTTTGGGAGCTTCAATAACTTGAAATTTTGGTTCAACCTTTTCACTTTTGACGGATTCATTCTCAAGGGCATCATCATCGGCATCAAATATTTTTGGTTCAAGAGTTGCTTTGATAGTTCCAATATCAAAAGCATTATCATCATCGTTATCATGAAGCAAATCTAAATCACTGGCATCAGCATCATCTAAATATTTTCCATCATCATTATCATGAAACAAATCTAAATCATTGGCATCATCATCATCATCATCACGTTCAAAATCAATTGGATTATCCATTTTCTCTACCCTAGAAATCTTATCTTGAGTAGATGTTAGAGGTTTTTCAGACATGCATATTTGGCCCTGATCTTGAATTTGTTTTTCTACAATTTTCTGTTCCGCAAAAGGGAGTCGTCGAGAACGTTGATTTACGGGGATTTCATCTTGTAATAAAATAGTCCTTTTAATTTCAGTGTCCTGAACTTTATGGGGTTTGTAGGAAGTAACGATATTTTGAACTTCCTCACGAATTTCAGAATTCAAAATGTGTGAAAGATCAAATGGGAAAGCTTGATCATCAGAAACATTAGCAATATTAACGAAGGTGTTATTTTCAGGAGTTTTGCATAAACGAATACCGTCTTTATCAAATGTAAATTGGGTTTGCTGTAAAAAGTCGATTCCGATAATCACATCAAAAGGAATCAAGTCATCCTCTAGAACATGTATTTTAGCAGGTAAAGTAATGGTTTGAATTTCGATGGAATCCTGAAAGAATCCGATGCTGTGAACTTGGTTTTTGCCAATTCCTGAAAAGGGAATGTTGGTGGGCTGCAATGGTGGCGAACCAATTCTTCGATAGGTTTTCTCATTGATGAGGGTTGCCTGTGACCCAGTGTCACAGAGTGCTGTCAATTGAATTCCTGCAAGTTGAATGTCAACATGCATGGGATTTTTCGATGAAGTTTCAGGAGAAAGTGCATTTACAGTTTTATCAGAAATAGGTTTTTGAGAATCAGGTTTTGGTTTAGAATTTCGATAACTTTTAGGGCAATTAGCATGAACATGACCAAAACTTTTACATCCGTAGCATTGTTTACCATGTGACTTATTCAAACATTGGTTGCTTTTGTGACCTCTCAAGCCACAGGAAAAACATACTGGCTGTGTATTTGGGCTACGTGTATTATCGACTTTCACATTGAGGTAGGAAGCATCAATTTTTTTCTGATTATTTTGTCTGAAATTTTGTGATCTGGTAAAGATTTGTTCATAAATTTTCAACTTTTCCTTAAATTCAGGGACGGATTTACAACCGTAAAGAATAACTTTATTGTTTGTTGAATCAGGAATTCCGTTTATGACATACTCAAACAGAGAGGAGTCATCGAGAGAACCTTTGTGTGCCAAATCTCTCATAGCTAAGAAATATTCTTGTAGGGTTTCAAACGGTTTCATACGTCGAGATTCCATTAATTTATGTAACTGAATACCGTTAATTTTGTCCGAAAATTCGTCTAATAAATGGTGCTTCAATTGTTCCCAATTTGTAATTCCACGAATAGACCTAATTAAAGTTTGAGCGGGACCAGTTAAACATTTTCTAACAAAAGTAATTTGGTGAATTGGATTGTTTATCTGATATAAACAAAAAAGTTCTTCAACGTCAGATATAAAATTCTCAACACTGTAATTATCACGAGACGAGAAAGGTTTTATTAAATCAACAACGTCTTTCAGACTAAACAACTGGAAAGAGAGATTCGCAGTTTCAACTGAAGGCAATGAATTTTGATCTGATTCACCAACGGAAATGTGTGTATTTTGCTTATTCGAAGATTCTTTTGCGTCAATGGTGGGGGAAAAGGGAGATCTATTTTCCTCTATAACGCTGTTAGTTTGGGATGAACGTGCACCCGGAAGTGAGTCATCATTCACTTCGCATTCCGAAAGATCAGAAAATTCTGCTTTTAATAACGATAAATCAGTAAGACTCATAAGAATGGTATTGGCACATTTGTCTGGGTCAGTTGAAAATTCTAAATGAAGTAGATTACAAATAGAAATCAAGTCTTTAAGTGAAAACTCTTTAAGTACTTTCTGTTTCGTTGCTTCCAACACGAATGGCTGTTTAAAACCTGTAAATTTACGTAATCTGGTACGATTTTGTCTGTCGCCGTCTGTACCAAAAATTAAACGATGTAGAACCTTTATTTGATTCGTACTACCAATTTTTAATGATTTTGCAATATTGGGGTAATCGTTGAGAGTAGCCATAACTATATACTAGGTTCAAACAATTATAGTACACAAATATACAAATATTCAAAACCAAAATCAATACTTATAATACGTAGGTACTCAAATTCAAAAATAAAATTTCAAATCGAAATTTCCTCAAATACCAATTCAATAATAAAATATTGATTCTCAAAATATGCATCAAAATAAGTAATCTTTAAAACAGGTTTTGTTCAAGAAAACAAAATTATGAACTAAAATAAGCATCAAATATCAAATAATAAGTTCTTCAAAATAATTTCTCTGGTTGAAGAAAACAGATGACGTAAATTTAGATATGTATCAAGTTAGATATTACTTCAGCAAAATATTCATCAAATTAATCTTCAAAATAAATCACTGTTGAAGAAAATAGAGGATGTAAATGCAGCATCAAAATAATAGTTAAAGTTCTAATGTTAAAAGCATCAAAATTGGGAAATCGAAAGTATCAAAATTGTGAAATCGAAAGCATCAAAGCATTCTGCAAAATAAAAAATATTCTCGCAAGAAAACAGCAGAATTAAGTTCAACATCAAAGCGCATCAAATAAGCAAAGTTGTCATCAAATAAACATTCGCTTCGTCAAATTATGCATCAAAATAATAATATAATAATCTTCAAAAGTATTCAATTCGCGATCTTTCAAAATATATGTTATGTTGTGGTTTGTTCAAGGAAACAAGATTCTTCAAGTTAAATGTCGAAATTTTCATCAAATCATCAAATAATTTCATCGAAATAGAATTCTCTTCAAGAAAACAGAAGTGATAAATTCAACGTCAAAGACCATCAAAAGTGAATTTAGCATCAATTAAATTCCTGCATCAAAAGAACGTTGAAATATCTTTCAGTTTTCTTAAATCATCAATAAGTTGAGAATTCCCTTAATCATCAAAATTTTCTTGAACAAGCGTCAACGTATGCATCAAATAATTTTAATATGATCCAAGTTACTTACAATTCTGGTTTTCGGTTCTCGTCATCCCATCAAAATATTATCAGAGTCCGTGGCACATCACTTTGGCTTTCGCTTTCGATATCCAAATCCAAAATGACAGACAACAGTAATCCAGTCGAAATCAAGTCGAAATCAAGTCGAAATCAAGTCGTATCATCGAAAGAAAATAAAGTTTTTTTTTTTTAAGTTCAGCATGCTAGGGGTATTTTTCGAGTCCGAGGGCCGAGCACCCATGTAGGAAGGAGTTAGTACTCCTTCCTTTAGAAGTGAATCATTAGACTTAATTATTTTGAACATTTAATTAAACTAGACGATGTTTACAAGACAGGACTAACACTTAGTATGAAATTAAAAAATAAACACAGAAGCATCAAAAGAGCTAAACATCGGGAGCTTGCAGAACAACACATCCACTTAAAGTCCTTTGTGCCGCAGTAGTAGGAGTGGAAGTTGTAGTAATAGTTCAGTTGTGTTGCCAAACTCACTCTCACATATATATATATATATATATATATATATATATATATATATATATTCGTACATATATATAGATACATATATGCATAACACATACATACATATATACATACAAAAGAGGTAAGCAACGATAAGCAATCCTACGTTAATAACCCGCGGTAGTTTCGTTAGAAGAGACTACCTGAAATATTGTTTTTTTCATCTTAGACCGGGCCACATGCATATGTTTGGTATGTTACACGGACCGCAACATAGTACACCCTACCTCATAAAATAATATTGTAAAAAATAAAACTCAAAACCTAATTTATTCAAACCTATATTTGAAAAATGAGTGTGATTTTTTATGTTGAGACAAACTTCTGACCATTTTAAACAAATCAGGTTTATACTTGCTCTCTATACGTCATAAAGGTAAGGATCAGTAAGCCGATTTCTATATACGTTCTTCGCATATTTCATTTTGGAACTGGATAATTCAGAAAAAATACGTTGACACAATGCAAACAATACGAGCAGCAGGTGGCACATTTTTTTACAATTTTACATTTCTCAGGGCTCTAATTTCCAAAATTATGTTTACAAAAGCACCTGCCGTATAATGAGTGTGAATGTCTCGGGCCACACATTAAAGCTTGGTGAGCAGCATGCGGCCTGCGGGTCGCAGTTTGAGTATCTCTGACTTTTAGGCAGATGGCAAGGTATATTTAGACGGAAAAACTCGAACTGCATAAAAGAATATCCTGTTTGTATAATATATCTATGGAAGTATAAGGGCCTGTTCACATAGGAGTTCGTTGCGTTGCGTTAAGGAAAAGATGACGTTGGGACGAAAATAAACCAATCATAGGCCTCCAAACGATTAAAAATGAAATTTTTAACGCCTATGATTGGTTTATTTTCGTCTCAACGTCATCTTTCCCTTAACGCTACGGCACGGACTCCTATGTGAACAGGCCCTTACTGTAAAGTATATACTTAAGGTACACGTGTAGATTTTACATATTAACTTTAGGAATATACTGATTTGAGGTATCCGTATATTTATTTCCCCGGATAAACTCGAATGAATGTTTCACAGGCAATTACGAGGAAAGCTTTCCTTCCTTCCTTTTGTGCGGACTTTATAGTAATGCATACAACAATAACAGACGAATCCGGTTTGCTCTATCACAATCAACTCTCAAAAGGGCAAATTGTCTGATTGGTGTATTGAAATAATTCTTTAATCTATCGCCATGCAAAGCATAATCATGTGCTCACAAATACGTTGAAAAATACAAAAAAAAAAGACCCTTTCAAATATCTATTGAGAGCTAGAAGCGTGGTAAACCGCCTCGGAAAAACTTGTTCCAAGCCTATCATTACTGAAAGGGATAAAATTAATTGAAATGCGAAAATCCGAAAAAGAGAAGACGACAACGTGGGGAAAAAGTCAAAGTCAGCCATTAATTCTTCAATCTAATGACCCTCTCACTTGAATGAAACTCAAACAAACAGGTCAAACGTGGTTTTTGGGGACAATTAAATTAGGTTCAAATTGTCAGAACAGCGTTTCGTTGATGGAGTGTTTGTGCACTGGTGCGTTTTGTAAGCGTTCAAGCGTTTGTTGAAAGCTGTGTCGTGTTCAAGAAAATTACCCTGTCGGGTAGAAAAAGTAGAGCTTAATTATCGGCACGCTTTTTGTGTCAGAATGAAAGATAAGAACTGCAACAGTAACTGCGGATATTTTCCCAGAATGCCTCAGTTCCGGCGGTTTTTACTTAGCTTTGAAAAGGCTGGAAAATAAAAAGATCAGTGTTTAAGAAATAAAAATACAGAGGAAGTCTGAACATCGTTTCATCTTCATATAATTTTGAGAAATTTCTCGCAAAGAAATAAATTTCTCACGATACTCGGAAATTTTATGTTCTTATCCACATTTCAGTGACCAGTTATTACTCAATTTTTCACGTAGTAATTATTGTTCAAAAAATACTAAACTTTCAGGAACGTCAGTCTGTAAGTTGTTCAGTTGTAAGTAGGTAGCACGCAATTTACCACGACCTCTCTCTCTATTAATTTGTTTGTTTATGTAATGACCCTCCTGTTCTGTCACATGTGGCCTCTACTTGCTGCAAATTGGTTATTTTCTTCATAATGGGAAAATATTTTTAAATAACACATTTTCATATGCTATAATCTCTTCCAACTTTTCCCTCAGATTGTCGTACAGAACGTCTATAGAAGCCGCAGATACCTATTAATACTTCGCTTGTTATACAGGAAAAAATCGTTCCACCAAAATGATGATGTCCTCTAAACTTTCAATCTCGCCGGATAACTTCGGTGAGAGATTTTTTCTAGTTATAATTGATTTTAAACGTCTTTAATTGGGGGAGAGTTCTTTACTTTAATACTTTTATTAACTTGCTTTAGTTATTTAGTTATAGATACAAGACAGACAGTAACGCACCTATCCCAAAGGTACATTGCTTCAACGGTTACTGGATGTTTTAGCGTGAAAAGAATCTCAGTTTCTTTAACTTTTGATTAGAAACAATTTCTGTGGTTAGATCTCAGCCAATGAAACTGACAAGAAGTGAAGAGGGGGAACAAATTTTTCAGGCAGTCTCCTCTAACGAAACTACGCGGGTTATTAACGTAGGATTACTTATCGTTTGCTTACTACTTTTTTTTTTTTTAACGCATTTCGGTACTTTTCTGTTTAACTGTTTACTGCTACTGGGTTGGCGCGCTGCCAAAATTATAACTGGCGACGCAGGACAATTTTTTTTTTCTCTCCGAAGGACCGTTATTGAGTTAAGGAACGTAATCCTACGTTAAAACATGAGAGAATGTGCTTGGCAAAATGGTAACTACATGTTTTCAGAATATTTATGAACGAAAGAAGGGGATATTATGAGGATTAGTTAGAAACATATGAGGTTTCTAGGGCTTCAAATGTCTATAGAGCTTTTCTTTAGAGGATAATATTAACAGATAGGATTTTTGTCTGGGGTAGTTAGATTAAGTCCGTAAAATCTGGAATTCCCCAAGGTGTAAAAAAATCGCATAATAGCATACCAGAGCGATGAATGAATAGTTTAAAAAATAAAGGGGCACTCCACAAACCGAAGTATTTCTACGAAGGAAAGGAATTAAACATTATGCATCATATATACGACAAGTTTTCTAATATTCACATTTTTAGTGAATAAGGTCAAATATACTCTAACAATTTTGCAATTTGTTTTGCTATCGCTTGTCACATAATTTAACACCGTCATCGAAACGTGAAGGGGATATGCTTCAGCTACCACAATTTTGGCGTACATGTAGCTTTTACGGTTTCTTAGCATCCTAAACACCTTTTTCTGAGGGGAAAATAATGATTTCTGCTTAGATTCCCTGAAAAAAAAACGCCTTCCGTTTCTTGATCCCCTGTTTAACATTTAGAATACTTCAAACGAATACAACTTCAAACTCCAATTTGTTATGAATTTGAATACACGCCAATGTGTTATTTAAATAAGGAATCGCATCTTTCTGTCCCAAATAACCGTTTACGACTTCCTGAGATTCATTATATTCGGCGAAACAAGCTATTGAGGGAATGGTCGAAAAGGAAGGTTTTTTTTTACAATGCAATTGCCGAACAGTTGGCAAGCAAACTGCTTCATGGGCAAGTTTAGATTTTATTGTTATTGTTTCGAAAGCCGTAATTCGAAACGTTCTCTAAAATCGGCAAAGATGCAACAACCACGTCAAGCGATTCCATTTTGTTTTCCAGTATTTCACCGAAGATGGCCCATTTATCGGTCACGGGCTCTGCCAACTAACTCTCTGTAGTATTGTTGTATTTTTATTCCTTATTATTTACGGGGTCTGAGATAATGGTCACCCACCGCTTCATAACTTTCCAGATGAGGGGAGAGAGAAAACGCTCGTATTTTTCTCCCACACCACTTAAGCAGTAGCAGACGATAAAAAGAGACTGAGAGAGAAAAGCAAAACACACACACACACAAGGGTTAATAATAATAAAGGATGATCGGCAAAATGGCCGATTGTTATCAAGGAAGAAATCATTGTAATTTCAGGTTATTGGCGAGTCACGCTACGCTGCTGGAATAAGTTTGCTGTTTTGACGGTTTCTGTTAAGAACAAGCAGTGGTTATGCAGGCTCCTTTGAGGTTATACCGAACAAACATAAGCAAATAACTAGCGTACTCTTAAATGGTGTTCAGACGGATTATTAGTTGTAACCGCAGATCTTCATATCCAGTGTGAAGTTATGGAGAACTTTCTTCTCAGTATTTTTCTAATTACAGACTAGCTAATGCATGTTTTTGAATTCTACGTTTTGCATATGAATGTAGACACTTCCATGATGAGCATTTTTAAACATTTAAATTATTCAGCAGTTTATTTTACTGGCAGTAAATTATTGACATCTACAAAATAAAAATTGTTTTTTGAAAAAAATTAAAGCAAAGGGATTTTTGTAAAACACGCACATTCAAAAAGCTATTTTCGAAAGCAGAAAACATAATTTAGACATATGCCTATGCTACATTGTAATTAGAATATATATATATATATTATTTTTTGGAGGGGGCGGGGATGACCCATACCTAGGGATACGTAAATTTCGCATAAAAAATAACAAAATTTCACACACACACAAAAAAAAAATATATATATATATATATAAAGTTTCGCATTTATTTGCGCCCCCACCCCACCCTCCAAAAAATTTCGCGTTTATTAAAAAAATGTACAATTTTACTTACTTTGGTAGGTAAGTATCAAAATTCTTAGTTAAAATCTAAGATTGTAGTAGTCTCCACATTATGTTACTTAAGTCTTTGCCTTCTAGCATTAATTACTATGTTGTACATACTAAAATATCTCAGCATCTACCAGGCCCTGATTTTCCCTTAGGCTCGGTAGGCCAGGTCCTAGGGGCCCCCGAATGTTGCCCCCCCCCCCAATTTTTTGTTTGTTTTTTGTTTTTGTTTGTTTGTTTGTTTTGCTTTTTTATAGCAATTTTTTATTTATCCTTTCAAATTTCAATTCCAATCAAATTTTATATGTCCTTTCAATTATTTTAAAAGAAAAAATTACCAATTCAATTTTTTTTATTTTACTTTTTTTTAATAGCAATTTTTTTATATATCCTTCCATTTCATTCGATTGGTTCATCATATGTATAGTTATATGTATAGTTCATTATATGTATGTTAAAGTGTATATAGGGGATTAATAACTTTTTCTGGTTGCATTGTATTGGTGTTTTAATGATGAAGTTAATATGTTGTATTACTTTTTGTTATTTGATAATGTTCTTGGCTTCTACTCTTCAAATAGCCAATTCTTGGTAAAATGGTACTTTCACAATGAATCATGATTATTTTTTTTTTTGTGTGTGTTAATTTTGGAAATTTTACGCCCACATCAGTGTTAGGGGGCCCCCATCCCGAGTTGTGCCTATAGTCAAGAATTTTCTAAACGGGGTCCTGGCATCTACTCTGTTAACGGGACTATAGAAGCTTTGTATAGCTGCCTTTGCAAAGTTAAGGTAACAGCATTCCGTTGCAATTAAAATCTGTATAACATCAACAGGAGTCTCTTGGTTGACTACTGTTAAGTAGCTGAAATTCCTTTGACTTTGGCGCTCTAGAGACGTTCCTAAATCTACTGAATTGCTCCACAAAACTTGATGGTTGATTTTTACAGTTAGATTTTTAGGTTCGACTCCCGTACGGACAAACTGTCCGAGTGAAATTCGGAGCAAATCTGAAGGAGAGTGAGATTTATCAGTTATATACCTCGGATGGCAGTTAAGCAATTATGTTAATAAATTATTACTATTATCACCTAATTTTGCTTAAAAAGCCGTTTATCACCGAGTTTTCGCCGAAAAGTAGTAAAGAAATAATTTTTGCATTTATTCGCTCATATCGGCGAATTTCGCATTTATTCGCATCTATTTCGTAAATACGAAAATTACGTATCCCTACCCATACCTTTAACAGTGAAATCGGAAGTCTGTGATGAAAACTGATGCACCGTCTTAAAGTTTAAAAACTGTTTCTGAAAATTCAGTCATAGCTCTAGGCACGACATAAAAAGCCCCTATTCTCAAGAGCAGCGTTTAAAAACATTTTGAAATTTGATGCTGATGGGGATATTATATTTGTTTATTTAGCTCTTCAAAATGAGGTTACATTTCTTCAAAATCGAGTAAAATATATCAATAAAATTAGTATGAAAGATGTGTTCACCGATGCTGAAACTGCATAAACATTCTTTTTAACTCTGTATCTCCAACTGAACTGGGGATGGATCCTTTCCTGTTCTCTTAGGATTTAATTTCCCATCATATACTTAAAAGGGATTACATTATGAAGATTTCATTACTAGCTTCATTATAAATAGGAAGGGATTTGATACTTATGGTAAATTGTGAAGGCGTTGTAAAAATGTTTATCATAAGAAGATTTAGAAGAAAACTAGACCACCATAACGACTTTGGGTCACATATTATCCGTAAGTTATGAAGAATTCATGCTAATATGAATAATAAACCGAAATGAAGATTTATTTTGAGGATATTCAATATTTCTGTATATCAATGTGTTAAATATTGAAAAAATTAGTTACTCATTCCTTGTCGTTCTGAAAAACGGATCATTCCTATTCACTATAAAAAGCTATAAATGTTTTCAACTTCAGGTTTTAAGTATGCAATAGTGCCGAGTTAATACCATATCATCAAGAAAATAAGAACTATTTTGCCTCAAAAACAAACATGACTGAATTCAGTGAATTCAAACAAGGACGTTTGAAGTGACACACAATCATCATAAAATACAATTAATAATTTCTGAAATTTGGCAGTCCTTGACCTCATTTTAACAACATTTGGCTCTATTTTACACCATTTAACAAACGCAAAATATTAAATAGATGAATTTTAAAAAAAATATTAAGCTTTATATTATGAGTTTTTAAGCCTTGTGTTGCTTCTGATCTTGGTTCTATTATTTTTAGTTAACTCAGATGTCATTGACCTGTGACCATAACTTTAATTTTTTAAATTTTGATTAGCGAGAATTTTACATTTTATTTTGCTTAGACTTTTTTATCTCTTGTAAAAATAATTATTAACATTAATTAGATAGGATTGCTATGTACTTTACTTTACCTTCAATAATTAATTTTTAACACTTTATATTGACAAAATAATAATAAACAGTTGTACATTGCATGATCAAAAGTGTTATCTAGGCCAAAGTTTTCAGTTCGAAAGTGCCTACAGTTACATCCATTGTGTCAAAAGAAAAACGTAACATGACATAATAAATACATGGAATGTTTTAAAGTTCACTGTACACATACATATCAATAATTTTATTTTTGTCCTTTAAAGCCAATAGTTATTTCCCGTTAAAAATATTTTGTAGGAAACTCAGTTCAGTTACTTCAAATTTAATAACTATCATGTCTAATGTAGCGCGCCTAGATTTATGCGTCCAAAGAACTGGAGCTTATTACAGGCTTCCACTATCTTTCCAAATGTGAGAGTCTGGCTGTTTGTATCTCAAAACGCATTACATAAAATATTTGTCATGAAAGCCTCGTCTACATATCATTTTACGTCTACTGAAAAAAGAAAAAGGCGCGCCAGCATGATGTAAATTACCCGCACTGGAAAGATTAACAACGCTATAATTCTTGCCAGAGACATCTGCTAGTTGACACTTTTTTTTAACCCTCCTTTTCGTGATAAATAACATCGGTGGATAGATTTTAATTTAATAATGCATACGGGGACCAGGTGAGAGAATCTGATTTGCGGCTGTCTGGAAATTAATTCTTATTTTTGTATTACTGTTGTATTGAATAAAAAATAAATAATAAATAAGTAGAATCGGATTTTAAATAAATGGTTTCGATTTGTAAATCTAGTAAATTAGAGATGAAATTGAGGGTTAAATAAACGCAAATGCGTTTTTGCACTGTATATTTGTACTATTTTTAGAAATATGGAATGGCGCACTGTTTGGAACTTATAATTATTATCTTTTTTTGGTTACTGCTGTATTGAATAAAAATCAAATCTATGTAAATAAAAGAAAAACTTTGTCTGTCGGCCGGTCGGGGAACAATTCCGGGTAGACCGTTTCCGGTATGGCATCCATTAAAAAATTCGGCCATCTTTGAAAATGTCGAAATCGATTTTTATTTTTTCATGAAAGTACATAAATGTTACATATTTGGAAAGAGCTTTAAAAACTGACTAGTTGATACCCGTCAAAACATGACGGCTAGAGAGTAAATGCATGTACTAATACACAAATTATACTCAACACATCATTGCCAAATGTTGAAAATTATAATAATGCGCAGAAACAAATTAATGTGTTTAAGCTGCGTCCTGCTTAGTGAGTATCTAAAGCCAGATTTGAAAATGTCACTGAGAATGCGCAGAAAGCAATTTTTTTAATTGTAAATTATCGATAGTTAAACAGCGCGAAATAAACAAGTTCCATGAGGTTTAATCTTATATTTCACAAACATAATTATCATAAAAATAAAAATGGCAGAGAGAGATCTAGAGAGACTCCTCGGAATAAACGTGTTTATCATTAAAACATATCACTGAGCATGCGCAGAAACTGAGTTTCTAAAGCCAGATTTAAACATGCCACTGAGCAGGCGCATAAACAGTGAGATTTTAGACATTTAAACATGCTACTGAGCATGCGCAGAAATCAATTTTTAATCGTAAATTATCGCTCATTAATAGAAATTGCAGTTACAAAAACCAAATTTGACAAATCCACAGATTACACTGTTTCGTTTAAGACCAAAGCGAAGTAAATTGATGCAGTAGTTTTCTCTCACGGACTGCCCAAAAAGTCGGCTTAGCAACTTAAATAGTATATAGATAATTTTTTCTGCGTACACTTTTTCTGTTACTTTAATACTTTTAGAGATACAGTGGAATCTCGATCGATCGTTTTCGGATCCATCATTTTTCCGTAAGTGTCGTTCATTTTATCTAGTCCCAACGATCATATTGCTTTGTTATGTTTCCGCATCTATCGTTTTCCCGCATTTATCGTTCATTTCAATCGGTCCCTTGAGAAACGATAGATCGAGATTCCACTGTATTTCAATTCTAAATGCATACTCCACCGATACAAAAAAAAATTTTTTTTTCCAATGCGGAGGCACTTGTTGCGAGACATTCGCCTATACTACGCCGTAATTTTACTGCCCATTTTATCATGGGGGCACCATATAGGCGGACAGCATCACCCCCTATGAAGGGACGACAGGAACGGAGGCATTTTTCGTGGCGCGACGCCAGGATTCGATCTGAGCACCCTCAGTACCGAAAACCAGCGCGCTGTACCACAGGGCCTCCACAAGCCCCCGATGCAAAACATAGTCGCCATGTTTTAAAAGTTAAAAATCGATGTATTTTCTTTAAAGAATGTACATAAATTTTACATATTTAGAAAGAGCTTTAAAAGCTGATAATTTTTTTCTGCGTAAGCTTATTCTATTACTTTAATAGTTTTAGAGATATTTCAGTTCTAAATGCATACTCCACCGATCACAATTGGTCGTACAAAACATAATCCGCCATGTTTTAAAAGTTAAAATCGATGTATTTTTTTTTCATGAAAGTACACAAATTTTACATAATTTGAAAGATCTTTAAAAGCTGATAATTTTTTTCTGCGTACACTTAACCTGTTACTTCAATAGTTTTAGAGTTATTTGGATTCTAATGAGGCGTCTCCTGTGAAATCCTCCATCTTTGACGATGTAAACAAAGCGTGATTCATATACAGCGTGATTCTCGCTAAAAACTGAATCACTGATAAGAAATGTTTCATCGTGTGTCTAATTTTTAATTCTTTTTCTATTTTTCATACTTTTAATTCAAATTAATTAATCATAAATAGATCTTTTGAAGATGTACTGTTTTTTGGGGGATTTTTTTCAATTAAAAGTTAAAATTAAACTTAAATTCAAGTGAACTGTGATTCGAGTGTCAAGTGATTCGATTTGGGTGAATGGCCTGAGCGTAGCTGGGCGAAGCCCGGCTAGTAATAAGTATAGAGAATCGGATTTAGAATAAAAAACGGACGATTCGTATTCGATTTGAAAATCTAGTAAATTATACAATCGACGTTTATAGTGCACGTAAATGCGTATTTGCAGTGTACTAAATGTAAATTTGTACTGATTTTAGTATCTGTGTTGTTGCATTAATACACAATACTCATTAAACACTTCTATGTGTTTAAAGAACTGGCGAGTATTTAGTTATTTGAAAGTACTATAATATTTGTAAATCAAGGAAGAAGCTTGAGTTACTAATTTGTTCAAGAAAGTGGTCCGAAAATTTTAGATTTATTCACTTATTACTCTAACAAAAGTTATCTTTTTATTAACTTTTTTCGAACCCATTTTTTTTTGTCTGTAACGATCTAAAAAACTTACAAAAGGCAAAGTTCTGATTTTTTTTTTTTTTTTTTTGCTGTAAATATCATAACGTCTTGTTACGTCATTCGACTATGATCTATTTATTTTACTGTGGAAACATTATAGGCATGCGAATAAATTACGATAAACGTGAAAATAAAAATTTGTTGATGAATTGTGTTGAAAAACAAAGGCCTGTTCACATAGCAGTCCGTTAGCGTAAGCGTAAAAGGAAAAATGGCGTTGGGACGGAAATAAACCAATCATAGGCCTGAACAATTTCGTTGCTAATCGTTTGGAGGTTTGTCATTGGTTAAATATATTTCAATACTTTTACGCTTACGGTAACGGACTGCTATGTGAACAGACCCTACGAAGGGATTGTTGCTTAGCGTCCGTTTTTATGGCTAAGGGCCTGTTCACATAGGAGTCCGTTGCATTGCGTTAAGGAAAAGATGACGTTGAGACGAAAATAAACCAATCATAGGAGTTAAAAATTTCACTGCTAATCGTTTGGAGGCATATGATTGGTTTATTTTCGTCTCAACGTCATCTTTTCCTTAACGCAACGCTACGGACTCCTATGTGAACAGGCCCTTAGAGTCTGTTGCGTTGCGTTAAGGAAAAGATGACGTTGTAACGAAAATAAACCAATCATATGCCTCCAAACGATTAGCAATGAAATTTTTAACGCCTATGATTGGTTTATTTTTGTCTCAACGTCATCTTTTCCTTAACGCAACGCAACGGACTCCTATGTGAACAGGCCCTAACAGCAAAGTTATGAAAATCTTGATTCAAATATGCCGACTTTAGTTGAGCTTTAAAATTGTCCCTTTTATGCAAGCAGCGAATTAGACTAAAGGGGAAATATTCGCGCATTCTTGATTTCCACCAGCGTTTTGTGATCCATCAATGTCTGGTGGAAAAAGATAAGGTGAAGAAAAAGCATACACTTTCAAGGGCAAAAGAGACTGTGATTCAGTTCATAATTACGATACCTGAAAGTCTTCGATACCCGAAAAGTCGCATTCTTTTCAGCGTGATTCCCATTTTTTCGATCGAGTCGTACAGTTATGTGGGAAGTTTTTAAGACAACGCATCTACAACAGAATACAGATGCGGATATTTTTTTTTTCTTCTAAAGAAAATTAGTCTGGAGTTCTCGAAAACTTCCAACTACTCCACAAACTTAGGTATTTATAATTCAGCACGGTAAATCAACGACTCAGAATATTTTCAGCCATAAACACTTTAAAAATGAAGAAAAATCAATAGGCGGTAGGAATTTTCTCATTTTATCCCGGCCTTACATTCAGAATGAATTAATTTTGTTCCTTTTTTTAGATGAGAGAGAAATGCCGTTTCGCTGCTACCATACTCAGCGCTGCGCCATTCTCGTCTAGCTACGGGTGAATTTCGTGGTTCAGACTATACTTAAGGATGCGCAATTTTCGCATTTACGAAATAGATGCGAATAAATGCGAAAGTTGCCGATATGAGTGAATAAATACGAAAATTATTGTTTCACTACTTTTCGGCGAAAACTCGGTGATAAACGGCTTTTTAAGCGAAATTAGGTAATAATAGTAATAATTTATTAACATAATTGCTTAAGTAAGACCATCCGAGATCTATAACAGAGAAATGTCACTCTCCTTTGGATTTACTCTGAATTTCACCCGGACAGTTTGTCCTTGCCGGAGTCGAACCTAAAAATCTAACTGTAAAAATCAACCTTCAAGTTTTGTGGAACAATTTAGTAGGTTTTAGAACGTCTCTTGACCGCCAAAGTCAAGCGTATTTCAGCTACTTACAGTATTCAACCAAGAGACTCCTGTTGATGTTATACATATTTTAATTGCAACGAAATGTTGATACCTTAACTTTGCAAAGGATAACTATACAAAGCTATACAAAGCCTCTATAGTCCCGTTAACAGAATAAATGCTGAAATATTTTAGTACGTAAAACATAGTAATTAATGCAGTGGCGCACCCAGGGGGGCAGGGGTACCCCCCCAAACAAGTAGAAATATTGATTTTGCATTATAAATATTTTTATTCGTTCATGTCGCCCCCCCCCATGCATTATAAATATTTTTATCCATTCATCTCGGCCCTCCCCCAAGAAAAAATCCTGGTTGCGCCACTGAATTAATGACGGAAGGCAAAGACTTAAGGCAAGATAATGTGGAGACTAATACAACGTTAGCCTTTAACTAAGAATTTTGATACTTACCTATCCAAGTAAGTAAAATTGCAATTTTTTTTAAATAAATGCGAAATATTTGAATTTATATATATTTTTTGCGAATAAATGCGAAATTTTATATATTGTGTGTTTTGTTACGAAATTTCGATATTTTTATGCGAAATTTACGTATCCCTAACTATACTCCAGGGTTGTGCTGTCACTCACACCTCTCTCTCCCTACCTCTTCGCCTCTTCCAGAACTTCTAGAGCAGTGGTGGGTGTCTTTTAAGATAGACTATTGAGATGTGCGTAGAAACCATAAACATTGACGACGGACCAGTTGTTAACAATTATCAACGCTTTTATTGCTCAAATCATTTTTAACAAGGTGAATGGGGAAATTTCCCGCTCTTGGAATCACGTCCACACAAAGCAACGTTTAGGTTACAGCTGAAGAATTTTTGCCTACGTCATATCATACACCGCCTAGCGCATGCGCTCAGACAGTGGGTAAACTGTGGGACGCGACCCACAAGGTGGTCTCCAAAAAAATTGGAGAGGTCGCAAATAATTTGAGGGAAATTTATGTCATATTGGATTGTTTAATTAAAAAATATACTTTAAATCATCTATAATTACATATTTTTAATTTTTTTATATGTGAAAAAAGCTTTTATAATATGATATTGTTAAATAAGGTGTCAAACAATCTTACAATAGTCTGCAAAAGTTAATAAAATAGATTGACAGCATTTGCTTACTATACAGTGGAACCTCGATATATCGAACCTCAAGGAGAAAGAGAAAACTTCGAATTATCGAAGATTTCGAAAACCGACGTTCTATTTATCGACGTGATTTTTGACTGATTTCGATAAATAGAGGTTTTCTCCAAAGAACGAACTGAGTTTTGTCTAAATGCTATTGATTTTATCAAAACAATTTCTATATATAGAGGTTTTCCAATAAAAACTTCGATAAATAGAGGTGCGGTGCCAAGCCAAGCTTACTAAAAATTCGAAATATCGAGGTCTTCCTGACCAGTCATTCGATATGTAGAGATTAAAATTACATGGGAGTGTTGGGCAGGTTCAAAGGGAAAGGAAAAACTTCGATTTATCAAGAAATTTTATTATATCGAGGTTCGATACATCAAGGTTCCCCTGTATTTTAGTTGTCCTTTTTCTAATTAAAAAAAAAAAAAAATTGCTACTACCAAAAAATTTTCATTTGGGGTCGAGTAATTTTTTATTTAAAGAATGTGGGTCGCGGTCGAAAAAAGTTTGCGCCCCACTGCTCTAGATTAAGGATCCCAAACTTTTTTGCGTCTGCGACGCCCTTGGGAATGAGATTAGACACTCGGGGCACCCTTGTTAGAATTTTAGTTAAGTCAATTTTTTCAATATTAAATCAAACCTAAATTTATATCAGGAACATGCCAAATTTAAGTTCAAATAAATATTACTCCATTACTGATTTTATTTATATATTGAAAAGTATATAAATGCGGAAAGTTCATCAAAGAAATTCTCGCATTTATTCAGTCCATTAAAACTTCATGAGGGGTCCACGAAGTATTGTTTCAAACGCCAAAAATTGGGAGATTTTATTCTACAGTGGAATAAAATCTCCCAATATGTCGTGAAAAAAATTTCGATATATATAGATTTTTTCGATATATATAAAAACAGTTTTTCTATGTAATGAACATGGAGATTTGCTAAGAGTTCGATATATAGAAAATTTCGATATAAGGAAGTTCGATATATGGAGGTTCGACTGTATTTGTTTTGTTCATACCCCAAAATATCTCGTGGCACACTGATTGGGTATCACTGCTTTAGAATAGCATTTTTAAAATTTTTTATTTATTTCATTATTTTAAAGTTATTAGAGCCCTTGCGTTACGTTCTGAGATATATAACCGGGAATTTAATTTATAGAAATTATGAAAGTCACATTCGAACCACAGTAAAACCTCTTTTATCTGGACTAACTGAGACCATAGGCAATCCGGACAATCGAAAATCCGGATAATATGGGTAATAAGCAAAACAAAATCCTTAACTAATCAGACCGTTTATTGCGATAAAAAACTATGTTTTGTAAAAAAATTACATAGTATTGTTTACAAGACATTAAAAAATATAAAAATAACGTTTCACATAATTCCTTAATAAAGAATTGGTAAGTCTAGAAAAGCTTTCTTAAACTCAACAAAAAGCATTTTATTACCATAATTTATTGTGCTATCTAGGCAGGAACTGTGCATTGAATGAAACTAAAAAGCGAATACTTGGCTACTTGTAGTTGCGTTCTTGCTATCATAGTTAAAAATTATTATCTAATGTGAACATAAAATAAAAATAATGTCTACAAATCTGATCCAGATATACAAGGACCGGGTAAACAAAGTTTTACTGTACTTTTATTTCAAGTTCTTCATTTTCTTTTTTTCATTTGATAAATTTCAAAGCATGGAATCACCCAAAGTGAAACATTGCATTTCTGACTCATGCATCTTATTTCTTACTTTGTTCCCTTCTTAAAGGAATAATCCGTAATTTCAGGGGCGAGATTCAAATCAGTCTAAGTGTTCAAGCAAGAACGTAGTGGAGCAATCACGGGAAGGAGCATGGTTTAGGGTCGAATTCTCCTTTGCGAGTTCATAAAAACCCTTTCTGCAAAGTGATTAACATTATTCTCGACCGAATTCTGTTGTGGATGTGATGGCTTAGAAAAACTTTGTCACATAAATGAATGACATTATCTTACATCTTTATGAAATTGGAAACATGCAAAAAAGAGTTTTCAGAGACAGTAATTAGAGGCTGGATAATAGCTTTTACCCATAAAAATAAATGTATGGTTTTTTCGTTTAATCCCTACCCACTTGACATTGATGTATCACCAAAGTCTGAGGTGTCTCAAGAAAGAATGAATATTTTCCCATTATTCTACTTCACTGCTTCCATAAAAAGTACAGCTTTAGATTGCGTATTTATAACACTATTTTCATGGTATTATACTGTTTGCTCCAGAGGCAAACCTTAAGCACAAATCCCGATTCATTTATCAACACGTTTTATAGATAAATTTATATTTTCTCCTTTAGTTTATTCATATAGTCGTGGATGGCAGAAAAAAAAAAGTAACTCCAGTGTTTATTTTCAGCACCTTTCTACAATACCAGAAGCGTTAAAATCTTCCAACAAAAAGAGATTTTACCATTTTGTGAATGTAGCGAGTTAATCTAAGAATCATAACGAGGAGCTCAACAACGGCTATCTTATGTGAAGTATTTTCCAAATACATGTGTTCGAGTCCCGAGGTAGTCTAGTGATAGAGCGTTGGGCTGGACATAGTGATAGAGTTCCGGACTGGAGGTGTTCAAGTCGAATCCCAACGAACACCATTAGATACCATCCGGTCTAGGCCGGATATGGGCTCGTTAAAAGCGTAGACCAGAAAGCTCTTTATTGACGTCAGTGGGTGGAGAAGGTACGAGCTCTCTAGATATCGCCCCTGGGGGTGCTCGGTCAAAATTAGCGGTGGTACTGGGCTAAAGTTGGACTCAGACCCTTGTAGTGCCATTGTAAATCAGCGCCGCGTTCCTCTGCCCACAGTCGAGACCTGGTCTGGCATGTTCCGGCCATGGTAGCATAAGTCATAATAATGATAACAGCATAGATACCTCTATTTTGTCGACAACAAATACCACCTAAAGTAGTGAATTTACATGGAAAAGAAACTGTTATCTCAATGGCACAGCACATAAGAGTACGAAATGCTCTGAACGTATTAGATCACAACATTACCATGGACACCGAATTCTTCTGACAAGTTATCGTATCTACATTAGCGAAAGGGTTTATAATAATAGAAGGTGTGATTATCAATGTTTTCTTTTTCACCGAAGCACCCTTCCCCCCACCCCCTCCCAACCTTAATTTTGACACTTCATTACTGAATAACACACAAAGCCATCTATGGAGATCACGCGTTTATCGTACTTTGTCCTGAACACTCGTCCTGCTATAAGAAATCTGCAACTCTCATCACATAGTTTACAAGCGATAATTTTCCGCTTTTTTTTAAACCCTCGGACAACTATCGCCGTTGTTACATCTTTTTAATCCCCCATGTCGTCCATCACATCTCATTTGAGTGTGCTACAGTTTAAAAAAAAAAAAAAATAGGCCCGTGATCGTCCAATTTATCAGTCCAGCATGTATTTTCAGATTAAAACCGGTAGAGGTGGAGGGTAGGTCCATTATTTTTCCTCTCTGCGAGAGGCACTTCAGCATGTACTTTGAATTCTGCCGTGCGTGAAAAATTGTGGAAGGAATAAATTTTACACTGCAGGAACCGCGCCCAGTGTTGTTAGGGCGTTGTTTCACCTTGGGTGGGTTCGAGGCCGCGGGCGGGGGTGCGGGGAACCCAGAGCTCTCTCTCTCTCTCTCTCTCTCTCTGGGATAAAACAGGCAGCAAGCAGCACGATCTCACGAGAAGGGTTCGGATTTTTCTTGTTCCGTTTCTAAAATTCTAATTAGGTGGAAGATGCTTATAAAACGGAGATCGTGCAGCGCAATTTTTTTTTTTTTTTTTTTTTTTTGGGGGGGGGGGGGGGGAGGGGTGTTTGTTAACGTTTCTCGTGGGTCGTTGGCAAAAGTTGAAACTGTTTCAGAAGTGCGAAGTTGGGCTGATAGGCAGTCTTAGTAACTGCCTACTTTCGGAGTCAATTTTTAAAAAAAAATCATTTTTTAAAGGATTTTTTTGGTCTTTTATGGTAAAATAGCACTTAAAAATTAAAAAAAAAAACGAACATAAACTTACCTGTAAATACCATGCTTTTTTATAAATTGGTCAATTTGAAGTAAATTTTAATGAAATTTAGCTAAAACGCCTATCACTCTGCACAAAATTCTAGTGCGACTATTTAAATTTCCTTCTCAGACATGATACATATGACAGTTATCTTCAAAATGACCTACAATCTAAGAGAAATTTTAAAATGCAAAAATAATGCACACAATTTTATGTTCCAATATGAAAATTTTCCCCGATTCGTCATTCCTCTCCGTATAAAAACAGTCCTAAATAAAAAATAAAAAAAAACTATTTATTATACATCAATTATTGTACGTCATTTCATTAACAATAGCATCTAAAACATTTCCTTGAAAATTTTATCAAATTATATACATTATTATGTGAGATATCACGATAACGGCAGGGATTTGTTATAAAAAACATAATTCTGAGAAAAACGCATTGAAAGTTGTTTGTCACTTCAATTTTGTAGCAGACTATGTTTTTATAAAATCGCTATAACTCTGCTTCTATTTGATGTAGAATGAAAATCAAAACTGTTTTGAAAAGAGAAAAGATTGAATTACGCGATTATCGAAAAAAAAAAATTGAAATTGACCAAAATAGTAAAAAAAATGACATTTTCAAAGTAGGAAGTCACCTTAATAATTAGAGTTATGCCCTAACACACTAGCATCTCAGAAAACTTGTAATTTGTCGTTATAATATCAATCTGTTTAGATCAGTGGTTCCCAACCAGTGGTCCGCGAGGGCCTCTGGAGTGGTCTGGCAGCACATATAAAAAAGTTGCCAAATAAATGGGGATATTGAAACCAATGTTCATTGAACTAGATGGGCCGAATATATCTGATAATTGTCAGGTGTTTAATTAAAATTTCTTAAAAGTTTAACATAATTATTTTATTATTAGAATATGATACAAAATAATTTCCATATCTCAGGAAGTTCCCCTCTCTCTGAAGTCGGTGGGGGCGGGGGGGGGGGATGGTCCGCACATGGTTGAATTTCTGGCTTAATGGTCCGCAGACTTCTACAGGTTGGGAACCATTGGTTTAGATATATACAAGTATTACACCGGGTAATGTATTAACTGGGCTTTAAGGCTGCCGTGTACGAACCCTATTGAATTTGCTCACGTCAATGTTAACCTATAGAGAAAATGTATCAAGTATGACAACCATGGTAATAATCAAATAAAAATGGTATTTTCAGATTGATGGCCTAAACTTTCCTGCACCTTGAAACAGGATTTATTTTGTAAATTTCGTCCACCAAAGGAATTTATGAGCGTTTGAAACACACTATACCAGATTTTTTTCCCCCAAAAAATTAAAATTTAAAAATATTATTTGCACTGTTTGCATTTTGCCAATGTGGTTAGTACATAGCAGCCTAAACCAGTCAAAACAATGAAAAATGCCCCTAGGTGTAAAATTTCTTTCTTAATTACGAAGTAATTTTTTAAAAAAAATCTTTCAATCCAAGTCGGCAATCCGTGGACACATTTTCTCCATAGGTTAACAGTGAGGTGAGCGAATCCAATGCGGTTAGTACACAGCAGTCTTAACCAGACAAAGAAAGGGAGAAGGGGGTGGGGCTCTAAGTTTTATAGAGATACTGAGAAATAATTGCCTTATAACTGGATAAAACCTATGATTAAAACTATAACTGGATAAAATCTATATATATAAAACATTTCAGTAACTGACTGACTGATTGACTGACTCCCAGAGGGCTGAAATTTTGCATGGCGATTCTTCTTATAGTGTAAGTAGGGGTGCACTAAGAAAGATTTTGGAAAAATACTTCTTACATTTTTTAAAATTAAATTTTTTAGCTGTTTTAGTAACTTTTTTTAAGTTTGCATTTAAAATAATAAATTGAGGGTTATAAAATTTATATCACGAGAAAGATCATAAAAATTACTTTAAAATGAAATCTTTTTCGAATCTTTACCTCCATTTTCTGATTTTTGGTGAATTTTTAAAGTTTCATTTTTAGAATTTAATTTATTAAACGCTGATCACGTGGTTTCTTTTTCTGGTACTTTAAATTAATTTATCGTCACGTGCATAACAACGAAATAGACAAAAAAATATTTTATTTTCTTGCTAATGCGTCAGACGATCGGAAATTATTAAAAAAAATATTAAAATACAGTAAAAGATATATGTTCCTCAAACTGTACTATATTCTTTAGTATGTGCTATTAGATTTAACTTGAATATTTTCTTCTACATTGTTTTGTCTATAAAAATATCCGTTACGATTTTTTTATAAATATATTTTTTTCTTTTTATTTACATCAATTGCATACATTGACCGTTGTATTTATTTTGAATGTACTCCGTAGCGAAGTACGGGTTTTCAGCTAGTCTAAGTATATAACTCGATAAAATCTATGATTTCTTTATTTTTAACATACATATGTATGAAAAATTGTTAAAACCTGTAAAAAACATTTAGAAAAATAGCTCTAAATAAAATCTTAGTAGTTAGCTCTTTTAGTATGCAGTTACCGAATATTCTTTGTCTATAAAATTCTACAACAAAATTGCTCAGCTAACTACACTTTTTTTTTCAATGAGGCAGGAATTTATCCTGTTTGTCTACACCAGTGGTTCCCAACCTGGGGGCGATCACCCCCAAGGGGGCGATTTGGGTTATCAGGGGGGCAATAAATAAGTGGGGGGCGATTTGGGGGCGATGAGTATTCAAAGGGGGAAATTAAAATAGTACTGGACAGTAGAACCTGTACAGTAGAAGTTGCCGGGTAGCACGAGTCACTGGCTATTCTCAGCCGGCGAGTTTACTGCTCTTTCCGCTCTCCACAGTCCCCACCTGTTGTTGCTCAGCACAGCCTACTGGTGACTCAACCTCCTCCCTCTCCTGCTATCACAACACACTTGCCATTGACCTACATTCGTCTTCAGTCTTCACTAGCCTTTGCGTGCCTCATCATCAGTTTTTGTGCGTGTCTTCTCTGCTTTTGTGCGTTTGTTTTGAAGTGTAGAAGTTCATGTACAATGGATTCAAAAAAGAAGAAGTGTCGTCAATACTCAGCCGAGTATTGAAAATTCGGTTTTATCGCGTCACCGCAAAATGTGCAGTTTCCACATTGTCTTTTGTGTGCGATAAAACATTTACTAGTAATGAAGCCATGAAGCTTTCGCGAATGAAAGATCATTTATCAAGAGTACACAGTGATAAAGTGAGTATAGAACTTAGTTATTTTCAACACCTCAAAGCTAAAGCTGATAAACGGCTTAATGTGAATGAATTATTTAAAAAACGAGCAACCGATCTTGACAAAGGTCTTCCTGCTTTTTACGAGGTGTCTTTATTGATCGCTAAATGTGGTAAACCTCACACAATTGGCGAAACTCTTGTTTTACCGGCTACCAAAAAAATTGTTCAAATCATGCTAGGCGAGGGCCCTAGTAATAAGATAAGTCAATCGGTTCTTTTGAGCAACAATACTATTTCCAGACGAATTGACGAAATGGCCACGTATGTTGAATCCAAACTCGCCAATTTGTTGAAAAAAAATAATTTTGCATTGCAGATTGACGAATCAACTGCAATTGATAACAAAGCAATTTTATTAGCTTATGTGAGGTTTATCAATGAAAAAAAGGAAATTACCGAGGAAATGTTGTTTGCTAGAACTTTGATCACTGATACGAAGGGATCGTCGATTTTTAAAGTGGTGCAAGATTATTTTGAGGAAAAGAGATTCCCCTAACAAACGTGAGCGCTTGCACAACAGACGGTGCTACTACCATGTCAGGTCGTCATGCTGGGTGTCTAGCCCCCCTTAAGAAAGAAGTGCCAGAGGTCATCACTATTCACTGTGTCATTCATCGTCAACACTTAGCTGCTAAAAAATTGAATGGTGTCCTGCATGAAACCCTACAACCTACAACTGGTTATTACTGGTGTTAACAAGATCAAAGCTAATTCCCTCAATGACCGTCTGTTCCGACAACTTTGCCATGAAAATGATGAGGAATTAGAAAGCTTGCTTCAACAACATACGGCCGTGAGGTGGCTTTCCAAAGGAAACTGTTTGTGCCGTTTCTTCGAATTATTTGACACGGTTACTGAGTTTCTCGACACTTTTGATCCTGTTTTAAGTGAGAATTTGTAGCAACGCAAGTTGGAACTTGCGTACCTTACAGATATTTTTGAAAAAATGAACGAAGTCAATATAAGGCTTCAAGGAAACAAGATGAACCTTATCAAGGCCAAAGGAATTATTTCATCATTCATCGCCACGTTTGATATTCACAAGGTAAATATTGGCCGTAAAGAGCTAATTCAGTTTTCGACCCTTAAAAAGTGTTGAGTGTCAGATAACGAGACACCTGAACTCCCAGAAGACAAAATCCTAATTTTTACTGATCACCTTGACCAGTTAAAAACTGACATGGAATCAAGATTTGAAGATTTGACCAAGTTACAAACTCCGGATTGGATTCTAGATCCATTCTCGTTTGAAGCTGTGGATAAGCTTGATAAGGGCCTGTTCACATAGGAGTCCGTTGCGTTGCGTTAAGGGAAAGATGATGTTGAGACGAAAATAAACCAATCATAGGCGTTAAAAATTTCATTGCTAATCGTTTGGAGGCCTATGATTGGTTTAATTTCGTCTCAACGTCATCTTTTCCTTAACGCAACGTAACGGACTCCTATGTGAACAGGCCCTAACTTTTTGCAGACGGAGTTTCTAGATCTGAAGTATGACTGTGAGGCGAAAATCATTTTCAAGCAGAGAGGTTACGAGTTAGCCTGGGTGAAGCTTATGGACAACTGTGGGGAAAAACTGAACCACTTCTCATCTCGTTCCTGTCAACATATTTAGTTGAAAAGGGATTTAGTTCTGTTGTCCAGCTCCTCACAAAACAAAGAAATAAGTTGGACATTTGCCTCAAACGAGATTTGCGCCTGAACTTGACGGACATAAAGCCGGATATTCAAGCTTTAACTGAAATCCACCAAGCACAAAGCAGCAATTGAAAAGGTAAAATAAAACAATAACAAAGTTTTCAAACTTTCATTTATTTTTTCAAATTTTAACTGCCAACTTTCAATTTTTCCAGATTCCAATTTAAAAATGAAAACATGTACTCCTGTTTTTTAAATGTACGTCAATGATCTTAGTTAATTATTTCACTTCTTTGTTCTTAAAAAAAATCTGTAAAAAATGTACATTTTAATTTTATTTCTATTTTATTTAAGAGTGACCGGATAAAACTACTTTGGTTGTTTTTATATACGGTAATAAAATTGTTTAAAATAATAAAACTGCTTTATTATTTACACTTTACTTCAAATTAAAATTAGGCATACAATGAAAATGAAAAGGGGGCGATAGGTGTTAGTCAACCTCCAGAAAGGGGAGATGGGCCACAAAAGGTTGGGAACCACTGGTCTACACGTTCGTCTATGCATTTGTCTACGTAATATAACAGACATCTCTCCGACTAGTTTGTTTATTTTAATAAAGCATCGAGCTTTTTGAAAGTATAGGCTGGAGAAAGTAACCGTCGATAGCTCAGTTGGCAGAGCGGTGGACTGTAGTCGAAAGTAGCAGAAATCCATAGGTCGCTGGTTCGACTCCGGCTCGACGGACAGTTTCTCTTGTAATTTTTGGCAGAACTAAATTAAAATCTGGTTATTTTTTTTTATTTTAGTTAATCTCGATGCCACAGGTGTGCATTACATTCTAATTCAATTCCTGAAACTAATAAAATCCCTGTCATAGTTCGATCGCGTTCTGAATTTCTATAAAAAGATTTGTTTCATAGTACTTTGTTTGTTATACACCCTATTGCTACAGAAAAAAAAATAATTAAAAACTGTTCCATACTAAATTAAATTAAATGTATTACTGTGCCTAAGAGACAACTGTATCTCTTTGCATATTAATGAATATTAAATATTAATTCACTGTCCGTGGTCTATTTTTAAAAATATTCCATTATTTAGAATAGTCATAAATTGCGGAGTTCTGTTTGCAAGTATTGTTTGTTACTGCTGCTGAATAATTAATTTCTCACTGTATAAGGAATTATCAAATATTTACGTATATTACTTATTCAAATACGTTGCCCCAAAGAAACAGTAATGTAAAAATACTCTCAAGTTTTTATTTTTTTAATGTTATAATTTAAAATTGTTGTATACACACATGCCATGATTTATATACAATTTAATTCTATACTGCAAGTTGACAGAGTGTATGTCAATTTTTAAGGTATTTTTATATCCTTTGCCTTTCTTCCTCTTTATATTCTAATATTATAATTCAAAACATTGTGTTTTGCAATTATTGTTTATAAAAAAAAAAAATTTAAACTGCTTATTGAATGTATAATTATGCACTTTTTAATAGAATAGATTTTCTACTTATACTTTCTAAAACAGTACAGTTCATAGCAAACAATGTATCGCGAGAGATGTCTTTTTATAGAAATTTGGAAAGTGATTTACCAGACTTCTCTCTGTCTAGCTTAATTATTTAAATAAAGCAGAGAGTTTTTTTAAAGTAAGGCGATTTTAAGTAACCGTCGATAGTTCAGTTGGCAGACTGTTGGACTATAGGTTAAAGTAGCAGGAATCCATAGGTCGCTGGTTCGACTCCAGCTCGGCGTAAAGTTTCTTTTCAAATTTTTAGTTAAGCTAGTTATATTTCGAAAATTTATGTTTCGATAAAATTTCATTTCAAAAGCAGTAGACTTCATACCATACAATTCCCTGCGAGAGATGTCTTTCTATAGAAATTTGGAGAGTGTTTTACCAGACTGCTCTCTGCCTAGCTTGTTCGTTTAAATAAAGCTGTAAGATTTTTGAAAGTAAGGCGGATACATACATGCAACCGTCATACACTCAAGCAACCGTCGATAGCTCAGTTGGCAGAGCGGTGGACTGTAGGCGAAAGTAGCAGAAATCCATAGGTCGCTGGTTCGACTCCGGCTCGACGGATAGTTTGTTTTGTAATTTTTATTTTAACTGGTTATATTTCGATAATTTATATTTCAATAAAATTGATTTTTGATATTAATTTTGAAATGCACTACATCTCATACCAAACAATTCATTGCGAGATATGACTTTCTACAGAAATTTCGAACGGGATTTGCCAAATTTATCTCTGCCTAGCTTAATCATTTCAATAAAGCAGCGAGCTTTTTGAAGGTAAGACGAAAATGAGCAACCGTCGATAACTCAGTTGGCAGAGCGGTGGACTGTAGGCGAAAGTAGCAGAAATCCTTAGGTCGACGGCTCACCGGACAGTTTCGTTTGCAATGGATTTTTGTTTCCAAAATTGAAAGTCCGGTTATTTTTAGATTTTAGTTATTCTCGGGGAGCAAATTAATTTTTAATTTAATTCCTGAAAGTAACAAAATTTCTTTGAGAGTTCAATCGCGTTCCGAATTTTCCTAAAAAGTGTTCTTTCGTAGCACTTTCTTAAGTATAAACCCAATTGCTACAGAAGAAAAAAAATTAAAAAGATATTGCATACTAAATGTATTAGAATGCTAAGAAATTGTATCACTTTACATGTCGATGAAACGGAAATATTAATTCATTCGCCGAGGTCTATTTCTAAACATACTCAATTATTTGGAATAGTTTTAAATTGCTCAGTTGTGTTTGCAAGTATTGTTTGTGTTACTGAATAATTAATCTAACAAAATTTCTTACTGTGTATAGAATTATCAAATATTAATGAATATTAATTATTTGTTTGATTTAAATACGTTGCACCAAAGAAATGGAAAAATGTATAAAACTGTACCTTAGAATATACCTCTGCATATTTATACACAAACCGTTAGTAAAATTTGTAAAATGTTAGTAAGATTTGTAAACTGAAACAGATGTTCTCTGACATGTGATTAAAATGAACTTTGCCCTTTTTGTTCCAAGGTACAGAAATATTCTAAAATTTCTATTTTTTTATGTTATAAATCTTAAATTGTTACATACACATATTCTATGATACATGTACAATCTGATTCTGTACTGCATATTTCTATACTGCAAGTCTGACACATATTGTGTTCATTTTTAAACTATTTTTATATACTTTGCTTTCTTGTTATTTAGATTCTAATATGATAATTTAAAAAATTGTATATTAATATTAGAATTTTCAAAAACTAATTTTAAAACTATATTGAATGCATAATAATGAATTTTTTCATAAAATAGGTTTTCAACGTTTTTTTCCCTACAGCAGTAGAGTTCATGCCAAACATTGCATTGCGAGATATTCCTTTTTATATAAATTTTAAACGTGATTTACCAAACTTCTGTACTGCCTGGCTTGTTTATTTAAATAAAGCATCGAACTTTTTGAAAGTAAGGCGGAATCAAGCGACCGTCGATAGCTCAGTTGGCAGAGCGGTGGACTGTAGGCGAAAGTAGCAGAAATCCATAGGTCGCTGGTTCGACTCCGGCTCGACGGAAAGTTTGTTTTGTAATTTTTATTTAAACTAGTTATATTTCGATAATTTATGTTTCAATAAAATTTATATTCAAATGCAGTAGAGTTCATACCAAACAATTCACTGCGAGAGATGTCTTTCTATAGAAATTTGGAACGGGATTTGCCAGATTGCTCTCTGCCTAGCTTAATCATTTCAATAAAGCAGCGAGCTTTTTGAAAGTAAGACGGAGACGACTAACCGTCGATAGCTCAGTTGGCAGAGCGGTGGACTGTAGGCGAAAGTAGCAGAAATCCATAGGTCGCTGGTTCGACTCCGGCTCGACGGAAAGTTTGTTTTGTAATTTTTATTTAAACTAGTTATATTTCGATAATTTATGTTTCAATAAAATTTATTTTCAAAAGCAGTAGAGTTCATACCAAACAATTCACTGCGAGAGATGTCTTTCTATAGAAATTTACAACGGGACTTGCCAATCATTTCAATAAAGCAGCGAGCTTTTTGAAAGTAAGACGAAAATGAGCAACCGTCGATAACTCAGTTGGCAGAGCGGTGGACTGTAGGCGAAAGTAGCAGAAATCCTTAGGTCGACGGCTCACCGGACAGTTTCGTTTGCAATGGATTTTTGTTTCCAAAATTGAAAGTCCGGTTATTTTTAGATTTTAGTTATTCTCGGGGAGCAAATTAATTTTTAATTTAATTCCTGAAAGTAACAAAATTTCTTTGAGAGTTCAATCGCGTTCCGAATTTTCCTAAAAAGTGTTCTTTCGTAGCACTTTCTTAAGTATAAACCCAATTGCTACAGAAGAAAAAAAAATTAAAAAGATATTGCATACTAAATGTATTAGAATGCTAAGAAATTGTATCACTTTACATGTCGATGAAACGGAAATATTAATTCATTCGCCGAGGTCTATTTCTAAACATACTCAATTATTTGGAATAGTTTTAAATTGCTCAGTTGTGTTTGCAAGTATTGTTTGTGTTACTGAATAATTAATCTAACAAAATTTCTTACTGTGTATAGAATTATCAAATATTAATGAATATTAATTATTTGTTTGATTTAAATACGTTGCACCAAAGAAATGGAAAAATGTATAAAACTGTACCTTAGAATATACCTCTGCATATTTATACACAAACCGTTAGTAAAATTTGTAAAATGTTAGTAAGATTTGTAAACTGAAACAGATGTTCTCTGACATGTGATTAAAATGAACTTTGCCCTTTTTGTTCCAAGGTACAGAAATATTCTAAAATTTCTATTTTTTTATGTTATAAATCTTAAATTGTTACATACACATATTCTATGATACATGTACAATCTGATTCTGTACTGCATATTTCTATACTGCAAGTCTGACACATATTGTGTTCATTTTTAAACTATTTTTATATACTTTGCTTTCTTGTTATTTAGATTCTAATATGATAATTTAAAAAATTGTATATTAATATTAGAATTTTCAAAAACTAATTTTAAAACTATATTGAATGCATAATAATGAATTTTTTCATAAAATAGGTTTTCAACGTTTTTTTCCCTACAGCAGTAGAGTTCATGCCAAACATTGCATTGCGAGATATTCCTTTTTATATAAATTTTAAACGTGATTTACCAAACTTCTGTACTGCCTGGCTTGTTTATTTAAATAAAGCATCGAACTTTTTGAAAGTAAGGCGGAATCAAGCGACCGTCGATAGCTCAGTTGGCAGAGCGGTGGACTGTAGGCGAAAGTAGCAGAAATCCATAGGTCGCTGGTTCGACTCCGGCTCGACGGAAAGTTTGTTTTGTAATTTTTATTTAAACTAGTTATATTTCGATAATTTATGTTTCAATAAAATTTATATTCAAATGCAGTAGAGTTCATACCAAACAATTCACTGCGAGAGATGTCTTTCTATAGAAATTTGGAACGGGATTTGCCAGATTGCTCTCTGCCTAGCTTAATCATTTCAATAAAGCAGCGAGCTTTTTGAAAGTAAGACGGAGACGACTAACCGTCGATAGCTCAGTTGGCAGAGCGGTGGACTGTAGGCGAAAGTAGCAGAAATCCATAGGTCGCTGGTTCGACTCCGGCTCGACGGAAAGTTTGTTTTGTAATTTTTAATTAAACTAGTTATATTTCGATAATTTATGTTTCAATAAAATTTATTTTCAAAAGCAGTAGAGTTCATACCAAACAATTCACTGCGAGAGATGTCTTTCTATAGAAATTTGGAACGGGATGTGCAAAATTGCTCTCTGCCTAGCTTAATCATTTCAATAAAGCAGCGAGCTTTTTGAAAGAAAGACGGAAACGAGTAACCGTCGATAGCTCAGTTGGCAGAGCTGTGGACTGTAGGCGAAAGTATTAGAAATCCATAGGTCTCCGGCTCGACGGAATGTTTGTTTTGTAATTTTTATTTAAACTAGTTATATTTCGATAATTTATGTTTCAATAAAATTTATTTTCAAAAGCAGTAGAGTTCATACCAAATAATTCACTTCGAGAGATGTCTTTCTATAGAAATTTGGAACGGGATTTGCCAGATTGCTCTCTGCCTAGCTTAATCATTTCAATAAAGCAGCGAGCTTTTTGAAAGTAAGACGGAAACGAGTAACCGTCGATAGCTCAGTTGGCAGAGCGGTGGACTGTAGGCGAAAGTAGCAGAAATCCATAGGTCGCTGGTTCGACTCCGGCTCGACGGAATGTTTGTTTTGTAATTTTTATTTAAACTAGTTATATTTCGATAATTTATGTTTCAATAAAATTTATTTTCAAAAGCAGTAGAGTTCATACCAAACAATTCACTGCGAGAGATGTCTTTCTATAGAAATTTACAACGGGACTTGCCAATCATTTCAATAAAGCAGCGAGCTTTTTGAAAGTAAGACGAAAATGAGCAACCGTCGATAACTCAGTTGGCAGAGCGGTGGACTGTAGGCGAAAGTAGCAGAAATCCTTAGGTCGACGGCTCACCGGACAGTTTCGTTTGCAATGGATTTTTGTTTCCAAAATTGAAAGTCCGGTTATTTTTAGATTTTAGTTATTCTCGGGGAGCAAATTAATTTTTAATTTAATTCCTGAAAGTAACAAAATTTCTTTGAGAGTTCAATCGCGTTCCGAATTTTCCTAAAAAGTGTTCTTTCGTAGCACTTTCTTAAGTATAAACCCAATTGCTACAGAAGAAAAAAAAATTAAAAAGATATTGCATACTAAATGTATTAGAATGCTAAGAAATTGTATCACTTTACATGTCGATGAAACGGAAATATTAATTCATTCGCCGAGGTCTATTTCTAAACATACTCAATTATTTGGAATAGTTTTAAATTGCTCAGTTGTGTTTGCAAGTATTGTTTGTGTTACTGAATAATTAATCTAACAAAATTTCTTACTGTGTATAGAATTATCAAATATTAATGAATATTAATTATTTGTTTGATTTAAATACGTTGCACCAAAGAAATGGAAAAATGTATAAAACTGTACCTTAGAATATACCTCTGCATATTTATACACAAACCGTTAGTAAAATTTGTAAAATGTTAGTAAGATTTGTAAACTGAAACAGATGTTCTCTGACATGTGATTAAAATGAACTTTGCCCTTTTTGTTCCAAGGTACAGAAATATTCTAAAATTTCTATTTTTTTATGTTATAAATCTTAAATTGTTACATACACATATTCTATGATACATGTACAATCTGATTCTGTACTGCATATTTCTATACTGCAAGTCTGACACATATTGTGTTCATTTTTAAACTATTTTTATATACTTTGCTTTCTTGTTATTTAGATTCTAATATGATAATTTAAAAAATTGTATATTAATATTAGAATTTTCAAAAACTAATTTTAAAACTATATTGAATGCATAATAATGAATTTTTTCATAAAATAGGTTTTCAACGTTTTTTTCCCTACAGCAGTAGAGTTCATGCCAAACATTGCATTGCGAGATATTCCTTTTTATATAAATTTTAAACGTGATTTACCAAACTTCTGTACTGCCTGGCTTGTTTATTTAAATAAAGCATCGAACTTTTTGAAAGTAAGGCGGAATCAAGCGACCGTCGATAGCTCAGTTGGCAGAGCGGTGGACTGTAGGCGAAAGTAGCAGAAATCCATAGGTCGCTGGTTCGACTCCGGCTCGACGGAAAGTTTGTTTTGTAATTTTTATTTAAACTAGTTATATTTCGATAATTTATGTTTCAATAAAATTTATATTCAAATGCAGTAGAGTTCATACCAAACAATTCACTGCGAGAGATGTCTTTCTATAGAAATTTGGAACGGGATTTGCCAGATTGCTCTCTGCCTAGCTTAATCATTTCAATAAAGCAGCGAGCTTTTTGAAAGTAAGACGGAGACGACTAACCGTCGATAGCTCAGTTGGCAGAGCGGTGGACTGTAGGCGAAAGTAGCAGAAATCCATAGGTCGCTGGTTCGACTCCGGCTCGACGGAAAGTTTGTTTTGTAATTTTTAATTAAACTAGTTATATTTCGATAATTTATGTTTCAATAAAATTTATTTTCAAAAGCAGTAGAGTTCATACCAAACAATTCACTGCGAGAGATGTCTTTCTATAGAAATTTGGAACGGGATGTGCAAAATTGCTCTCTGCCTAGCTTAATCATTTCAATAAAGCAGCGAGCTTTTTGAAAGTAAGACGGAAACGAGTAACCGTCGATAGCTCAGTTGGCAGAGCGGTGGACTGTAGGCGAAAGTATTAGAAATCCATAGGTCGCTGGTTCGACTCCGGCTCGACGGAATGTTTGTTTTGTAATTTTTATTTAAACTAGTTATATTTCGATAATTTATGTTTCAATAAAATTTATTTTCAAAAGCAGTAGAGTTCATACCAAATAATTCACTTCGAGAGATGTCTTTCTATAGAAATTTGGAACGGGATTTGCCAGATTGCTCTCTGCCTAGCTTAATCATTTCAATAAAGCAGCGAGCTTTTTGAAAGTAAGACGGAAACGAGTAACCGTCGATAGCTCAGTTGGCAGAGCGGTGGACTGTAGGCGAAAGTAGCAGAAATCCATAGGTCGCTGGTTCGACTCCGGCTCGACGGAATGTTTGTTTTGTAATTTTTATTTAAACTAGTTATATTTCGATAATTTATGTTTCAATAAAATTTATTTTCAAAAGCAGTAGAGTTCATACCAAACAATTCACTGCGAGAGATGTCTTTCTATAGAAATTTACAACGGGACTTGCCAATCATTTCAATAAAGCAGCGAGCTTTTTGAAAGTAAGACGAAAATGAGCAACCGTCGATAACTCAGTTGGCAGAGCGGTGGACTGTAGGCGAAAGTAGCAGAAATCCTTAGGTCGACGGCTCACCGGACAGTTTCGTTTGCAATGGATTTTTGTTTCCAAAATTGAAAGTCCGGTTATTTTTAGATTTTAGTTATTCTCGGGGAGCAAATTAATTTTTAATTTAATTCCTGAAAGTAACAAAATTTCTTTGAGAGTTCAATCGCGTTCCGAATTTTCCTAAAAAGTGTTCTTTCGTAGCACTTTCTTAAGTATAAACCCAATTGCTACAGAAGAAAAAAAAATTAAAAAGATATTGCATACTAAATGTATTAGAATGCTAAGAAATTGTATCACTTTACATGTCGATGAAACGGAAATATTAATTCATTCGCCGAGGTCTATTTCTAAACATACTCAATTATTTGGAATAGTTTTAAATTGCTCAGTTGTGTTTGCAAGTATTGTTTGTGTTACTGAATAATTAATCTAACAAAATTTCTTACTGTGTATAGAATTATCAAATATTAATGAATATTAATTATTTGTTTGATTTAAATACGTTGCACCAAAGAAATGGAAAAATGTATAAAACTGTACCTTAGAATATACCTCTGCATATTTATACACAAACCGTTAGTAAAATTTGTAAAATGTTAGTAAGATTTGTAAACTGAAACAGATGTTCTCTGACATGTGATTAAAATGAACTTTGCCCTTTTTGTTCCAAGGTACAGAAATATTCTAAAATTTCTATTTTTTTATGTTATAAATCTTAAATTGTTACATACACATATTCTATGATACATGTACAATCTGATTCTGTACTGCATATTTCTATACTGCAAGTCTGACACATATTGTGTTCATTTTTAAACTATTTTTATATACTTTGCTTTCTTGTTATTTAGATTCTAATATGATAATTTAAAAAATTGTATATTAATATTAGAATTTTCAAAAACTAATTTTAAAACTATATTGAATGCATAATAATGAATTTTTTCATAAAATAGGTTTTCAACGTTTTTTTCCCTACAGCAGTAGAGTTCATGCCAAACATTGCATTGCGAGATATTCCTTTTTATATAAATTTTAAACGTGATTTACCAAACTTCTGTACTGCCTGGCTTGTTTATTTAAATAAAGCATCGAACTTTTTGAAAGTAAGGCGGAATCAAGCGACCGTCGATAGCTCAGTTGGCAGAGCGGTGGACTGTAGGCGAAAGTAGCAGAAATCCATAGGTCGCTGGTTCAACTCCGGCTCGACGGAAAGTTTGTTTTGTAATTTTTATTTAAACTAGTTATATTTCGATAATTTATGTTTCAATAAAATTTATATTCAAATGCAGTAGAGTTCATACCAAACAATTCACTGCGAGAGATGTCTTTCTATAGAAATTTGGAACGGGATTTGCCAGATTGCTCTCTGCCTAGCTTAATCATTTCAATAAAGCAGCGAGCTTTTTGAAAGTAAGACGGAAACGAGTAACCGTCGATAGCTCAGTTGGCAGAGCGGTGGACTGTAGGCGAAAGTATTAGAAATACATAGGTCGCTGGTTCGACTCCGGCTCGACGGAATGTTTGTTTTGTAATTTTTATTTAAACTAGTTATATTTCGATAATTTATGTTTCAATAAAATTTATTTTCAAAAGCAGTAGAGTTCATACCAAACAATTCACTGCGAGAGATGTCTTTCTATAGAAATTTGGAACGGAATTTGCCAGATTGCTCTCTGCCTAGCTTAATCATTTCAATAAAGCAGCGAGCTTTTTGAAAGTAAGACGGAAACGAGTAACCGTCGATAGCTCAGTTGGCAGAGCGGTGGACTGTAGGCGAAAGTAAAAGAAATCCATAGGTCGCTGGTTCGACTCCGGCTAGACGGAAAGTTTGTTTTGTAATTTTTATTTAAACTAGTTATATTTCGATAATTTATGTTTCAATAAAATTTATTTTCTAAAGCAGTAGAGTTCATACCAAACAATTCACTGCGAGAGAAGTCTTTCTATAGAAATTTGGAACGGGATTTGCCAGATTGCTCTCTGCCTAGCTTAATCAATTCAATAAAGCAGCGAGCTTTTTGAAAGTAAGACGGAAACGACTAACCGTCGATAGCTCAGTTGGCAGAGCGGTGGACTGTAGGCGAAAGTAGCAGGAATCCATAGGTCGCTGGTTCGACTCCGGCTCGACGGAAAGTTTGTTTTGTAATTTTTATTTAAACTAGTTATATTTCGATAATTTATGTTTCAATAAAATTTATATTCAAATGCAGTAGAGTTCATACCAAACAATTCACTGCGAGAGATGTCTTTCTATAGAAATTTGGAACGGGATTTGCCAGATTGCTCTCTGCCTAGCTTAATCATTTCAATAAAGCAGCGAGCTTTTTGAAAGTAAGACGAAAACGAGTAACCGTCGATAGCTCAGTTGGCAGAGCGGTGGACTGTAGGCGAAAGTAGCAGAAATCCATAGGTCGCTGGTTCGACTCCGGCTCGACGGAAAGTTTGTTTTGTAATTTTTATTTAAACTAGTTATATTTCGATAATTTATGTTTCAATAAAATTTATTTTCAAAAGCAGTAGAGTTCATACCAAAAAATTCACTGCGAGAGATGTCTTTCTATAGAAATTTACAACGGGACTTGCCAATCATTTCAATAAAGCAGCGAGCTTTTTGAAAGTAAGACGAAAATGAGCAACCGTCGATAACTCAGTTGGCAGAGCGGTGGACTGTAGGCGAAAGTAGCAGAAATCCTTAGGTCGACGGCTCACCGGACAGTTTCGTTTGCAATGGATTTTTGTTTCCAAAATTGAAAGTCCGGTTATTTTTAGATTTTAGTTATTCTCGGGGAGCAAATTAATTTTTAATTTAATTCCTGAAAGTAACAAAATTTCTTTGAGAGTTCAATCGCGTTCCGAATTTTCCTAAAAAGTGTTCTTTCGTAGCACTTTCTTAAGTATAAACCCAATTGCTACAGAAGAAAAAAAAATTAAAAAGATATTGCATACTAAATGTATTAGAATGCTAAGAAATTGTATCACTTTACATGTCGATGAAATGGAAATATTAATTCATTCGCCGAGGTCTATTTCTAAACATACTCAATTATTTGGAATAGTTTTAAATTGCTCAGTTGTGTTTGCAAGTATTGTTTGTGTTACTGAATAATTAATCTAACAAAATTTCTTACTGTGTATAGAATTATCAAATATTAATGAATATTAATTATTTGTTTGATTTAAATACGTTGCACCAAAGAAATGGAAAAATGTATAAAACTGTACCTTAGAATATACCTCTGCATATTTATACACAAACCGTTAGTAAAATTTGTAAAATGTTAGTAAGATTTGTAAACTGAAACAGATGTTCTCTGACATGTGATTAAAATGAACTTTGCCCTTTTTGTTCCAAGGTACAGAAATATTCTAAAATTTCTATTTTTTTATGTTATAAATCTTAAATTGTTACATACACATATTCTATGATACATGTACAATCTGATTCTGTACTGCATATTTCTATACTGCAAGTCTGACACATATTGTGTTCATTTTTAAACTATTTTTATATACTTTGCTTTCTTGTTATTTAGATTCTAATATGATAATTTAAAAAATTGTATATTAATATTAGAATTTTCAAAAACTAATTTTAAAACTATATTGAATGCATAATAATGAATTTTTTCATAAAATAGGTTTTCAACGTTTTTTTCCCTACAGCAGTAGAGTTCATGCCAAACATTGCATTGCGAGATATTCCTTTTTATATAAATTTTAAACGTGATTTACCAAACTTCTGTACTGCCTGGCTTGTTTATTTAAATAAAGCATCGAACTTTTTGAAAGTAAGGCGGAATCAAGCGACCGTCGATAGCTCAGTTGGCAGAGCGGTGGACTGTAGGCGAAAGTAGCAGAAATCCATAGGTCGCTGGTTCGACTCCGGCTCGACGGAAAGTTTGTTTTGTAATTTTATTTAAACTAGTTATATTTCGATAATTTATGTTTCAATAAAATTTATTTTCAAAAGCAGTAGAGTTCATACCAAACAATTCACTGCGAGAGATGTCTTTCTATAGAAATTTGGAACGGGATTTGCCAGATTGCTCTCTGCCTAGCTTAATCATTTCAATAAAGCAGCGAGCTTTTTGAAAGAAAGACGGAAACGAGTAACCGTCGATAGCTCAGTTGGCAGAGCTATGGACTGTAGGCGAAAGTATTAGAAATCCATAGGTCTCCGGCTCGATGGAATGTTTGTTTTGTAATTTTTATTTAAACTAGTTATATTTCGATAATTTATGTTTCAATAAAATTTATTTTCAAAAGCAGTAGAGTTCATACCAAACAATTCACTGCGAGAGATGTCTTTCTATAGAAATTTGGAACGGGATTTGCCAGATTGCTCTCTGCCTAGCTTAATCATTTCAATAAAGCAGCGAGCTTTTTGAAAGTAAGACGGAAGCGAGTAACCGTCGATATCTCAGTTGGCAGAGCGGTGGACTGTAGGCGAAAGTATTAGAAATCCATAGGTCGCTGGTTCGACTCCGGCTCGACGGAATGTTTGTTTTGTAATTTTTATTTAAACTAGTTATATTTCGATAATTTATGTTTCAATAAAATTTATTTTCAAAAGCAGTAGAGTTCATACCAAATAATTCACTTCGAGAGATGTCTTTCTATAGAAATTTGGAACGGGATTTGCCAGATTGCTCTCTGCCTAGCTTAATCATTTCAATAAAGCAGCGAGCTTTTTGAAAGTAAGACGGAAACGAGTAACCGTCGATAGCTCAGTTGGCAGAGCGGTGGACTGTAGGCGAAAGTAGCAGAAATCCATAGGTCGCTGGTTCGACTCCGGCTCGACGGAATGTTTGTTTTGTAATTTTTATTTAAACTAGTTATATTTCGATAATTTATGTTTCAATAAAATTTATTTTCAAAAGCAGTAGAGTTCATACCAAATAATTCACTTCGAGAGATGTCTTTCTATAGAAATTTGGAACGGGATTTGCCAGATTGCTCTCTGCCTAGCTTAATCATTTCAATAAAGCAGCGAGCTTTTGAAAGTAAGACGGAAACGAGTAACCGTCGATAGCTCAGTTGGCAGAGCGGTGGACTGTAGGCGAAAGTAGCAGAAATCCATAGGTCGCTGGTTCGAACTCCGGCTCGACGGAATGTTTGTTTTGTAATTTTTATTTAAACTAGTTATATTTCGATAATTTATGTTTCAATAAAATTTATTTTCAAAAGCAGTAGAGTTCATACCAAACAATTCACTGCGAGAGATGTCTTTCTATAGAAATTTACATTCGCCGAGGTCTATTTCTAAACATACTCAATTATTTGGAATAGTTTTAAATTGCTCAGTTGTGTTTGCAAGTATTGTTT